>CAMZMU010000117.1:23322119-23922119 GCA_947311845.1 Poa pratensis
AGATATTTAAAATAAAGGGATAGTCTGGCATGCTACCTCCTTGACTTTGACTTGACAATAAATTTGCTCTTATGAAAATTGATCTCTAACATCCGAGAGTTGTTGAAAGGTATACAAAGTTACCATTTAACTAAAGCACATGACTGTACGGAGTTACAAATTTCCTTTGGAAAGATGTGCTATACTCCTCCTCTACCTCCTTGACTTTGACTAAACAACAAATTTCGCTGTTATGAAAATTGATCTCTAACATCCAAGAGTTGTTGAAAGGTATATAAAGTGACCATTTAACTAAAGCACATGATTGTACGGACTTACGAATTTCTGTTGTACATACACTTCTATATATAGGACAAACTCCCTTCTACCCTATTCCATATACATCCTGCGTTCACAAATACATTAGCTTTTCTTCCCAACATGGGGTATGGATAATACATGTATTAGGAATAGCGCGCGGAATGGGTGGCATCTAGAAATAAATCTTTAGTGAAGCGAACAATTGGGTTAGTGGATGACGTGTAAAGGAAAGAAGAAGAATCAACTTTGATTCGCTAGCTACAAAACCAAAACTCCTCCTCTTTGTCTTGCGAGGGACTCAGCAAACTTCGACCGATCTTCCATTGTGCCTTGCAAAGTTGCAACGTAGTGAGCATCACTTGGAATTCAGTACAAACAGTAATTGAATTGTTCCTATGTTGCATAGCTAATCCTAAACCATCCATGGCGCTGCTAAATGACATACAGGTTTTGGATCATTGGATGATCATACTGATAGAATTGTCTGTTCCTTATGATACTAATCACTCTACCTCTATACATTGGGAAAAACCTGAAGCAGGATCGGTTAAGATCAACACTGATGCTGCCTTCAATCAAGGAAATTCTACCGGCCATTGGGACGCCATCATCAGGAACCAGGAAGGTGAGATTATCTTGTCTACATGGAGCCCGATCGAGCGTTGCCACAAGAAGCTGAAGTTGTGGCGGCGCTGGAAGGCATTCGTCTAGCTGCAAACCTGAACTTGCAAGGTGTTCTCCAAAGTGACTGTCCAAATGTCATCACAGCGATCCACTCTAAAAACTGGGGAAGATCTCAAGAAAGTTTTGTCTATGTTGAAGTCTGTCAAGCTATCCAACTGGAAACAGTGGTGTGTTGCAGTACTCTGCTTCAGATTGTGTTCTGAAGCAAGTTCTGCTCCTGTACTCTGTCTTTAATCTATTATATATTAAAAGTAGATTATGGGTTAACCAGAAATTAGAGAATTAGTTTAGAAAATCCCACAATAATCAGAAACATCTGGCCATCAATTTAATTATTTGGCCAATGACAACCGATGGATCTTAGAAATAGTCATTTGCCTTATAAAGTTAGAAAAAAATACCCACCACTACCCTCCATAAGTTATTCGTTAATACCCTTTCATTGAAACGAGCTAAAAGCCTACAGAATCTTTCTTCGGAAGAAAAACCCTACCGTACGTCCTCACGCATGCCACCGCCACCGCCACCGCCGTGCCGACCAGATAGCTCTCTGGCCGTGACCATGGCTGCAGGGTTCGTCGGCGGCCGGAAAGCCAGATTTCCTAGATTCGATCTTGACTCCCTCGCGTCGTGGTGTTCATTGAGCTAGCTAGCTCTGATCAAATCAACAGATCAGAGCATCTACATCTTGAACCTTAATGGCAGAATCATTAAAAGGAGATTGGGAGGTTACGTGCATGCATGGTCTTCAATCCTACACGCATGCACGGCATGCCACCACAGGTCCACAGCGCGTAGAGCCTAAGATTAGCCTTAATACCAGTCGATCTTCTGAATATTAATCAGTACAGAACATGGTACTATGAGTAAATTGAAAAGCTAGACATTTTTTTCTGTACCGATTGTTTTATTTTTAACTAATATGAGTAAATTAAAAAGCTCAAAATTATTTCAGTGTGAACTGAAAAGAGAAATCAGTGCATATATCACAATCATAAGAGCTCATTTGCTATAAGCATGCTAATACACTACTTACATATGATTGATTATGGTGATATTAACATAATAATATACACAATTTGTTGATTTTGACAAGAAGTTTCACCATTACTTTGCCTACCGTGTCAACATGCCGCCGCCGAGACGGCCGTATTCCGATACGGAGGCGTCTACTCATTGTGGCCGTATTTACCGCCCGCGGCAGGTATGCACACCATCAGTCTTGCAGGTTTCGTGCATAGGTCGATTGAGGGCTTGGCTCATGCATGTGCAATGCAGGCGCGTAAAAGCGAGATGGATCGATGGTGGATTTTTCTCATACACACAGCTGGACAGCCTAGAGCTACGTAATGGCACGTGAATATCTTGACTATCTTTTATTATCAGCTCTATCAATTTCTTTACTGTACAAGATACATTCTATGGCTACTATGTCTGCTTCAACAACATACAAGGAGAAAGGTGCATCTATTTACATGCCAGAAAAATATAAGTGGTGTGCACTGATGTGAAGTTATTATTTGGTAGTATTACAAATGTAGATTACGTTTAAAATATTTGCCGTTAATTGCTCTGTTCGGAAGTTTTAATTTTGTAGCATATAAAAGTGAAATATGTTTTAAACAAATTGTTTGTTACAGAAACAGTTCAAGCCAAATTTGCTCAAACAGGTAGCAAAAAGGAGGAGCCAAACTACACTCGAAATTCACGAGAACCAAGTGGAACCACAGAATCGGCTCAGCTGAGCTACGCATTGGTACGTATGTTTGAGCAGCGTAGAGATAGATATACATGCATAAAGATTAGGTTTGAGCAGCTCCTATAGATAATAAACAAATTTGTCCACACGTTTTTTTGTAAACAAAACCACATACGAGTGGTGCGCTAGCTGATTAATTATTTTATACATCAGGATCTTGCACAAAAAAAAGAGAGGGAGAGATATTAGATTTGAGTTGCTTCAGAAGAATAAAGAGAACGTGTGATCACTTTTTGGCTGTACAAATTATGGAGGACAAATAAATAGCCAGGTATTCCTTTAATTAAATAACCAAATATGTCCAACAGTTAACTATCAAAAAAGGGTAGACAATTAGTAAAATTAGTTGTTTCACTCATGCACTGTTCATTGGAGAAATTTTTAGATTTTATCATCAACAAAAGTTCAACTTGATTATTTCATTCTTAAAACAAACTCATGGTTAATGCAAAAATCTAACGCAACATTTATATGCAAAATATAAATTGAAAGTTTTATAGCATTCGGCACAAGCCGTGCTTAAATTCATGTGTGTAAGATAGAGTGGATTATGTTGGATGAGATTAGTTTAATCTATCAAGGAGAAAAACTATATTATTCATTAAATGACTAATAATTTTACATACCAAAAGCTAGAAGTATGTTATTTTCACCACGTAGTCTTGGAGAATATTCACTGCTATTAAAGGATTGATAAGATATACTAGAGAGTCAAATACATTAGTAAAAACAAATAATACACGATTAAGAAGTTGCCCGCGCACGACCACCTTGCTAGTTTATATAAGGCGTGTGCTACGCGTCAGTCGGGTGTAGCAAGGTTTTGCTACAGCCGCCTCCACAGCCGTCGGATCCACTTAAGTGAAATGATCTCGCGCGTCCGATCTATGTAGCAAAAACGTTTCGCGTGTAGCACTTTGTATCTGTGTATGCAACATCGCATGTAGCAAAGAAATTTCAGAAAATGCTACGTCCGATCTATGTAGCAAAAAAAAGTCAAACACAACATATTTTTTATCGCATGTAGCACTGTATGTAGCAAAAAAAAAAAAACCAGATCCGTAAAGCTTGGCGACATGTAGCAAAACGAATGTAACACTTTAAACACAGCCATGTAGCAAACATCAACCAGCCATGTAGCAAAAATCAAACAAGCAATGTAACAAACCCAATTTGTTGTACCAAAAATGTCTGAAATGTCACTTTTGAAGAAAATCAATGTAGCACTTTGTCCGTGCTTATCCAACAAAAACCATACTCATATGTAGCAAAATCCCCAAAAAACTGACCTTCATATCATGGACTGAAATCAATGTAGCACTTTGCCAATGCTTACACGTCAAAAACGAGTCTCCTATGTAGCAAAACCGCACACCGCATGTAACATCGGAAAAATTCCCCAAAAAACTGACCTCTATAGTTGACATGGAGGCACCGCCATACTCAATTCGAGCTCACCGACATGAAATCCGCCATGCCGGAGGTCCATTGAAGCCAGATCGAGTGAATCTCTGACCCATCCACTCGCAGGACATCATCTTCTTCGGATCCGACGTCGTGTGGCGAGCTCGCCGTCCATGGAGGCCATACGAGCTTGCCTCCGGCAAGCTCGTGCCTTGGAAGCACCCATGGAGGCACGTGGGGAGGGCGGAGACAGCCGTCGGGGAAGGGCATCGCTTGGGGAGGTTCCGTCCATGGCTTCCATGGCGGAGCTCGCGGCGTCGTCTTCTCCGGCCTGGCGGTGCGTGGGGAGGTCGCCGTCCAGGCTTCCATGGCGAGCTCGCCGGCGTCTTCTCCGGCCGGCGGTGCGTGGGAAGGTATCTGTGCGTGCCTAGGGTCGCTTGTGGCGGCGCGTGCCTGGGGTCGCATCTGTGCGCTGCTGCCTTTAGTTTGTGCCGCGCGTGTGTGCGCATCGCGCGTGAGCGACCCGGCTTTTCCTTTATATAAACACATATTTCAAATAAAAAAGAATTGTCTGGCCGTAGCAGGTGGTTCCAAACTCCCAAGCTGGTCTGCTTGAACCATGTACTGGTCAATGTGGCTCCGGCCAGCCTGTGCAGAATACGACCAGTTCCGTGCGTAATATCGGTGCTCCCCGAGGAAAAACAAATGGAATCAGACATCTCGGGCACCCTCACCACGGGATCCTCCTCGCCTTCCCCGTCGCCAGCGCCGGCGCCGCCGCCGCAGTCGTCAGATCCTGCCCGTGGCGTCTCCAATGCTAGCCTGCGGTGGCGCATTCTCCGCCGCGCCCTGCTCGCTCGCGCCTCCACCTCCGGCACATCAGGTCCTGCCGATTCCATTCCCTTTTCCCGGCCACACAGCAGCTTTTATACTCGATTCGTTTGGTTTATCGTCTCTTTCCGCTCGATCTGCCGCCATCAGCGATCAAGAAGCCGAGATAAATGACGTATAGGGGGTAGTGCATCTTGCCGTACTCGTCGTGTCGCAAGAGACCTCAACACCTCGTAGCTATTTGTGGACATGAAGAGTGTATAGGCGTATAGCCGGAAGTCCTGATTCGCTGCTCTTGTAATGTTAGGGAACATTAGCATTTATGCTCTACCGGCATGCACTTGACCAGATCGAGATACACATGTTCAACACAATTTCTATTAACGGCTTATGCTATTCCGGCTTTGAATTCCTCTGCCTGAGAATTTCAAATCCAGGCGAAATAGTTAACACACAAATTCATTGTGGTACATGCCATTTGTGCGCATAGCTGAGTACTTTTTGACAGAAAACTGTAGTGATAGACCAGAGTGTACAAATAGGAACCTAATTCGCATTTGTGAGGTCTTGTGTTATTTCCTTAGGATCATCTAGGCTAGATCTTATCGGTAGAAACCTCTATACATAGCATCTGTCTAATCATCTGAGAGGGAGGACAGAGAGAAGGGGAGGAAGAGGGGTACCTTCTCCTTGGCTCGATGAGCCCGGTGTGCCGGCCATGGTGTAGGGTGGCCGGCGATGACCGGGAGTGGGCAGTGGCGGCGGCGGAGCTTCCCGTGAGCACTGCGCTAACCCTAGATCGGTAGGTTGTGTCGGTGGGGGGTTACGGCTCGCGACGAACCTCGTAGTGCGTGCCGCCGGCCCCCACCCTTTATATAGCGCAGGTCAGAGGGGCCCGTCAACCATATTCGGTTGGGCGCCCCCGATCAGGGCGCGGATCAAAGGCTCCGGTGGGCCGTTGGACCCACACGGTGGAGATCAACCTAACATTCTCCCCCTTGATCCCAGCTTTTACTTTTAACCATGTACTTTATACTTTACTCGTTTCATCACAGATCAGTACATAGAGCATGTTTCATCGTCACAGCTCAATTGCCGATAGAATCAGACAGCTACAATATATCTCTTTGTTTTGAAACAAATTATGTTCCTTTTCGGGCCTCTCATGATCCAGGAATCATAGGCTTTCCATTAAACCCATGCCGGCTACGTGTTCCATGAACACATTGGGTGGTAAGCCTTTCGTAAGCGGATCCGCAAGCATATCCTTTGTCCTTATATGCTCGAGACTTATAGTGTGATCCTGGATTTTATCTTTCACAACATAATACTTTATCTCTATTGGTTTGGTAGCATTACTCGACTTGTTGTTGTGAGCATAGAATACTGCGGGCTGGTTGTCACAGTACATCTTTAGTGGTTTGTCAATGCAATCTACCACTTTCAAGTCGGGTATAAATTTCTTTAACCATATCACCTGCCCGTGGCCTCATAACATGCTATAAATTCTGCATACATCGTGGACGATGCAACTATTGACTGTTTGGAGCTTCTCCACGAAATAGCCCCTCCAGCGAGAGTGAACACGTATCCTGACGTGGATTTTCTATCATCTTTGTCTCCCGCAAAATCTGCGTCTGAATACCCTCTTATCTCTAGGGAATCAGATCTTCTGTATGTTAGCATGAGGTCCTTTGTGCCTTGCGCATAACGCAATGCTTTCTTTACCATCTTCCAGTGCTCCATGCCTGGATTCTCTTGATATCTACCGAGTACTCCGGTGATAAAAGCTAAGTCAGGGCGAGTGCACACTTGTGCATACTGTAAGCTTCCAACAGCCGAAGCATATGGTATTGCTTTCATTTGATCGATCTCGTACTGGTTCTTGGGACATTGGAATTTCCCAAAACTGTCGCCCTTGACTATAGGAGCAGGTGTGGCACTACTCTTATGCATATTATACTTTTTAAGAACCTTTTCTAAATATGCCTTCTGCGATAGTCCTAAAACTCCATTTTTCCTATCTCGGTGAATTTCTATGCCCAAAACATATGATGCTTCACCAAGATCTTTCATATCAAAATTTGAGGATAAGAACTTCTTTGTTTCTAGCAGACTAACATCACTGCTAGCAAGCAAGATATCATCCACATACAAGATTAGGAAAATATATTTCCCATTTTTAAACTTTGCATAAATGCAGTTATCCTCAACATTTCTTTAAATCCAAAACTTTTAATTGTCTCATTAAACTTTAGATACCACTGTCTAGAGGCTTGCTTTAATCCATAAATGGATTTTTCAGGCGGCATCCCATATCTTCCTTGCCTTCCATGATAAAACCCTTGGGTTGTTTCATGTAAACATTTTCTTTTAAATCCCCGTTTAGAAATGCCGTCTTTACATCCATTTGATGTAGCTCTAAATCAAAATGTGCAACTATGCCATTATGATTCTGAAGGAATCCTTACATGAGACTGGGAAAATGTCTCATTGTAATCTACCCCTTCTCTTTGTGTAAATCCTTTTGCCACAAGTCGTGCTTTATACTTTTCTACATTCCCTTTGAGTCATACTTAGTTTTGTAGACCCATTTACAGCCTACTGTTTTGGCTCCTTTAGGAATATTTCTAAGTCCCAAACATCGTTGGAACTCATCGATTTCATCTCTCTTCCATTGCCTCCACCACTTCGATGAGTGAGGGCTTCTCATGGCTTCTTCATATGAAGTGGGATCACCTTCCATATGAGCTATTTCTGTGTTATAAACTTTATAATCAGTAGAAATAGCTGATCTTTTAGCTCTTTTAGACCTTCTAGGGCCTCATTTTCTAAAAGTGGCTGCTGCACCTCCCTTTCATGCTCAACAACGGGTTCAGTCGGCTCCTGACGGACAGGTTCCGGATCTTCACCCATAGTTGTCACGGGTGGAGTTACAACAGGTGCTTGCACCTCAACCTCAGGAATTGTCGGTGCAGGTACAACAGGTAGTGCGAAAAATGGCTCCTGAATCATCGGAAAAGGTGCACACCCTCTTCTCCTCAAGATCAATTTTCCGAGCTACCATGCCCCCCTCATCATTTCGTCCTCTAAGAAGACTGCATGTCTCGTTTCTACAAACTTTGTGTATCTGTCTGGACAGTAGAAACGAAAACCTTTTGATCTATCAGGATAGCCAATGAAGTGGCAACTGACTGTTTTGGATCTAACTTTGCAATATTTGGATTAAATACTTTGGCCTCAGCTGGGCTCCCCCACACCCTGAAGTGTTGTAGAGAGGGTACTCTTCCTGTCCACAACTCGTACGGTGTTTTGGGCACCGACTTGCTTGGTACTCTATTGAGAATGTGAATGGCGGTTTTAAGCGCCTCCATCCATAATCCCAATGGCAAGGTGGAGTAACTCATCATGCTGCGCACCATATCCATAAGTGTACGGTTACGCCTTTCAGCTACTCCATTTTGCTGAGGGTCGCCCGCATTGTATACTGGGCCACTATGCCAGTCTCCTGTAAGAACCTCGCAAAAGGTCCAGGGACTTGGCCATATGGAGTGTGCCGACCGTAGTACTCCCCCCACGGTCAGATCTCACTATCTTTATTCTTTTATCATGCTGATTTTCTACTTCAGCTTTGAATATCTTAAATTTATCCAACGCTTCAGACTTTTCTTTGATTGGATAAATATAACCATATCGGGAGTAATCATCTGTGAATGTTATAAACGAGTCATAGCCATCCACACTTTTCACAGGAAATGGTCCACAAATGTCAGTGTGAATGATTTCTAGTGTTCCTGTGCTTCGGTTTGCACCCTTTTTGATTTGTTTTACATACTTTCCTTTAATGCAATCTATGCATTGTTCTAAGTCTGAGAACTCTAATGGAGGAAGAATTTCATTTTTAACTAGACTTTCTATTCTCCCCTCGAAATATGGCCCAAACGACAGTGCCATAATTTCGATGAGTCATGAGTTCTCTTTCTTTTCTTTTGTTCTTTATCCGGCGCGGAAACATGCTCATTCATTACACACAGAATACACTTTTTCACGTAGGGATAATAAATAAAGCTCATTGTGAAGTAAAGCAACACCCACATAAGCATTATTAAACCATATGGCACACTTGCCATGTCCAAAATAACATTCATAATATCTTTGTCCAAACGTGAAACACTAATCAAGTTTCTGTGTAATGAAGGAACATATAAAACATCTCTAAGCAGGATCGTGAATCCATCAGCTAACTCCAGGAGATGTCGCCGACAGCTTCAACGTCTGCTTGACTCCATTTGCAACTTCAATGCATCTTTCGCTTCTTTGCGTAGTCCGCGTCGAATGGAATCCCTGTAATGAATTTGCAACATGAACAGTTGCACCTGAGTCAATCCACCAAGTAGATTTCGAAAACTGTGTATACAAGGATTCATTTACAAAGGAAACAATGTTGTTACCTCTCTTTGCCATTATGGACTTTAGCCAAACAGGGCAATCTTTCTTGTAATGCCCAGTCTTCTTACAGTTGCCTTCCCTTTCGCCGGTCGCGCGTTCCCTTGCGGTGAGCGCGCCGCCGTCGAACGGATTGGCCGCGGTGCCCTTTGCCCCTGTTGGGGTTCGTTTCTTCTTCCCGATGCCCCTGTTGGTGCGCATGGGGATCGAGAGGAACGGCGTGGCCTTGCGGCGGCGCTCTTTTCCGGTGAGCCCGAGGCCCTTCCCGGTAAGTCTTCTTTGCCCTTTGGTTTTAGGGTTCCACGGGAGGGGAAACTTTTGTGATTTCTTCTTTTTCTTTTAATCGATCTAGGAAAATTTAGATCTCGATTTGCTTTTCTTTTATGTCTACCCGAGTAAGATCTAAACCCTAGTAGCTCTGATACCAATGTTAAATCTCTCTGATACCAATGTTAAATCCCTAGGATCATCTAGGCTAGATCTTATCGGTAGAAACCTCTATACATAGCATCTGTCTAATCATCTGAGAGGGAGGACAGAGAGAAGGGGAGGAAGAGGGGTACCTTCTCCTTGGCTCGATGAGCCCGGTGTGCCGGCCATGGTGGAGGGTGGCCGGCGATGACCGGGAGTGGGCAGTGGCGGCGGCGGCGCTTCCCGTGAGCACTGCGCTAACCCTAGATCGGTAGGTTGTGTCGGTGGGGGGTTACGGCTCGCGACGAACCTCGTAGTGCGTGCCGCCGGCCCCCACCCTTTATATAGCGCAGGTCACAGGGGCCCGTCAACCATATTCGGTTGGGCGCCCCCGATCAAAGGCTCCGGTGGGCCGTTGGACCCACTCGGTGGAGATCAACCTAACATCTTGAACTTAGTAGTTGGGATTGTACATCTATTTTGTCAGTTGTATCATCATGAGCCTGATCGTGAGTGACCATTTAACTGAAGCACATGATTGTACGAACTTGCAAATTTCTTTTGCACACACACTTCTATATATAGGATACACTGCCTTCTATCCTATTCCATATACATCTTCCTTCCACAACCACTTTAGCCTTTTCTTCTCGGCATGGGGTATGGGTAATACATGTATTAGGAAGGGCGTGCGGAATGGGTGGCATCCAGAAACAAATCTTTACCTAAAGGGATGCAGATAGTACTTGTGGCTCTGAAGATAGTAATTGTGGCTCCTTGTATGGATTAGTGGATGAGTAATAAAGGAAAGAAGAATAATCGAATTTGATTCGCTGGCTACAAAACCAAAATCATCTTCTTTCTTTCGCTAGGGACTCAGGAATAGGGTTAGAACCAGGTAACACCAAATGTGCACCCAAACATCAGCTCGCTGGCTGACTCTAGCATAATTTGATAGACCGTGAGAAATCCCTTGCTGTGTTTGACAAAGTCTGTCGAGAAAGATCCGCCGACTCACTGAGAGAAAGAAACCTTCAGGTCACTCAGAAGATGAGCAAACTTCGACCGATTTTCCATTGTGCCTTGCAATGTATGTAGTAGTGAGCATCGGTTGGAATTCAGTACAAACAATAATTGGCATGTTCCTATGTTGCATAGCTAATCCTAAACCATCCACGGCGCTGCTAACAAAATGGCATATAGCTTTGGATGATCATACTGATAGAATTGTCTGGCCGTGCCAGGTGGTCCCAAACTCCCAAGCTGGTCTGCTTGAACCATGTACTGGTCAATGTGGCTCGGGCCAGCCTCTGAAGAATACGACCAGTTCCGTGCGTCGTATCGGTGCTTTCCGAGGAAAAAAAACGGATCGCCTTCCCCGTTGCCAATGCCGGCGCCGCCGCAATCATTCGCTTCTGCCCGTGGCGTCTCCAGTACAAGCCTGAGGTGGCACATTCGCCGCCGCACCCTGCTCGCTTGCTCCTCCTCCTCTGGCGCATCATGTCCTGCCTATTCCATTCCCTTTTCTCGGCCACACAACAGCTTGTACACTCGATTCGTTTGGTTTAGCATCCCTTTCCGCTCGATCTGCCGCCATCAGCGGTCAAGAAGCCGAGATCACTGACGTATAGGGGCGCAGTGCTTCTTGCCGTACTCATCGTGTCATACGAAGACCTTGATACCTCGTAGCACCGATATTTGTGGAACATGAATAGTGTAGCCGGAACTCTTGATTTTCTGCTCTTGTAATGTTAGGGAGCATTGGCATTTTTGCTATACCGGCATGTATTTCACTAGATTGAGATACACATATTCAAAACAATTGCTGTCAACGGTTTATGCTATTCCAGCTTTGAATTCCTGTACCTGAGAATTTCAAATTCGGCCGAAATGGTTAACACACAAATTCATCGTGGTACATGCCATTTGTGCGCGTAGCTGAGTACTTTTTGACAGAAAACTGTAGTGAAAGCCCAGAGAGTATAAATAGGAACCTAAATTTGTATTCCTGATGGCTTGAACTAAGTAGGTGGGATTATACATCTACTCTGCCAACCAAGTGAGCTAGGGCCATTTCTCTTATAGCTGAGTACTTGATTAGAGGAAATAGGTCTAGCTTGATTTGGAGCATGATTTCTTGTTTGAATGAGGTGGATATGGGGTTCTTGCTTCCAAATTATTAGTGCTATTATGACTATATATGAGCAATTATTCTGCTCACTGCTTAACTACCTTTGCAATGAGCACTATAGTAAAATTGTGAACACAGACTTAGCTAGCCGTACTCTTTTTTTGTAGATACCATGATAATCATGTAAGCAACCACTCCTTAAATGTCTTTTTAAGAAAACTGTAAGGGAGATCCCTACGGTATAAATAGGAACACAGATTCACCTTTATGGTGACTTGAACCCAGGTGGTAGGGTTGTACATCCCCTCCCAAATGTGTTTACACTCCATATTAGCTTCCCTTCATTCCAATGTCATTCTGGTGATCGGCATCCTTTGATGCATCGCCTTTTTTTTAGCAGTGTTGCTTCTATTTAACCTTTTTTATAAGCTTCCGCAACTTTAAGTAACTTAAATCCCTCCGAAATCTGTACGTTTTGTGGTTAATAATTATAATTCGTTTTTATATTTGTATTACATTAACTTAAATTATCCTGGTTAATTTACGCAGAGGGAGCTTCAAATGACCAGCAGAAGATATGTGATACAAACAAAATTTCCAGAAAGGCATCACGTGGCTTCAATCTGATCGAGTGTCATGCAGTGCCAGTGTCACAGTTAAATAAGTCACAAGGAAATTCGTTCAATGGAAATGAAAATGGCGTGGAATGCCAAAAAGATGTCTATGTTTGTTATAAGCTGCCTTGTGGAGGCGCGCCGGAACTTAATGTAATGTAAGCAATCAACTATTTTACCCACAGTTTACTATCATACTAAACACAATTTTTCTCCTGATGTAATACACTTAATGATCTTTCAGTTTTTTCTGATAAAATTGGGAATCACATTATTCTCTTTCTGCCAGTATGCCCCGCCAATTAGAATCTAGAAAGGTTGACTGCAATTCCTTAGTTTAATAATTTATTGCTTGACTACAGATACAGAAGAGAGGATTCCCTTAAACTAAACGATATGGAAGCTTCAAACAGATACAACATTGACACTACCGGACTTGTATGTAAGTTTCTTGTTCAAGCTGATCTATTTTCTTTGTTATTACCATGGATTATGTAATTCTCTGCTAGCCTAATTTCCCTGCATGGTCATTTTTATCTCATTTGCTTCATTTATTGCAATTTTGCTGTCATCAGTTACTGTCTACCAAATTGAAGAATTAAAAAAAAGTAATGTAAAAGAACAGAGTTATAGTGTGAAAATACAATCTAAACATATTTCTTTATGAATGTAAACATATGCAAAATATGAAATGTTGAATCCCTTGTTCATTTTAAATTCTTGCATTTCTTGTCCTTTTGGCCAAGTTAGGACTTAGGAGTTTGAAGCCCCTTATGTGCAGAAATTTTGCCTGTTTCACTAGAACGGCAGTCTCCTGTATTCAACAAAATTTTGAACTCATGTAGTACGATAATCACGCATATTCTAGTATTGATGCCCTCAAGATCTATAGTTTGTTCATCTATAGTAAACCACTTAATGGCTTAGCTTCTAGCCAGGTAACAAGTTACTGTGATATCAGATGCTGCATGCAGTGCTCTCTGGGCTGCAATCACTCAAGTTGCGATATGGTTAATCTAGAGATTTCGATATACGACTGCTTATGACATGTTATGTAATTTGAAAGTGACATACCGCTAATATACAATCCTGAACTTAGAATCTTTGTTCTTCGACTGTGCTTTTCATGTGATACTAATACTATTCAATATTCATCTTATGTCGAATAGAAGCCAGCCTCAGCTTTTATTTTCTGTTTTTTTCGTCCGTGAAGGTTGTTGGCCGTCAGAAGAGGTCCTTGCCTTCTACTGTATCAACCATTCGGATATGTTCAGGTTTGTTGTGAGGTGTATTTACCCATGTGGAATTGGACTATTTTCCCTTATATTATCAACAGTACACTTTCTTTTGCTGATTGCATAGCATGCTTGAGTAACTTGAGTTGCTGCTGTTAGAGTTAATTACATGGGTGTTTCACTTATCCAAGAACTGGATACTGGAGAACTCAATCATTTTGGTCTTTGTTTTACCTTTTGATAGTTTTGAGCTCTTCCGAATTCTGTTTAGAATTGTGGGGTGAAATTGTGTTCACGCATACATATGTATAGCATGTTCTAGTTACCTGAGTTGCTGCTGCTGGAGTTAATTGCACAAGTGTTCCACTTATCCAAGAACTGGATACTGGAGAACTCAACATTTTGGGTCTCTGTTTTACCTTTTCATAGTTTTGAGCTCTCTCGAATTCTACCTGGAACTGTGGGTCGAAATTTTATTCACCCATACAAACATCTAGTTAGAGCATCTCCACCGGCGCGCCCAACTCCGCTCCCAATAGACGTTTTGGGCGCGCCGGCAGCAAACCACCCCCCAGCGGCGCGCCCAATAGCAAAAAAGTTGCCGGCGCACCCCAATACAGCGTCCGGCAACCCCGCTTCGCGCCCTGGTTCTAGGGACACAAGCGGGCGTGCCGGCAACGCGCGCTTCGTCGAAACCCGACGGGCGGCCCAACGCGTCAGCGACCCAACCCTTTTCTTTTCTCCCCCAGCGTCCCTTTGCGGCCTGTGCTCATCCCTCCCTACTGAGTCGCCCTCCCTACTGAATCGCCGGCGCCGCCACCTACCCTCCGCCTGCTGGACGCCCGTCTCCCCCCGCGCCAGGAACGGCGCACTATTTCTCCCGTCGCAGTGTCTGTAGTCTCTTCTTCGTCGAGCCGCACTTGTTGTCCGGCGCTACACCATCGCCGCCTCCGAGAACTTCCCCACAAGCAAGGTGTTCGTCGCATTGCTCAGCTCATTTTTTCTCCTAGACTTCTCCTAGACTTCGTTTTTTGCTAAACCTTGTGTTGATATAGATGGATAGCGACGACGAACTCGAGCTGGACGGCGCATTGCTCACCACTCATGCCGCCTCCAACGCCGTGGTCGACGAACACTTGGCGATGATCATTTGCCTGGTTGGTTTGCTTGGACAGATGAACGTTGCGCCTCAGATTGGAGGCAGGGGCGGACCCAAGTGTAGCTGAATGGGGGCCTATGCCCCCACTCAAAATTTTGATTTCCTATAGTATTTACTCATATTTGAAGGAAATTTCTTCATATTTTGCAAATTTATGCAAGTAAGGCCCCAGTCACTTGATTTGCCCCCACTCGTATTTTTTTTTGGGTCCACCCCTGATTGGAGGTTCGAAGCCAGGTAGGAGGATGAACAAAGATCGCAGACGGATGGAGGGACATATGACGTTGTGGCAAGACTACTTCGCCGACGATCCCACACACGGGGACAAGGAATTCCGGCGGCGGTTTAGGATGAACAGAGACCTCTTCATGGTCGTTCTGACGGGCGTGCGGGAGTATGATGACTACTTCAAGCTGAAGAGCGACTGCATCGAACTGGTTGGTCTCTCCTCTATCCAGAAATGCACGGCTGCTTTGAGAGTTCTTGCATATGGAGCTCCCGCAGATGCAGTAGACGACTACCTCCGCATGGCTGAATCCACATGTATCAAGACCATGTATCGGTATTGTAGGGCGGTTGTTGCAGTGTTTGGGCCAAAGTATTTGAGACAACCAAATGAAGGTGACACTGCTAGGCTAATGGCACAAAACGCAGCTAGAGGATTTCCTGGTATGCTTGGAAGCATCGACTGCATGCATTGGGAATGGAATAATTGCCCATTCGCCTGGCAAGGAGTTTACAAGGGTCATGTTGGAGAGTGCAGTGTCGTGCTAGAAGCAGTGGCTGATAAAGATTTGTGGATTTGGCATGCTTTCTTTGGTACGGCTGGAACTCAGAATGACATCAACGTGCTGCAATGCTCAACGGTTTTTAACCGACTAACTGAAGGCGAAGCTCCACCATGCAACTACGAGATCAATGGCCATGGGTATGACAAGGGGTACTATCTAGCAGATGGCATCTACCCGAGATGGTCTATATTTGTCAAGACCATCTCCCACCCTCTAGGTCAAAGCCAGTCTCATTTTGCAGCAGAACAGGAGGGTGCTAGGAAGGATGTCGAGCGGGCATTTGGTGTGCTAAATCTCGCTTTGCTATTGTCAGGTATCCTGCTCTAACTTGGTCCAAAGAGCAGATGTGGGAGGTGATGATGACTTGTGTGATCTTGCAGAACATGATCATCGAGAGTGAACGTGCTGATCCTCCACAACATGATGACCATCCATACTATCGTGTGGGTCCTCTTGCCATGAATATGCGGATTTGACTGCGGACTTTGCCACTTTCCTCACAATTAACGTTGAAATTAAGGATGAAGGAGCACACGAGCAACTGCAAAATGATTTAGTTGCGCATCTGTGGGCACTCAAAGGCCAAGCAGACGACCATCCTAATTGACTGCCCAATTTATTTTAATTTGAATAATTGTATGCCCTATTTGATTTATGTATTCAGTTGCGCGGCGCTCCCAATAGGCGGCAACGCTTGCCGGCGCGCCCAATAGCGCCTGTCCGGCAACTTTGCCGGACGCTGTATTGGGCGCGCCGGTGGAGATGCTCTTATGTACCTTTGTAATCTCACATTAGCTACAAACTACACAGAAAATCAGTATGCTTAGGTGAAAGTAATAGTCTATTACTGCCTTGACTAAATTCAATCTATGTAGTATATTTCTCAGATAATTTTCCTTTCAAATTCATTATAGGTCCAAAAGGGTGCTTGAACTTGGATCTGGTTATGGATTAGCTGGACTTGTTATTGCAGCCAGTGCAGATGCTAATGAGGTTGTCATTTCTGATGGAAACCCACAAGTAGTTGGATGTATCCTTTCTAATCAGTTACACAGACGCTGTTGCATAATTTCATATTCCTATATATTGATATGATATGGGCAACATACTGCAAGTGATCTTTTGTGCTACTTCTGTGTGAATACCTCGACCCAACATCAAATCAGATTGTTCAAGATGTATGTTACCTTTTATGCCTTTGTAAGCCATTAATCCTCAGATATTCAGAAGAACATATTCATCAATGCAGAAACTTTTGACCGAACGAAAGTTAAATCTATGACAATACATTGGGATCAGGAGCAACCTTCAGACATGTTGAACTGTTTTGACATTATTGTTGCAAGTGACTGGTATGTTATACTGCTTACCACTAGTGCTCAGTTTTATCAGGATTGTCTTAATCCCATTTCCCTCGACCTGTAGCACATTTTTCAAGCAATTCCATCGAAGCCTTGCCCGGTCAGTCAAATCTTTGTTGAAGCATTCGGAAACCTCACAGGCCATCTTTCTGAGCCCGAAGAGAGGTGATTCGCTCAACAAGTTCCTAGAAATAATCAAAGAATATGGTTTATGTTACGAGTTGATGGAGAATTACGATCCCACTATCTGGAGTCTGCACAAGAAATATGTGGCAGGGGATGACATATCGTGGCCCAACTATAACGAGGAGCACTGCTATCCTTTATTGGTCAGAGTTACCTTTGGACATTCTGTTTGATCCTAGATCTAGATGGGTTCATTTGCATCCCTAGCAATATCTGTTATTTATTCTTCTCTATCATATACGACAGTGTAATATCTGCCACTGAATCTTCTTTGATATTTTTTCATGGCATCACCCTTTTTCCTTGAAGTGACAGAAAGAGATATGTACACACATGCAAATTCGATTTTCTCACCTTGCATCAGTCTTCCGAATCCTGAATATTTAATGAATGAAATTCTTTTGGATGCATAGCAATCCAACAATGTCAAATTCCATTGGTGGTTTCATTTTCAGCATCATCCGTAAAGGTTGCAACTGATGCAGACATACGAACTTGCTCCCTTTTGGTCGATCTATTAGTGACATCATCCGTGTATTTGATAGATCCATCTATTTCCTTTTTCTAGAGTAATTAAACATATAAGCTATCATTTTTTTTCACTGAGATTACTCATCGTGTAGCTGAACTTTTGAGTCAGAAGATTATCAATCTAGCACAGGTAACAGGATGTGGCATTGCAACAGCATGTGGCCGGACTAGCATGCTTTACGGCAATACTAGATAATATCTTGTGGTATCTGGTACTGCACTATAAATTTATTAGCGGTTTTCTCTGACTTTGCGTCTACTTAGTCGACGTATCAACGACATGAGTTATCCCTAATCAAGTGGTTGCTGCATCACGGCCTCCATGTTCTTTTATTAGCTGCTGCTGCTTTCTCTGCTTGCCTTGCGTCAATGCCTCGTCAGATCGTCCAAACGCAGTTGCCTCCTATCTAATCGCCATTGCGACAGCTTTTTTATTGCTGACTGGGTGAAAGCAACTTAAGCAAATGCCTGCAAGTGTTTACGGATAGCAACACTGCTGTTGAACTAGCGTAGGTAAGGTTTAGGAGATATTATTGAGCTCATCTTCTCTCGTCGGGTAGCCGACAACAACCGTCCACAGTATCAGATACGGTGATGATAATACAGAAGAGATCGTCACACGCAACCAAAGCATTGATATTTTCAGCGTTTTTGCGGTGGGACCGTTGGATCCACCATTGGTTCCCTCCGTTTGTCCACACTGCTTGAATTTGACATCTTCATGGACCCCTCGTTTAGGTCCAGCGTTCTTGTCAACCCACAACCGTGAACTTCGTACGTGTCCAGTGCCCTAGGGATCTTTGGCGAATGTGCGTATTCCATGACCAAAAGTGACACTTCCCGAAAGGTAGCTTCTCTTTGGCACTATTGCATTGCGACGAAAATACGAGAAAAAGGCATATACTTTGACAGATGTTTTCTACTCCACTCAGTTGGTGCAAGTTGGAATTTCTTCCTTAGGTGGTAACTGAGTGGAACTAGTCGAGGCATTGTCAATACTGTGTTATATATAGGGTTTTTATCATTTTACCACTATGACCAATTTAATCCTCAGTTTTGCTATTTGGCTGATCGAAATCTGCCCCTTCACTGTTAGTTTTTCTACCATTCCTGGTTCTCCGCCCCTTTCTTATTTTTTATCTTGCTGGACCAACATGCCATCACATCAACAAATCCAGAGTAGTTCACCACATCGCGATGTCTATAGTCGACCCTCATAACGCCGGTTGCGGTGTCTCCAGTGGAATTTCCAATTCGAGGTCATCATCATGATCTCATCCCCAAGCCTATGTTGTCCTCCCTGCACCTCTTGTCCTGCAAGCAGCTCGGCCTCCCTGCTTCTACTCTTTTCGATCACGGCGACGGTCCACCATAGAAGCCACAACAGTATGTGTCGCCTGTTGCAGCTGCGCCCGTACAAGACTCCACAGTGTTCATGCTGACGGACATCATGTCCTCCGCCGCTAACCTGTTCGCCTACTCCTCATGCAACCACAGGCCGTCATGTGTCAATCAGGCCTTCCCCAATCGTAATCTATAATGGTAAAACTGATAACAAAACAAACAATGAAGAGATGAAGTGGTAAAACTAAGGGCTGACTAATGGAGCAATGGCCAGTTTGCAATTTCGATCGGTCAAATGGCAAAATTGAGATTATGGGTTGTCATAGTGCCAAGAACGATAAAAACCCGTTTTTATAAGGCTCGGTTTGGGGTTGTTGAACTGTGTTGTGTTGTGTTGTGTTGTGTTGTGCTTATTTTATATTCTGTTGTTGGACATTATTCACAAAAGTAGGCAATAGCGGCTCAAAATAAACGCTAAAATAGACAAAACAGTTGTCCACGGAACTGAATGTGATGTTACATCGATTCATTTTACATGCTAGTGCTAGGAATATCAAGAGCATTCTGGAGGGTCTGAATTCTTAGGAATTATTTCAGTGTACAAAGTTTGGATTGAATAATCTTGAAGGAAACTTCTATCCACCCATATGTCTTACTAAAATTCGTTTTTTTTCATGTGTAGTGTCAAACATGATTTTTTTATTTACTAGTCATATAATAGACTAGTATATAACATCCAATTATGTGATCTCCTATTCATATGTTCAGTAATCATGTCTCCTTATTCATTGAAATTGGTTGGTTATCTCAAGTTTACACTCCAAAATCATTTATTAACTCTAGTACCATACTCGCAAAAATAAGACAATGTATTCATGTCATGATCCCATCCCATTTATATCTCTAATTTCTCATATCATAGATAGTGTATTACCCAAGGGCATATTGAGTGCAGTTTTTGGCGAATTTCTAGCTCCCGAGATCCAGTGAGTTCTTTGTCTAAAAATAATAATACATAGCATGTAGATGTAGGAATGCATTGTATGTCTGCTAAGTTTAATGGAAAATACTATCAAACATCTCTTGAAAGAAAATTCAAGCTAGTGATCTAAAATCGCAAACCATGGCAGCACTATTTACAATAATGGAGTCCTCACAATTATAGATCTTTGCATTTGTTTTCATGGAGCTCGTGGAGAAGACATTTTTCGTGAACTTGCTCATCCATAGTGTATTCTACACATATACGTGAGATTCTTTTTAAAAATTTAGTAAAACATATAGGTATTTGTTTCAACTCAACGGAGCTTGGGAGGCAAAAAAAAGTTACCTATATTGATCGCATATTATCCAGAATGGGATTTCTTGGTAAGGGTCATCCGGTAAAATGTGACGTTGCCATGCACTGCAAATGCCTCTCCATCCACTGGTATTGGCAGTTACGCACGCAATTAAAAGTTGAGGTACAACAGTAATGGCCTATTGGTAAGCATGTGTAATAGGACAGCTATGCAGAGGAAAGCAGGATCCCTTCCATAACTATAGATCTATGGAAGGTACCAGCTTGTTTTAACTGTGGTCTGTACCAGATCCTAGGTTTTTTCTCTTTGCTTAGCTAATTGTAAAGAGTATGTTCCTTCTCTTTACAAATATATATTCCCTTTGGCTACCGAAAAGGATCTTACTTTTAAGATCCTTTATCACCAGATTGTTGTCAGTACACTCGACTTTTGACTCAAGATTCCTTAGCCTGGCTTAACAAACTTTAATCACAGCTAATTGTGCACTACTTTCAGTTCATAAGCAACATGGGAGTCAACTAAAAGGTGAACACTTCACGAGGGTGCAAGTAAACTCTCACGAGGGCCCTGTCCAAAAACAGTTTCTTGCCATTTTGCCAAAGCCCAAAGGTAATGCAATTTGGTAGTACTATAAAGAGAGGTCGTAACAGTGTTGCCGCAGCACGACATTGCTGAACCATACGTCCACTGGTCTCTGAATGTGTAGTTCGGTCGGAACATACTTAACGCAATCATAGGCACTTCTTTTCTTCCTAATGCTGGTATGTGGCCTTGTCTGGCTACTTGTTAATTCAGGCGCAGTTGCAGTGATGAACTAACTGGGCTTGTATTCTAACGAGAAGGTAGCGCGAATCGCGTATGAGAATCCAAGTTCCCGGTGAGCAGGAAAACGACCGGCCGGCCGGTGGCCGATCCTTGTCACGGATACCCGGCAGCCTCGTGCGACGGCCGGCATCACCTCCGTTCGTCCTCACCGGCGCCCGAAAGCAACATGTGTCCTTGCACCAGTTTAAGTCAAATTTCCGGCAGTCCCGGCCGGCGATCCCCAAGTGCGTCAGCTCCACCGCCGAATCCGAGAAACCGGCCAATTTAGCCACGAAAGGGCAACGGATCCCTGAGCTAAATCAGCAGGTAGCCGGTGCCATGGATCGGATAGCTGAAAGCGAAGTTTCTCCATGAGAGTTTGGGGTTTGGCGGATCCCTAGATATGGTATGTTAGGTACGAGCTGCGCTGCAACCTACAGATTGCCTCCATCTGAACTGAACCTCCCGAGCAAGATGATCGCACATCATAACAACATGGATCATGCCAAAACAAAAGGTGATCGATATGATTCTGGTAGGCTGTTTGATCGGTTCGTAGGCAGGAACAACAGTAGGCACAAAACTGAACCTTCCTTTGGCCTCACTCATCGAAAGCAGTGGACCAGATGAATGGCCGCCACCACCACCGTGGCCATGTCCTCCCCACCACCACCACGCACGCCCGGCATCTCTCCCAGATGGCACAACCCATGTGCCTAACACCAAAGCTTGCGCCATCAGACTGTACAGTAGAGATTATTCAAGCATTGTAGTGTACAATTTGTCGTAGTAGGAGTAGTATTCTAGTATTTCCCCCATGCGGCCAACTCAGCCATTAACGGGCCATTCGTTTCGTTTTTCCTTTTGGTTGTTGATTGAGGTACCCATCCAACTAGATATCAATCATCGGCTGCAAGAAAATGCTTTGATGTATCATGTACTAGGAGTATTGAGTATTTGGCAGCTAGACTGTTGGTGATAATGAAACTGCATCGCCTCTGATAATGGCAAATCAGTCTCAGCAACTGCCATAGATCAGCGACCTGTAACATGGCAGGTCCCAGCTCCATTCGTGCTTCATTTCGTGCATATCATAGCATGTTTAGCCATATACTTCGTAGTTGGTTTGCCACTAGTGGCCGGAGAGCTTTTCTTGAGAGCATTACGGCCGGAGAACTAGACGGCGAGTGATCATTGAAGTTGGACTCATATATAACAGCTAACATCCCAATTTCCAGTGTCATGTGCGTAAGAATCTTCTCTACTACTAGTAGTATATTTCCTTTGTACTCCCACAACGGCGCAAACCATAAACAAGAAAAAGATGGTGGATTTTACAATGGCGTGATGTTTGGTCAAATCAAATCATTCCCCGCTTGGCGCTTGCCTTGCCCCCACCGTGCACATCGCCAACGGCCCACTCCTTCACCGAGCGAGCGCCGATCGAGGCAGCAATGGCAGGGGAGCGCGGCACTTAGCTGTCGTTCTGGTGGTGGCCCGTGCCGATGTCGAAACAATGTTCTCTTGTGACCGAAATCTCCCTGCTAATTCTGCTTCTTCTTCCTCGACGATCTAATGCTATAGAATCAACTGGAGCAAGAACAGTGCGAGCGGCGCGGCCGGGATCACTGCCATCCTCCTCGACGTCGCCGCCGCCGACGCGTCGCCGGTGGCGAGGTTGGCGAGCTAGGAGTTGTCCCCCAGAATAACACCTTGGCCGCCGGGTTGCGTATACCCGGGTTGGCCGCTTGCTGTCCTCGGCATCACAGGTGGCGCGAACGCTGTCGTCCCTTGCACTGGCACCGGCACCGTCGGCGTCGGGGTGACCGTTGCTCCACCCGCCGACTTGAGGCTGCTCACAGAAATGAATTGCAGATAATGAGTTTCACAGTCAGAAGGCGCAGCTGGTTGAATTACAGTCAAAAGAGAGCACCCAAACATAAAACTGGAGACTAATCCTGGGCTTTGCTTTTCATACTTTCAGCTAAGATATTACAGTACTGTCATGGTGAGCTCAGCCATCATATGTTACGTCCATACTCCCGTGGCCATGGTCAGATCTTTTCTGACTTCACAAGATAAGAAAATGACTACCCTGGCCTGACGCTGATATGCCAGCCGACGGGACGGCAGTAAAAGAAATAAAATACCAGGAGGGTCAAACCTCCCTGGACAAGCTAAGCACCTAGTACTAATTAAGTGCGAGATGAATATGACATCTACCAACCAATATAGTACAAATTCGAGACTAATCATCACACTCGTATTATCTTCCAAACCTCTCACTCTCACTGTCCCCCTCAGACTATTTCAGAAGCATGGCTAAAATGTGAGATAAGGTGACATGGCCGGAGTGCCATGGTTCAGTCGGCACCAACCGTGCCGCGTTCATCATCGTGTTCCCAAGCTGAGCACACGCACGCTTACCTAGCAGTGCGTGCAAATCTCACACCCTTCCTAGCATGGCGGACGAGAGTAAACTAACCACGCACTACCTAGAACGTCACGCGAAAGCAAGCCTTTATTGTTGAAGCTTGTAATTAAATGCAGTGGTTAAGCGGCGTCGTGGGCGTGCGGAGGTAGGCTCACCTCGGTGTGGCGACGGGGCAGAAGGTGATGGTGTAGTCGCGGCCGCCGCCGCAGGTGAAGGTGCTGGTGGGGTCGTCGAAGGCGTAGCTGTAGGAGCGCGGGCACGCCAGCTTGAACGCCTGCGAGTAGGCGGTGGGGCGGCAGGTGTTGGGGTTCGCGAACGCGCCGCTGCAGCAGTACTCCGGCGTGCCGAACGCGTCGCACGCGCTCCGGCACGCGCCGCCGCCCGCCGACCGCAGCTCCGCGGGGCACCGCAGGTTCAGGTCCGCCGAGCACCCCGCCGCCGCGCAGGTCGTGCCGGTGCCCCCGCTGCTGCCCGCGGGCTCCACCAGGATGGGCAGGTTGTACCCGTCCACGAGGCTCACGTCGTAGAAGTCGTTGTGGCCGCCGCCGTCCAGCGTGAACTCCGCCAGCGTGGCGGGCGTCGCGCCGTGCGCGCCGGAGCACTCGACCGTGCCGGTGCCGCAGTCGCCCGTGGCGCACGCGAACCTGCCGGTGGCGTCCTGCCCGCAGCCCGTGCGCGCCCAGAGCCGGCCGGACCAGCCGGTCGGGAACGGCAGCGCGCGCGCCGAGCCGGGCGGCAGCGCGAAGCCCGTGGGGTCAATGCTCGCCGTCCCGGCGTTCGACAGGATGCCCGGCCACACCGTCCCCGTGCATCTGTTCAGGAACGTGAATGTCACAGCTCCACCCTCTGCACCAAACAAACAAACACAATTCAGCTCACCATTTGCAAGAACTGCTGCGACTTCAAACAGAATCGCTCTACGACGTCTGAATTACCTCTCAGGCATATGCAGAGCAGCGCAACGACGACGACGCATACTCTTTGAATCCCCATGTCCTTGGAGCAATGCAGCTCTGTTTTGGTGGTCAGTAATGGCGAGGGTGTAGTGTCATTACACTACCTGTCTGTATTAGTAGTGGCAGTCCAGCTCCAGTACTAATTTAGTAGTAGTACAGTGATGAGAGACGAGTGGGACAGTACAGGGAGGTAGAGAAGTCTTGGGCTATAGAACCGAGCAGCAGCCACCACCCATAAACTATCGGGTGAGAGACAGAGACCGGAGAGAGAGGCTGAAGAGGGAAGAAGGGGGAATCTGAGCTATCCCTCCATGGCTGTATTTAGACTAGCCACAATGGTGGTATCATAGGTGGTATCATGCATGCCATGTTGGCAAAAAGATGACGTGGCACTGCAATTAATGATGAGAGATGTGATAGTGGTATCATAGGTAGATACCGTAACATAACGGATTCCAATGCAATATGAGTCTACAACCTAATAAATGCACTATTATATGATACCACACATATGTTACTACCCATTGTGGAGGTAGTAACATAGACTAGTATCATGTGCATGATACTAGTATATGATACTCCCCATTGTGACTAGTCTTATAGCCAAGAGGGGCTGTTTACCGATCATGTTTTCTTCAGCAAAGTGAAAAGCATGGAGTGGGGCTTGATTGGATTCAGATAACCTTTTCTCTCTGCAATTTGCATACGGAGGCCTAGGGTTAATCGATCGCTGCAATTTCCCACGATGGATCAGGAATGTATAAAGGCTTCCTGCTTGGTTATGCCCGTATCTTTGCACAGAAAGGTGTGCATCGTGCGATGAGATTTAGTGGAGGATGGATAGGTATGGCTTAACCAACAATTCTGAGGGATTACAGGATAAGACCATAACATAATGAACTATGGAGGGTGGCTTTGCTGAAATTCTTGTCGGGTATGTAAATTGTGGTGGAACGATCCTTGCCCAGAGGGTCGATCGGATGCGTGTTATATGGTGATGAAAAGCCCATCACGTGGCAATACATAGGTTCGTATTTGGGTTGGAGTACTACTCCATACCCGTATACGTAAACATATTACGAGACTAACAGCCCCCTTAATCACAACCTTCGGAGAGGTTGAGATTACGCATAAACTCATGTAGATTCCTAACTGGCAATACTTTTGTGAACCCATCTGCAATTTGATCCTTACTAGAGATAAACTTGATATCAAGCAATTTATCCGCAACTCTTTCACGAACAAAGTGATAGTCTATCTCTATATACTTAGTTCTAGCATGAAAAACAGGGTTAGCAGACAAATATGTGGCACCCAAATTATCACATCATTGACATGGTTTTTCCTTGAGTGTCACACCAAATTCACCTAACACAGCTTCAAGCCATATCAATTCTGCTGTAGCATTGGCAAGAGCTTTATACTCAGCTTCGGTACTTGACCTTGAGACTGTTTTCTGTTTTCGTGCACTCCAAGAGACCAAAATCGGTCAAATAAATATAGCAAAACCTCCAATAGACCTTCTATCATAATGACATCTGGCCCAATCTACATCTGAGAAGGCACTAAGCAAGCTAAATGAAGATTTCTGAAAAGTTAAGCCAACACCTAATGTACCCTGAACATAGCGTAAAATTCTTTTGCCAGTGGTCCAATGGGCAGTTGTGGGAGCATGCAAATATTGACAAACTTTGTTTACCGAGAAGGAAATATCTGGACGTGTCAGTCAAGTATTGTAGTGCACCAACAACACTCCTGTAATTTGTAATTTGTACTGTCATCAGGACTAAGGGGAGTTCCCTCAGTTAAAGATAATTGTTCACTTGTTGATAAAGGTGTCGGACAAGGAGTGCATTTTATCATACCAAATTTAGCAAGCAATTCAGTAGCGTCTTTTTCCTGAGTAAGAAGCAAACCATTATGACTTTTCTTTACCTCAATCCCCAAAAAGAAATGCAGATCTCCTAAGTCCTTGAGGGCAAAGTCATCATTAAGATTTCGAAGAAGTGCAGAAATAGCTTGATCAGAGGAGCTTGTGACAATGATATCATCAACATAGATTAGAACAAATATCATAATGCCAGATTTATTATAGAGAAAAAGTGAAGTATCAACCATAGAGGCAATGAAACCAAGCTGTTGCAACTTGGCACTTAGTCTAGAATACCATGCCCGGGGAGCTTGCTCGAGTCCATATAGGGCCTTATCAAGTTTGCATATGTAGTGTGGAGTTTGAGAATTCTCAAAACCTATGGGTTGTTTCATGTATACTTCCTCTTCCAGAACACCATGCAAAAACGCGTCCTTGACATCTTGCTGCCGCAAACTCCAACCTCTGAAAACAGCAACTGACAGAACAATACGAATAGTTGCTTCTTTAACAACAAGGCTAAACGTATCCACATAGTCGATGTCATACCTTTGTTTGAAACCTTTTGCAACCAGGCGTGCCTTGTATCTATCAACTGTACCATCTGCATTTTTCTTAACACGATATACCCACTTACAGTCAATGAGATTCTTCGTGTGATGAGGAGGAACAAGATGCCATGTTTTGTTTTGCATAAGGGCATTGTATTCTTCTTCCATCGCCTTTCGCCAACGATCATCCTCAAGGGCATCCGAAAGAGTGCGGGACTCATCTATGGATGTAAACATACACCAACGAATTGTAGCATCAGTGATAACACGAGGCTGACGTATACCTTTTTGTAATCGAGTGCGAGGCTCCGGAGGCGGTGGAGGAGGCGTTGGCGAATTTGGTGGTGTTGGCGAAGCTTGTGCTGGCGAAGGGGTCGCAGAGGACCCAGGCGCAGAAGATCCGCTGGATCTTGGTGTGGCCTTGGGATCGGAAGGCCCACACGCAGGTGAGACAGACCGAGAGGGCCGAGGCGACGTGTCACGCGGGGACTCGTCATGGCCGTCGTCGCGACGTGGAGAGGACCGCGGGGACCCAGACGGGGTCGGGGATGGTGACCGCGGCGGGGTTCACAAGCACGTGCGTGAGCGCGAAGGAGACCGGCGCGGCGGTGACTCCGAGGCGCTGTCAGAGGAATGTTCCTCCGCGTCGGGATCGAAGAGGATCGGATCCACCTCGGGATCTGTCCGGATCGGACAACATCTGCTGTCGTTTTCTGCATGCTGTGTATCATCGTTTGGCTGCGTTTCAGCACCATTGGACGTCAATTTGTTGATGTTTCTTGCTGCTCCATGCTAGAACCTGTTTGCACATTATTTTCTGCACTATGATCATTAGTAACAACCGGTATAACAGGAAAAGCCATATAATCATCGTGTGTGCAACCCCAATATTTGATGTGGTGGAGGATGAATCAGAAGGGAGAAGAAGTGTATTTCTTGGCGTAGGTGAGCACCGGCATTCGGATGTAGAGAGGCGAAGGGAAAAACGCTCTCATCAAAGACAACATCACGTGATATGTATATGCGGCCTGTAGAAACTTCTAAACACTTAACTCCTTTGTGGTGTGGACTATATCCTAGAAAAACACATCGTGTAGATCGAAAAGCAAGTTTTCTTTTGTTGTAAGGACGGAGATTGGGCCAGCAAGCGCACCCGAAAACTCGGAGAGACTCATAATTTGGCTTTGTATGAAGAAGGCGTTCAACAGGTGTATAAGCAAATTTATAAGAAAGGTGACAGTGAGAAAGGCTTCATCCCAGAATTTCAAGGGCATGGAGGCATTGGCAAGCAAGGCTAGACCAACTTAAACAATGTGACGGTATTTGCGTTCAGCGGAACCGTTTTGTTGGTGAGCATGTGGACATGAAACATGATGAGTAATGCCAACTTTCTGAAAGAAATTGTTGAGTTTTTCATATTCACCACCCCAATAAGTTTGCATAGTAATGATTTTTCTATCAAATTTGCGCTCAACTAGTTGCTGCAAATTTAGAAACACTTGATAGACCTCAGAACGCTTTTGAGTAAGTAAATCCAAATAAACTTGCTAAAATCATCAATGAAACTTACATAATATGAATGTTTGCCAACAGACTCAGGTGCTGGACCCCATACATCAGAAAACACTTGTTCCAAAGGAACAGTGAAAACACTATTAGAGACAGGATATGGTAACTGGTGGCTCTTAGCTAGTTGACATGAATCACAGATGTATGGACTTATTTCAGGCGAATAAGAAATATTGTTTTTCCTAATAACTTGCTGAACCATAAAAGAGGAGGGATGCCCTAAACGACGGTGTCGACGAAGATGGCTTTATTGTAATGAAAGCATGCTAGGACGACCCAGTAGAGAATGGAACTAGTGGGTAGAGGCCATCATGACAGGGACCTTTAAACAGTGTGCTCCTTGTCGCCTGATCCTTTATCAAAAAGAAATGTGGGTGAAACTCAAAGAAGACATGATTATCAAGAGTAAGTTTATGAACGCTCAAAAGATTTGCAGTAGCACTAGGAAGATTAAGGATAATTTTAAGATGTAAAGAAGCATGGGGAGTGCACAAAACTGAATGACCAATGTGGCTTATTTGCATACCGTTTCCATTAGCAGTGTGGACGCGATCTCGGCCTTTGTACTTGTCATGAACGGAGAGCTTGCCCAACTCCCCCGTGATGTGATTTGATGCGCCGGTGTCGGGGTACCAGTTTGTGTCAACCCCATAGGAGGCAAGGTTGGCAGTCTTTTCTTCACGATCACGATCATCGTCAGAGTCGT
Source organism: Poa pratensis (assembly GCA_947311845.1). Lineage (NCBI taxonomy): Eukaryota > Viridiplantae > Streptophyta > Magnoliopsida > Poales > Poaceae > Poa > Poa pratensis. Next base: position 23,351,498 of record CAMZMU010000117.1, read on the forward strand.
TGCGGTCATCATAGCGCCACCAGCAGTCACTCGTCAGGTGGCCATGGATCTTGCATATTTGGCATGTGGTGTTGAAGTAGGGGGTGGGAGCACGACCACGGCGGTCATGGCGGCTTCCACTGCCACCATCACGGTGATCACGGTGGTCATCACGGCGATCAACACGCCGATCGTCACGACGATCATCGCGGCGATCATCACGCCGTCCTCCTCCATCATAGCGTCCGTCATGGCGATTGCCATCGCCGCCATCCTTGCGGCCTCCATCACGAGAGCGCCACTGGGCATCATCATCTCGACGCGCATCATCACGGCGACCACGGTCATCTCGACCACGATCACCGCCACGTCCCTGATCATAACCACCACGAGGGTGGGTGTCGGCCAGGTGAGCAGAGGAGGTGAAGCCGACAGCGGGGACAACTTCATCTTCATCATCAGAAAGCATCTCGCGACGCATATCGTATGCAGCAACCTGGGCATAAAGATCATCAAGAGTTGTGACATGTTGGCCATTAACAGCAGCAATAACCGAATTATAGGCGCCACCGAGGCCATTGAGAATGTATCTGATCAGCTCATCTTCATCTATTGGCTTTCCAGCAGCGGCGAGTTCAGAGGAGAACCCCTTCATCTTGGTGAAGTAGTCTGCAGTCGTCATCTCTTTCTTCTTCGTCTTGTTGAGGGAAGTCCGCAGGTGCGTGATCCTCGACCGAGAGGCAGAGGTGAACATGGCGGACACCGTGGCCCATACATCAGCGGTGGTTTGGAGCTCAAGCACATGGGCGAGCAGATCTTGCGAGCGGGTTTGAAGGAACCACCCCATCACGAACTGATCTCGAGCGATCCATGCATAATACGCCGGGTTCATCACCATCTTCTTCTTTCCTTCTTCCTCGACCTCCAGGTTTTTGCCGGGCGCGACGTCAGAACCGTCGAGCAGGCCCATCACCTGCGCACCTCGAAGCGGAGGAAACACAAGTGCCTTCCAGAACAGAAAATTGTTCCGAGTGAGTTTTTGGGAGGGAGGGTTACCCAGAGTGGCGGCCAAGGTAGCCATGGATCCAGACGACGACATGGCGGCGGCAAGGGTTTTGGTTTTTGGGTTTTGGCGGCGGCGGCAGGTTGTATGTTTGTGCAGCAGCGACGGCTAAGAGCGGCGGCGGCAGGTTGTAGGTCTTGAGGCGGCGGCGGCGGCAAGATGCGGCGGCGGCAGATGCTGGTTTTTTCCTAGGGTTTTGCGACGGCTAGGTCTCAGAAGAGGCCTGCTCTGATCGTTCCACCACAATTTACAAGGTAAACGCATCCAGGCCAATGTTTGAAAGTTCAGCAGACAGTACTTGCATTTGCAGTCGATGATACGGTTGTTGCCTCGTTTGATTTGTGAAGTGAGCATTAAAAGAGAAATGGAAACAGAAGAACGGAGATGCTTAGTGCTGGAAATCATCAGCTATCGTCGCAACTCGCAAGCGCATTGTTCCTAGAATGACTGGATTGTGATACCTCGATGATGTATGTGTTCATAAATTGACTGTGACTGATATCTCGGAGAAGGTGATGAGATGTGTACAGTCTGAATTTATGATGTGAAGAGATTGTCAGGGCACGAAGAGAAGACTGAAAAAATATGGATGGCTATCTAGTCAAGCATTACAGTGAGACAACATTCGAAAAGAAAAAATTATGAAGAAGTTCCAAAGCGTTAACATCCTACTGTATTTTGCTTATTTTTTTGGAATAGTGATATTTTGTACTACTCTGGATGATATATATAAATCGTTAACATCCTATTTTACAGTAATTGTCCATGGCATATCTGGTTGATATAACCATAAATGAGTCTTGTTTTTGGCCCCATCGTAGTTACATACACCCACCATATACAAGCACGTGACAAATTCCGTAAATAGTTGCTACTTGCTAGAAATGAAATAAAAACACACTTCTAACGCTTGGAGAAGGCTCGAAATTATTGGTTTTAGATAGATTGGGTTGGCGCATGCGTTGACCGTTGAATCTCGTTTAACCAAATATGACTATGCTTCGGCATACCTCAAGACTTGTGCTTTCTGCACTCATCGAAAGGATCTCGGACGAGGGTCATACGAAGACATCCAATTACTATTCTGATTCTCACAGCGCTCTTGCTTCTAATTGGTTAGTGCAGGATACTACTCTCTCCGTCCAGTTCCGGAGAAGAGAAAGGTTGCGTTCCTTCTTTTCTTTCAGATAGTGGGGACCTCTTTGGATTGTAGGAACTTCAAAGGATTTTCATAGGATTTCGATCCTTAGAAAGTTTTTCTATGGATTACCTTTGGTTCAAATGACTTGTGCTACTAAAATCCTATGGATTTGATTCCTATGCCCCAAATCCATAGGAATTTGAACATCCACTTCAACCTCTTTTTTTAGACTCATGTGCGTAGGATCGAGATACTTTTTCTATGTTTTACATTTTATCCGACCGACAATTCGTACAGTTTTTCTGTGTTTTACAATCCTCTATTTGCACTTACAAACCCGTGAAATTTCTGTGTTTTTCATATTACCGTGTTTTCAAACCTGTGAAACATGTTCTTTGATAAAGAACTATCGAAATATAGGAGAGAAGCTTTAGCTGAAAACTGCAATTTTCTCATTGGGCTGCAGACTGCGGTGGTGGTCTAGGGGAGGATGATCACCAGAAGTTCAGTACTAAGGGAATTAGAGAAACATTATGTGCGTAGATTCAAACAAAGGAGTTTCCGAATAATGCTAGAACAAAGGCAATCGATATGTGATAGGAGGTATGGTTATCGTCTATTATTAGTTTGATATGTGGTTTTTTTATCAAAATGATGCATACAGCCTTAACAAAGTCTCAAGAAAAAGTACATCGATCAGCCTGTCTACAAGCTTCATAATGAGGGTAGCCATGATCTAGTTGTTTACCCTGACCGCACACCTACGTTGAATAGGTGAATATATGAAAAGCTGCTGTTAAATTCTAAACATGCATATTAGGTGCATTTGTAGGTGCATAGGCACTCGTATTTCTCAAAGGTTTTTTTCTTTATCAACCAATGTTTTTGTTTCTTTTGAACACTTTTCTGCAGGGTAACAGGGAAGAGCCGGGACTTACCTTTTAGTAGAGGAGAGCTTCAGTTGCACGGTGCATTGACAAAAGTTCATTTAAAAAGGTTCGCAAGGAACTAAATCAACAAAAAGCAAATCAATGGAAGAATAGCGGATTTGATTCTTTCCTTTCATTAACTTGAGATGGGCTCCATAGCCAAGTCAGCAAGTGATACAGATAATGTTTTTCTGTCATTCCTTTATTTGCTGCAAAGCTTTATTCAGTTGAAGCTTCGCTTGACGTGACAGCGGCAGGAATTAGGCATCACGTCGACATACTTTCTCCTAATAAACTCGCATAATACGACTAGCTGGTAACAATTGGGTGTGCCATGAGCACACGTGAGGGACCCCATGGGAACAAATCTGCAATTACCTATGACATGCTCTGTCTTTTTTTCATGTTTTCCTCAAGGAGAACAGCTGCTGCCCCAAAGCTGTGGTACAGCATATAGGCCCAACGATTACCCCCAAGATATGTGCGAGTAAAGATGTGGAGTATGTGCCAATTGACATGCACGTCCGAAGAACATACAAAATCGGGTTGCCAAGTATCTGAAGAAAATGGTAATAGCTGCATGAAAAACAGTATCACGCCCTGCACTCCTGCATCGGTGCAGCAACCGTTGGGCCTTTCAGAAACACGCGCCCCCTCCCCTCAACTGGCAGAGACAAGAACATTTCAGTTCTGATATAAATCTAAAAGATGTGTAAATGTGTAATAGACACGTGAATCGCCTGCTTGGCTTCTTTTATCTGTATATGGTGCGCCGAATCTATTTTATGCTGCAGACTCTGGAAAACATGCACGAACAATGCCTTAACAAGGCATCCACTTCCCTAAGAAAACATGCATGATCCCCTGTTCTCTGCCAAAAAGGAGAGAACAGAATTGAAAATCCAAGTGCGTATGCAGCTGGGTGGTAGAAGTAAACTGCTATGTCCATCCATGTAGGGTGAAAGAGAAGTTTCCACACTGACCAATACCTCCGGCCTTGCGGGATCTAAAGTTCCAACGGCCTACAACTACCACTCGACTCCTACAAGCAAAGAGAGAGAGACAGAGATCGAATCAGCCGGTGTTGTCTGTCTCCCTCTGTAACTTGCAGTGCCACTCGAGAGAGAGATCGCATCAGCGTCATCTTGTTTCGCAGGGTAAAAGAAACTTCCGATACATGATCCCAATTGCAAACTTTCCCGGAGGATGCATGGTCACCACGTTTCCGCGAGTAACTTTTGCCCCCGGAAAAGGTCCCAAAAGGAAAGAAAGAAAAGGCTCTGAATCGGCGAGTTCAGAGGAGAACCCCTTCATCTTGGTGAAGTAGTCTGCAGCCGTCATCTCTTTCTTCTTCGTCTTGTTGAGGGCAGTCCGCATGTGCGTGATCCTCGACCGAGAGGCAGAGGTGAACATGGCGGACACCGTGGCCCATACATCAGCGGTGGTTTGGAGCTCAAGCACATGGGCGAGCAGATCTTGCGAGAGGGTTTGAAGGAACCACCCCATCACGAACTGATCTCGAGCGATCCATGCATAATACGCCGGGTTCATCACCATCTTCTTCTTTCCTTCTTCCTCAACCTCCAGGTTTTTGCCGGGCGCGACGTCAGAACCGTCGAGCAGGCCCATCACCTGCGCACCTCGAAGCGGAGGAAACACAAGTGCCTTCCAGAACAGAAAATTGTTCCGAGTGAGTTTTTGGAGGGAGGGTTACCCAGAGCGGCGGCCAAGGTAGCCATGGATCCAGACGACGACATGGCGGCGGCAAGGGTTTTGGTTTTTGGGTTTTGGCGGCGGCGGCAGGAGCTGCTGCGGCGGCAGGTTGTATGTTTGTGCGGCAGCGACGGCTAAGAGCGGCGGCGGCGGCGGCAAGATGCGGCGGCGGCTGCGGCTGGTTTTTCCTAGGGTTTTGCGGCGGCTAGGTCTCAGAAGAGGCCTGCTCTGATCGTTCCACCACAATTTACAGGGTAAACGTATCCAGGCCAATGTTTGAAAGTTCAGCAGACAGTACTTGCATTTGCAGTCGATGATACGGTTGTTGCCTCGTTTGATTTCTGAAGTGAGCATTAAAAGAGAAATGGAAACAGAACAACGGAGATGGCTTAGTGCTGGAAATCATCAGCTATCGTCGCAACTCACAAGCGCATTGTTCCTAAAATGACTGGATTGTGATACCTCGATGATGTATGTGTTCATAAATTGACTGTGACTGTGATATCTCGGAGAAGGTGATGAGATGTGTACAGTCTGACTTTATGATGTGAAGAGATTGTCAGGGCACGAAGAGAAGACTATATGGATGGCTATCTAGTCAAGCATTACAGTGAGACAACATTCGAAAAGAAAAAATTATGAAGAAGTTCCAAAGCGTTAACATCCTACTGTATTTTGCTTATTTTTTTGGAATAGTGATATTTTGTACTACTCTGGATGATATATATAAATCGTTAACATCCTATTTTACAGTAATTGTCCATGGCATATCTGGTTGATATAACCATAAATGAGTCTTGTTTTTGGCCCCATCGTAGATACATACACCCACCATATACAAGCACGTGACAAATTCCGTAAATAGTTGCTACTTGCTAGAAATGAAATAAAAACACACTTCTAACGCTTGGGGAAGGCTCGAAATTATTGGTTTTAGATAGATTGGGTTGGCGCATGCGTTGACAGTTGAATCTCGTTTAACCAAATATGACTATGCTTCGGCATACCTCAAGACTTGTGCTTTCTGCACTCATCGAAAGGATCTCGGACGAGGGTCGTACGAAGACATCCAATTACTATTCTGATTCTCACAGCGCTCTTGCTTCTAATTGGTTAGTGCAGGATACTACTCTCTCCGTCCAGTTCCGGAGAAGAGAAAGGTTGCGTTCCTTCTTTTCTTTCAGATAGTGGGGGCCTCTTTGGATTGTAGGAACTTTAAAGGATTTTCATAGGATTTTGATCCTTAGAAAGTTTTTCTATGGATTACCTTTGGTTCAAATGACTTGTGCTACTAAAATCCTATGGATTTGATTCCTATGCCCCAAATCCATAGGAATTTGAACATCCACTTCAACCTCTTTTTTTAGACTCAAGTGCGTAGGATCGAGATACTTTTTCTATGTTTTACATTTTATCCGACCGACAATTCATACAGTTTTTTTGTGTTTTACAATCCTCTATTTTGCACTTACAAACTCGTGAAATTTCTGTGTTTTTCATATTACTGTGTTTTCAAACCTGTGAAACATGTTCTTTGATAAAGAACTATCGAAATATAGGAGAGAAGCTTTAGCTGAAAACTGCAATTTTCTCATTGGGCTGCAGACTGCGGTGGTGGTCTAGGGGAGGATGATCACCAGAAGTTCAGTACTAAGGGAATTAGAGAAACATTATGTGCGTAGATTCAAACAAAGGAGTTTCCGAATAATGCTAGAACAAAGGCAATCGATATGTGACAGGAGGTATGGTTACCGTCTATTATTAGTTTGATATGTGGTTTTTTATCAAAATGATGCATACAACCTTAACAAAGTCTCAAGAAAAAAAGTACATCGATCAGCCTGTCTACAAGCTTCATAATGAGGGTAGCCATGATCTAGCTGTTTACCCTGACCGCACACCCTGCTGTTAAATTCTAAACATGCATATTAGGTGCATTTGTAGGTGCATAGGCACTCGTATTTCTCAAAGGTTTTTTTCTTTATCAACCAATGTTTTTGTTTCTTTTGAACACTTTTCTGAGGGTAACAGGGAAGAGCCGGGACTTACCTTTTAGTAGAGGAGAGCTTCAGTTGCACGGTGCATTGACAAAAGTTCATTTAAAAAGGTTCGCAAGGAACTAAATCAACAAAAAAGCAAATCAATGGAAGAATAGCGGATTTTATTCTTTCCTTTCATTAACTTGAGATGGGCTCCATAGCCAAGTCAGCAAGTGATGCAGATAATGTTTTTCTGTCATTCCTTTATTTGCTGCAAAGCTTTATTCAGTTGAAGCTTCGCTTGACGTGGCAGCGGCAGGAATTAGGCATCACGTCGACATACTTTCTCCTAATAAACTCGCATAATACGACTAGCTGGTAACAATTGGGTGTGCCATGAGCACACGTGAGGGACCCCATGGGAACAAATCTGCAATTACCTATGACATGCTCTGTCTTTTTTTCATGTTTTCCTCAAGGAGAACAGCTGCTGCCCCAAAGCTGTGGTACAGCATATAGGCCCAACGATTACCCCCCAAGATATGTGCGAGTAAAGATGTGGAGTATGTGCCAATTGACATGCACGTCCGAAGAACATACAAAATCGGGTTGCCAAATATCTGAAGAAAATGGTAATAGCTGCATGAAAAACAGTATCACGCCCTGCACTCCATAGATTTGGTTGGGAATATTTTGGATGACTTCCATGTCATCCGAAATGCAAAGGCAATGGTCTCCACTGGGAGTTCAGCTATAGGATAGATATAGAGCCTGACCTAGACATTTCGAAAAGATGGTAAGAGTCGACTTACGGTCAAAAGATATGCTCATAACCATTACTCTTACTCCTACTTTACTTTTAACTCTCTCTTTAGTGGTATTGCAACCGCTCGACCCGTCTGTAACTCTATCCACCATTTGTATTCCCTTGGGCTAGACCGCGGCCGTGATTTGAGCGGCGACAGATTTTGTTCCATAGATTTGCTCCCAAGGGTTTGCGATTTCTATGTTTACATTAGTTTTTTCTATATTTTTGGCGATTATGTGGTACCATGTCCAGATGTTTTCTATGTTTTTCTGTGAACTTGGTCAACGCAGTAAGAGAGAAAAGGAGATGTGGGGCTGGCGGTGGGGCCCATGTACACTTTAGCAAATCACTCATGATGTGTGGGCCCGAGCTGTCAAATAGCGTCAATCAGCACTCAACCGAGATCTAGTGTTTTGTGCATAAAGATAACCAAAAATATGGTGGATTTTTGTGCCCAGACATTAAGTGGTGGATTTTTTTGTAAATTTGGCATTCAAAGTGATGGTTTATGCTACAAATTCATGTTCTCATATGTTGCATTCTCTTTCTCTCATGATATTGTCTATTCTCGCCTCTCCTCCTATAATCCAAACTTCCAGCGTCGTCCATGTGGGGACCCCGGACTAGCTGTCCGAAATAACCGATTATGCTTAACACAACGATCCCGTGATCAGTCTGTCGTTGCACATAATCCGAATTGGATACCAAAGTTTACATCCATTACAGTACCGAATTAAAAGTCTTACATAAATGGTCATTTAGACCAAGTCTTACATAGGTGCCTTCATGGGCCAAACCAAAATATCAGCGGAAGCTACGGCGTAGTAGACATCATATTCTAACGATGACAACCCGACAGGCAGCTGACTTGTGGAGATCCTTAGTTGGCGTAGAAGTCGCCATACTCCTGCTCGGCGTAGTGCTCCTCCTCGTAGTCTGGCTAGGACAATAGCCAGGGACGAAACCATATGAGTACATTTGAATGTACTCGCAAACTACCCCAACATGAGTATGCACTAGTTTTATTTTAGTTGACAACTTTTATTTATTTAAAACATCTCTATATCTTTATTGAAAAAGGTAAGAAGAGTTTTATAACTATCTTTAAAGAAGTCACCATTTTATCTGTTTCTCCAAAACTCCTCCTTTTTCCGACCATAGCCCGTCATGGTCCACTTTCATCCAACCACCTCATACCGATCCGTTGGTATAGGTGTAGGAAACATTCTCCACTTCATTTTTCTTTTTAAAACTCAAAGTCTTTCAAAAACTTGCACATGGTCTTAGGACAGTCTCCCAATTGTCCATATCCGAGGACTCGGCTATTCGAATAGTTTTAACACTCTGCAGAGGTAGCACGCTTTTAGCCCACATCCATCCGGCAACTCATCGTGTCTGCCACGTCTCGCCATACCAGGTGTATGCGAAGTAAGCCGCCGGCCATAGCCTCTTATTTGCTCATGCTAGTATAGGATCCTTCCCATATGACACTTTCCATCGACACCCAGTCCAGTTTCCCGTCAGAAACCCTAAGTGTGAGGACTCATAGTTTTGTCCGGCGGTTTATGGTGGAACCTTCTATCCTCCCCACCAACTTGTGTGAGGACCCGGGTCAGGGGGTAGGTCCTCGGACCATCCCCTCATGCATAACGGAGTCATCTCCGTCGATGAGGTATCCCATACTAATAAGAGCAAACTACATGACTAAGCCTTTTCCCATATATGGTAAATGTGGTCGCACAGGGTAAGATTGGTCGTCATAGTACTAGGACACTGTGCATTTTTCATAAACATCACCATTTTTCCACTTCTCCATTCCAACACCGACATCTCGGCATTTCATAATCTCACAAGTAATTGCAAAGGAGTTTTGAATAAACCATATTTGTTTTTCCCATCCTATAATTTGATATAACTATCTTATATTTCTACATAGGTGGCAAAATAATTTCCATATACTTTTGAAATGGGTTTTATAAATCTTGCCTTGAGAGTAAAACATGTTATGAAAGTAGATGCATATGTTTGTAGTGCAAGCTCAGAGAATAGCTTGCCTTGCTCGGCAAAGTGACCTTGATCTTGTTCTTCAGTTTCAACAAACTCTCCTTCCTCGATATATCCGACAACGTTCTCGTCTAATTAATAAACAAACAATGCAAACAATCACTAATCTATACAAGCAATCATCTCAACATAACAATCATGAACATCACAAATAGCTACTGCACACATCAAACCATACAATTTGGTTTTCAAATAATTGAACTAAACATTATTTAATTACTTCTAAATTATGGCAGAAACTTGTTGAACATGTTTAATTCCACAACTTGAGTTCTGTTGGTCACAAAAATACAAACTAAAATTCTATGGAAAGCTACTGATGTGTAGAAGACAACACAATTTGATTTGGATCAATTGGAGTTACTAAACTCCCTACACATTTGTTTGAATCCAGTAACTTAATAATCAAGTTTTAGCTACCAATTAAGTTCTGTTGATCCTAAAATTAAATCCTTTTAGGGGTAACTAAACATGGCTAAATGTGATCTAACAAAATTGGTCCTAATTCATTTGGGTTAACCATTAAACATATTTAAATGTTTGAGTGCAGAAGGGTGTTTAAACTTCAACTTAATACTAAACAAATACTACTGCACAAATAATTCTACCAAAATTAGGGAAGCTAATACATGGCAGTACTAAGCTAGCAAAATTGGTTTGGAATTATTTGGACTAACAGAGTATCAGAAACAAACAAGTTTAGAATTTAAACCTTCTGTAGTATTTTTAATAATACTTTTTATTTATTTAATTAAATGGAATGAATCCAATTGGGTTGGTTAAACATTTTCATAAGCTTTCCAGAACAATTGAGTTTGATTTATTTGGATTCCTAAATCTCGAGATATTGAATTTCAAAGTTGGATCCAGTACTGATTTCATATTTCCATTTTAAACAGAGAAATCCAGTTATGGATAATGTTTAAATCTCTGACTAGTGGGGCCTACATGGCAGCGGCACAGCGCGCGCGGGAAATGATTTAAAACCTGACGAGCGGGGCCCGCCCGTCAGTCTCTCTCTCTCTTTCTCTTCTAATCGAAGCGGTACGCGGCCGTTGATCAAAGATCGAACGGCTCACGGAGCCCGCGATCATCGACGACCTAAAAGTGGCGTCGCCGGAGCTCCGGCGACGGCGAGGGTGGCCAGTGGGGGTACCTGGGTGGTCTAGGGACGGTGGAGATGATGCGGAACGACGGCGGCGGCGTGGGGAGAGCTTCTGGTCGAGTGTCGCTTGCTGGGAGGGAGTGCAGCGTCCACGGCGAGCTGCTGCACTTCCGCGGCCACGGGCAGCACTCCGGCGAGCTCCTGGCGTCTCCCCTGTGCACGATACAGAGGGAAAAAGGATGCGTGTGAGGGCGGTGTCCAAAGGGAAGAGGGTACGGGCCAGAGAGGAGAGAAAGGGGCAGTGTGGCGTCGCGGCCACGACTGACCTCGACGGCGGCAGTGGCTGCGGCAGAGCACGCCCTCCTGGCGGTGCACGGCGAATCGAGAGGGAGAAGTGAGGGAGTGGGATGGTGTGGTGTTCCCAGAGGGGTGCGGGGGTGGTTTTATAGCGCAGGGCCGGCGTATCGTGGACGGAGTGCACGAACGACGTCCATGGCGCACGGCGGAGATATTTCTCTCGAATCCGACGCGGTGGTGCGAGGGACGTGGAGACGCGGCGTCCACCGGGGTCCGGACACGTTCTAGAAGCTCTGGCTCGAGTGGTGCGTGTCGAGGTGCAGAGAGCTGCGCGAATTTGGGCCGGCATCGCCGCGGCTGCCACGGCGGCGCTGGGGTGGATTCGAGGCGAGGGAGGTCGTGAGTGCTCTCCTCTGCGGCGCCGCGGCTGCAGAGGCACGGGAGCGAGGGAGAGCGCGGCCAGGGGGGCCTGGGGAGCGCGGGAACGGCGGGGAACGGTCACGGCGACACGGCGATGCGTCGGGGCGAGGGAGAGAGGTGGACGACGACGTTCTTGCAGAACGCCCCCTGGATCTTTTTTCCATTTACAACTAGGTCCTTCTCTGCTTCTTTTTCTTCTTTTCATTTCCAGCAGCATTTCTGGAATTTATTTGGGTACTTAAACATTTTAGAAAAATTCACAAATATTTGTGAGGCTTCCACATAGCATGTAGTAGCTCCACAAAATTTGGCATTTCAAAATAAAATGTTTTGAATCATTTTCTTTCATAGGGTTTTAATTATTGCATTTTGTTTTATTTCAATTGTTTTTACTTTTGAATTTTAAAATAGGTGTAAAATATTATTTGGAAGAGATAAGTGATAAGAATGTAAATGAGAGGTTTCATATACCATTCCTCTGAATTTTGTTTGGAACATTATTGAGTTTCTTATTTGTCACTTTTATTTTTCTTGTTTCACTTTTGCTTTTTATTTCCTTTCTATTAATTCAAGCAAACAAGCAACACAAGCAACAAGAATTAATTACCACAAGCAACAATTGACAAACAACACATAAAATCAACAAAAGTTTTTGTTGGCTCTCATTTTTGGAATAATAATACTGATTAATATTTTTGGGATGTTACAATCCTTCCCCCCTTAAATAAATCTCGTCCCGAGATTTGCTAGGCTTAGGTACTAAAGAGGTCTGGGAATTCGCTTCGAAGATAATCTTCGCGTTCCCAAGTTGCTTCTTCTTCAGAGTGGTTAGTCCACTGGACTTTGTAAAACTTGATCGCACGTCTTCGGGTAACACGAACATCTTCTTCGAGAATTTTGAGGGTCTCTCACGATAAGTCAGGTCTTGGTTCAGGTCGATGGAGAGGTGGTCGATGTTTTTGAAAACATCAGGCTGGTCAGGAACTTCAAGACACTTCCGGAGCAAGGAAATGTGGAAGACATCATGATAATCTCCTAACTCCTGGGGTAACTCCAGCTGATAGGATACTTCTCCTCGACGAGCAATGACCTTGAAGGGTCCAATATACCTTGGCGCTAATTTCCTTTGACATGGAAACGCTGCATTCCTTTAGGGGTGTCACTCGGAGATAAACATAATCTCCGACGTTGAAGGTGAGGTCACGGCGCTTGGTGTCAGCGTAACTCTTCTGACGGGATTGGGCAGTTTTGAGGCGTTCACGAATAAGCTGAACTTGCTCTTCAGCTTCACGGAGGGTATCTGGTCCGAACAATTTGCTTTCTCCGGTATCGGACCAATTCAGGGGTGTACGACACTTCTTGCCGTAAAGGGCTTCAAAAGGGGCCATTTGCAGACTAGACTGATAACTGTTGTTGTACGAGAACTCTGCAAACGGAAGACAATCTTCCCACTTGGAACCATAGGATAGAACACATGCGCGAAGCATGTCCTCCAATATCTGGTTCACTCGCTCAGTTTGGCCATCGGTCTGGGGATGATAAGCTGTGCTAAATGCTAACTTGGTTCCGAGGGCTTCATGAAGGGATTTCCAGAATCTTGAGGTGAATTGCGTGCCTCTATCAGATACAATCTTCTTAGGCACACCATGCAGGCTCACTATTCTGGAAATATACAGGTCTGCTAACTGAGCTCCGGTATGAGTGGTCTTGACAGGAACAAAGTGGGCAACCTTGGTCAGTCGATCAACGATGACCCAGATTGAATCATGGCCTCGGTTGGATCTTGGAAGTCCGGTAATAAAATCCATTCCAATCTCATCCCACTTCCACTCGGGAATTTTCAAAGGTTGAAGCAATCCAGCGGGTCGCTGATGTTCAGCCTTAACTCGCTGGCAGATGTCACACTTGGCTACGAAGAACCAATCTCTCGCTTCATTCCATGCCACCAAAATCTTTCTCGAAGGTCTTGGTACATTTTGGTTCCGCCGGGGTGGATTGAATAAGGGGTCTCATGGGCCTCCTTCAGGATTAACTCCTTAAGTTCCGTGACATTGGGCACACAGATACGGTCATTGAATTTCAGCACTCCTTCAGCATCTTCGGTAAAACCGGGTGCTTTGCCGAGGGAAATCTTCTTCCTAATTCCCTCTATGCTTTCATGACCTTTTGGGCTTCTTTGATTTGATCCATCAGGGTTGGGGTTAACTCTAAATTGGCGAGATAACCATGGCTAACAAGCTCTAGTCCAAAATCTTGGAACTCTTTGAACAAGGCTGGCTGTTCGGCTTGGATCAGGGCATTCAGGGTGCAAGGTTTGCGACTAAGGGCATCGGCAACTACATTAGCCTTTCCAGGGTGATAATGGATTCCAATATCATAATCCTTGATTAATTCCATCCATCTCCTCTGTCGCAGGTTCAGATCTTTCTGGGTGAAAATATACTTCAAGCTTTTGTGATCTGTATAGACCTCGCAGCGATGTCCCGCAAGATAGGGACGCCACTTTTGAGAGCAAGAACAACAGCAGCTAACTCCAAGTCATGGGTTGGGTAATTCTCTTCATGCGGTCGCAACTGCCGGGACAGATACGACACAACTTTGCCTTCTTGCATCAGAACGCAACCAAGTCCGAGGCGTGATGCATCGCAATACACGTCGAAACTCTGGGTGACGTCTGGCATGATCAGGATTGGGGCTGAGGTTAGTCTCTTCTTCAGTTCTTGGAAACTATCCTCACACTTCTGAGTCCATTCAAATTTCTTGTCCTTCTTCAACAGTTGGGTCATGGGTTTGGCTATACTGGAAAATCCTTCAACGAACTTGCGGTAATAACCGGCAAGTCCGAGAAAGCTTCGGATTTCACACACTGGTTGGGGATAACCAGTCAAAATGGCTTGGATCTTCTCTGGGTCAACAGAAATTCCTCCGGCAGATACAACATGTCCGAGAAATGCCACTTCACTGAGCCAAAACTCACACTTGCTAAGCTTGGCATACAGCTGGTGCTCTCGGAGGTCTCCAAAACTAGACGCAGGTGTTCAGCATGCTCTTCTTCGGTCTTGGAATAAATAAGGATGTCATCAAGGAAAACTACCACGAACTTGTCGAGGTACTCCATGAAAATCTTGTTCATGAGATTCATGAAATAGGCTGGGGCATTGGTCAGACCAAAAGACATCACGGTGTATTCAAACAAACCGTAACGAGTGGTGAAGGCGGTCTTGGGAATGTCTGTCTCTCGGATCTTCAACTGATGGTATCCTGTCCGAAGATCGATCTTGGAAAAGACTCGGGCTCCGTTCATTTGATCGAACAGATCCTCGATCTTGGGAAGAGGGTACTTATTTTTAATGGTCACGTCATTCAGCTTGCGATAATCCACACACAGGCGTGTGGTACCGTCTCTCTTGTCCACAAAATAATGGGTGATCCCCAAGGTGAAGCGCTTGGGCGAACAAGTCCTTTGCTGAGCATATCTGCCAATTGCTTCTTCAACTCAACCAGCTCTTCCGGATTCATCCGATAAGGTCTTTGGGATATAGGGGCGGTTCCTGGGATAAGCTCAATTATGAACTCAATTTCCCGGTCTGGCGGCATACCAGGCAATTCTTCTGGGAAAACATCCTTGAACAGGTGAACAACACGGATCTCATCTAGGGCAGGTCGAGCTATGCTCTCATGGCAGCCTGGGTGAGATTGACTAGTTTCAGACACATACTCCACTTCTACTTCTTTGTCGGTGGTGATGGATACAGCTCTTCTGGCACAGTCAATTCGACCATGGTACTTGGCTAACCAATTCATACCGAGTATAACATCGATGCCTTGGGTTCCCAGAACAATTAAGTTAACTGGAAACTTTTCTCCTTTGATCTCAAGGGGTACATCGGAGCAAAACATCTTGGTCTCTACGGTGGATTCTGGGATTTGGATGACCATGGGTTTGGGTAAGAGGCTCTCGACTAAACCTCCCTTAGCAACAAATTCTTGGGTAACAAATGAATGGGTAGCACCAGAATCAAACAGAACAGTTGCAGGTACTGAGTTGACAAGGAACGTACCCAGCACAACATCCGGAGCATCCTGAGCTTCTTCAGCATTGATGTGGTGCAGACGACCCTTGGCAACAGCAGCATTTCCGCGGGTGCGGCATTCTTGCCATTTCCATTTCCATTGCGGCCTTGACCATTGTTCTGTGCCGGCGCATTGGGGCGCTGGACATTCCTCTTGGGATTGGGACATTCTTTGGAGTAGTGACCCTTGTTGCCGCATTCAAAGCAGATCACATTGGGATTGCGGGTGAAGTTGTTGAAGTTTCCTCCGGGACGGTTATTGTCATTGGGGCGGTTGAAGTTGTTTGGGCGGTTAGGGTAATTGGGGCGTGGAGCTTGGGGTGGACGATAGGCAGGCCTGGTGTTCTGCTGAAAGATACGAGGTTTCTGGCTGCTCGAACCTTCCTGAGCATTCATCCTCCTCTTGCGACCTTCATACATAGACTTGCGCTTGGTCTCCAGCTGGATGGCTTTGTCCACAAGTGACTCCAGATCACGGAAGTCATGGATAACCAGCACACTGCAGTTCATCATGAAGTCCACTCATGAAACGCTCCATCTTCTTCTCTTCTTTGTCGGTGTCATCAGGAGCATACCGAGATAAGTCGGTAAACTCATCCAGATAACCGACCACATCTTACTTCCCTGCCTCAGCTTGCGGAACTCATCCTTCTTCCTCTCAATAAGTCCGTGGGAATATGCTTCTTGCGGAACTTCTCCTGGAACTCAGCCCAGTTGATGACATGACCAGCTTGCTGGAGAGCCTTGGTAGTTTCCCACCAAGCTCTTGCAGGTCCAGCGAGATAGTGGGTTGCATACAACACTTTCTCATTTCTCCCACAGCAGCAACTTCCAGATTGTTGTCGATGGTGCGAAGCCAATCATCGGCTAGTGGGTGAAGTCCCTTGGAGTAGGTGGGTGGGTTGGTCTTCTGAAAATCGCCTAAGGTGGATCGCTGGTTTCCATCGCCATTGCCATTACCACCATTGTTGTTGTTGTTGTTGTTGTTGTTATAAGCGGCTGCGAGTTGTTGTAGGGCAACGAGATGAGCTGGCGCTCTTGCCGGGCATTTTCACGTTCCTCCATGATAAGCGCGAGAAGTTGGGCGGGGGTTGGGTCCGGTGGTGGTGGTGCTGATCCTGATCCTTCCGCATTGCTGCGACGGGGCGGCATCCTGAAGCACACCGGGTATAAGAGGCAAGGCAAGAAAAGTTCGACTAAGGGAAAAGACGATCTCGCAAGTGGTTGATTAATTTAAGGTTATATGAAAATATTTCACACAGATTTAAACAAGACAAACATACTTATATATTACAACATCACATCAAGGAGTTCACATCAACATCAAGCTTACAACATCACCTTACATCTAAGATACATAACATCTGGTTTCCAAAAGAACCACTACTTCGACTCGACTAGCGATAGGGGGTCAACCTAATCCTGCGGTAGTGATCAAGTCACTCGCCTACTGAGGTGGAACCTCCAGCTCTAACACGTCAGCATCTGACTGGTAGGTGGCTCCTCGGGATCCTCCTCCTCGTCCTCGAGAACTGCTCGAGTGGCTCCTCCTCCTCGTCAACTAACTCCTCCTCATCATCCTCCTCCTCACAGTCCATCTCCTCCACGAAGTCATCATCGTCACTGAGGAAAGCGTTGTTCTCCTTGCGGAGATCCTCGCCCTCCTCCTCCATCTCGTCAGTATGGTGCTCTAGATCCTCAATCAGCCCGTCCTGCTCCGCCACCTTCGTGCGGAGCTTCACGATAGTCTCCTCAGCTGGGCCCTCTTCCTGAGAAGAGCGACCTTCTCCTCCATCAGCTTCATCTCGTTCTCGCGAAGCTCAACGAGCGACTCGCGGTCAAAGTGAGCTGAATCCTAGTGCGCAACAGATCATCCTGAGTGCACTGAAGTAAGATCTCCATGTCCATGATGTAGCTCCCAAACATCGGGTGGTAAGGGAAGGAGTAGGGTGTCCATCGCAGTTGCGCCTCCCGTAGAACCGGAAACGGGAGTCTACTAACTCCGCCTTGTGCTCCTCACAAAGTCGGGCTAGCATCCTCTGTGTAGCAGTACAGAGACCGTCAACCCAGGTGGCCTCCTTGGTGGTGAAGATGAGCGTCCTGGAACTGGGAGACTTGATGTTCCTGCGAACTGACGACCTGATGAGCCAGCTCAGCCTTCCGACACCGTGAACATCAATCTGAGCTCCCTCAAACTCTGGAGCGGGGCGACCTAACAGCTTGGTCAACTCGAACAAGTCCCTCTCAAACGTCAGCTTGCTGTCCTTCTCAGCTGAACGAACTCGGTCCAATGGAGTGCCATCTACAATTTTTAACAAAATTTTAAGTTAGTTAGGTGACAAGTGTATCAAAATTTTAATATAGTAGGGCAACAAGTGAGTCAAATTTTAAGCTTAATGAGAGGTGTGCAAAATTTTAGGGATACAAGGAAAATGTAATATTTAATGAGAGTAAAATTTTGCATAAGTAAGAGGATTGGAGATAAGCAGTTTTCAAAATACTTCATTCCTTTCTTTTTAGAAATTCATCTTTTGTAACATTTGACAAACGACCATGCTAACTAAGGTTTCCTAAAGTCAGGATGGCTCTGATACCAAGTCTGTGGGGACCCCGGACTAGCTGTCCGAAATACCCGATTATGCTTAACACAACGATCCCGTGATCAGTCTGTCGTTGCACATAATCCGAATTGGATACCAAAGTTTACATCCATTACAGTACCGAATAAAAGTCTTACATAAATGGTCATTTAGACCAAGTCTTACATAGGTGCCTTCATGGGCCAAACCAAAATATCAGCGGAAGCTACGGCGTAGTAGACATCATATTCTAACGATGACAACCCGACAGGCAGCTGACTTGTGGAGATCCTTAGTTGGCGTAGAAGTCGCCATACTCCTGCTCGGCGTAGTGCTCCTCCTCGTAGTCTGGCTAGGACAATAGCCAGGGACGAAACCAATATGAGTACATTTGAATGTACTCGCAAACTACCCCAACATGAGTATGCACTAGTTTTATTTTAGTTGACAACTTTTATTTATTTAAAACATCTCTATATCTTTATTGAAAAAGGTAAGAAGAGTTTTATAACTATCTTTAAAGAAGTCACCATTTTATCTGTTTCTCCAAAACTCTCCTTTTTCCGACCATAGCCCGTCATGGTCCACTTTCATCCAACCACCTCATACCGATCCGTTGGTATAGGTGTAGGAAACATTCTCCACTTCATTTTTCTTTTAAAACTCAAAGTCTTTTAAAAACTTGCACAAGGTCTTAGGACAGTCTCCCAATTGTCCATATCCGAGGACTCGGCTATTCGAATAGTTTTAACACTCTGCAGAGGTAGCACGCTTTTACCCACATCCATCCGGCAACTCATCGTGTCTGCCACGTCTCGCCATACCAGGTGTATGCGAAGTAAGCCGCCGGCCATAGCCTCTTATTTGCTCATGCTAGTATAGGATCCTTCCCATATGACACTTTCCATCGACACCCAGTCCAGTTTCCCGTCAGAAACCCTAAGTGTGAGGACTCATAGTTTTGTCCGGCGGTTTATGGTGGAACCTTCTATCCTCCCCACCAACTTGTGTGAGGACCCGGGTCAGGGGGTAGTCCTCGGACCATCCCCTCATGCATAACGGAGTCATCTCCGTCGATGAGGTATCCCATACTAATAAGAGCAAACTACATGACTAAGCCTTTTCCCATATATGGTAAATGTGGTCGCACAGGGTAGATTGGTCGTCATAGTACTAGGACACTGTGCATTTTTCATAAACATCACCATTTTTCCACTTCTCCATTCCAACACCGACATCTCGGCATTTCATAAACTCACAAGTAATTTCAAAGGAGTTTTGAATAAACATATTGTTTTCCCATCCTAAATTTGATATAACTATCTTATATTTCTACATAGGTGGCAAAATAATTTCCATATACTTTTGAAATGGGTTTTATAAATCTTGCTTGAGAGTAAAACATGTTATGAAAGTAGATGCATATGTTTGTAGTGCAAGCTCAGAGAATAGCTTGCCTTGCTTGGCAAAGTGACTTGCTCTTGTTCTTCATTTCAGCAAACTCTCCTTCCTCGATATATCCGACAACGTTCTCGTCTAATTAATAAACAAACAATGCAAACAATCACTAAGCTATACAAGCAATCATCTCAACATAACAATCATGAACATCACAATAGCTACTGCACACATCAAACCATACAATTTGGTTTTCAAATAATTGAATTAAACATTATTTAATTACTTCTAAATTATGGCAGAAACTTGTTGAACATGTTTAATTCCACAACTTGAGTTCTGTTGGTCACAAAAATACAAACTAAAATTCTATGGAAAGCTACTGATGTGTAGAAGACAACACAATTTGATTTGGATCAATTGGAGTTACTAAACTCCCTACACATTTGTTTGAATCCAGTAACTTAATAATCAAGTTTTAGCTACCAATTAAGTTCTGTTGATCCTAAAATTAAATCCTTTTAGGGGTAACTAAACATGGCTAAATGTGATCTAACAAAATTGGTCCTAATTCATTTGGGTTAACCATTAAACATATTTAAATGTTTGAGTGCAGAAGGGTGTTTAAACTTCAACTTAATACTAAACAAATACTACTGCACAAATAATTCTACCAAAATTAGGGAAGCTAATACATGGCAGTACTAAGCTAGCAAAATTGGTTTGGAATTATTTGGACTAACAGAGTATCAGAAACAAACAAGTTTAGAATTTAAACCTTCTGTAGTATTTTTAATAATACTTTTTATTTATTTAATTAAATGGAATGAATCCAATTGGGTTGGTTAAACATTTTCATAAGCTTTCCAGAACAATTGAGTTTGATTTATTTGGATTCCTAAATCTCGAGATATTGAATTTCAAAGTTGGATCCAGTACTGATTTCATATTTCCATTTTAAACAGAGAAATCCAGTTATGGATAATGTTTAAATCTCTGACTAGTGGGGCCTACATGGCAGCGGCACAGCGCGCGCGGGAAATGATTTAAAACCTGACGAGCGGGGCCCGCCCGTCAGTCTCTCTCTCTCTTTCTCTTCTAATCGAAGCGGTACGCGGCCGTTGATCAAAGATCGAACGGCTCACGGAGCCCGCGATCATCGACGACCTAAAAGTGGCGTCGCCGGAGCTCCGGCGACGGCGAGGGTGGCCAGTGGGGGTACCTGGGTGGTCTAGGGACGGTGGAGATGATGCGGAACGACGGCGGCGGCGTGGGGAGAGCTTCTGGTCGAGTGTCGCTTGCTGGGAGGGAGTGCAGCGTCCACGGCGAGCTGCTGCACTTCCGCGGCCACGGGCAGCACTCCGGCGAGCTCCTGGCGTCTCCCCTGTGCACGATACAGAGGGAAAAAGGATGCGTGTGAGGGCGGTGTCCAAAGGGAAGAGGGTACGGGCCAGGGAGGAGAGAAAGGGGCAGTGTGGCGTCGCGGCCACGACTGACCTCGACGGCGGCAGTGGCTGCGGCAGAGCACGCCCTCCTGGCGGTGCACGGCGAATCGAGAGGGAGAAGTGAGGGAGTGGGTGGTGTGGTGTTCCCAGAGGGGTGCGGGGGTGGTTTATAGCGCAGGGCCGGCGTATCGTGGACGGAGTGCACGAACGACGTCCATGGCGCACGGCGGAGATATTTCTTCACGAATCCGACGCGGTGGTGCGAGGGACGTGGAGACGCGGCGTCCACCGGGGTCCGGACACGTTCTAGAAGCTCTGGCTCGAGTGGTGCGTGTCGAGGTGCAGAGCTGCGCGAATTTGGGCCGGCATCGCCGCGGCTGCCACGGCGGCGCTGGGGTGGATTCGAGGCGAGGGAGGCGTGAGTGCTCTCCTCTGCGGCGCCGCGGCTGCAGAGGCACGGGAGCGAGGGAGAGCGCGGCCAGGGGGGCCTGGGGAGCGCGGAACGGCGGGGAACGGTCACGGCGACACGGCGATGCGTCGGGGCGAGGGAGAGAGGTGGACGACGACGTTCTTGCAGAACGCCCCCTGGATCTTTTT
Organism: Poa pratensis; assembly: GCA_947311845.1. Taxonomy (NCBI): domain Eukaryota; kingdom Viridiplantae; phylum Streptophyta; class Magnoliopsida; order Poales; family Poaceae; genus Poa; species Poa pratensis. Next base: position 23,373,088 of record CAMZMU010000117.1, read on the forward strand.
TCCATTTACAACTAGGTCCTTCTCTGCTTCTTTTTCTTCTTTTCATTTCCAGCAGCATTTCTGGAATTTATTGGGTACTTAAACAATTTAGAAAAATTCACAAATATTTGTGAGGCTTCCACATAGCATGTAGTAGCTCCACAAAATTTGGCATTTCAAAATAAAATGTTTTGAATCATTTTCTTTCATAGGGTTTTAATTATTGCATTTTGTTTTATTTCAATTGTTTTTATTTTTGAATTTTAAAATAGGTGTAAAATATTATTTGGAAGAGATAAGTGATAAGATGTAAATGAGAGGTTTCATATACCATTCCTCTGAATTTTGTTTGGAACATTATTGAGTTTCTTATTTGTCACTTTTATTTTTCTTGTTTCACTTTTGCTTTTGTATTTCCTTTCTATTAATTCAAGCAAACAAGCAACACAAGCAACAAGAATTAATTACCACAAGCAACAATTGACAAACAACACATAAAATCAACAAAAGTTTTTGTTGGCTCTCATTTTTGGAATAATAATACTGATTAATATTTTTGGGATGTTACAGTCCACCCTCTATAGTTTACTATGGCCGCCGCGTAAATTGGAGTCTCACTGTGTCTGTGCTCCACCCATTTGTTCCAAGTTGAGGTTGCCATCACTGTTTCGAGGTCAGTTTTCCTGTCTCCCCGTTTCCTCTTTGTCCTTCCACCACCCCTCTTATCCCCATATGCACTCATCTACTCCCTAGTGAACGGTGCAACTCGCCTCGCTCCGTAACGGAAAATGCTATTTGCTCCCGAGCTACAGTGCTCCCTCCATTAAAAAAATCGGAAATTATATTTGTGGTTTCAAAAAATTCTGAAAAAAATCACGGGTGTATCCAATGGTGTATCCCATAATGTGCAAAATATCAATTTTGAAATACTTGTATTATGAGCTACACAAAAATAACAAAAACTAGTAAAACTTAGAGATTTGAAAATAGGCATATTTAGATCCCCAATTTGTCATTTTTGTGTATATCAAAATACAAAGTATTTGGAGTTCATATTTTGCATGTTCGTGGGATATACTATTAGCTATACCCGAATTTTTTCAGATTTTTTTTGAAACTCATAAATATGATTTTTGATTTTTTTTTATTGGAGGAGCACTGGAGCAAAAAAAAAGGTCTCTACTCGCTCCGTAAGCCCAAAATTCAGACTAGCTTCGTAGATTTTTTTTGCCAAAGATTTTATTATTTCTAGGCGTGCGAGAAAGAACTAATTGTAAACCAATGCTAAGTATTGTCTGATTTTAGCATCCATATTAAAGATATAAAACGGATAAAAATAATTTGAGTGCTACCGTACCTATAGAGAATAACTGAGAATAACCACTCATTTTTGTGAAAGTCATAGGTAACATCCCATAGGGATGCAAAAAAAATTATACTAGACATACAAAATGGAGTATAAGTGATACATTGGTCCCGTTTTTGTGCTTAACATCCCATAAAGCACGACTGCATCTCTTGCCTAAAATCTACTATCGGTAGCCAATCCCACGCATCCGCCTGATCAAAAGCTTCCAAGCATCTTGCCTAAGATCTACTACTTCCTCCGATCCGAAATAATGTTCGGGAAGAACGTACTGCCCTAGTACAAATTTTGTGTACAGCTGCGAACGTTATTCCGGATCGGAGGGAATATTTGAAAGTTTAATTCCGTGCAAATAAAACTGATGTGTCATCCTTGCCTGGAGCCACATAAGCACTTTTTTTCCGGTACAGAGAAAGAGCTGACCAATGTGTGCGCAGAATGGAAGAATTCGTAAAGTGGTGAAAGTGTCGCAGAGTCATAAAGTGTTCATCTATCCGATCCAAAACAAGGATCGATTACCTTAATTCAGAAATTCGCTTTGGAGCTCGGGCTCATATGCTCCCGTTATTTTCGACAAAATTTAGCAAATTGAAAACTCATCAAAAATTCCGAAAAAAATCATGCATGTACCTGACCATGTTCGCACCACCATGATTTTTTCGCGCCGAAATGACATCGTATGCGCCCTGTACAAAAATGACAAATTTCCTGTCAGATTTGAGATTCAAAATTTGAATTTTCTGACACGAAATTTGTCATTTTTGTACAGGGCGCGTACGATGTCATTTCGGCGCGAAAACAATCATGGTGGTGCGCAACATGGTCAGGTACATGCATGATTTTTTTCGGAATTTTTTGATGAGTTTTCAATTTGCTAAATTTTGTCGAAAATACCGGAGCATATGCTCCCGGGAGCCAAAACATTGGGCTAGTGTGCATCCTACAGGCCGCGATAAAGCACCTATTCGAAGACCATGTTTTGAGCCCGTGACTTTTCATTCAGCTGCCGAAATTCCCAGTACGTGGGCCGACTGCCACGTGGACGGTGATGAAAAACTGCGCGACATGCGTCACCTGGATAAGATGCTGCGCATGTGCATGCATGGCAGCATGCGACCGTACGTCTTTCTTGAAAACTACATTAAAATCTGCAATGCTAAGAGCATCTCCACTCGCATGTCCCAAACGGCCGCCCAAAAGCCTTCGGGGAGTGCTGGACACTTTTTCCCTCCCACGCGGCGCCCAAAGGCGAAATTGGTCCGACGCGGCTCATTTTTCGGTCCGGCACGCCCACCCGAAGCCCTCATCTTGGGGAATCCTCGGGCGGCTCCGGACGGAACGAAACGCGACGCCACGTCTGCCTCCGACACGCCTGGCAGCGAGAGAGGGCGACTTCAACCGACGGTGGTCAAAGCCGTCGCCAAAGGCGCGTGCCGCGTGGCCACGCCTCGTTATCACAGCCAGCGGCCGCCAGTGAGCCGTCGCGTCCCACAGCTCGGCGGCGTGAATGCGGCGCGCCTTTTCGAGGCAGCGGCGTTAATGCCACTGCTCTCCGGCAGTCATAAAAGGCCGTGTACGCTAGCCACGTCCCTCACACCTTGCCTTCTCTGTCTGCACTCGCCACCCGCCACCACGAACCAACTCGGCCGCCACCGCGCACCACCTGGAGATGGCCGGAAACTCGAGGCGCACCGGAGGCGCGGCGACGAACGGCTTCGCGCCGCGCACCCTCCTCCGCGAGCAGTCGGAGGCGTTGCGGGAGAACGGTTACCCCGTGCCGCCCGACATGCGCGTCGGAGGCCGCTGGGCAATCTCCGTCGGCGGGATCCCAATGCCGCGCCGCTCACGCGGCGAACCGCGACTTCCGCGGCGCCATGATCACGCACTACTGGCAGGAGCTGACGGCGGAGATGCGTCAGGACCCGCGCTGGGACCCGAGAACGCGGCCAACTTCGGCCGCTATGAGGCGGCGTTCCAGTGGCTCTTCGACGAGGAGATGAGCCCTGGGACGGCCCTGGGCCGGCGCCGCGCGACAAGAACGTCGCCGGGCGCGAGGCGTTCTGGGGCGTGTCCGGGCGCACCCTCCACGCCGTCTTGGAGCACATCCACAACGGCGGATCGCTGCTCCAGACGCCGGCGCCTGCTGCGCCTCCTCCTCCTCCGGCGAACCTTTGGGTGCCGCGTGTGACGTCTGCCTCATCGCGCTCAGCTTCGTCCTCGTCGCGCTCGGCGGCCTCCTCCTCCCGCTCCCGCTCCTCGCGTCTGCTCACGCTGAAGCCGGAGCCGATGAAGGTCAAGGCGAGCCGGAGCTGTCGCCGCTCATGGCGGAGCTCATGGCGACGCAGGCGGGCGTGGACGACGATGCCATCGCCAAGGCCGTCGAGGCCGCGTCGTCGACGACCTGCCCCCGCTCGACGGGCCGTCTGCCTGCGCGTGGTCGGCGTTCAAGCACGCCAAGTCCAAGGGCGTGCCCTTCTTCGACCTCATCGGCGACGGCGCAGGCCCTAGCCGCGTGAAGGAAGAGGACGGCGGCGCAGGGACCAGCAGCGGCGGCGCCGGCGTGAAGAAGGAGAAAGACGAGGAGGAGGAGGACCCCTACTTCGCCTTCAGGCACCGCAACCGCCGCCAGTAGATTAGGTTTATTTAGATTTCATTCAAATTTGAAAAATTTTCTAAAGTTTGAATGAAATTCGCCTAAGTTTTTATTTTACAAAAAATGATTTGGGCGCCGTGAGTGGAGAGCGACGGCGTCCAAAGGCAGCAGGCCGTCCGGACAGCGCCCAAATGGCCTGTCCGGAAGGACTTTGGGCGGCCATTTGGCTCCCCGACTGGAGATGCTCTAACCTTCGAGTGCTCTCTCGGTTTTTGGACAGCACAATGACAAAGTCATCGGAGGAAGAAAGTCGTCTCCACCCCCGCATTGACCGTCGCCCGAACCGCATGCCACTGACCCGATGCCATCTTGCCGCTGCACCGTCATAAATCGCCCCCTCCGACTGTCCACCCCCGTCCCCGACTATTCGCTAAGCCACCGCGTCCCTTCTTTCCGGTTTCAGCGCTGCACTCGCACGCTCACCGCTAAGTCCAGTGCTCCGCTGCCTCCTGCTCCATTCTCAACGTCGGGATAGGAAAGGGCGGAAAGAAGAAGAGAAAACAGTCAAAGGAAGGGGCGGAGGACGTGAGCGTGCCCGCACGAACGGCTCATGCGCGCGTAGAAAAGAATTTCTCTTGCAAGGCAAGATACAACATTTCATTTCGTTACAACATATATCGACGTTCCTTTGTTTTGAGGGTGATTTAAGCGGAATCGCAGAGAAGTCCCACACGGAAACGGAAACATTTTGCATAGCGCAGCACACAGCTGGTGCTAGAGCTTTCTTTCTTGCTCGACTTCCCAGTTTCTTCCTTCCCGCGTTTCTCTTCTCCCGCCCACGATCCACACCTCTCTATAAAATGGAGACAAATCTCTCGACAAATCTCACCCAACTTCGTCTCCCATCTCTCGTCGAGCACGCGAATCGAGGCAGCACGTGACGACGGAGGCTACGGACAAGATACAGAGACGGTTGAGACCCAGAGAGCTCGGGTAGGAGCGTTGCAGACTACTGTCCCTTGGGCCCACTCGCAGTGTCCGTTGGGCTGCGCCGTCGATCTATATAAGTCAACCGACCGTCCTCACTTGGTCACCCTTATCCCGGCCCATTACATTACGCTAAAGCAGAGGAGAAGAGAGCAGAGTTCAGAGCTTGGAGCTGAGACCTCGTGCTTGCTTGTGGGACTAGTGAGGATTGAGAGAAAGAAAATGGCACGAAGCCCAGCTCAGTCGCTCTCCCGTTCATCGCGCTTCTCCTTATGCTTCCAGGTAATCCATTTTTGCGCTTCTGCAACCATCATATTTGCCCTGCTTGGTGTGCGTGCGCCTGATCAGTTGAGTTACTGGTTCGTTTCTTGCAGCTGCGTGGTCGGCGACGTTCACGATGACCAACGACTGCGCCTACACGGTGTGGCCGGGGCTACTCTCGGGCGCCGGCACGGCCCCGCTGTCCACGACGGGGTTCGCTCTGGCGCAGGGCGCGTCGGCGACGGTGGATGCGCCGGCGGCTGGTCGGGGCGCATGTGGGCGCGCACGCTCTGCGCCGAGGACGCCGCCACCGGCAAGTTCGCCTGCGCCACGGGCGACTGCGGCTCGGGCGCGCTCCAGTGCAACGGCGGCGGCGCGCGCCGCCGGCCTCGCTGGTGGAGTTCACGCTCGACGGCTCCGGCGGCATGGACTTCTTCGACGTCAGCCTCGTCGACGGCTACAACCTCCCCATGCTCGTCGTGCCGCAGGGAGCGGGCGCTGCCGGCGCCGCAACCGCCGTCGCGGCCAACTCCACGGGCGGCGGGCCCAAGTGCATGGCCACCGGCTGCCTCGTGGACCTGAACGACGCCTGCCCGGCCGACCTGAAAGTTACGTCGTCGTCGACGGACGGCACCGGCGCCACCATGGCGTGCAAGAGCGCGTGCGAGGCGTTCGGGTCGCCGCAGTACTGCTGCAGCGGCGCGTACGGGAGCCCCAGCACGTGCCGGCCGTCGAGCTACTCGCAGTTCTTCAAGAGCGCGTGCCCTCGCGCCTACAGCTACGCCTACGACGACTCCACCTCCACCTTCACCTGCGCCGCCGGCACCAACTACGCCATCACCTTCTGCCCCAGCACCACCAGGTACGCCCTTGCTCTTTCTTTCCCCCACGCCACGCTTCCTGTTTGTTGAGCAAGTTTCAGCAACTAATTTAGCAACAAGATAACGGTTACGTTTAGTGGACCATAGCTTCACCAAAATGGCGCGAAATGCACAGCCTTGACAAATGTTCTATGGTGCTGAGCCAGCTCTAGGACTAAGACCACGACCCGGAAATGCTTGAATTGGATTAATTTCAATTAGATTACTTGTACGGTCGCAATAGAATATTGTAGTATTTTGTTGAGACTTTGATTCAACTTCACGAATATGGCATAATTAATTACACCGGAATCAAATATGCTTATAATTTTTAAATGGCCGGTCAATAGGCAAAGAACATTGAAGCATATAAGATTACTACGGAGTAGGTTTTTTTGTTACTACTCCTATATGCTTACTAGTAGCTAGGACGGTCCAGCCCACATTGAGTTGTGCTGCACTGTTGCAGCGTAGGCTGCCACCACTAGCGCTGCAAATGTTTTGTTAAATAAAAATCCATATGTGTGTGCCGTTTGGAATCAATTTACCTCCACGCTACTGTGACCAAAAAGGAGTTCAGGTCTCAGTTGGACAGACTTGCAACACACTGTAGTATCCAACGGCCGAAATGCACACAGCAACGGCTAGGAATCCACGCGGTGGGTGGGCCGCCCTTTGCACGCGCACACGACAATTAGAACTGACACATAGGCTGACGCGAGCCCCGGTGCTAGCCGTTTGAAGCGTGCGGCCCCATGGGCCGTGGGCATTCATTCTCGTTGTCCTCTTCCCAACTGCCTCCCATGTTTGCGTGTTCAGACAGACACGCGTCCTATATGCAAAATATCTGCATTCCAAGTAAAAAAAAAACTGAATCCTGCAACAAATATCTACCAGCATCTTGTACTGCACAGTTTCACTGTTCTGAATTAAGTGTGTTTTTGCCTTTTACCAGTGGGAAGGCTGTCTCGATCGACCCGGAGGCCGCCGGTGTGCCGCTCACCAACGGCACGACGGTCTACAACGGCGGCGAGCAGCTATCAACAGGCGGCGGCGCGTCCATCGCCGCCCATGCGTCGCAGCTCCTCCTCGGGGTGGCCGTCGCCATCGCGCTGCTGCTCTAAGCCGGGACGTAAGGATGGTGGTAAATCACCGACGTACTACCCTCCCGAGGTGTCCTTATCCGGCGGCCTCTTTTGGCGTGCGTGACGGAGGCGAAGAAGCTTGACTCTGGCGAAGGCCAAGAAAAGGGAGGGCGGATATGGAGAAGAAAAGGGACTGAGATCCGGGCCCCGCTGAAGGCAGGGCACAGCGTGCCCTGAGGCAGTGGATCCACCATCCGCTCCCCATCCGACGGCCACGATGGGTCAACGCAAAATTGGACCGGGTTGCTCTTCTTCTTCCTCTGTTTCTCGCCCAGACACGCACGCGATGCACGACGCGCGGCTCGTACTCGCCCTCGCCGAGCCCCATCGAGCGGAGGAGCTCCCGAATCACACCACGCTCGGCGGCATTCCGGCCCGGCGCATGGACCAGAACAGCCGGTCGGCGTCACGCGCGAGGTCGAGCTGCCCGTACGCGTTGAGCACGATGTTGAACACCGACAGGTCGGGCTTGACGCGCGCCACGGCGGTCATGTGCGAGAAGAGCGACACAGCGGCGAGGTGCCGGCCGCGGCGCGCCAGAGCGGCGAGGATGGGGGAGTAGGACTCGCGCTCGGGCGCGACGCCGTCAGCGGGGATGTCGTGGAGCAGCAGACGCTTGGCGTCGCGGAGCAGGTCGGACTTGCAATATGCGGCGATGGCTGCGTTGTAGGCCTTGAGGTCGGGCCTGATCCCGGCGGCCCGGAGGCGGGAGAAGAGCGCGAGCGCCTTGGGCGCGTCTCCGCCGCGGAGGGCGAGGTGGATAAGGTTGGAGAAGAGCACGAGGTCTGGCGCCACGGCGTCGGACTCCATGAGCGGCAGGAAGGTGAGCGCGTGGTCGAGGTGTCCCGCGCGGGTGAGCGCGGCGAGGAGCGTGGAGTAGGAGAAGGCGTCCGCGGCGACGCCCGGTCGCGCATCTCGAGGAGGAGGCCGGAGGCGAGGCGGAGCTCCCCGGCACGGGAGGCGGCGCGGATGAGAAGGTTGTAGGGGACGAGGAGCGCCGAGGCGGGGAGGTCGGGGGCGAGGAGGTCGAGGGCGGAGAGCACCGCCACGAGGGCCGTGACGTCGGGGGCGTGGTTCTGCTGCTGGCGCTGCTGCTCGGCGGCTTTGTGGCGGTGGAGGGGGGGTGGGAGCTGGGGAGGTTGGGGTTTAGCCAGATGGACTTCGCGGCGGGGACGCGGCGGTGGGGGGAGGGAGAAGGGCTGGAACTGCTGCCGCTACGATGTCAATGGAGATGAGCTTCCTTCACTGCGTCGCGTGCGTGTCTGGGTGAGAAACAGAGGAAGGAGAAGAGCAACCCGGTCAAATTTTGGGTTGACCCATCGTGGCCGTCGGATGGGGAGCGGATGGTGGATCCACTGCCTCAGGGCACGCTGTGCCCTGCCTTCAGCGGGGCACCGGATCTCAGTCCGAAGAAAAGGGCTGACAGTGCGCTCGTAGTAGTAGAGTACTATTGTACTAACCGATAAAACAAGAATATGTCCACACATATCGCATCCTTCTACTACTAGTATATAGCTTATGTTTAGGATAAGGAGTAGGTGCCTAGCCTAGCTTTCTATTTGTACGTTTCTTTGATTTGTTGACCGGAAAATGATGATGTATTCATTGTTCGTCCTGATATATGGTAGTACTGTAGATCACCGGTATTAATAGTCACTGCTACAAGTTTCGACACTTCGAGAGGGGAAAAGAAAGCGCGGTGAGAGGAGACAGAACCACGAACCGTCTTTTTTATTTGTCTCACCGTAGCACCGGTGAGCATCAGAGATTCCAAACAACGTCATATAAAAAGATGAACAGTTTTTACCTCACATACGAGCAGGAAAGAAAGAAAGAGAGGCGGCGGCCTAGGTTTCAACCCTAGCCGTCGCCGCCGACGCCATCTGCATCTTCATCGTCGTCTTCATCTAAGAATTGACGGGTCCTCACCTCCTCTAGGTGCCGCTGGCACTAGGAGGGGTGGGGACCTCGGACCTGCGCAGGGCGCTACACAAAAATCCTTAATGTTAGAGCTTGATTTGGTTGTTATCTTCTTCGTCAATGGAGATGGCATCGTCTGCAATAAGTGATCTTCCGCGCTTCGTTCGTCGGCGAGATCTCCTTCCTGGCGTCAATGATGGTTGTGGAAGATTAAGTTTGTCTAGGTATGGTTTTTCAGATCTTGCTTCGCCAGATCAATCTTGGATTGTTTCTCATGGTTGCCGCGAGGAGGTTTGTCCTCGCATTATCTATCCCGGCTACTACGTCTTCAGCAATGGTGATTCGTTCTCTCGGCTCCCAACGACGTCGACAAAGTGGTTCGTTTATTTGTCCCTGTAATATCAGTGGTGGTGCTCTTACCGATGTTGCTTGATTAATTTAATGGCTGCGTGTGTGCACAAAGTCTTGGCATTGCGGCTCAAAATTAAAAGGGAGAACCTTCGTTGGTATTCACAGGTCTATGGTTTGGTGTATTCGGCGTTGTTTTACGGCTGCCTTCAGAAAAGTACACGATTGTGTCATGTAAGAAGAAAGGGCTTGAAGATCTCATAGATTTGCTCGTCTCTTTTAGTTTTGTTTTTGTAATCGATGTAATCGTGTACTATTTGTTGGTTTAATATATATGGAAAATTCAAAAAAAGCTGTACTGGTGAGAAATCAACGGCTGCGAGGATAAGAATCACTAAAAACATTAATTGTCTCCACAAGTAAGAACACAATTTAAGAAAAATGACGTCTAAGGCACTAGGACACTGAGAGTATACTAACAGATAACAGAGAGTGCTACAAGATCGCCAAAATTGCGAGTAAAGGGGATTAACCCGGGTGGGTGTGAATGCATCAACCCCACCCCACCACTGGGTTATGCCTCGGTCTGCAAATACACAATTTACTATAAGTTTCTTGTTTTCTACGAAAAATGACTAGTAGTTAATTTCGTTGATGAAAAGGAGAAGTTTTTTTGTTACAACTTACAAGTATGGCTTAGTAACCGAAAAATAAAAAAGAAGAGAAAGAGCAAAATATGTTGGATTAGTGGGTCAACCCACTAAATATTAGTAATAGTCCCCAGTGGAAATTTTCAGAGGCCCGACCACTTGGCCCATTCATGTAGAGCAAGAGGTGAAACTAAAGTGTAGTCTCATATGTCTAGTTTATAAAGAGGTTATCTCCTTATAAGAGAGGTTCTTTCACCACAGTATGAGAATAGGAATCCTACAAGCGGGCTCTTCCTCCACTGTCGCCCGCCACACACGTCACTTTGTGTTTCGTGAATGAGCCGAGTCGGTTTGGAAGACGAAACCGAAAAGGGAGGTCGCTCCTCGTGCATGCAGTGAATTGTATATCGCTCTGTTGTTCACAAGGCTCATGATATATTGTATATTTCTAAGAAATTGAGTAGTTTACGTGTATTAGAAGTTCGAACAAGTTTATTGTTGAAGGCATCATTGCCAACCTTCCTCCCCCACCGAGAAATTTTGAGGCCCCACTAAAGAACAAGAGATAAAAGTTGTATGCTACAGTCTCATTGGGTCTCTTGACGTGGAAAAAAGACGAGAGCAAAGGACACACACGTTCAAAAGGTGTTGAAGTAAGTTACAGTACCAACTTAGTACATAAGAAGACCTTCAGTCCCACAAATTAATAACAAGAACAAGGCCAGGGGCAAAGGAAATTTTCATGGAAATAACAACGTTTCAAAGTCTATCAACCTCAGGAAAAAGACAGGTAGGAAGAAAGAGTCTACCATGTTTGTGATGATTTTGAACGTTGAGCTCTAATTGCCCTAGCCGTTTTGACAAGTGTCAACATGGGAAGAGCTATAAGACCGCTAGTTGTCACTGTGTTATTTTGAGATGGACGAGGTTGGGTACGTATATTTCCTATTGTCCTTTCCGCATGACATTCTCGTCAATGTTTGATCGACACGGATGCCAATGTAAAAGTATGTGATGATACTTCCGTGTTTTAATTTAATCAGATCTTAGGGACTTCTTCAGGTGGCACGCATGCTTCTGTTCATAGTGTTGGTCAGGTCAATCTGAAGTTCATTTTGGAGGAAATTGTACGCTGAAGAACATGCATCATTTGCGCTCCGTCAATAAAAATATTTATCGCTGATATCTTCTGTGTCGAGATGGATATAAAAGTTGATTTTCGAGTCCAATAAAATTTTGGTGTCCAAGTTTCGAGTAAATAGCACTTTCTGATAAGATAGTATGTACTCAACACCATAGAATTAGAATGTAGCCGAACCCCCATCATTCAATATTTTATGAGATTTAATATAAAACATGTTCTTGTTTTTGTTACATTGAAATGAGTAAGCATAGCATACCCAAAATCAGAACACATCAGTCGTCGAAATTATACCTTAAAAAAATATATTGATATAACGATGAACCTAAAATGTACACAACATTCCTTTCATGTGCTAATAACAATATAAAAGCGCAATACTGATTATAGTCGTCAGAACCTTGCTATAACATTACCTTATGAAAGACTCCATTAGCATGTTTAAATTTTTTAACGATGCACCCCCTTCACTCATGTTGATCTCTGCTAGTTCCTTCAAATTCAGCACCCTTCTCTTGATGCCTTCATCTTCCAAAAGCCCATTCACTAGTTCTACGATCATGTCCTTCGTCACAACTCCGCCTTCCTCAGGCGACAAAACCCTTAGTCCAACCTTCCAAATGTCACAAATGTATGTTTGGTTGTAACCTGATCAAGGAAGTAAGGCCAACATAGCATGGGCAGCCCATTACGGATGCCTTCTAGTGTCGAGTTCCACCCACAATGTGTAAGAAAACACCCTATGGAATGGTGCCCTAATACCTGCTCTTGTGGTGCCCACCCAACCACTTTACCCTTCCCCAGCCCATCCACGTCAGTCGTAAACCCGGGTGGGAGTTTGCCAACTTGTTCAGGCCTAACGACCCATAGGAACGGGCGGCCAGAGGACTGGAGCCCAGCGCGAGTTCTTGAACTTGCTCTTCGGTCATGATGCTGATGCTCCCAAACGCCACGTACACGACAGAACCACGGGGTTGCGCATCGAGAAAGGACATGCAGGCGACATCTTCTGCGTGCCAGAAGTGCCCAACGGGAGCATGTCTCGATGGGCGCTGCCATGTGCGGAGCGGACCGATCGGAATGATGGTGGTTGGTGGATGGTCGGCGAAAATGGCTGGCTCGATGTCAGCAAATGTGTTGCACAAAAGATAGTCCACCTTTGTTGCGGCAGTTCACGCGATTGACGCAAGGTAGTGGAAGACCACGCGCTCGGCGTCACGATTGCCCATGTAATTCCAGGCGAAGACGGTCACGTCCATGGGTGGTGTGGTCTTTGTAAGTTGGAATGAGTCGTTCTTCAAGTTAAGAGGCGCCCCTGCGACATAATAAATGGTATTACACTTTAATTTATACTCGATTATAATAGTTTGAAGAGTACATACGAATAATTTCTTTCCACCAAAGGTTCGGATTCGCAGAATTAACATAGTGTATACCCTAATTCTTTGCCAGACTCAATCTAAACATTTCTAGGTGGATTTCATAAGTCTTTATAATATGACATATTGGAATGAAATTTACTACAGAATGCAAATGTGGCCAATGAGGATCCAATACCATCGTACTAAAATGGATAATCATAAGTGTATAAGCGTTGTTCGACAAACAACATATGGGCAATACACACACAATAAATCGCGCGCCAAGCGGATGACAAGACATCTACAAATCTTAAAAACACATAAATTTTAGCGACTTCAAACAAAAACTAAATTATCAGTGGTCCAATATGTTTCATGAACAACCCGTTTTTTGAAATGTCGGGTATTTTATAACAAAAGAGCAAAAAAGTGCACATGCGTGGAAACTACAGATGAATTTCTTCAAGATTTGTAACTAGTTTAAGGGCTCTTTGATTCAAAATTCAAAGAGTATGAAAAGTGTAGGAATAGGAAAATTGTAGGATTGGGATGTCATGTCTAATTGAATCCTATATGCAGAGAAAGTTCATTTGATTGAGATAAAAGATTTTTCCATTAGGTTAGAGCTCATGTTTTTCCTATGAAATTTGCAGTACAATATTCCTATGAGATTTTTTCCCTATGAGATATGATTCTATGAATCAAACGATTTCTAAAGGAAAATTTCCATGATTTCAATCCTATATAAATTATATAAAAATTCTATGAATCAAAGAAGCCTAAATGGTGGAATAAACTTTCGGCCGAATGTAGAGAGATCGTCTATCCTCTGACATACATTAGCCTAAAGTTGGGTCATTGACGGAATGACAGGGCAGCCTTTGGCAGCCCGACTTATCACTCCCTCAAAGTCATACGTACCGAAGGATACAGGCCTAGAATGCACTCGTGCCAAAATGGACAAGTAAGTTTTATTTTTTGTAGGGAATGGACAAGTATCTGTTGGACAACGACATGTGAGCGCACAGTGAAGCCCTTAAATTGCAGCACGACTTATCGTACGAATCATATACGGAGTATAGGAAAATAATACAAACACGGGTTGCATGGTTTAACTTACCGTCGTCATCGATGACGCCATCGCGTATCAGTTTCTCGGCGTTGACCATCACCGAGCCCGCCGCAGACGCCGGCCAGAGCGCAGCCGACTTGATCCCACGGCGCTTGACGACGTCCAGCGCGAACGACATGCCGGTGTCGACGACCACGCACGTCACCTTCCCCAGCCCCTCGCCCTCCTCGCCGTCGAGAAGCGCCTCCAGCTGCGGCGGGATGGCCTCCTGCATGGCGGCGTTGAGCAGGTTCAGGTCCACGTGGTCCCCGGCGTCGTCTATCCCGTCCGCGACCGCGACGAGGCGCAGGCGTCCCCCTCCTGTCGCGGAAGACGAGCCCGTCCAGTTGGTCGAGCCGGCGTCGGCGGCCACGAGGCGGCGGTGGTTGAACTCGGTGTTGACGAAGGTGACGGCGAAGCCGCGGTCGATGTTATTTTGTGGTGTTCCAAATTCGTATATACTGATAAAGGCCGACTTGTGACGAGGAGAGCGGACTGCAGTTGACCTAGGGTTTTACCACTATATATACATCTTGTAAGCCGCCGGCTGGAATAAGTCGCATTGTGTAAATCCCCGGCGTTTGTAACCTCACCCGATATAGTGAAGTATTTTGGCTGGCGCCCGTGGTTTTTTTCCTCTCCTTTGTTTGGAGAGGTTTTCCACGTTAAAATCTCGTGTCCCCTTTGGTTTGATCGTTCCGCTCTTCGTCGTTTCTTTGCTATCGTTTATAACAAGTGGTATCAGAGCCCTGTTTCAGATCTGTTTTCAGATTAGGGTTTTGGATGGCATCGATGAAGTTCGATCTACCGGCGCTGGACTACAAGACGAGATTTTCGCTGTGGCAGGTCAAGATGCGTGCGATCCTCGCACAGTCCAATGATCTTGACGAGGCGCTGGAGAAATTCGGCGACAAGGATGCGGCGGCATGGACCGCCGATGAGAAGCGGAAAGACCGTAAGGCTTTATCGCTTATTCAACTTCATCTATCTAATGATATTCTGCAAGAAGTACTCCAGGAGAAAACCGCAGCGGCACTGTGGGCTAAGCTGGAGTCGATCTGCATGTCCAAAGATCTCACCAGCAAGATGCATGTGAAGATGAAGTTGTTCACGCACAAGTTGCAAGAAGGTGGTTCGGTAATGAATCACTTATCGATCTTTAAGGAGATCGTTTCTGACCTAGTGTCGATGGAGGTAAAGTACGATGATGAAGATCTAGCACTTTTACTTCTATGCTCGCTGCCAAATTCCTTTGCAAATTTTCGTGATACCATACTGTTAAGCCGTGATGAACTAACCACCGCGGAAGTATATGAGGCCCTGCTTGCCAGGGAAAAGATGAAAGGTATGGTACAGAAAGAGGAGACGTCGTCCTCCAAGGGCGATGCTTTGCAGGTCCGAGGGAGGCCTGAGCAGCGAGATAACCACTACAACAACAACAGAGACAAGAGCAAGGGTGACAGAGGTCGCTCAAAGTCTAAAGGCCGTGACAAGTTCTGCAGGTATTGTAAGAAATCTAATCATGTCATTGATGATTGTTGGAATTGCAGAACAAGGAGAAAAGAAAAGGTACTTACCAACCGAAAAATAATGAAGGTAATGATACCGGTGAGGCTTCTGTTGTTGATGGTAGTTCTGATGGCGAATGCCTAGCTGTTTTAGCTGCATGTGTTTCTCGTCAGGATGAATGGATTCTAGATACTGCATGTTCTTTTCATATTTGCTGTAACAAAGATTGGTTCAGTTCTTATGAGTTAGTGCAGACTGGAGATTTCGTGCGTGTGGGGAACGACCAACAATGCATTGTTGGCGTTGGTTCCGTTCAGGTCAAGACACATGACGGTATGACACGCACGTTGACGGGAGTGAAACACATACCAACCATGGCAAGAAATTTGATCTCGCTCAGTACCCTTGACTGTGACGGGTACAAGTACAAAGGAGGAAATAAACTCCTAAAGGTATCAAAAGGTTCTCTCATTGTTATGGTTGGTGATATGAATTCTGCTAAGTTATATGTTCTTAGAGGTAGCACGTTATCTGGTACTGTTGCTGCTGTTTCTCATGATGACGCTAGTAAAACTAACCTTTGGCATAAGCGTCTTGGACATATGAGTGAACTTGGTATGGCAGAATTGATCAAGAGAGACTTGCTGCAAGGATGCAGTTTGGGTAAGATGCAGTTCTGTGAACACTGCATTTTCGGTAAGCACACAAGAGTTAAGTTTAATGCTTCTGTCCACACCACCAAAGGTACACTTGATTATGTACATGCTGATGTTTGGGGGCCATCTCGTAAGCCCTCTTATGGTGGTGCTCGTTATATGCTTACCATTATTGATGATTACTCTAGAAGAGTTTGGCCTTATTTCATGAAAAATAAGGATGATACGTTTGCTGCTTTTAAAGAGTGGAAAGCTATGATTGAAAGGCAAACAGAAAGGAAGGTGAAATTACTTCGTACTGACAATGGTGGCGAATTTTGTTCGAATGCCTTTAATGATTATTGCAGGAAAGAAGGCATTGTCAGGCACCTCACCATCCCGTACACGCCTCAGCAGAATGGTGTAGCGGAGCGGATGAACAGGACCATCATCTCCAAGGCTCGCTGCATGATCTCCAACGCTCGCATGAGTAAGCGTTTTTGGGCTGAGGCGGCTGCCACCGCCTGCTACTTGATAAACAGGTCACCATCTATTCCCCTCGACAAGAAAACTCCCATTGAGGTATGGTCAGATTCTCCTGCTGATTATTCACAGCTTAAAGTTTTCGGTGCACTGCTTATGCTCATGTTGATAATGGAAAGTTAGAGCCGAGAGCTATTAAGTGTGTGTTCATTGGTTATGGTTCGGGTGTAAAAGGATACAAGTTATGGAATCCCGAAACTAGCAAGGCATTTATGAGCAGGAGTGTTGTTTTCAATGAATCTGTTATGTACTTTGATAAGTTGTCCTCAGATGTTTTGCCAGATTTTTCTGAGGAGCAGGTTCGTGTCGAGGTGGAGCACTCTGTTGAAAAGGAAAATGTCACTGTTGACAATGATGGTGCTGCTACTTCAGATGATTCTGATCCTGATTCTGCTGGTTCTGATGATTCTGATTCTTCTGATTCTGATAATAATAATGTTCAGAACTCACCCCCTGTTTTGCAGCCACAACAGTCTATTGCTGCTCGTAGGAACAGGAGGAATTGTGGTCCTCGACCACGTTTAATTGAAGAGTGTAACATTGTTGATTATGCTCTGAGTTGTGCAGAACAGGTGGAGCACGGACATGAGCCGTCCACCTATACTGAAGCTATTGGTTCCGGTGACCGCGAGAAGTGGCTTGCTGCTATGCAAGAAGAGATGCAGTCACTCGATAAGAATGGCACATGGGAAGTTGTGCGCTTGCCTAAGAAAAAGAAGGCAGTCCGCTGTAAGTGGATCTTCAAGAGAAAGGAGGGTTTATCTCCTAGCGAGCCTCCGAGGTTTAAGGCAAGGTTAGTTGCAAAAGGCTTCAGTCAAATTCCAGGTGTGATTATAATGATGTTTTCTCTCCAGTTGTTAAGCATAGTTCAATTCGTACATTTTTGGTATTGTTGCTATGCGTGATCTTGAGCTTGAGCAGTTAGATGTAAAGACTGCGTTTCTGCATGGAGAGTTGGAGGAGGAGATATACATGGACCAGCCAGAAGGGTTCATAGTGCCTGGTAAGGAGGATCTTGTGTGTAAGTTGAAAAGGTCCTTATACGGTTTGAAACAATCTCCTCGTCAGTGGTATAAAAGGTTTGATTCTTTTATGTTGTCACATGGCTTTAAGAGGTCTGAATTTGATAGCTGTGTGTACATTAAGTTTGTTAATGGATCACCTATATACCTGTTATTATATGTTGATGATATGTTGATTGCTGCCAAGAGCAAGAAAGATATCGCTGCTCTCAAGTCACAGTTGAGTAGCGAGTTTGAGATGAAGGATCTTGGTGCTGCTAAGAAAATTCTAGGTATGGAGATTACCCGTGACAGAAATTCTGGTTTGTTGTTTCTTAGTCAGCAAAATTACATTAAGAAAGTTCTTCATCGTTTTAACATGCATGATGCAAAGTCTGTTAGTACTCCTATTGCTCCTCACTTTAAATTGTCAGCTGAACAATGTCCTAGTACGGATGAGGATTTTGAGTACATGTCTAGAGTTCCATATTCTAGTGCTGTTGGTTCTTTAATGTATGCCATGGTTTGCTCACGTCCAGATTTATCATATGCTATGAGTTTGGTTAGTAGATATATGGCTAATCCTGGTAAAGAACATTGGAAGGCTGTTCAGTGGATTTTCAGGTACCTTCGTGGCACATCCAATGCTTGCCTCAAGTTCGGCAAGACTGATGAGGGACTCGTAGGCTATGTGGATTCAGATTTTGCTGCCGATTTGGATAAGAGGAGATCCCTCACAGGTTATGTGTTCACGCTTGGTGGTTGTGCCGTGAGTTGGAGGGCAACGTTGCAATCTGTTGTTGCCCAGTCTACCACTGAAGCAGAGTACATGGCTATTGCTGAAGCATGTAAAGAATCGGTTTGGCTGAAAGGTTTGTTTGCTGAGCTTTGTGGAGATGATACTTGCATTAACCTGTTTTGTGATAGTCAGAGTGCTATTTACCTTACTAAGGATCAGATGTTCCATGAGAGAACAAAGCACATTGACGTCAAATACCATTATGTGCGTGATGTTGTTGCAAAAGGTAACTGAAGGTATGCAAGATAAGTACTCATGATAATCCTGCTGATATGATGACAAAGCCAGTTCCTGTTACTAAGTTCGAGCTTTGCTCGGGCTTAGTTGGTATCACTGTCTAGCCCAAGAGGCTATTTGGCGCCGAAGGTGTTTTCTTTGTTGTTTCAGGGTGAAGTTCTCGTTCATGCTACAAGATGGAATTTGTCTCAAGGTGGAGTGTTATTTGTGGTGTTCCAAATTCGTACGGTACGAGTTGTTTCCGGGTCGGACTGCAGTTGACCTAGGGTTTTACCACTATATATACATCTTGTAAGCCGCCGGCTGGGATAAGTCGCATTGTGTAAATCCCCGGCGTTTGTAACCTCACCCCGATATAGTGAAGTATTGCTGGCTGGCGCCCGTGGTTTTTTCCTCTCCTTTGTTTGGAGAGGTTTTCCACGTTAAAATCTCGTGTCCCCTTTGGTTTGATCGTTCCGCTCTTCGTCGTTTATTTGCTATCGTTTATAACAGTCGAGGAAGCGGTGGGCGAGCTCCATGAACGGGATCACGTGGCCCTGCATCGGGTAAGGGAGGATGAGCGCGTGCGGCGGCGGTGCAAGCGCGGCGGAGGCAGCCATCGTCTAGTCGATCGTGTGCGTGGGAAGTGCTATGAATTTGTGATCTGCAACTGCGGCTCTACCATGCTATCTCGTGTCCGTTTAAATACATAACGAGCCGGGAGCCCGAGACTACCGTCAGTGCGGGTCAAACAAGCCTGCCAGCCGAGCTCGCGGAATGGCATGCATGGGCGGCTACGTCCCTGTTGACTAGTTTTAATTCGGCTACAGTCGATTTTTCTGCGCTGCATCGTCCGACTTGTGGTTTCTCTGTTCATCTGGTCGCCGGTTCAGTATGTTTTGTTCTCGTCGGCGGTTGCGTGTCTCTGCGAGCGACGAGGAAAGAAAGCGAGTGCGCCGTGCTGCTATCTCTTTTCTTGCCGTGTGACAGAGGCTCAGAGAGAGGGCAGAGGAATGGCTAGTTTCAGTCAGCGCAACCGCTTCACCCCATGAATGATAGCTCAAATCTGAAATGTTTCGGCCGGATCTTGCCGAAGAAAGAGGAGAGGAAAAGCCGGCTCAAATCTGAAATGTTTGGGCCGGATCTTGCGGACGAAAAGAGGAGGGAAAAGCCCATAGAGCATTTGAGACATATCTCACACATATTACATGGCCCATACATGAGGAGTGAAGCCATCATGTTAACATGGTTGGACATTCTATATTTATTTAGATTTTAACTGTAAAGCGAGGGTATTGAGAATGGGGACTTTTGGGCTTTTGGCTCTCGGGCACACTACTCCAGGTAGTTTGAAATTTTTGAAAATCGTACTTTTTTGCTTCAAAAAAATCTGCATTTTTTTTGCATAAATACTTATACATATTACGTACGTACGCAAGAAATTTCGTAAAAAAAAACTTATATTTTGGGCTACAGAAAAAAGAGAAAATTCTGACATATTCAACCTACTATTTTCGCTTTTTACTAACCCGAATTTTCTTATTTTTATGTAGCTCGTAATACGATTTATTTTGCACCCATAATCGGCATATACGTATATCACCTGGTATTTTTTTGGATTTTTATGAAACTCGTTTAAATATTTTTCAATTTTTTAAAAAGCGGGTGCACTGGCACCCAAGAGCCAAAACACATTTTCAGGGTATTGAGGCTCAATATAGACTCATCGGAGTATGACCTATTTAAATTGGCTCTTTGTTATACCAGAGACACTACCTTTTCATGCTAAACTTCTTTGCTTGGACCAGAGAGGTGCAGTCTAAGTTTACAGAATGCATAATATCTATATCGACGATTTTCCATTTATTTTATGCTACTTTAGACAAAAACAATTTGGCAATGAGGATTTCAAACTATGTGTCTGCTCATTATCGAAAAGAAGGCATGCCTAGATAGCAAATGACCCTCTTTAAGTTGTTTACTAGGATCTTATAACACATGTAAATATACACATGCCTAGTGGACACTTCTTACACACAACCGATCTTTGACTGTTATAAATTCATTGTAGATGTGTAACAATCCCTAGGTTGTGGATGTGGTCGTTCCAACATTTATCTCTTTTTTCATGTTAATAGGGAGACAGAGGCGTGCAAAGCTTAGTTCGAGCAGCCACCCATCCGATAAGTAGGATATTACATTTGGTTCATAGCTTCAATGGAATTTCTTTCGTCCGTCCGAGGGAGGGCAAGGGGAGTGCAGGGTGTTGGTAGTGGTAGCGGCAGCTTGTGGTAAGAGATCGGTAACAACACAAAACAATTAATTTGTATGGTCTTACATACCCATAATTATAAAATCGTAGGAGCAGAAAACAAAATTAGGGTGCAACCATAGTTTCATCTTGAACTGTGTAGGATTACATAACATTGTAACTCGCACAATATTGTCCAATGCGAATCATGGAAACTTCTTACAAATTGTGGAGTCAATGTTTTTCCTGGTACATATTGTAGTGGAAACTGTTTAGGAGAGGACATCCTTTCATTGCACTGCTACGAATCAAACAAGCCTCAGAAAAAAATCGTACGGTATTTCATCTCCAAACTGACGAACCAGCCATGCATGCTCCAAATAAACTATCCTAGAGACATAACAATCAGCCAACTTATAACAATTAGTAAGTGGAGACGGTCTCCACAAACTAATGCATAACTGAATTCAATCACGGGGGAGGAGGGCAGTCACATGGTTTGTTCATGTTGCCGTCCGATTGCATGCAATGCTATGATTAAAGGTTAATGCAACGCGGCTATGTCAATGTGTATATGCTGGCTTTTGTTCCTTTAAGATCCCCCCGCCCTGTCTGATAAAGCTCATCATTAGTCATTGCATCACACTTGTGTCTGTACTCACCTCTGAGCTTGATCGTCAAGCATCTATCTACCCCGATCGAGCGCGTATAACTCGTGCTACAATGCTGGATCATGCATCGGACGGATGGTAAGATAATGTTAATAAGGCCGACTTGAAGTCAAATAAAGTGAAATCTAACTCAATCTAAAAACGCCGCACATCTTTTTCGGGTCCTTTTGGTTAAGCACACGAAAGGCAGCTGGGGTTTTGGGACGGCCACGCCGGCCCGGCAAAAGCGAGATAGATTTGTGTCTTTTTTTCCCGATAAAATAGCTTTGTGTCTTTGACCTGATAACACTGTCCGGCGTCATGAGTCGTGACCTACGAAACGTGCCTTTGATCAAGCGTGCTCGAAATCCTTGGTCCCAAACAATATCGCCTCCTAGCTTGGGTGAAAAAAGGCCCCATTGTCTTGTGGTAGTGCAGTGTACAGCAGTAATTACCACCGGTGATACTTACTGCTTAATTAGCTCACATTCCAGACAGTCTCCACGCACTTCCAATCGAGGATCGCGCTGTTCAGGTTCGACAAATTGAGGGCACCGTTTTGCACCGCATGCCAGCAGAGAAATTATCTGATGCTTGCATCTGTGGCTTTGGATTCTCCATGCCTCGAATGGTGGGAGTATCAGGGATTGGAATGTGGGAGAGGATCTTCCTATAGCTATAGCCATATAGGGGTCGATCACGATCGACGACAAAATGATGGGTCTCGCGGAGAAGATGACGCAGGGCTCTAATCATGGTGCTTTGCCCGGCTTAGCAGCTTGTGGTCATGCATTAGGGCACACACGCAGGCTGACAGGCACCATGACAAATCCTGTGCAAACTGTAAATTCTCTGCCTGTCCGAGTCTGCTTTCCTGGCGATCGCTCGTCGTCCATGGCTGGCCTGCGCGAGAGCTCGATCGATTGGGACCATCATTGAGCCCACTGCGCGCCGATGCTGCTGCTATGGCCACGGCAAAGGGCTCGCAAAAGAGAAGGCGCGCGCGCGCTTCATCACAGCCTCGTGCTCCTCCGGCCATTCATTGCCTTCGGGGGCAGGCGCCGGCGCGGTGGCGCATGGTGGTGTGCCGAGCAAAAGTCGCTTTGCGCCATGCCCGGAGCCGAAATTCGCATCATGCCAAGCCGCGCGCGCGCGCCGGTCCCGGGCGGCCGTTGGTGTTGTTGCTACTCTAGATTGTTGTTAGGACGAGACGGCACAGTCCTGGAACTAGGAACATAGTCTCATGATGTTAATCTGTACTATGTAGTCATGCAGATTAAGGGTACTGGATGAGATGGGAAGGTTGGTCTTGGTCAAAAGTTATTAGCCAGCACCAATTATTAATCACTGTGGACGGTACATATTGTTCGGCCATGCCTCTAGCACTAGGCCTGCGAGCGCCGCTGCAACAAGAACAATCTCGCGAAGCTGGGCAAGTTGCAGATTATTGAAATGGCTATGGAATACTAGCTGAGAAGTAGCTAGGTAGAGTGCTCGATGGAGTCGCTAATCATGACCACATATGCAGAGCTTCGTGCCTTCATGTTGCCGATCAGCGGACGCACTTAAGCTATTTTGGATCGCAAGTGTACGTTTTTTTAATTACCGACAACGAGACTAACTGAATTTGAATTTGGACGGGAAAAGGGAAGAGAAAAACTTTTGTTCAGTGTTTTTTCTTGCGGCGGTACCACTGCTTTGCATGCATAATAGTATCATCAGTACCTGGGTTGCCTTTGGTTCTAAGCTAACAGTACTCAATGCTCATCCTGCAGCTTTGTTGCGCTATCCAAAACACTCATCAGACAACATGCATTGTTTCACTGACAGTTGAATTTCCATTGTCTAATCCCAGGGAAAAGCGGGTATTCAGGGACATAACCATAAGAAAAGATGTGCAGGTGCAGTGATTAAAAACAGTAGTAATCCCTGACCAGCTTTATCATGCCGCTCTCAGGATCGACGACACTCTTCAGACAGCAGCATGGCTTCTATATTCAAGTGTGCCAGAGCGCAATCCACCGAACCAGAGACACCAATGCAGGTTGCTGCTCGCTCGGCCAGGGTGCGGTTTCAGATAATAGAGTGCCCTGTATATTTGCACACCCATAAAAGCCTGTGTGTATTTGCCTCTCTGCATACCGGCATCGATCGTATGCACTTCCTTTTACTCGATTGTTTTCATCAGAGCTTTGACATGCACACCTGAACCTGAAAGATAAAGATGGTACACATGCCACTTCTCCCTGTCTCTTCTGCATACCACGGAGTTCGGAGATCTTGGTATCAAACTATGAACACAAGAGTTGTCCAAGATCGTGGGGTTTAATAAGACTTCTAGATGTACTCTCTTACATTGTTTCCCTGTTTTTTTTTTCGTTCGCGATCTTTCCGAAGAGCACTCTTATGATACCAATCGAACAATCTGGCTTTCTCTTCAGACGAGGGCTAGTAGAAAACATAAGAGAGATATGTAGCTATGATGCCGTGCTATCATAGACACGGGCAGATATAGATACTAGCTTGTGATTAATACAGCTTTATAGATACCGTGGTTTCGTATTTGTTAATACTACAGTGCATGTGTATTGCTTGTAGATTAGAGCCTCTGCATGATCCGATGCCTCACTGGTTGGCCCCACAAATAATTTCTCCATCAAGCATTTCGATCGCCAGTAACTTAAACTTGGTCCTAGGGAGAAGATCGTTTTTCTAGGCCAGATAACAACGCCGCGAAGTGTTTACTTGATAAACCTTATACGTATTTAACTAGCAAGTGGTAAAAACCTTGTGCCCCAACCCTACCAAACCAAGTATGCAAATGACAGGCGAAGCACCGAGAGTGTGCAGCAGCCTAGTAGGGCATCGTGCACACTTCCATTTGAATGCCCGGATAAACAAGATGGGTGAGCTTCCCAAAAATTTGCATCCCAGCTGTCCAGGATGCTCCAACCTGAAAAGATGATAGAGGAGTGAGCAGCCTTGGCTTTTTTTTCGCCTCAGCTAAGCTTGGAGTCGGGGTCTTTGCCGAGCCTACTACAGCAACTGTAAAAGCTTTAGCCAAGAGAATTTTCACAGCGTTCGGACTTTGGAGGCACCACGGCTGTAGCTTTCCCTGACTTTCTGAAGATTCTCCCAGTCACAGACAGTAAAAGGCGTTATTGTGTGCCGTATTTTTCAGGACGTAAGCTGGCAATGTATGCCCTGCCTAACTTACCACATGATTATTTATTACAGAGCGAAATCATCAGATCTTGTAAGGATCAACACTAACCTGAACTTAAGAGACCTCAAAACAGAAAAATGTTATCTGGACCGGATGTACGCCGGATTTGGAGAAGTAACCAACAACCAGCTGTAGCCTGGACTGGAGGGCCCTGCGGTTTATCTTATCCCTCCACATTGGTACATGAACTGCGGCCGATCGGTGGATCGAAGCCGCAATGCACACTACGCCTAACACGGAGTCTTGCTACCCGGGCAACATTTCGGCGATGCATGAGTGTAGCGCGTGGGAGTTCGTCTAGCCAATGAGGACCGAATCGCCGTCCCCGACGGACGGAGTGGATCTCCTTTCTTCAAGAACGAAGCTTTCTGTTTTCAAGGAACGGCGTCATGTGCCGGGAGGGACCATGGGTTAACAAAACAAGCACTTCATACCGCAGAGTCTAGTGAAGGGATTCGGCAGGAGGAACATATATAAAACAGATTAATTCTGGCTTACCACAGGGATCGGGAGAGAGGATTAGTGTGCTTCCTGCTGTTGTTTAAGGGGCGAGAACTGTATCCTAGAGAGGCAAAGGGGGAACACCGTAGCGGGCTAAAGGACGGAATGTCCCCGGACCAGGCGGCCGCGCCCCAGGGCACTGCGCACACCCTCCAACTCTCCTATTCGCCCCCTGACGAGCGGCGAGCCGGGCATCTCCTCCGCTCCATGTGGGCAGCACCATTGCCGGCGCTACGTTGGCCGGTGCATCAAAAAAGAAGGTGAGAGCGGCAGGGAGTGAAAGTTTAACACAATCATGCGCCGCAATCCGTGTGGCCTTCAGACTTCAGTTCTCTCCTCCACCGCTCGCTCTACGGTGCAACATTCTGCAACTGGGCAAGCACACAAGTTTTTAGATCTAGCCTAGGAACATGTACTTGCAGGTCGAAATACTTGCTGAGCTGCTGTCCAAAAATGCCTACCAATGTTTTGCCGTCTTTTCGAAAAACGTGCCTACCATTCTTCTTTGAAACGAGCAAATCTAACTAAGTGCCTACCGTTGGTTTTTTTTAACGATCAAATCAGAGAGAATAGTGAGAGATAATGTATTCACAGTGGCAAGCAGAGATAATGTATTCACAATTGAAGGACATTTTCTAAAATGGATGAGCGGAGAAGTGAGATAAAATTAGAGGATTTTGGGACCGACCGCTAGTGTTTGATGTTCTGTATGATAGCTTTGAGGAAAAACTACAAACTCACACGTTTCGTACACTCTAGAAATATCTATGTAGTTACACATACACTTGATTGTTTCGGAATCCAACGTTGCTCTAAGCCAAGTTATTTGCTTGTCCATATTCTCAAAAGCATCTACCAAGTACATAGTTAACAATGCCATATAAAATACTCCTCCGTCCAACAATAACTGTCTTAATTTTGTCAAAAAGTGAATGTATGTAGACATGAAACATGTATAGATACATCCACTTTTGTGCAAACTTGAGACACTTATTTTGGGACGGAGGGAGTAGTACACATGTAAACACATTATAATGCATAAAAGGGCATAAATAAATTGATGGAGTAATGTGAAAACATTGGGTTGAATAAATTTGTGGTGAAACCCACTGTAACGGAAAAAATTCTCATCATGGCCTCCGATTAAAATAAAGCGATTAATTTGTAAAAAAATACATTTTCATTGTAGAACTAGATGTGTATTTTGCAATGGTACGTATGAGAACTATGAACAAATGTACCTTAATAAAAATGATAATTTTTTAGCTGTTAATGTTCCTAGTTACAAAAAGGGTTACTTCTCTATATAGCTTATCGAATAATGTAATAACAAAAAACAACAAACATTACAAGAAGCTTAGTTGTGACAAGGTAGAAAACTTTAGTATAAATAGATCAAAAATGATTTGATGTTCAAATGGGTGTGTGCGCACTCTCCCTTTGCCTGACACCTATCACTTTGGTCAAAGTGTAATTAATAAAACCGGGTTTCCATTACCGCTAATTGTCTAATTGTACAATGTTTGAGATGACAAAAAGTTGTGGTCGTTGTATTCAATCCTTGTCGATCGTCACAGGAGATATTCTTCCCCACCCTATGGCCCACTTACTTCCTCACCCCACTAGGCCTGGAATTCGAGCCGAGTCGAGCTGGCTCGGCTCGACTCGTTGAAGCTCGGTTAACTAACGAGTTAACTCGGTTCGACTCGTTTAACAAACGAGTCCAGAATTAGAACTCGCGAGTTTGCTCGTTTAACTCGTTTAGCTCGGTAAAACTACTGACATGTATTATTATATTTTTATAGATAATTCTTTCTAATTATTTGGTCATGTATGATGTAACTATCATAACAATCAATGATAAAATGACACTATCAAGTAATATCTAGTCGTTAAACTATAAAAATCAGGCTAAATTGGCCACAAAGACAAGAATTAGGTAGCTGACATTTTTTTACCGAATTAAACAAGCTAAACGAGTAGCTCGGAACTCGGCTCGTTTAACTCGAACTCGTTTAACATAAAAAATGAAAACTCGGCTCGGCTCGTTTAGTAACGAGTTCGAGCCAAGCCGAGTCGAGTTCCGAGCTACTCGTTTAACTCGCGAGTTTCGAGTTTTAATTCCAGCCCTACACCCCACGTCCATAGTCCACTCGTCTCCTCCACATCCTTACATGAAATAGATTCAGTGAACCACTGAGTTCGTGACTAGAAGGAAAAAGGACCGTGCCGCTGAAAAAAGCACACGTGCCCGCGATATCCTACACGGAGATGCGGCGTGTCTCCCACCTAGATCTTGAGCATCAAGTACGTTCGGAAAATTTGGTTCCCATTGAACATCCCAGACATAGACAAACTTGATTTTGACTCTCCAATACAATCAGAACCTCGATAAAAATCTACAAAAATAGCGGAACGGGTGAGACCCATGCATCGGGGTCGCCCAACTCCGGCTCGGCAAGATGGTGGGCAGTGGAAGGAGCGCCGAACCATCCCGGCCGCCGAGCAGCCCCGCCGGCGAAGAGCCAACCACCAGATCCTGCACCACGCCCGCCCCTCTTCTTTCCTTTGGCGCCCACGTAAGTGCCGTTGGACCCATGTTGTCAGCAGCCACATCAGCATGATGGGACCCACATGTAAGGCCACATCAGGTTTGTGGGACCAATCAGATCCTTCCCAACATTTTGATATTGACGAACTTCCCAATTTTTAGTGACAAATCTGGCTGTCAACGATTAACCCTAAACGTTGACAGATTTCTAAGTCGTCACAATCAAACGTTTGACGTTGATGAAAAAGTGCATACCGTCACCCTCGATATTTTATGACGGAGCTTCTATGACGAACCCCATGACGATCAAAATTCGTCACCCCAATGTAATCGTTGACGAATTTTGGATTATACATGACGAAAGTGATTTGTCAAAATATATATTTTCCTTTGTAGTGAGATGACTACTTACTTTTCTTAACCTAGCTAGAGCGACTCGATCCAGATGTATTATACTTGACCAAATGTGATGAACTTGTCTATTTCGGAACATTCAAATGTGATGAAGTTGATGAACCGATTTGGCCACTTGATCTCTATTTGTACTACACTTGTACCAGACTGTGTACTGCCTATGTATTTATATTGCCTGTGTATTTATACCTGTAGAAATATGAAATACGATCCAGTAAAAAAAAGAAAATATACTAGTGGCGCACAAAAGTAAATACCAGTGGCGCACAGGGTGACCTACTGGTGGCGCACAAAATCTGCTACCCGTGGCGCACATAGCCCGTGCGCCACTAGCCGGCACATGTACCAGTGGCGCACATAAGGTGGCTACCAGTGACGCACAAATATGTGCGCCATTGGTAAGGGAGATACCGGTGGCGCACAAATATGTGCGCCACTGGTACCAGTTACCAGTGGCGAGCTAGCGGTGGCGCACGCGTGTGCGCCAGCGGTAGCCGTTTTTTGTGCGCCACTAGTAGGCCTTTTCCCACTAGTGTACAAAGCACTATGGAGATTCTACAAGATTATAAAATGTATAACATTTTTAAATATTTGAAGAAGACCAAGGATTTCAATAAAATCCATAATATTTCTTTTGTACATTTTCGGTTTTATATTCTCAAAATTTCATTAAGTAATAAATAATTTTCAATTTTCTAAATTTACTTGCCCCCCCCCCCCCCCCCCCCCTTTTTTAATCATTTTCCCTTGCAAATGTATATTTCTCTGATTTTCCAAAATATTTACATAGTTTAAATTTCTAAAGCTAGTTAGTTACCGGTTTCTAGTTAAATAGATACACATACTTTTCAAATTTTCTTATATCTAGAATTCATTTTCCCAATTTCAATTTTTAAGTTGTGTTTGTTTATTTATCTTTCTATGTCCCTTTTTGCTGTTTTTCCATTTTCTTTTCTATCTGGGATGTCAACAGCATGAAATACTCACCACGTAATCATCAGGACTGAGTATAGAGTCGAGGAATTTCAAATGGACTCTGATATAGTTTCTTAGACATAAGTTAGAGAAGGTCACATATTATGTGCATATGTGTGTGAGGGATTGGAGAGGCACTTTGAAGTTCTGAGAAATAAAAAAAGTAATTGTGTGGAGGTACAATATTGTGCCCATCTGTAAATCGGTGAAAGTACAATCAAAAGTATGACCATATATAGTTACAGAAACACAAGAGTTAAATACTTTAAACTAGTCATATTTATTTCTTTGGCTCTTGTTCTTTTGTGTACATCACATCTAGTATATTCGTGAAACAAAATTTACATACTCACATTTTATAACATTTATATTTTTCTCATAGTTTGAAATGCTTCTACCCATAGCATGTGTGCCCGCACACACGTCCATACTCCTTTTGACATTATTCAACGTCTTAATCAGGGACATAAACCAAATAATATGGTTGTAAATGGACCAGTCAGATTTTCCTTTTACCATGTTCTTTACCCATTTTCATTCGGATTCAGAGTGGATCAGTCACAGTCAATAACCGTTGCGGGTTTAAGTATGGATATTCCTACCACACGCTCGAATCATAAAGGTGGTGGACTCTGATAAAAATACTATTATGTCGGATAAATACTTTTTTTTTTACCCGGTGGGGGAGGAGTCCCACGATTTTTTTAATTAGAAGAGGTGAGACAACCCGGAATTCGTCCCAGACGGGGATCGAAAAAAGGCGAGCTGGGTGCACCACCGCACCTCAAGCCACGAGAGCACTGCTTGGTTCTCCGGATAAATACTCTCATAGGTAGAATATTCTTTGAGCCATGCAACATTCAATTACTTAAAAACATAGAAATATGATTTAGACTAAAGTCAAGCATTCACGAGATGATATATTTATAAATTGACCAAATGAACCACCATTTTGTTGTTGTTAGAATTCAAATATGCGCTTGCATCAAATGAACTCGTAACCCAATAACTACTAACTAGGCCACATTGGCCTTGGCTTTTGAGTCATCAGCGAATCCTGTTTGAAATAGTTGCATGATCCTTAATAATTTTCTTACAGTCCATATTGTTTTACCATATTCTACACCCGGCCTCACTTCGGATTCGGATACTCTTATCCTCATATTCTATAAAACTGGATCTAGATTTTTCAAATTAAATTCAGAGCGGATCTAATATGGAAATTATCATGTCTGTTTCCACTCCTACCAAATAATTCTATTTAAGTTTATTCCTGAGGTGACTGTTCTTATGCGAATTCGTTAATTAGGACCACAGTGTTATTTTTGTAAGTACCATCCCTCGCGCGCTCTTCTCCGCGCGCCGCCTGGCCCTGATACTCGCCCCTAGAAGCACAGAGCAAATGCTTAAAAAAGGTTAGCAGCTTGACTGAGTCCTCTGCCTCACGTTTGTTTGTCCTGTTTCGTTTCTCTCTCCATTTGTATCCAAAAGAGCTCATGGAAAGAAACAGAGAGATTAGGAGAAAGGCATTTTTCTTTATGCTCACATGTTGGGCTTTATTCACCGTCCTCCGTTAGCACCCAGTTGCATTTGCATATATATAATAACTATATAAAAGCCACACGAAATCTCGCCCTCAGCGCGCTCCACCGTAGCGGGGCACTGTTTTACTGTGCCCCGCTACAGGGTAACAGTGCCCCGCTGCGATCCGCGCCGTCCGCTGCCGATCGAGCGGCGCGCAGCGCACGCCCGTGCCACTTTCGCAAAAAAACCCTTGCAGTTTACGAAAATTAATCCGCAGTCCATCTTTCAACGCTGTGCGGGATCTGTTTGCGATTCCTCAGGGACCCATACGAAATTTCAAACAATTTCAGGGACTTTTTTGAAAAATTACCGCAGACCACGGCCTCCCTCCTCTTCCTCTCTTCCTCCCGCGACCGCGCTGTCGCCGCCGTCGCGCCGCCGCGCATCACCGCCGTCTCGCCGCTTCCCGGACCCAACGCAGGCCACCACGAGGATCGCCGGCGCGCCCTCTACATCCTCGCTGCGGATCGCTTCCCGGGGCGCTCTGGCCGCGCCGGAAACGCCGCCGTCGTGCCACTGCCCCCCCGCCGCGTCCACGGGCTACCGCCGCCGCTCCGGCGACCCGACGGGGGCGGCGCCGCCACCTCCGCGCTCCCCGCGTCGAGGCGCGTCGGATGCGACCGTCCGCGCATCCCGGAACGCCGTCGTTCGGCGCCGGCGACCGTCGCGCCGCCGCGGGAGCGCCGCCCACGGGTGACGTCGCCGCTGACGTCACCGCAGAGTGGGCTGGGCCGTGGGCCGGCTGCTGGGCTGCAGCCTGCGGCAGCCCTCTCTTTTTTTTCATTTTTTCTTTTTATCTATTTTTTCTTTTTATCTTTTACAATTCCTTTCCATTTTTTCTTTTTTATCCTTTAGAATAAACATACACATAATTTTTAAAATTTGTAACAAACACACATATCAGTACAAATATTCAAATATATTTTCAAAAAAAAAAAATCTTAAAAATACAAATTAAAACTATTGAAAAAATTGCTTATATGCCACTTCATTTCAATTTTTTTTAAATAACATTCTACATCTTATATATTAAATCCCATTTGAAATTTGTAAAATACATAGAGTAATATTTGAATTAAATAATCTATAAAAAAATAGCACAAACACAAATATTAAGAAATAGCTATTCCAAATTCCTTTTTTTTTTAAACAATTATTTCCAAATGTTTAGCAATTTGGTACGTGAGAATGAAATTTGGTTACATGTCCTAAGTTTTTTTTTTTTGATAATTTTTTCTATTTTTACCTCGATGGATAAATTTAAAGTCTTTGAAATTTTCTGGCGATTTTCCATTTTTTGGATAAATGCATTTAGATTGTCTGCAAATATTAACCAAATTTAAATATTCAAAAATATTTGTATTTTACCGTAAAGAGGTAGCATTTTTATAATTTTTTCATATTTTTCTGCCGGGTAGATTTAAAGCAATTAATTTTGCAAATTTAAATATTTTTCTGCCTTAAAAAAAAAAGACTGGCACGTGGGGCCGCGGATGACGTCAGCAAGCACGGCGGCGCCGGCGACGCGCGTCGCGTCCGCGCGTTCCGGAACACGCGCGTGGGCGCATCCGACGCGCGTCAACGCGAGGAACCCGCCGGTGGCGGCGCCGCCGCCTTTAGGGCGCCGGAACGGCGGCCGGCGGCGTGCGGATGCGGGGAGACGGCGTGGCGCGGCGGCGGCGATTCGCGCCCGAATCCGGCGCTCCGGCACCGATTCCGCGGCGAGGAGGCAGAGCCGGCGATGACGGGCCCGCCCGTTCCCGTCGATCTGGCCGGGGAAGCGCGAGACGGCGGCGAGGCGGCGTCGGCGGCGGCGGCGATGGTGCGGCCGCGGGAGAGGAAAGAGAGGAGAGGATGGAGGCGTGGTGTTTTTACACGGAGGCCCCCGAAATTTCTCGAAATTACATCCAGGTCCTCCGGCAAATAAGAAACACTGACATATGATAACCAATTTTCCTGATTATTCACACCTTACAAACTAAATATTTTCCAATTATACTTTGTACTACATATATCATTGCAAATAAATACATTTTGTTGTTGCATACAGATTTACTCCCAGAATAATTTAACTTCTACTGAATATATCACATTTCACAAATGTAAAAACAGCTCAAATCTAAACACCTTCCCGTTTTAAACAATTTCAAAAAAACTGAACAACCTTTTAGACGTAAATACTCTTTCAATTTCATCAATTTCCAAATATTCAGCAAAATTAAATGCCCGCATTTTCCAAATTTGAATTCCACCCACACACGCGCGGCATCGCCGCGCAAATTTACCTAGTATATATGACACCGCTCCCCCTCCTCTCTTCACTCCACCAGGCAGAGGCAACCCAACCCAAGCAAGGGCTCTACTATAAGCTCGATCAACAAAAACGCGACGAGAGAGTCTACCTCACGAAGCAAGCACTCCATACAAAGGGATACCCAGTGTGAAGGAGCAAGGCCTGAGGGGCAATGGCCGCAGCAGCCACCGATAGCCTCGCCGACGAGAAGGCGGCGCCGGGCGTAGGCCGGTACGAGGAGATGGAGCAAGACGGCGGCTCCAGCCATGCAAAGGCGCGGCTCTCCGGCCTCCTCTGGCACGGCGGCTCAGCCTACGACGCCTGGTTCAGCTGCGCTTCCAACCAGGTGAGCGTCACACATGCATTTTCTGTTCTAGTGCGTGCTGCGCTAGCTGTATTATTGTGGTACTCACTTCGTGTTCGGCCATGGAATGGTATCGCCATGATCTCAGGTGGCCCAGGTGCTTCTGACGTTGCCCTACTCCTTCTCGCAACTGGGGATGGTGAGCGGCATCCTGTTCCAGCTCTTTTACGGCTTGATGGGAAGCTGGACCGCGTACCTCATCAGCATCCTCTACCTGGAGTACAGGACCAGGAAGGAGAGGGAGAAGGCGGACTTCAGGAACCATGTCATCCAGGTAGCGAAAGATCCATCCATGTCTCCCTCCATAGCTTGAGAGATACCACTTCCTAGCCGTCTTGTTGCATGTGGTCTGAACTCTGAACTGAAATTTTGCAGTGGTACGAGGTGCTGGATGGGCTGCTTGGGAGGCACTGGAGGAACGTCGGCCTCGCCTTCAACTGCACATTCCTCCTCTTCGGCTCCGTCATCCAGCTGATAGCATGCGCCAGGTACCATACCGCCGATCGAATACTACTGTATTTATCATCGCTAATCATTGCTGTTTGGTGAAGTCCAGACACGGGTTTGCCCTTTTGTTTTGTTTGGGGTATGATGATGAGTCTTGAGGACTACTAAAGCGGGTGCCTGATGTTAGCTATTGTCTGATGTGCAGCAACATCTACTACATCAACGACCGGCTGGACAAGAGGACGTGGACCTACATCTTCGGCGCCTGCTGCGCCACCACAGTGTTCATCCCGTCGTTCCACAACTACCGGATCTGGTCGTTCCTCGGCCTCGTCATGACCACCTACACGGCGTGGTACCTCGCCGTCGCCTCCCTCCTCCATGGCCAGGTTGAGGGCGTGAAGCACTCCGGGCCGACCAAGATGGTGCTCTACTTCACCGGGGCCACCAACATTCTCTACACCTTCGGTGGGCACGCCGTTACTGTGTAAGCCAACAAACACCCTGCACTTCTGTCAATTTACCGCCACTAGTGTTACTAGCTACGGAGTAGTAGCTTACATTAGATGATTAATTACATATCAACTACTCTATGCATGTATAGTCACTTGCCATGTCTAGCAATGGGGTACTGGCATGTGGACCTCTGGGCTAAAATTCTGTATATATCTGGAGATGAGCAGAGCGAGCCCACTCTATGCCGTTGTACATGGTGCAACGGTGGCTCCGATCCTATACATGCTGGTGAATCGACTGCATAGTTTAGTACTGGTAGGTTGCACATTTCAGAATGTAAGAACAAGTGTACACGGTAGTCCGTTTCTTGCGTGTTGGGGACGGACGAGACAGCGTTGGCCCACAATGCAGCAACAATTTCGAAATGAAGGTAGCCAGCGAGCTGACGACACTACACACAAGCCACCGTATGGCAAAGCCAGACAGCTTCTGTGTACTGTTCTTCAGCCTTGGCACCAAACAAACGCGTGCAATTTCGTTTGCACTGACAGGGTATCTCTGTCATCAGATGCGACCTTGGCCTCCGGCCGTCCCATCTCATCCATTCACAGGGAAAGGAGACACTCTATCCTTGGAGCATCTGCTGCTTTTGCATTCAGCAGGCTCCTGCTCCTTTACCCGTGCTAGTACGATAACAATGCCCAGGGATGCAAACAGAAACAGCACCCAAGACATTGGCGCAGATGTCCTCGTAACTCTGTACCACACTAGTAGCTCGCAGCACTGCACGCACAGCAATGGCAAGGACGCCACGCTTCGGTCACCTCGTAGCAGGCTTGCATGCAGTGAAAACATAATCTGGAGCAACTCTATCTCCAATTAATCATCCGTCACTGCATTTCAGGGAGGTGATGCACGCGATGTGGCGGCCGCAGAAGTTCAAGGCGATCTACCTGATGGCGACGGCGTACGTGCTGACGCTGACGCTGCCGTCGGCGGCGAGCGTGTACTGGGCCTTCGGGGACGAGCTGCTCACGCACTCCAACGCGCTCTCCCTGCTCCCCCGCACGCCCTTCCGGGACGCCGCCGTCGTGCTCATGCTCGTCCACCAGATCATCACCTTCGGCTTCGCGTGCACGCCGCTCTACTTCGTCTGGGAGAAGCTCATCGGACTCCACGACTGCCGCAGCCTCTGCAAGCGCGCCGCCGCCAGGCTCCCCGTCGTCGTGCCCATCTGGTTCCTCGCCATCGTCTTCCCCTTCTTCGGGCCCATCAACTCCGCCGTCGGCTCGCTCCTCGTCAGCTTCACCGTCTACATCATCCCCGCGCTCGCGCACATGGTCACATACCGCTCCGCACACGCCCGTGAGGTAATACTAACAGTTTGTTTTCCTTTTGTTTTACCAAGTACGTTCATTTTGCATCCTAGAATTTCTTGCTTCACTTTAGCGTACTAGTAGGATTAGCCGCTTTTGCATTTATTCTGGGCATCGATCTCGAAACTTGGTTGCTTTACACTTGCACGCCAAGGCCAAGCTAGGTTTTTGATTAGATGCCACTTGGTACAACTTTTCTAGAGGGCGTAACATAAAGCTATGGCTATGATTAAGCAAGCGTGAAACATAATTAGTGGCCGTACTGGATGTAAGACTACCCATAGTGGGAGTAACATAGATAGTAACATAAATGTCACATAAGTTCAAATGATGATGTGTCATGCAATTAAACAAGAGAGAGACCGTGATGATATCATAGGTAGATACCGTAATATAACGGATTTTGAGACAAACGGCGGCAGCGTCAACTCTCTCTTTTTTACGTAGCGAAAAATATTCTCAAAAGTGAAAGAAACGAGACAAAGGTGCTTCTGTACCACCTGAGTCGAGGAGCCAATGGACTTTGGCCGGACACCGCGGCAAAGTGTCTCAAAAGAGAACACCATTTGTATTCCCAGAAAGAAGAACATTTGTTATATGTTTTGCTACGCCGCTCCCAAACTAACTCTTTGTTCGAATGAATGTGCAACTGCAGAACGCGGTGGAGCAGCCGCCGCGGTTCGCCGGGCGATGGACGGGCACCTTCATGATCAACGCCTTCGTGGTGGTGTGGGTGCTGGTGGTGGGCTTCGGCTTCGGCGGCTGGGCCAGCATGACCAACTTCATCCGCCAGATCGACACCTTCGGCCTCTTCACCAAGTGCTACCAGTGCCCCGCAACGGCTCCTCTCACCATGCCGCTGCTCTCACCTGCTCCGGGCACCGCCTGGCCGTTCTCCGGCAACTTCACAATGCTCCCGCCGGCGCCCGCTCCTTCCCGGCGCATTTCTTCCGCCACCACCGGCATCACAGCTACGGGCTCTGAAGCTTAACCCTACTGTAACGTCCGGGCTTGCTCTAGTTAGCTTCAGTTAATTTGTGTTGCTGCTAATCAGTCTAGTAAAATTACAGCTACTGTTTAGTTAGCAGGTGCTCACGGTATGTTAAAAAAAAATTCAAAAATTCAAAACTTGTCGAAAAATTCCGAAAAAAATCATGCATGTACCTGAGCATGTCACGCACCACCGTGTCAAATTTGGCGACGAATCGACATCGTAAGCGCCCTGTGCAAAAATGACAAATCTCAGATCTGAAAATTCAAATTTTAGATCTCATTTTCTGTCAGAACTTTGTCAATTTTGCACAGGGCGCATATGATGTCGATTCGTCGCCAAATTTGACACGGTGGTGCGTGACATGCTCAGGTACGTGCATGATTTTTTTCGGATTTTTTTGACAAGTTTTGAATTTTTGAATTTTTTTTTAACATGCCGGGAGCATGTGCTCCCGGGAGCCAAAATGGATTTCTGGCTTTGTTGTTTCTTTTCCGCTTGGATTGAGAGAGGGTGGTGACCGATGTAGTCTCTTCTTGTTCTGTGCTGTGTCCTGGCGTGAAGCATCTAGCTGTTGCTTTCTCTTATTCTCATGCATTCAGTGCTGTATCATTGGCAGTACTATGCTATGGCGCTACTCAGGACTCAGGACTCAGGAATCACGACTTCGGGAGCGCTTAATCCTTGGCTGTTGTGAACTTTACTCGCTCCCAATGAGAAATTGAGAAGTATAACGGAAAGACGACTTAAGGAAAATACAAATATACCGGAGAGCATTGTTGCTCCTCTTCTCCTCACGTACAGATGGCACCATGCATTGACCGAGCTCTATCGTACACTCAAGCTTGAGTTTGATTGCTTACTTTATATATGACTTGTAAGCGAATTTGCTGCTACCGTCCTAAGAAAAATAGATGCTAGCTTTTACATTTGAAAGTTAAGCTCATTCTCGGCTAGTTTCACCGTAAAAAGTGATCTCCTGTTTATTTTTTTGCGCCGTACGGAGAGTGAGCCCGAGACTCGAGAAAAAAACTACAGAAACACAGATCGTCACCTACAAGACTGAAGAGGGAAACCGTCGCTAGAATCACCGGTTCGAGGCATCTTCACCACCCTTATCGATCTCCCCTTGCTCCTTCGTGATTAGGGGTGATTCACCCCTCGACTGTGGCTCTCTGGCACTGCGTTGTAATCTATCTCTGCATGTGCTTCGATGTCGATAGATCATATGGGTTGCACTACATGATTATGATGAACTTTATTTACTTTGATAGTGGACCCTTATTTATGAGATATTCTATTTAAATTTTTATTATGTTTTGATATATTTTTACATTCATATATGTTTTCCTCAACTTGGGGAAGGAGAGATAAATTTTATCCGACCCTCAAAAGCTAACCATTTTGTGTTGAAATGCATCGTCTGGATCATCCCAGGGGACACACATCCGAGCCATATTCGTCCTTTTTCAAGGCCATACCCGAGAGTTGCACCAGTGGCGCCTCACTCACGAGAAGGGCTGGATCAGTTGAAATTTGTTCAAACAAATGAAATTAAAACATGAATATATATTTTTAAACTAAGTGACATATTTTGAAGACATGAATGTATATTTTTTCGAACACATGAATAATTGTTTGAACCTCGTGAGCATCTTTTGGAAGCTTTGAACTTTCTTTTGGAATCCATAATTTTTTTAATTGTGTGAACGTATATTTTTTAACCAATGAATAAACTTTGGAACCTCATGAACATTTTTCAAAATAGAATAATTAAAATTATAAAATAAAAATATTTTTGACCCTATGAACAAAAAATTTGAACCCATGAATTTTTTTGAACTTCGTAAACATTTGATTTTGCTTCATAAACATTTTTTAAACTACAAGTATAATTTTTAAATAAGAACTAAAAAATTTGGAATTCGTGAAAGGATATTTTGAACCTTATGACCATTTTTTTAATTATCATGAACAGGTTTTTAAAAACCCATGGACAGTTTTTTAGACCTCATGAATATATTTTTTAATACGTGAACCTTTTTAATACGGAGTATGAAAGAAACATAAAAAATAAACTGAACAAAATAAAAATGAAAAAAGGAAAAAGAATAAAAAAGAAAAGAGAGAAAAAGGAAAAACATAAAGGAAAAACCAACAGAAAATGGGAGTCAAAACAAATTTGGTTGAAACAGCACGCCATAAACAATCGAACACAGATAAAATGAGCAAGGCGTAGGAAGCAGATGGCTCGAGCGGCATGGTCGCTTCGCGCCGCTTAAGGTGCGAGCATAATATATCTCGCTCATTGCGAGCTGGTGCACTGGCTCTCCCACACAAGCCATCACCATGGGCCGGCCCAGACGAGCTGTTTTTCCCGTTTCGTTTTTCTTTTTCCTTTTTTTATGTTGTTTCTTTTCTTTCTTGTTTTTGATGAGGATATATATATGAATTATAGTGATTATTCATGTTTGAGCTGGAAGGAAATATTAAGCCTAACTCAAGATTATTATCAGATGAATTTATTCCTAGCTAAAAATAATACTTTAATATCTGAGAATTATATACTATCTAAATCATTGTATTATTGTTTGCTTAGATTTGGCATTCATCATAATGGCGCCAGCGGGAGGAGAGGGAGGACGGCGACCACAAGACACGAGATGATGGCTGAACGAATTAATCAAGGAAATACGTCCATGATCTATGCATTCACGTACACCATTCTAGGTGGGACCCAGCCATGTGGGGCATTGAATGCATGGCAGCCTTGGACATGTTCGTTGACTCTATGTCATGCATGCACGTTGAGTACAAGTTGCACCCGTTGGTCACGGTGGGCATAAAATCCGAAACCCGACGCCCGAACCCGTATTACCCGAGCCCGAACCCGTAGTACCCGAACCTGACCAATCCGAACATTGCAACGGGTATCAGATGTGAAAACCCGAATTTATGTGAAAACCCGAATTTATTTGTTGCAATACGGGTAACAAGCCACGGAACCCGAATTGCCCGAAAAACCCGAAATAAATTCGACAGCCCAACAAATTTTCACCAGCGCGTGAGGCCCAGCCCAACTACACCCTAAACCTAGGTTTTCTACGCCCTGCCCTCACTCCACCAGTCACCAGACACCAGTCCACCCGTGACCCGTCCACCGCCCCCGCCCCCAGCCGCTCCCGCACCCAGCCGCCACCACCTCACTCCTCACCCCACCGCCGGCCCTCGCGCCGCCGATTCGCCGCCGTCGGGCGTCCGTTCTTCCGCCTCCATGTTCGCCGACGGCCGACGCGACCGGCATAGCCTGCTCGGAGCTGCTCCTCATTGACTCGCCGTCGCCTGCCCGGAGCTGCTCCTATCGTCGTCCATCGCCTACCCGGAGCTGCTCCTGCCGTCGTCCACCGGAGCTGCTCTCCTGCTCCTTCCTTCCTCAGATCTTTATGCTGTTATTTGTCACAATTATGCAGTTATAGTGCTGAAATGTTGTTGAATTGCTACAGATTTTATAATTTCCTGTTATATGTTGTTGTGCTGGGAAAATGAGGCTTAAATACATCCTGAAATGTTGCTGGAACTCCAGAAATCATGCACAAATTTAGACATTTTCCTGTCATTTTATTCTTATCTGTCAATTTCGGGCTTTTCGGGATTACCCGAACCCGAACCCGAATTTTCGGGTACCCGAAATGTCGGGTAGCAACTTTTCTGATGAAAATACGGGTATCATCTTTGAAAACCCGAAATATTTTTTACCCGAATTACCCGACCCGAAATGTCGGGTAAACCCGAACGCCCGGAGTGACCCGTTGGTGCCATGCATGTGCGGCTGCACTCGTACATGCGTATCAGCCAGCCATGGAAACGGCGCGACGCGAGGAGTTCGAAGCCCGCCCATTACTACCTAATATGAAAGATGAGGGATTTCGCGAGCGGAGAGTGCTCGTGCTACTGTAGACGAACAGTGTTGTACAGTATCCGTAGCATTTTTGCAAAAAAGTCCCTGAGTTTGCCTACCTAATATGAAAGATGAGGGATTTCGCGAGCGGAGAGTGCTCGTGCTACTGTAGACGAACAGTGTTGTACAGTATCCGTAGCATTTTTGCAAAAAAGTCCCTGAGTTTGCCGAGAATTGCAATTAGGTCCTTCCACATATATACCAACCCCTAACCCTAAATCGCAAAATCCACTCATTTCCTCACCCGGTCGCCACCGCTTCGACGCCGCCGCCTCTCCCCCGCCACCGCCCCCAAGCCCGCCCCTCTTCCCCGTCGCCTCCTTTCGGCCTCCGTGAAGCCATGGCGGCCGAGCATCCCTGCCGGTGGTCAGCCCCGCGTGCAGCGCCAGCTCCACCGTCGAGTCCTTCAGCGGGCCCCGACGCTCGCGGGTCGTGCCGCGCGCGCCGGCGCAGGCACCAGCGCAGCGCCCCGACGACGCCGTCTGCCACAGCGACTGCGCGTCGTCGGCCTCCGTCGTGGACGACGACGGCGAGGAGGCCGCCGCCGAATCAAACGCGTGGAGGCCTGCTCTTGGCCGTCCCGGTCACCGGCCGCCTCCGGATCCACGCCGTCTCCAAGGTTACCGACTCGCCACCAGCGCCGCCATGGAGGCCTTCTACCGGGAGCTCACGTCGAGTTCCCCAAGCACTATCAGGTTTTCTGCATCCTCGATCTATTCCTATGCTTCATCTTCCTCGCTACTGCGAGTACTCCTTAGTCAAACCTGCTCCCAAATTTGTTATAATCCTCGCGCTTGCAGATGAACTATTTTTTCTGCTAGCAAAAGACTCGAGGAGACAAATCCCAATGCAGACTCTTGGTCATTGTCGTAAACTGAAGCTTTCGCATTTAAGGTGCAATTGACTCTCAAATTAATAGTGTTTTCTGCAATGCATTTTTCCAATCGATTTTTTAACTGTCATGAGAGAGTACACATTATTTCTGATTAATGACATTTCTAGAGTCCGATCGCATGGTGTCCTACTTTTCTCTCCATTCTATATTTCTATCTGATACCTCAGAATTGAGAATAACTAACTGATTCCGTTGCTACTGGATTATGTTTTCTGTGGACTAATAACTGAATATTTTAGATCTTTTTATTCAACCTGTCATGTGCTCCCAAAGCTCTTGATACCTAATGGTTGTACAATGCAATTGTTAGGACTTCTTGCACGATCTGAACTATGAAGGATAAGGTGGGAGATGACCTTGGGTTGTCTGATGCTCTCTTGGTAAGCCTCCTGTAATGTGATACCTGACTGATATTTCTGCATGCTTTAGGATTGTTGCATAATTTCTTCTGTTCATGCCCAGTTCAGTTCAGAGACACAAATCTAAAAAAATAAATGTTAAAAGTGGATTAAGGCATGTAAATTAATGTTACTTAGAGCATGGCATCACAGAATGTGGCTGGCCTTGGCACGCGCACTGACATGTGTTGAAGCTAAACTCCTTTGCATGTGTTCAAGCTAAAAGCCTTTCCTTTAAATTATGTATGCTCCTTACTTTTCTTATTCGTTTAACACAAACAAAATGTTCACTGCAACACTGCCAGGTGTCGAAGTGGTCTGCGTGAGACCGATTGAGACCTGATCCACTGCCTCCTTAACCGTCCACACCAAGCCCTGCATCAAGGTTTGAGAAATTTCATTATGGAGAACATTATGGTGAGATTGAGGTTGGTATTTCCTTTTCCCCATGATGAACAACCAGAGTTTTTGTTGCAAGTGCTTCCACCCTGTACGCATGTTGAGCTGTTACCTCCCCTTCACATATTTTCA
The DNA here is from genome assembly GCA_947311845.1 of Poa pratensis. Taxonomy (NCBI): domain Eukaryota; kingdom Viridiplantae; phylum Streptophyta; class Magnoliopsida; order Poales; family Poaceae; genus Poa; species Poa pratensis. Next base: position 23,415,374 of record CAMZMU010000117.1, read on the forward strand.
TTTCAATTTTTATGTGCTATAGGTTGTCTGCTATTGTGCACGACGATTCTTGTGTGATACTAAAATCTGTAGCTTTATTTGGTCAGCAGATGTGTACATTCATATCTTTTCCATTGAATGTCACTTTACAAATGTGCTATTGTAGGGATGTTTCACTCATTTTGTGTAAGATTTCAGCTTGCCAAATACTTCGGCAGCCTGTTTTACCAATGTCATTGCTGGTACCTTACAAACACCACAAATATGAAGAGAAGTTTCAACTCCCATCTACAACCTAAACGACAAGCTGTAGAGGCAGGGGATTAGAACTCAACATAGTGTTACCTACTTACATGTGATCAAGTATGAAAAATGCATTAATCGTAAATAAGCAAAGCGGAGACTGCATTTAGCTGCTAAATAGAAAGCACATATGAATTTCTGCCGCCATATGTTTGCAGCTGAATATGATGTATATACCTTTTACCTTCCTGATACATCACTAGCTATTTTTGGAATTATATATTGACAGTTTCCATTGTCTTTTATCTGTTGTGAATGTGCATCATGGCAGAGTACAGGCTGATGAACATTATATTTCATGGTACTTACATTGTGTTCCTGTAGGAAAAGATATGCTCGACTGATGATATTTATTAAGCAAATAATTGAAATTGTGTTGCTGGATTGTTTCCTTATTAAGCAAACCATGCATGCCTGCATGAAATTGATAGTTGATTCAATTGCCTTCAACTACATTATTATTTCTATGTAATTTTTTTTTACTACAAAGACATGAACAGAGCATGTATAGTGTGATTCTACACTAACTTGTGCAAAAAACTTACCAGGTGACAATTGAAGTGCATGGAGAACCAAGGGAGAAGACAAATGGCTATGGATGAGTTCTATTTTGCGTTTTATCAATCAAGAAGCCCTACTGTGTGTCCATCAGAAATGGTAAGCAGTACTGTCATCCTTGGTGCCCAAGACCAGCAACGTAAAAAAACATTTTTTTTCTCACCAGAATCTTGGCACACGCAGCAGGAGGAATCAAATGCATGTGTGGATTTGCATTAGTGGAGCAGATGGACAGAACGTCGATCCTGGGGAACACGATCAGTTACATGAAGGAGCCTACTAAATGGTGTATCTGGAGGTTACTAAGAAATCCCAGTTCCTATGGGCTATGACCACACATACACAGTGGATAACTTTTGTATAAATACATGTTTTGAATGCCTTTTTAATGTCAGGCAAAATGAACTTACTGCTGCTGTTTTTGTTGATGCAGGCAAGGTTAATCTAAAGGGCGCGGCGACACGTACAGCTCCTACTCTGGGCTTCAGCTACCGGCGAGTCGAGCTACTGCTTATGCGTGTACATGTGGGTACAAGGATCCAAAGTGTGTAATTAACTTTAAACGTTACGATGATCCTAACAGTAACAGCAAACTGATGTCATTTCCCTATTGGCTACAATTTTCGAATTACAGTAACATTAGCAAGAATCTAGGTAAATGCATGAGGTAGCTATGTAAACCCAAGTATAGAAATGTTTAATTCGTCGACTTGGAAACTATGCAAGCACCTGACATAATGCTCAAAAGGGGTATCTCAGCTTAATTGAGTATTTCTAGATTATAAGAAACCCATCTAGATTGTGGATTAGTACTAACTAGGTACTAAAACACAGACAAACATAATTAATTTATCTGTCAGCATCAATTTATCCTGAACCGGCGTATGCACAATGTGCACTATTTTTTCTATTTGGTTTTATTGTTTAAATTTTATAGTCACCCAGATACTTCAGTAATAGTAAACTGACACTGTTTCTTCTAGGTGCCAGCTGATCTGGTGATTTTTGCAGATCCATCTATTATTTTCTTTTGTGGGAAACAATATGTCTCTGCTGTGATTGTTGGCTGATTATATATAGATATATTTACAAAAAGGTATAAACAAAGCAAACTAGCGAACTGCGAAATGATAAGCTGCTATCTCTATTTCACACTAATATCAATGATGTACTAATTGGTGGGAGGCTCCATGGATGGTTTATTTTGAGTTTTGCTGGTGGTAAAGTAAGACATGATACATAAATCTTAATTCTGTGTGCTTCGTCCTGCAGAATGAGTGGGACAATGGTTCTCAGAACTTGACATGTTCCGTGCAATTGAATTTATGAGGATTTTAAATAGATTTTACACTACAGGCGCGGCGTGACGCCGCGCTAAATTTACCTAGTATATATATATTTACTAATTTGAGGCACTAATGGAAGCACCACGTTAATCCTGGAGGTTAAAAGATTACCGTCCGTCCGATTGCCCAATCATCCCTTGACAGTCGTTGAATAGCGCCTCCACGTTTTCGCTTCCTTTCTCCTTCCGCAATAAGGACTCTCTCTTATCTCTTCCGTAACCAAAAAAAACAAATAAACAAACATATCTCATGTAATCGCCTCCTCCGGTCCTCCGTCGCTTGATTCGTTAGTCGAAGGGCCGAATCCATCTACTGCAGTATTGCCGTGCGGCCGTGCTCATCCGCCTCCGCGCGCGGCAGGAGCAGCCGCCCTCAACATCTGGCAGCTTGGATGGATCACGGTAATGTACTGGGATGATCGGATCTGAAAGCAGTACGTCTTGCATGATTTGTCCTACTCAATACACTAGATATTCAGAATTTGATCGGTAAATTAACTGGTGCATGCAGGTCGCCCCTCACAAGCTTAATTCTTTTAACTATCTTGCAGCTAGAAACCGATCGGCTACTGTCTAATATGTTATCTTTAGCAATTAGTTCTCTACGTAGTGCTGTTATAGCAGGTGGCCTCATTGATTTAAGTTGTGTGATGCATGTGCAAGATGGCAGCAGTACACATCCACAAGGAGAAGTTTAGTCCCATTAAGTTGGTGCGACGAAGACATCGGCAACACCATCTATCGGCCAAAGACAAGGAATAATATATCGTCTATCACCATTGATGCCCTCTTGCCAGAGAAAAGGTTGCAGCAACATCGACTGTACGGAGAAGAACTTCAGTTGATATCGTCCACGGCGTTGATTTGTTTAATTTCAACAGCTCACGGGTAGTCGCTCCTCCTGAATATGGATGCACAAATGTCGAGAACAACGTATTACATGCATGTTCCATGGAGCAGATGGTAGAATTTAAGTATAAAATATTTCTTCTTATTTCCATATTACACTAATTTTGTTTTTGAACTACGTCATTTAAAGTTCCAGAAAATAATTATTTGTTTTTACATGTACAGATGTCCACTGCTTCTAGCGGGTGATGCACATGCAACATGCTGCACTGACCCGTCGATGTACTAGGAATCAAACACTCATGAAGATTTTTCATCCCATGCTGCAATTGCGCGAGTGGTAATGGCCTGAGCCTGCTCGGCAATTACACTGCGCCATCTATATATTCATCAGCCCACATACAGGTATGCCAGATGTGCTGGATACCACATCTAATCATCAGCATACTCTATGGATGGCTCTGCAATTGATTGTCCATTTTTAGTTTTGCTTATCCACGCAAAATTCTTCTTATTTTACCAAATAAGGGTTTTTAATAGGAACACAATAGATCATAATTAGATATATCCTCATGGTCAAGTAAATTATCTTGTGATCATTGCAGGCGGACATTAAGGGATAAGATTTTTCAGTACAATTGTTCGGCAGAAGTTTGTTGAAACGCCCATGAGAGAATGGGTTCTTTTCTCCAGGTAATGGCCTGAGCCTGCTCGGCAATTACACTGCGCCATCTATATATTCATCAGCCCACATACAGGTATGCCAGATGTGCTGGATACCACATCTAATCATCAGCATACTCTATGGATGGCTCTGCAATTGATTGTCCATATTTAGTTTTGCTTATCCACGCAAAATTCTTCTTATTTTACCAAATAAGTGTTTTTAATAGGAACACAATAGATCATAATTAGATATATCCTCATGGTCAAGTAAATTATCTTGTGATCATTGCAGGCGGACATTAAGGGATTAGATTTTTCAGTACAATTGTTCGGCAGAAGTTTGTTGAAACGCCCATGAGAGAATGGGTTCTTTTCTCCAAAGGATTTGCATCCAATTAAGGATAATACGTGCCATGCATGGTATTTGGAGCTCCTAAAGTAAACATATGGTATTTTTGGGAGAGTGCATACAGTTGAAATACCTTGGATCGGCAGCTCCATGGAACCGATCTGCATCAAGCTAAAATAAGATTATTGCTAATAAGCGAACTTGCTATCATCTATCTCATACCGGAAGTGTGCAAGTTAGCCTGTTTATATTAAGGTATAGTGCTTAAACTGTTCATATCAATTCACAAATTGAGCTGTTCATGTGACGTTTATGTCTATGGTTAATTTGGGTTACTAATGCCACGTAATTTTTAATTATTAATAATACTTTGGAAGTATATTTTCAACTGGCCACGTTGGGAAGATGATCATGCTAGGTTTTATCTCGCGATGGTTAAAGACGGTGATGCGGTCTTAATTCTGTAGGTAGTTTTTGATACTATGATTAATTTAAGTTGTGCTGCATGTATGGAACATTACCATGCACATTAAAATTATTAGCACACTAAGATTAGCATTTAGCTTCACCAGGACAAGATTGGCTTAGATTAAATGTTTATCTCCTTCATATGGAAGTTAAGTCCCCTGTCAACTAACTCGGTTAAAGAAAAAAATACGTCGTAAATTTGGTTGCTCCGTGTATTTGCTATGTTGTCTGTTTGGTTACTGTTTAGTTGCAAAATTTAATATATTTTTTATTAAACGTAGGCCGTAAAATTCCATATCTCACACTCCCATGTTGCTATACTATCAGAATTCATTTTTCCAACAGGGCGTTGTCATACTATTATTAATTCTGTTCAGGATATCCTGAATAATTCTTGGTGCCTCCAATTAGTATGTATAACACATAATATTAAAGTGAAGTCTTTAGTTCATAAGGCAATACATTGAGCATGTGGACTGATGAACAATGGCACAATTTGGTGTGTGGAATTTAGCCTGAACCGCTGAATTATAGATGTACCAGCTGGACCAAGCTAAAAAACATGATCTTTCACAATTTCTTTGATGCAACAAACATGTGACCCAACTGGAAAATCACATAGATATTTTTGATACTATGAAAATATTCAATATGATGCAAAGATCAACGAATCTTTGAACAATAGTTAATTAAATGATATGCATGTGACGTGGAGAAAAATAAATGTTATTACATTAGTATTCAAGTACGCTTTCTTATGACTCTGACTCTGTAGCAAAAATTGTAGAAGAAATGATTTATGGTCAAACCCTTAAGTTTGGCAACAGATAATATGTCTTAATGAGTACAACACATGTTTACGTCAAGATTTAAGAAGTGTCCCTACAACCATACTACATCTCCAGTTCAGCTCACAAATACTTAACTTAGGCCATCCAAGTTCACAAGTTGATTAGTAGTATGATTAAGTTTCGTCAAATGGACTATATGCCGGTCCATTACATGTCTTCAGTAGTGACAATAGAAATGTGCATTTTAAAATATTACTATATTCTAACTTAAAAAATCATATTTGAATTATATATTTTGGGACGGGGGTTATTGATTACTAATGGATTTCTTTTATAAGAGATGACCTTTTAATGTTTCATGAATATTTATTTTTAATTTCCCACCGGCTCAGAGAGACTTTTTATTCAAAATTCTAATACCTAAGTTTTTTACACAATGCCTACACACATGGAAATTCATAATTTTTTAGAACTTACAATATTATTTTTCTAAGATTTAGAAAGTATTGTGTTGTACCGAGGTTAAAAAACCTAATTTGTAAAAACTTGCTTTTAAAAGAATAAGAAGCCGAGATATCGTTACTAATCAAAGTTTTTACTAATGAAATATTTAGATCTTAGCTGCCACATTTATCATTTGCATCCTACTCTTAAAATATCTATGATTAAATTAAAAAAAATACATAAAGGAAACAAATATTAAGAAGTAAAGCAAAAACAAATTAATGTTATTTTTTGAATGACCTTCTCAAAAAAATATTTAAACTAGCCCGTGCAAGTGCACGGGTTGACGACTAGTACGAAATAAAAGTCCAGCAGCGATACGACTCCAGAGAACAACCGAGGCGGCGCATCTGCCAATAAATAGCGATCAGATCGTTTTGTAATGCTTAGACCACGTTAAAAGCAAAACCCTAGTTTTAGTTGAACAGCGAAAGCTTTCCTCTGAAATCTTACATCTCCAATTCGTATCGATCTGGAGAGTTGAACCTCAATTGAAGTGTGATCTGTTTCTTCCATTGGGAATTAGTAGATTGCAATTATACCGTTTCGTGGTCGACCGCTACGTGCGCAAGTGTGTGAAGTCGTGAATATCCGAAGGGTAGAGAGCTGCTGCATTGGCAACAGGGATCTAGCAAGGAGAGTTTATCGGTGACACCAAGTTATCTATCATCGTTCATCCACCATCGACGTGCTCAACGAGAAGATCGGGCCACCCCATATCAGTTTTTTTGGTACACATTAATTTCTATAAAAATGTGAAATAATTTTGAAAAAACTGCATTTTTCAAAATCTGATTTTTAACTCAATATTTTTTCTGAAAATTCTTGAAATATGATTTTTTTTTTTTCGTTGTTTATTTTTTATTTTTTCTCATAGATATTTTTTTGTATCTTTTTCATATTTAATTTTTTCTTTTCTCGGAAATATGTAAATGTTTTTTTGGTACTCTGAACAATGTTGGTTCAACCTAATTTTAGTTCCTTTTTGGTACACTATTATTTCGGTTCTTCGGTATTTTTGGTTCACTATTATTTTGGGTTCACCAGATTTTTTGTTTTGAAAATGTTTCATATTTGGAAATTGTTCATTTCTTAAAATGGTTTCGTATTTAAAAATTGATCATTTCAAAATTGTTCATATTTTGAAAAATGTTTATTTTGTGAAACTGTTCATATTAAATAATCATTTTTGGAAATTGTTTATATTTTTTAAAAGAAAATCAAGTTTAAAAAATGTTCAGATTTGAAAACAAAATACTTCCTCCGGACTCCGGTCCATAAAAAATGGCAGGAGAAAACAACGTGACACGTAAACTCCTATGCATACCTTCCACATATATAATGATATAATGAAGTATTTGGCATCAAGATCATCGAGTTGTATGGACATATATTTGATGTCATAAAAAAGAAGAGTATGTGATGACCAAGTTGTTGTTCGTGGATTTATCCAATGATTGGTCATGTGAGAGTTGAGCATATTACGAGTATGTCTTGAAGAAAAGGATTATGTGATAATTCATGGTTATCTTCAAGAAATCATCTAATAAAGAAAGAAGAAAAGATACAAGGTTGATCAAGATATTGACCAACACACAAAACTACAAGATGTACCAAGTGGGATCATGTATCTCTTGGTATGGTAAGTAATTGTCTATATAGCTCGTGAACTAACCCATGATATTTGTGTGGTATTTCTATGTGTGGTTAGCTATCTTTCCATGGGATAGCATCAAAAGGAAGATTTCATATAGCCCATGGTTGATGACGTCAAGTGGTGATCGTCATCAAGTTTGAAGTTGTGCAAGTTCAAGAGAAGCATCTCGAAGAAATCCTATGCTTCAATCTTGCCACCCATTTGGAGATAATGGTCAAGTGAAGATGTGCCTAAGAAAGACTCACCCATAGTGGAGTATAGGGGAGCAATATGTGAGTCTTCCCCAAGCGAAGCGCAATCAAGAAAGGTTGTCCACTTGAGGATATCAAGATTGTCATCATTCAGGTCAAGTGGAATGCGCAAGGCAAAGGTATGATGTTGATAGGCATTCTATTTTACCAGTCTCATGATGCTAGTTGGGAGACCAGGTTATAGGATAGACACCGTACTATCAAGAGGGGCTCTCGATTAAGTTTTAGCGTATCGTTCATAGAGAGCTCAAACCCTTGCATTCTTGGCATCATTTTTCTTGGTTCCCATTTGGCTTTTCTCCTTGTGAGGTTTTGGTGCTCGTCGTGTTCTACATGACAAACCCAAGTTCACCGAAAACGGATTTGGTATGAAAAACTTGTTGCGTTTTTGTGTTGGAGGTTTTATCGGTTGTTCTTTAATTGAGAGGTCAAACCTTTCATCATTTGGTTTTTCCTCCTATGGTGGACTATGATGTTTCTCTTCATTATCTTGTAGAGCTCGTTGTTGTTACAGTATATGTGAACTGCGCTAGCCCTTCCATCAGATCGGTCTTTTGGAATAGTGGTTAGCACATGAAGCTTGACATGGTATCAGAGCCAAGGTCTCGAGTTCGAGTCCTAGCTTCCGCACTTTATTAAAAAAAATGTTGTGGCCCTCCTTTGTGTCCACGTATACGTCTCTTGAGCCATACCTCTGAGTCCACATATAGACCTTTGAGTCATACCTCCGAGTCCACGTATTGGCCGAGGCGTATACCTCTGAGATTTGTGTGCACGTGTTGGCCTCTCTGAGTCACACGTGAGAGGGGTGTTACAGTATATGTGGACTGCGCTAGACCTTCCATCAGATCGGTCTTTTGGAATAGTGGTTAGCGCATGAAGCTTGATAGCTGTGAGGAATCCAACGAGCCCAAGTTCATTGAAAACGGAGTCCGGAAGCAAAAGAAATCACGTTTTCAGTTTTGGAAACTTTTCTGGGTGGCCAGCCATTACCCAGACATTGTCGGCCCACCCCAGCCATGTTCGTTTTCGCCTCTGATATCGGGGTGGCTATGTCCGGCATGCCCCATCCATGTCCCCAGATATGGCCGACCCTCATGCTGCGTATTGGTTATGGCCTGGGGGTGATGCCCCGGCCATGTCCGGCCCCCGCAGAAAAAGCCCCAACGAGCAGATTTCGTGGGTACCTATTTAAGGGGCCTTCTTCCCCAAAAGGTACCCAACTCTTGAGCTCGTGTTTTCCCCCATTGTTGATCTTCTTTGAGCTTGATATCTCTCTATTCCTTCATGATTCTTGCCTCCAATTAGAGGGAAAAGAGAGAGGAGATCTAAATCTATCATTCCACCAATCAATCTGTCCTCTAAGTGAGGGGAAGCTTATGGATCTAGATCTTGGTGGGATTTGGTGTTCTTCTTTGTTCTTCCTCTCTTCTACCCCCATAAGCATTAGTTGCTTTGGTGGGATTTGAGAGTGAAGGATTTGACCACTTCTGGGGTTTTACCTCTTGCATTAGTTGCATCGGTTTGAGTTCTCCACGCTGATACGTGGAAATCGAAGTTGAGAAGCTTGTTACTCTTGGGTACTTGGGGTGCCCTAGAGCTTGTCCTGTTGGGTACTTGGAGTGCCCTGGACGGTCCTTGTTGATCTCGGAGTTTTTGGTGACTCGCGGGATAGTTGAGAGCCTCCAATTAAGTTGTGGAGTGTGCCTCAACCTTGTGATCCTCGTGGCTTTGGGAGCCGCGGGAATTCGGTGGGAACCGCCAATTAATTTGTGGAGTGTTCCCTATCCTTGTACGGGTTCGGTGACCACCCTCAAGTGTCCCATAGTGGTTCGTGGCACTCCGCATTGATGGAGGCACGAAGGAGATTACGGTGTGCCATTGACGGTTATTCGGGGATCACTTTGTGACTCCGCACCGCTCCAACGGAGACTAGCTTCCATTGAAAAATGAACTTCGAGATCAATCATCGTCTCCAAGTGCCTCGATATTTCTATACCCGAGCTTCTTACTTATGCAATTTACTTTGTGATAGCCATCGAGCTTGAAGTAATATACTCTTCTATCACCTAATTGCTTATCTTACTTAGCATAAGTTGTTGGTGCACATAGGTAAACCTAGCTTGTTTAGGTTTCGTGCTTGATAAATTAAACACTAATTTTATTCCGCATTTATTCAAGCCTAAACCGTAAAGAATTTTAATCGACTATTCACCCCCCCCCCCCCCCCAGGCGACATCCGTGTCCTTTCAGGACTTTCAGGAGAGAGTAGAAAAAATGACACACGGAAAATAATGATGATCACTATTTTCAGCAAAGGCGGGCGTGACGCTGCTGGACCAGGCTCACCTAGCGTGGAAAACGTGAGCGAGCTGAGACTCCCGCTCGCTAGAAGCGATGCAAAATCATACAACAAATGCCATTTTTAGATGCTTAATAAAAAACATTGAGACCACTTCCTAGAAAAATAAAAAACATATAGACCCGAGGAAAATAGTCTGGATGTCACCACAACATGAATTTTTTTGCGAGTCTCAAGAGATCATATGCATGGAATATCCTGGTACACCATGAGTCTATGACCATAACAATATCCATTTATCCTTACAAAGATTTCTGGACATAGGCAAATGGTACTCCCTCCGTCCCAAAATAAGTGTCTCAAATTTGCCCAAAAGTGGATATATTTTGGGACGGAGGGAGTATTTTTCTACATACATAGATGACAGAATTTTGCTTGGAGACGCTACACCTAGTCTTGGTCAACCCGCGTTCAGAACCGTGTGTCACCTTGTCCCCAAATCTACCTAATTTAAAAAGTCGCTGTCCAAGAGTTACATGGAAAAGATGAGCCGAAAAGACAAACCAAATTGCTTTTGTTTTCTCTCCCCATCTAACTGTCTGGATCATGTACGTTTTCAGGGTAATTGCTCGGATGTACTGTCCATTTCGATCGGTTTCTCTATGATGATACTGTTCCCATGCATTTGGATATATTGACGTTGGTAACAGCACTGCTCCACAAGCATAGTCCAAGGAACATATCTTCCAGTGTTATTAACAGGATTGACTTATAGCGGCAGAGCCGGCAACGGGACATTGATGTGTTTGACGAGATTTCTGAAACAAACTGCTATACTTGCCTAACATTGTCTGGACTCCGGATGGCACCCGCCGGGTTCGGGGCCGGGTTTGGCACCCCCATACCCGCCCCCAACCCTTCTCCCCGACCCCGTCACCCGCCCCCATACCCGCCGCCGGTACAAAGCTCCACCATACCCGCCACCCGCCGGGTTTGCAGGACCCGACGGGTACCCGTCGGGGGCATGGGATAGAGTGGCGGCGGCGTCCTCCTCCTCGATTCCGTGCGCCTCGAGCCCCTCCGCCTCCTCCTTCCACGCGGCGGCCGCGCTGCTCCTACCCCGTGGCTTGGTCGGCAGCGGGAGGAAAAAGGAGAGGACGGCGAGGGCACTGGCTTGGTCGGCGGCGGGAGGAAGAAGGAGAGGCTCGCGAGGGCTCTGGTTTGGTCGGCGGCGGGAGGAAGAAGGAGAGGGCCGCGAGGGTGCTGCGCGTTGGCTTGGTCGACGGCGGGAGGAAGAAGAAGAGGCTCGCGTGGTGTTGGATCGATCTGTTCTGTACTGGGAGATAAGGTAGAGAGAATGAGATATGGATCGATCTGTGCGTGCATGTGCATCGTGTGCTCGTGTGTGGCCTGGGTGCGTTAGTGCTTAGTTGGGCTCGTGTGTGGCTAGGTTAGTTGGGCTGGCTTTGGTGAGTGCGTTAGTTGGCTAGGTAGCTGGGCTTGCTTTGGGTGCGTTGCGTGTGAGGCCATGACATGTGGGGTCACATGTTCTAGTCGGGTATGCGGGTTCGTGGATACGGATTTGGCACCCCATACCCGCCTCCGCTAGACCCGGCGGGTCTAGATCTTTACCGCTAAGCACACCCGCGGGTTCAGATCGCCACCAACCATTTAGTGCGGGTACCCGTCGGGTTAGCGGGTATCGGGTACCCATTGCCATCCGTAGTCTGGACGACCAAAATTACAAATGTTTGCAATGTTTCAAGCTCTGGGGAAGATATGAGTGGCTGTAAGGGTCCGTTTGGAAGCACCGCATTTTTTAAGTATTGGGAGAATACTTCAGTTTTCTAAAATACTGAAGTATGGAATACTTCAAGACGTTTGGGTCAAATAAAAACTGTGGTTTAGAAAATGAAGTATTCCCCCAATACTTCATTTTTTTGTCGTTTTGGAAACTTTGGTCTTGACCACTTTTTTTCTAAACCAAGAAACTGAAGTATTCATCCGCCTGGCACTCATATACTTCAGTTTTTTAATACTATGGTTTTAGGAAAACTGAGCTCCCAAACTAGGCCTAAGCTTTTTTAGACGCATGTTGAGTTGTTGACTACTCAACTTAACTTTCAGCTGACATATACACCTACAGTATAACTTCCTCAAAATGCACCGCTCAAGAAATACTCTACTATGAAAAATTTGAACATTTTATATTGAACACGGTGGCACAAATATTCAACCCAATTTATAAAGTAGTTATAACAGAACTTCTTAGAACAACGACCTGCAGGCGTTGATATACCCTTCTTGTAGGTCCAAGAGATTTTCTCACATTCATATAGACATACTGACGAAACATTGACCAACAACAAGAAGTGAAGCTTTTAAAATCACAAGTTTCATTGCATGTACACACTTACCTTCCAAAAGTACAGTAGTAGTTATGATGATACCAGTAGTACAAAATGACGAAGTTAGGAATACGGATGAGTCAGGTGACACTAAGTCAAGTCAATCTTGAGTATTGGTCTGAATAGCTTGTATGAATAAACAAGTACTCCCTCCGTTCTAAATTAGATGACTTGTTATTCACCACATGTGGTACATTACCTAACATTATTTGGCAGATATTATTCAGTATGAACAAGCACTTCCTTTTGCTTTTCCATCTATGTGCATACAAAAATGATCTGCACAAATCCCACAAGAATAAGTCTCTACTGCATTTACATTTCCCTGAAAACAAACGGAAGCGTGCTATTGCTGCTATGTACACTCAACCAAAGAATACAACTGGAATCTTGAATCAGCGAAGAACAATCGACATAAATCTTGAATCAGTAAAGAACAATCCGCCCAACTCCTCCGGCAATTGCTGGTACAAGCATCATCATTCATCAGCCAGTTCACTTCACCTAGATGATCGATCCCCTGGACTGGAAGAGATCAAGCCGATTCTTGGCGTTGGACAGCAGTGCGTCGACGCGCAAGTCCTGCACCAACTGCGCCTGCTTGGACGCCCAGAGGAGCACGGCGAGCACCCCAGCCTGCGCGAGCTCCTCGCTCTCCGGGACGTGCAGCGCGATGTAGCAGAGCAGTATGAGCGCCTCGGTCTGCAGCTGGTCTCCGAGGTACACGAGCTGGACAAGGTGCCGTGCCCCGCCGTCGTCGACGATGGCCTTGCAGTGGTTCACGTGCAGGTGGTTCTCCGTGCACGCGAACTTGGTGAGCGCCACGATGGCCTCCTTGGTGACCGGAGGCTCGCGGTCGTCCAGCAGCCGCACCAGCGGGCCGATCACGCGGGTCTCGCTCGCGGTGAACGTGCGGGATAAGCAGCCCAGGGCGGTGATGCACGGGAGCAGCAGGTCGTCGTCGTACTCTCCGTTGCGCACAATGCAGAGTAGCTGCTCTGTGATGGCCTTCGCGGGCAGGGAGCTGGGCTTGAACGCGGACTGCCGCAGCGCGAGGTTGTGCTCGGCGACGCGGGTGATCTCCATGATCGCCATTGCAGAGTAGAATTGCAGGTGCGTGCCTGCGCCGCCATCGCCCTTCTCGAGCAGCCTGGCAAAGCATAGGAGCGCGCGAGACTCTGTAATGTTCTTGCAGACTCCTGGATGGCCGCGGGCGAGCTTCCACAGAGCCTTCGCCGCCATGGCCTTCATGTGCGCCTTCGTGGCTGGGTCCTCAGCCTCCCGCGATCCACGGCCGCTCGAACCGTTTGAGCTCAGCTGGGGCCTGCCGGGCGGTGCAGGCGTCACACGGTTCGTCGTCGACCTGCCGGCTGCCGCGGATTGCATCTGGTTCTTGTGCGCTTGCTGCTGGCCGCCATTCGAGGCTGCCGACGAACTCGGCGGTTCGTCGGCAGAGTAAGTAGAGGTTCCTGGGACCATGCTGGGTGTGCTGGCAAGCACAACAGAGTGAAGCGACCTCATTGGCTCCGGCGGAGCAGGTGCGTTCCGGGTGCTGCTTCCACCGACAGAGTACCTGCTGTGTTCTTGGATGGTGCCAGCGGCGAGGTGACTGACGAGGTACCGGACGGAGTTGTTCTGCGCGAACAGGTCCTGGCATATCTTGCTGTGGTGCGCGAGTGACGCGATGGCCTCGGCGACCGCGGCCTGCACGCGCATCGGCGGCTCCTTGAGCGTTGCAGCGTAGACGGCGCACACCCCGGCGTGGAGAAGCCTGTCGACGCTGCCCTCGTCGCGGCCAAGGAGGCCGAGCGCCGTGGCGGCGGCCTCCTGCCCATCGTCGGTGCCTTCCTTGAGCAGCTTGACGAGGGGCACGACGCCGTCCTCCTCGACGATGAGCTTGGCGAAGTGGGGGTTGTCACGGGCGAGGGAGGCAAGCGTGGAGGCGGAGTCGGCGCGCACGGCGAGGCTGCCGGTGTGGAGCCGCGCGATGTGGTCCCAGATGAGGAAGAGTATGGGGTCGTTCTGCGCGATGTTGGGCATGCCACGCAGGTCGTCGTCGTCGCCGTCATCGCCGTCGCCGTCGGCGCGCGGGGTCGAGATTCGGATGAGCCAGGCGACGTCCTCGAGCGCGGTGTCGAGCAGCGCGAGGGTGCGCGGGAAGCCGGAGACGGGGTTGAAGCTGAGGAAGCGGCGGAGGCGGGAGTGGCTCTCGAAGCACCGGGTCGCCATGGCGCCGGCCTTGGTGAGCGTCCGCAGGGTGTTGGTCACGATGCGCTCGGCGGGGCGCTCGTACAGGTCGGCCCGCGCCGCCTGCCGCAGCACCTCCGCGAGCTTCTCCGCGCGCACGCGCAGGTCCTTGCACTCCGGCCGGACACACTGCCCGGAGCCCGATAGCTTTGCCACCTGGTCCGCGAGCTTGATCGGCTTCGCCAGCATCGTCTTCATACCCTCCCCCATCTCTCCGACTCTGCTCTGCTCTGCTCTGTTCAGAGACAACTCGAGCTCAAAATTAGCAGAACGTAAGGCTCAGCACGGCTTGAACCTCCGGAACTGGAGCTTAAGGGCTTGAATTGGGCGGATGTGCTGCGCCGCCGAGCTGCCAGCCAAAGACCGAGCCCAAAGCAATACCACTGCCAACGAACTGCCGGTCGGAACGAGACGGGAGATGGCGGGTTCCTAAGCTGCTGTTTTGGTTTTCGTTGCCGTTCCGTCTCTTGTCTCTTCCCCTTGAAAGCAACGGACAAGCTAACGAGCGAGGGGAACCTGAGGGTTTACTTGGAGGACCAGGACGGGACGAGCTGTGGGGGAGACGACTGATGATCGAGGTTGGTCCAGCGCTGCTGTATCTTTAGTGTACCCAACCGCGTGTCAGTAAACTTCTGAATTGCTTCGTGCCGGGACTAGTTTATGGTCATCGAACTTGCTTGGGAGATTCCGTGCTAATGGTATGAGCTTGCCTGGTATACAGCAGTATATATATGATAATATCTCTACCGATTCCTAACCTTCTTAACAACATGTCCTAAAATAAGGGCGGCCGTCCGTGTTTTGATTGCCGTAACAAGTAATTTAGTTGTTGGCTATCAAACTGGGTCAACAACTACTTCCTGAGAAATTTTCTTCTGCATTTCTAGACTGGGTCGCCTCGCCCCAGCCTCTGCATCAAAATGATACATACGGCCGGTTTTTTATTATATAAATTTAAAGCGTCAAGGTCTTAAAGTATTACAGAAGTTCGAATCACTGATCACACATTGTAAAGATGAAAATAAGCCAAAGGAAGAACAACAGTCTAGCCATCTATTCTTCTAGCATGCCGCCACCTATTCTGGCAGAAGATAGCCCGAACGACCGCCATCATTCGAGTACATTCGGAATCCATAAGATCCCGCTGGGCTTCGAGGAGTAGGAGTGACCACGACTGTATCCAGTGGATAGCTCTGAGCACAACCTGCATAAAATGAGGAGTTTGTGTTTTGTTAAAGACAATATCATTTCGGCAATTCCAAATTGCCCAAAGAAAGGCTGACACACCGATGTGAATCCTAGCCTTAGTGTCTTTGTCAATACCATTAAGCCAGTTTCCAAACATATTCGAAATACTGGTAGGAGGAGTGATGTTGAAGGTAAAATGAACTAATCTCCAGATGTTTTTGACAAAATGACATGATGTAAACAAATGTTCTTCAGACTCTTCTGTATCGCAAAAAACACATTTCGTACATCCTATCCACCTTCTCTTAGCAAGATTATCTTTCGTTAGTAATACATGTTTGTTTAGAAACCAAAGAAAAATCTTTATCTTTAGAGGGAATTTTAATTTCCATAAATATTAAAATTTTGGGGGAGAATTTCACTTCCCGGCCTCTGCACCAACTAGGGATGCACACAGCCTTTTGAGTATGAGTATCAGGATTTTTATCTTACTTAATAACCAAGCCTAATCTTCAAGATAAATTGCATGAGTACCAGGAAGGCCTGGTCCTCAAGTATAAATAGGAAACTAAATTCGTGTCCCTGGGACTTGAACCTGTGTGTTGGGTTTGTACATTCACTCCCCCAACCAGTTGACCTAAGCTCCACTCCTAACAAGTTATTCTCCTCATTATTTGCTGCCTGAATTGACACGTACGTGCCGGAGCAATCTGCTCTGCAAAAATATCTCGCGCTCTCCTCGTAATCCCTTAATCTACTAATTCTAGAGAGAAATTCCTCAGCGACCGTGAAAGCATTCTTTTCCCGTTCAATAGAATCTGTTGAGAAGGGTAAGATGCCAATCTTATCGGCAGGCCCATTTGGACGAATAGTACCAATACTAGCAGCTCATTATATTGATTTTTTTTCCTCTAATGTCACTGGTCAGTATTCTATTCTCCATTTGATTCAAGTAATGCTACAACCAAAAATGAGAGGAAACTGACAGACGATTTTCGGCCCCAAGTTCTAGCAATCTTGATATTTTTTATAAAAAATCGAAAATAGTAGTTCAGAATTTAAACAATCCCGAAACAATTTATGGGGATACATACACATGTTGATGTAGCCCTGGTCACGACCATCACCATGACAAGACCCTCAACACATCCCATGTCGTCATCGAACTCAAAGGTGAACTCATTCCTCTACGAGAACCCATTTCGTGTCCGTTTGGATGGTATACTACTTGAGCATCTACCTTTTTGTTATGCTAGGTTTGATACGACGAGTACAGACAACCGGGAAGATGCCAAGGAAGCCCAAGACTCAAGATCATCCAAGGCGTACGCGTGGAAAAGGAGGAGGAAGTGACAAGACGAAGAACGGGGAAAAGAAGCTGGAAAACCTGAAGAAGTGTCGGCCGGTACTACCGGGCCCGAGGGGGCGGTACTACCGCCGAGACGCCAGACGGTACTGGATTCGAAGCCACCCTAAGCGGTACTACCGAAAATGATTCCGGTACTACCGGATATCCGCACGTCCGGTACTACCGGCCAGATCAGTCCGGTACTACCGGCCCTGCGCGTGCCTGCGAGCAGATCTGGGTTTTGACCCATGTATTTCGTCCTCTTTTGCCTAGACTATAAATAGGACCTATCCATCTAGATCTAGGGTTAGACAATGTTTTGAGATTAGAGTAGAGCTAGGCTCCCCACCTCAAGACGGTCTCCTTCCTCCCCTTGCGGGGATGGTTCCTCCCGTTGTGGAGAAGATCCCTTTGTGGATTCAAGACCTCTACTTGTAGTTTGACTACTTGCCAATCTTTCATCCTCGGTGACTTTATTGGATCGGTTCGGTTGACCGTTGGAGAAACAACCATCCAAGATCCCTTCTTGTATCTACTTGCCGATCTCCCACCTTCGTGTGGATTCTATTGGGCCGGTTGGACCGACCGGTAAGGGAAACGGTTCTTGTATCGTGTGCGTGTTCTTGTGTTCGGGGCGTTCTTCTTGGTGTTCTTCGTGTTCCTCGTGTTCTTGCGTGCGTTCGTCCACATCCTCCGTCAATCCGTGAAGATCGGGCCACCCTATTAGTCCCGTACTACACCACATGTTATCGACATATTTGCATAGTTTTGCTAGATAATGCGTTGTATTGTAGTCTACATAAACAACACAAAATCATTGCGTGAAAGAGGTAACAAAAGAAATCATTTTTACTTATATTTGTCCTTTTTGTACAGATCACGTATGAAAAGATATTTCATTGTAAATTTGTTCGTCATAGTAAGCATGTGTATATACGTGCATGCTTTTTTCATAATTTTTTGAGCCAAAGAAAGATAAACTGTTCGATTTACAAAAAAAAAAAAAAAAACGAGATCACTAACTACAAGTGATTTTCTGTGGAATTGTCCTTTTATGCTTGTTCCAGATGAAAAACATGTGATCTTGTCCATATAGAAAAACTACACGACTCGATTGTTCGCCACATAGAAACACTTCCACATAGTTTTACATTGTCTGGTGGGATTCAATTGGAATGCAATCCTAGATTTTATTCTATTCATACATGTTTAGGATACCGTATCAAAGAGGGCGCTATAGGTATGAATCGTGAAAAGTGCAATCAGGCATATCTTTGATTGTATAAAGTAGTTTTAATACACTAAAAAGTGTAAAAGTGGTTTGCCATTTTGCGATCATGTGGGCGAGGCGCTGGAACACCTACTGCTCGGGTGCGTGCTAGCGCGCGAGGTTTGGGCCTTTGTCCTCGTCTTTTCGGGTAAGCCCGAGTGGATGCCGGACATGGACTCGCCTCTAGTAGAATGGTGGACTAAGCGGACGACCACCCGCCAAGAGGCGACAAATCGGTGGAGGGCCCTACTCTGGTGTTCTGGCGTCAGAAGAATGATGTGGTCTTCGATGGAGTGGCCCCTTCTGACGACGATCAAGCTAAAGATCGGGAAGTAATTTGAGCATGGTGACTTGCGGGTCTCTTCCGGGGTGAAGGCGTTTGGTTTTCCTTCGCCCACGCTGGAACGGTGGCTAGTAGGAGATTATGGCCAGATTCTGGGGAGCTTTGCAGCAAGCTTGCTGGTTCTGACAACGTTGTAAAACTTGCCTCTTGGCGACATTTTTATGATACGTAGTACACCTTTCAGGGTGTATTCTAAAAAGAAAAGAGTGTTAAAGTACTTTTAATTGCAAATGTTTTGCCTATTGATATTGGTTTTCTTGACGCACTGGCCAGCGCGAGTTGGTCGTCGTATGCTTAACCACAAATATCAACTCAGATCCAACAGCCAAGATTGGGTCCACGCGTAACTAATGACTTCAGGTGTGCTGTGGGTGGCGTACTGCCTCCTGTACCTTTTGTCGGATCACAACATCAAAGAACAAAATACCACAGGTCCGCTACAACGCATGATAGAAGCTAACGATACAAAGAACGAACAAAATACCACAGGTCCACTACAACGCATGATAGCTAAGCTAACGATACAAAGAACGACAATCACACCGTGGGCGAGACCGCAGGAAGAACCCTTTTATTCTCTAACCATGTTGTAACGGGTTGAGATTCGCTGACTTTGCTCCCGCTGACGTTGAGTCACTTACGTGTGGGCCCCACACATGGTGGGCCCCCACATGTAAGTGACTCAAAGTCAGGCAAAGTCAGCGAACTCAACGTCAGCGAATCCGCGCCCTGTTGTAACACAGGTCAAAAAACAGAATTAAGAAACGGTTCTACGCGTGCTGATGAGGCGATTGAGATTACGCGTGAGCCTTTGTGAGGTTGATCACCAGCTGATGGTGCGATGACGCAGACGCGGACGCCATGGAATTTCCTTCTTTTTTTTTTTTGACACATCCAAACCTCCGTATATTCAACTCGAAACCACGTACCCAGTACATAGAACAAGAACAGAAAAAGCACAAAACGAAGAGGATGAAGATCCAGAGCAAGAACCGAGAACCGCGGCAACACCGTCGACGAAGAAGACGAAGACCGGCGACCACCTTCTTTCCAGAGCCTGGGCGTACTTTGCGCCCTTGAAAGACGCCGCCGTGAGCCTCCGCCGCGCCGGGCGGAACTTGGGTCGCTGAACGAGCGGGGCAGACGTCCCCCCGGCTCTACCTCGCCGCTTTGCCGCAGCCGTCACCATCGTCGACGCAGACGGCAGCCACCGAGCCTGTCCAGCTCCGGGATCCACCCGCCAGATCCGCCGCCAGCGCGAATCCGGCAGGAAGACGAAGAACACGAGCGCCGCGCCGGGCCCCGTGCTCCCGCAAGTCGTGCGCGGGGACGCCGCACCCGAAGGAGCCGCCTCGCCGGAGGAACCCACGCCGACACCAAACACCGCACCAGCCGCCCCCCCTCCTGAGCGCCGCCGGCGACCACCCCCCCCCTACCCTACCTATATACAGACCGGGGCCGGGGATCCACCACCCACCCGCCGCCGAAGCGGCCGGCGGTGGAGGCGAATCCCGCGGCCCGGCGGCCGCACGGGTGGATCTGGCGGGGTCACTTCCAAAAATCGCCTCCTCTCCCTGAACAGTGGCGAAGAGAGGAAGTGGGGACGATGCGTTCTTTTTCCATGGAATTTCCTTGCCCTTGCCCACAGCTTTCCAGCGCGTCATCGCAAAAAGTAAACTTTCCAGCACCTGACCGACCGAGACTGGCCGCCGGAACGCCACGTATGAATGCATCGCTTATGGATGACGATCTATTTCTGGTGACGAGGCGATGCGTGGTTCTGATCCTCAGAGCAGAGCAAAGCTAAGGCGTGGTTAAGCTGAGGGCCCATGAATCATTCACAGACAACCACTAATCGTGGAGAGTTTCTCGGTGGCAAATCCTATTTACCGCCTACTGCTACGGGAGCTCCTTTACGTCGACCTATGCGACGATAGGACGAGGTCGCATACCCCTGGCGATATTGGGCCTGGCCCATGAACACGCTAACAACTGATTTGAACGCTCATCGACGACACTTTTACTTTTTTCCATACTTCCATCTCGTCTCTCTCTAAAAAAGAAAGTCCGCCTGTTTCGCATGCAAGACACGACTCCCGCGTAGCTTCGTTCGAGTGCACGTTCTACTTTTTCCTCTTTATTTCGAATTTCTTTGAAAATTTCGAATTTCTTTGAAAAACATTGAAGTACCTACATAGCGACGAGCGACCTGTGCGGAACATGCAGGTTCTGCTGTTTCTTGCATGTTCCAATTACTTTAAAATACATACCTGTACTAGTGAACTAAATGTACTGCCTTTTTTTGTGAGGTTTAAAAATGCACATATATTTACAAAAAAAATTAATTAAAAATAAAGTGTACACAAAATTTATGCGCGTCAACAGATAGGTTCCATTCACGTACTCGGTTTCGAGTTTCGTCGATTGTAACTTCTCAATTTTGAATCGATATTCGAAATCTTTTTAACAATTTGTATCAAATTCGTCGCACTCGGTCGATCGTTTGAAAATATACTTTGACGAGTAGGTTAATGTGAACGTTTCACACAACTTTCAAGTTGTAACTTTTTTTATTTCGTCTATTTCGTTTTGAAAAAAACATCTTCTCTACATGATGAAAAATGTAACAAAAAAAGCATAAGAAATCATGTGTAGGGTACTAGCACATTTGGAAATTATTTTTGAACGATTTTCAAAAAGTGAAAAAAAGGTATTTGAACGGAAACTATTTTTCAATGATTTTAAAAGGCGAACAGAAAAAGTCTGGTGAACGGAAATTATTTTTGAACGATTTTCAAAAAAGTGAACAAAATAGGTATTTGAACGGAAACTATTTTTGAACGATTGAATGGAAATTATTTTTTAACGATTTTCAAAAATTGAACAAAAATAGGTATTTGAACGGAAACTATTTTTAAACGATTTTAAAAGGCGAACAGAAAAAGTCTGTGAACGGAAATTATTTTTGAACGATTTTCAAAAAAGTGAACAAAATAGGTATTTGAACGGAAACTATTTTTGAACGATTTTAAAAGGCGAATAGAAAAAGTCTGTGAACGGAAATTATTTTAAAACGATTTTCAAAAAGTGAACGAAAAAGGTATTTGAACGGAAACTATTTTTGAACGATTTTAAAAGCGAACAGAAAAAGTCTGCGGATGGAAATTATTTTTGAACGATTTTCAAAAAAGTGAACAAAAAAATAGGTATTTGAACGGAAACTATTTTTGAACGATTTTAAAAGGCGAACAGAAAAAGTCTGTGAACAGAAATTATTTTTGAACGATTTTCAAAAAGTGAACAAAAAAATAGATATTTGAACGGAAACTATTTTTGAACGATTTTAATACATGAACAATTTTCGAATATGAACAATTTTAAAAATTTGAACATTTTCAAAAATGAAAATTCAAAAAATAATATCTAGTAAGAAATCTAAAAACAAGAAAAAAAGAAACAACCAAAAAAAGGAAAAAAAGAAGAAAAAAAAGATAAAAAAGAAATATTTAAATAATATATAAATAGAAAACGGAAAAGAAGAAAGAAAAAAGAAACAACTAAAAAACTAAAAAAGAAAAAGAAGGAGGAAAATCGAAAAAGAAGAAAGAAAAAAGAAACAACATTAAAAACGAAACAAGAAGAAATAAAAAAGAATAAATGAAAAAAAAACAGAAAAAGAAATGAAACCCGAAAACCAAAAACCGAAGAAAAGAAACAATAAAAGGAGCCATACGCTTATACAGACATGAAATCGAGCTTAGCACAGTGGTTTGCGCTCGGTCGTCGTCCGTATAGGTGTGTGGTTCGAATCCCACCCCCGCATTCCAATTCTCTTATTCTTTTCTCATTTAACGCAGCGGTAATGGGCCGGCCCAGCAGGAAAACCGCCGTAGGCGAGCTGGAGTTAGCGCTCGTAAAAGGTGTGCGACGGCACCCTAACATCCACCTGGTCGATGAATAGGGTTTGCCACTGCTACCCATGTATGCTCGCTCCGCGTACCCACTGCGTTTTGGGCCTGGCCCGATCATCCCATAAGTGCTACGTCCTCCTTTCACGTGTGCTTGCTTTTATTTGCCTAAAAAAGAAAGTGTGCTTTGCTTTTATTTGTCGTAACAAAGGTGTGCTGCATTTTCTTGCACGAGAATTCAGAGCGCGCGGCATCAGGTGCTCCCACCAATCGAGAATGGTGAGAGAGAACCACAGAACCACCCAAGCAGCTGTCGTGATTTAAAAGAAAAGGGGGCTCGACCGGTTCGTGAGAAGAGAGATTTCTGGGTTCTTCTCTTTTCTTGCGATTTTGTTTCCCTTTTATTCTTTTACACATTTTTTGTGCTCTGTGTATTTCCTATTACTTTTTTTTTGTTTCTCAATCTGTTTAGTCGTTGACTTTTCTATGTCATTTTTTTTTTTCCTCCACTTTTTTCTATCTCCACCAGCACGAGAATGTTTTTTATAATAAACAAACATTTATTTTCATACTAAAATATTTCTTATTTTCATATATCCGTTGTTTATTTTAAGATACCCGATTCATTTTCATTTTTTGGGTTTATGTTTTTGTTTGCTATTTTTTTATGTTTCCTTTATTTATTTTATTTTCCATGGGGCAAACAAAAAGTTCACGCTTTCAAGTTTCTAAAACAATATGTTCATAGATTCAAAAATAGTATTCAAGGCTTAAAAAATGTATAGCCAAGGATTCATATAAATGTTCCTCGAGATCCAAAAAATATTCGCAAAGTTAAAAAATTAATGGGGACGTAAAAAGTATGTTCACGTATTCAAAAAAAATTGTTACGGAGTTAAATGTGCTCATGGATTCAGAAAAATGTTCACGTTTTTTGACATGCGTGAATTTTTTGGAACAAAAATAACATTTAAACCCACTACAAAATAAATAAAAACTTGATATATACAATACGATTTTTCATAGACATTAACGTTCATTTCAATAAGTATGGATATTCATTCACACATGAACACTTATTTTTCTATACACGAACAATTAGTTTCATATATGCGAACATTTCTTTTCATACACTTGAACATTCATATTGAGTGGGCTCCGTTTGAATAATCTCGAAAACATGTGTACACTGAATTTTTGATACACATGATGATTTATTCATATTGAGTGAGCTCCGGCGGCGCTAGGGCTTGGAGCGTAGAAGTCCCAAAACACCTGCTAAAAAATTTGTCCCCTCGCATGTGTTGCCGACTAGTCTGGGTGCAAGCACTTCTACACCAGGGGTCACGCGATGGTCGGCAAAGATTCAGTGTGAGTGTGACACTGATAAAATTCCGTTTTCTATTGGATCTACTCCCTTTTTTTATTGGATGTATGTCGGTAGTCTGTTGTTAACGAAAGGATCTGGGGTTTGTTCTTTGTGCTTCATTAGATGAATTGGCATATACACTACGGGAAATCCACAAAACGCCGACGGCCAGGACATACGCCGACGGCCAAATGTCGGGGCCGTCGGCGTAGACCCCGACCAGGCCAACCGAGATCTTTTTTTTCTTTTTTTAGCTACGCCGACGGCATTGCCGTCGGCCTAGAGATTTTGGCCGTCGGCGTAGATTTTTGCCGTCGGCGTATACTTTTTCAATTTTCTACATTTGATACGCCGACGGCAGCCGTCGGCGTATACTTTTTCAATTTTTTACATTTGATACGACGACGGCAATGCCGTCGGCGTAAACTTTTTTCTATTTTTCATTTAATATGAAATAATTCATATCTTTAAATCCGTAAATCGGAATTTAACAAATTAAATGTCTAAATCGATTAGAAAAATGAGAGGAATCCAAATATGACATCCATAAAATCTTTTTCACCATGCACATGACATTTTGTAACATATGTTTGTTACTTGCTTAATTAAAAAGTTATTTTTTACACTTAAAAAATGGAAAATGATATTTATAAAAATAATTTGGAATTTTTTTTGGCAACAATGATGATATGGATGTCATATTTGAATTCCTCTCATTTTTCTAATTGACATAGACATTTTGTTTTTCAAATTTCGATTAACGGAATTAAAGATATGAATTATTCAATATTAAATGTAAAAAGGAAATAAAAGTAAAAATAATTTCATTTTTTCATTTATTAAAAATATATACTATTTTACAATCATTGTTACTTATTCAAATGAATTTTCTAAATTTAAACAATGAAAAAGTGTAACATCCTAAATCAGGGGTGAACATGATTGATATGATATAAGTATCAGTAAGTTCTCATTTCTCATTTGGAAGCTAACAATGAAGGAACTCAAATGTTAAGCGTGCTTTGGCTGGAGCAATTTGAGGATGGGTGACCGAACGGGAACTTTGACCAGCGTAAGTATTTTGACCTATGATTAAATGTGTAATTAGAGATTTAGTATGTAGCTGAGTTAGAAATTTCGAAATAGAAAAAAAAGTTAAAAAAAGTTCAAAAAAAAGTTCAAAAAATTCAAAAAAAATAAAAAAAAAATTGCATTTCGGCGTATGAGGGCGTACGCCGACGGCAGAGTGGCTACGCGCCGACGGCCGTCGGCCGTGTGTACGCAGACGGCATACGAGCGTATCCATCGGCGTATTGTGCGTTTCCCGTAGTGATACTAGGTGCATGTACAAAGGTACGCAACATGACTCAGGTTTCAGGCCGCGGTCCGCATAGGCCCGCATAACCAGCTTTTAGTTCAAAATCAGCTAGAGTCAAAACGAGTTAGGCTAGCATATTTTTAGGAGAAGTGGGCGGGATCCGGGCGCCGCCTGACACCCTCAAACGTGACGCAAAAGAGAATAATCATCATTTGTTAGACT
The DNA here is from genome assembly GCA_947311845.1 of Poa pratensis. Taxonomy (NCBI): domain Eukaryota; kingdom Viridiplantae; phylum Streptophyta; class Magnoliopsida; order Poales; family Poaceae; genus Poa; species Poa pratensis. The sequence continues at coordinate 23,441,017 of CAMZMU010000117.1, forward strand.
ATTGACACGGAAACGATTTCTTATGGGCGTGCGAACGCTCTGCACGACACGCACGACGGCAGCGGAGCGAGTCGACGTGTCTCCTTCTTTCTTGACGGAGTTCGAGCCAACGACGACCGAGCGAGCCGGACCGCTGCAGCAGCTGCTGGCTGTGGCGGAGGCGAGCACGAAACTTTATCTTCGAGGTGCGGAATAACGGGCGCCAATGTGTTTAGAGTAATAGCTGGATGGCGGCGGACTGGTGAAGGAGAAGTTCAGATAGGGCGGGGCGGCCAGACATCGCGGCAGTGGGACGTCTGCGGGCGGGGTGGCCGGCGGTTCAGCCGGCAATTGTTGCGGTCGTCTTCCTCCTCCCCGACGACCTTGTCATTTAGCTTTCGGATCCTTGTGAGCCTTAGCACGCGCACGAAGAATAGCATCTCGCCCCTGTCGATAGGAGTTGTTACTTTCGAGGCAGTATCACAAGAAATACGAGTGGATTATTAGTGACGCCCAAGAAAAACATGAATGCTCCTGGTCCGTACATTTTCATGATCGACAGCGATAGCACCTCCTGCCGTCATGTGCTTGCGATTGCGAACGACGACTTGGAGTCTTGCAACTGGCCAACTTGGTGATCCAGCACCACCGGCAGTTCCTTTCTCTCAAAGAAAACAGGGAGTGTTTTTGACGCATTCAGGCTCCTCACGACGCACGCAAGAAGAAAAGTACACGAGAAATCACCATCTTCCAAGCTAAATTATCATGGCTCTCAGCATCTCCAACTCACCAAGTTATCACAAATCCTAGTAGGAGTATTTCAGATCACCACATCAAGCCGATGCCGAACATGCATAAACTTCAAAAATAGATGCCACATCTTTAGGTTTTCTACAAGCCAAAGCGAAGCGTGCTAGACTACTGTACAGTCGTACTACGACTAGTAGTGGACGATTTTAAGGGAAGAAAAACAGTTAACCGCATTACTGTTTATTCTAGAAGCGTAGTGACCCGGCCACAACAAGTGAGCCTAGTGGCTGCGGGGATCTTTCCATTTCTAACTGCCCGAAGAAACAGCCGGTGACCTTTACTCCGGGCCTAAAAGGTCGCCAGCTCCGACTTCGACGAGCAGGGGCACAGTTGACGCGTCCGAAACACTCAGCGTTAATCGGGGTGGTCACCAGCACTGGTCGGTCTCCCAGGTTCGGCGGCGGTCCCCGGCCCCGGGGAACGACGGCGAGCGGGTGATGTTCGGCGCGCGGCGGCGGCCGACGGCGAAGGGGACCATGGTCATGCGGCGGTCGTAGTCGGCGCGCTTGTTGGGGTCGGAGAGCGTGCTGTAGGCGGTGTGCACGCGTATGAACTCGTCGGCCGATGCGGCCGGGTGCGGGACACGTCTGGGTGGACGGCGCGCGCCAGGCGGCGGTAGGCTGCTTTGATCTCCAGGCAGCTGGCGCCGGCGCTGAGGCCCAGGACGTCGTAGAAGGTGGATGAGGCGCCGTGGTCCGGCGCGGCGACAACGGCGGTTGACGTGGCGGAGGTGGAGAAGGAGGCGGAGCGAGAGAAGGTGGCGGGGCCTGGGCGGGCTGAGAGGAGGGGCGGCTGCGGCTGTGGGATGGGCGAGGGAGGCGGGGAGGGGGAGAAGGAGACGGAGCGGGAGAAGAAGCCGGAGGAGAGTGTGGGACGTGGGGAGATCATGGTGGAGCACTAGATCCGGTATCGAGTTTCGGATGTGTACAACAGTACAAGAGCAGGAGATTTGAGGGGGACTGGCTGTATTTAACGCTGTACGAGGAAGAGATAAGATTTGAGGAAGCTTTGGCTATAGTACTATTCCATTGTTAATTAACGCCGGGCGAGGCTGCGTTCCTGGCCTCCTGGCTGCGCAATTAGTCAACAATTCACTCTGGCCTGCTCCTATTGGCTGCACATCACCTCGGAGGGTCATTACCGTGATGCCTGTCATGTGGCTCTGGCCCCACCTGGATTTTAATTGCCAGCGAGAGCGAGAGCTAGAGCATAGTTTTTTTTTTTTTTGAAATTGAGCTAGAGCATAGTTTGGAGCCCGGTATTTTGAAGAAAACAATTGCTATTTTTTTTGCGGGTAATAATTGCTATTTCACATTTCAAAATATATGGTTTAGGTATTTGAATATATACGTGTATGATCTATATATAATTATATATCAATGGTTTCATGGGAAACCATTGACAATTTTGGGTTACGCGAAATTCATAAATTATGGCTTTATAAAATAAAAACTTGTTTTTATTCCAGATTTTTTTTGTAGATCACGGATAATAATATTATTTCGGCAAACTTATGTCGTACATATCAAGCATATAGATGTACTTGTATGATTTTTTTCAGATATAAGATTTGAAAATGTGTTTTTTAAAGGCAAAAGAACTTTTCAAGCAATAGCTCGCTATTGGCTGACATGACACTCATTTGGGGGCAATGACGAGTGTTGTTTGAAGCAGTCGTTTTTTCTGGACACCATTTTGTCTGCAGGCATGACCCATAGGCCATAGTAATGCGTCGACATCAGCAATTCCATGTTACGTGAGGGCCGACATTTGCATCAGTTTGAGTTAAGAAATTATTAAGCTATGGAAACTCTTTCCGGCGAACTTTACAATATTTAAATCGCCGTCACTTTCATCATTTGCCTACCGGAGTGCAAAATCAGACAACAACATTGTCAGAATTGAGCTGCACTCTGTATCGCACTCGCCGGTTGGCTTTATTAATTTAAAGCAGGGCTCTACTCGAGCCTGCATTCTTAGAATTGAGCTGTTTTTTATATACGAATGAAAAATGATATGTCAGGGGTATTAAGTGGCGGATTTTATGTTGGCTCGTTAGTTTCTTATTGCCACTTTCTTTGTTTTAGCACTTTCTTTGGTGTTAGCCCTTCTGTTTGAGTGGATGCGCAGGGTCTGAACAATAATCAGCAGAGGGAAGAAAGCGCCTCCATCTGGACGGGCTAAAGCTAATAACGTTTTTGAGGAACCAGGACGTAATGCATATATGTGATTAATTTGGAATAAAAAAGGGCGACCGTGTTACAGCTCTCGCTTGACATAACATACCTCTCATTCGTCCTGCCTGCAGGGAGATGGATTCCCATGGAGAGGCAGAAGCTAGCGTTTGCTTGCTTAAAGGGTCTGAAGTTTTCTTTTCATGAAGCAATTTGCCTCTTACTTCCACATAGATTGATTTTTTTCTCACTAAATATGGATTGTTCAAAGGTGGTGAACCGTGGACCGTGTGATGTTTTCTTTTCATAAATATTTTGTGAGTATGCTCAAACCGTCCGGGTACACGGTGAGTTGGGCCAACTTTGTACTCCCTCTAGTCCGTAAAATTTGTGTGAGAATCCAGCGTGGGCAGCACAAAACGTACGTGACAGTTATTCCGGATCGGAGGAAGTATTATACTCCTAATACAATAATTCGCCTAATAGTCTCACTATATGATAATGGACAGTTCCTATGATATCCAAGTCCATATGCCATAGAATATGGTTGACCGTGATTGTACATAGCTCAAAGAAAATATTTATTGCTTGTATATAGTGGTTATTTTCTAATAGTTCTCAAGGTACCAGGGAAGTCCCATTGATGGGTTAAATTGTTGTATCTATCGCTAAACTTAAAGTATATACACCTCCACATTAAATATAGCGTGATCGAGCATATGAGCACCCATTGTAATCGATGTATTTATATTTACAACTAAAACATCTTATATTTACAAATGGAGAGAGTACTATTTTTTCCAGCTATGTATTTATATTTGCATTAGCTGACTGATACATTCAAATTTTGTAGATGCAACAATCTCGAAAAAGGTATCCAATGCAACCATATGTACATGGAGCGTGGACCGGAGCATTTGAACTTTTCACCCAGGAAGAGCATTTTGCTGTAAAAATTGCACGGTCTCGGCACTCCGTAATGGACGCACTACAGGAATGCCGAACTGTGCCGACGGCCAGAACCTGTGCCGACGGCCATTTGTCGGGGCCGTCGGCACAGGTGTGTACCAGGACCAGCCGTCGACAAGTCCGTCGGCACAGAAACGGCCGTCGGCACAGATACTCTATCCCGACGGCCACCGTCGGGACACATACAGCCGTCGGCACAGAATATCAGGTGACGTCGAGCCGTCGGCACAGGACTCTACCATTTTTATTCATTTTTATTTATATTGATACACCTAATTGCTATATGTACAGATTCGCCTAAAATAGTCATAATGTTTTTTACCCTAATCTTCTTTTTTTATGTATCTATTTATTACTCTCAATTAAGTTTAATATGTTTTATTCATATTCTATGTACATAGCTACGCCAAATAGCGGTTTCCACCCACATAAAATAACGTCGCGAATAATTGTCTACAAGTGTGTTGTGTGTTGTAAATGTCCGGTATCCTACTCCGGGGTGTGACCGGCTTCACTTTCTCTCTGGTGAGTTCCTGCCTATGTCCCAACCTAAAACAACCAAGTAAAAAAGTCCACTGGGCTACCCCCTTTCGACGCACGTCTATGGGGGTAGACGAAAACGTTAGGGTTTTTCCAGCGGATTCAGGGTTTCGCCGAAGCGGGGCCCCGGAGCGTCGGAACCCGACTCAAACCTAGGTTGTGCCATACCATATGTATACAAGTGTGTTGTGTGTTGTAAATGTCCGGTATCCTACTCCGGGTGTGACCGGCTTCACTTTCTCTCTGGTGAGTTCCTGCACTTAGAGGTGAAAACTCCCACTTCGGACGAAACGGGGCAATCTTTTAAAAACTTGTGTTAAAAGTTGGTTTCCCATGTGCCTATGTCCCAACCTAACACAACCAAGTAAAAAAGTCCACTGGGCTACCCCCTTTCGACGCACGTCTATGGGGGTAGACGAAAACGTTAGGGTTTTTCCAGCGGATTCAGGGTTTCGCCGAAGCGGGGCCCCGGAGCGTCGGAACCCCACCCAAACCTAGGTTGTGCCATACCATATGTATACAAGTGTGTTGTGTGTTGTAAATGTCCGGTATCCTACTCTGGGGTGTGACCGGCTTCACTTTCTCTCTGGTGAGTTCCTGCACTTAGAGGTGAAAACTCCCACTTCGGACGAAACGGGGGCAATCTTTTAAAAACTTGTGTTAAAAGTTGGTTTCCCATGTGCCTATGTCCCAACCTAACACAACCAAGTAAAAAAGTCCACTGGGCTACCCCCTTTCGACGCACGTCTATGGGGGTAGACGAAAACGTTAGGGTTTTTCCAGCGGATTCAGGGTTTCGCCGAAGCGGGGCCCCGGAGCGTCGGAACCCGACCCACACCTAGGTTGTGCCATACCATATGTATACAAGTGTGTTGTGTGTTGTAAATGTCCGGTATCCTACTCCGGGGTGTGACCGGCTTCACTTTCTCTCTGGTGAGTTCCTGCACTTAGAGGTGAAAACTCCCACTTCGGACGAAACGGGGGCAATCTTTTAAAAACTTGTGTTAAAAGTTGGTTTCCCATGTGCCTATGTCCCAACCTAACACAACCAAGTAAAAAAGTCCACTGGGCTACCCCCTTTCGACGCACGTCTATGGGGTAGACGAAAACGTTAGGGTTTTTCCAGCGGATTCAGGGTTTCGCCGAAGCGGGGCCCCGGAGCGTCGGAACCCCACCCAAACCTAGGTTGTGCCATACCATATGTATAAAAGTGTGTTGTGTGTTGTAAATGTCCGGTATCCTACTCCGGGGTGTGACCGGCTTCACTTTCTCTCTGGTGAGTTCCTGCACTTAGAGGTGAAAACTCCCACTTCGGACGAAACGGGGGCAATCTTTTAAAAACTTGTGTTAAAAGTTGGTTTCCCATGTGCCTATGTCCCAACCTAACACAACCAAGGAAAAAAGTCCACTGGGCTACCCCCTTTCGACCCACGTCTATGGGGGTAGACGAAAACGTTAGGGTTTTTCCAGCGGATTCAGGGTTTCGCCGAAGTTGCATTATGTCTTTATGCTTAGTGTCTATATTTTATTATGTCTCGATGCTTACTTGTTTTCTCTTTCTCAATGCAGTTGATTGAACAATATGAGCCAGGGCAAGGAAAGCGCTTCTGGTGGTCCTTCTCCCGGTGCTACGCCGATCCGACGCTCACCTATTATCAGCCGGGGAGATATGGGGTTCACCCTGTCGCCGTCTCCGCAATAGATGTAGGGTCTTGGGCGTCTAGACATCTAGCTATATATGTATGTATCTACTTGATGATGGTCCTATGTGTGTATCTACTTGATGATATAGCATTTTGCTTGATGATATATGGAGCCATTGTGTGATCTTGTTTGTAGTGAATTTGTCGTGATTTTTGATTATTTTTTCTGCTATTTTTGCCGCAAAAAACGAGCTGCTGGTTCCGAAAATCTGGTCACACCTGTGCCGACGGCATTGCCGTCGGCACAGACCCCTTAATGTGACAAAATAGTCACCACTGTGCCGACGGCATTGCCGTCGGTACAGGCCCCTCCCAGGAGCGCCCCAGCAACCTCCACGTGGCAACGCGGTGCCGACGGCAATGCCGTCGGCATAGACCCATCCACCTCGACCGGCCAGTGTGGGCCCCACACGCCGCTGTGCCGACAACCTAGGTGCCGACGGTGCGTTTCTGGCCGTCGGCAAAAGCGGTGCCGACGGCCAGGTGGCCTGTGCCTACAGGGCCCTATGCCGACCAGGCTGTGCCGACGGTGGCCGTCGGCATAGGTGTGTGCCGACGGCATGTGGACCTTTGCCGACGGTCTGCGGCCATCGGCACAGGTGGCCATTCCTGTAGTGACGGATCCAGAGTAGTAGGTCATTAGTGTACATATGAAGACCCAGATTTTTTCTGAAATTTTTGCATACATGTATATCAACTGTGTACACTAGTAGGAAAACCTCTACTGCCGCCAGCCTACTACTGGCGAACAGAAAAAAGAGCCCGCCAGCGATACAACCGATGGCGACCAGAATATCCAGTTCGCCAGCGCTACACCCACCACCGCAGGCGAACTGAAAAAAGAGCCAGCCAGCGCTACGTGCGGGCACGGGGGGGGGGGGGAGCAGGGCAAGCTACCGCTGGCGAACCCATTATGCTGTGCGCCAGGGTACTGGATCTAGTTCTGGCGAACTGGGCCGCTTCGCCAGCGGTACGTGAGCTAGCTCTGGCGAACTGGGCCGCTTCGCCAGCGGTACGTGAGCTAGCTCTGGCGACCGGTAGCCGTTCGCCAGCGGCGTATCCTAGCCCTGGCGAACAGACTGTTTTCGCCAGCGGTAAGAAGTGCTAGTACGTAATTCCACCGCGCCCCCCTTCCCCGCCCAAGCCATCCAAAAATTCCCCACCGCCCTCTCCCTCGTGCCCAAGCCCGATGCCCTGCTCACCGCCGCGCCCGAGCACCCACCTCTCCCTCACGCCCCCTCTCGGCTGTCGTGGCCGTCTTCTCCTTCTCTTCCGGCCGCCGCACGCCTGCTCCGGCCCCGCACGAGATCGAGCGCAGGTCGCCCCCTCCCGTCGCCGTCTTCTTCCCCTCCTCCGGCCGCCACTCGCCGTCGAGCAAGGTACGGTCCCCTGTCCCTCCCTCTCTCTCCCTCCTCCCACTGCCATGTTCTTCCTCTCCCTCCTAGCACCGAAGGTGGTTGTGCAAATGCCCAGCCCAATTTTTTTGAAAAAGCTACTGTTTTAGATTTGGTTTAGGTAGTGTTTAGGTTTAATTAAATCAATTTATGATTTAGGTTTAGCTACTGTTTAGTTTTGAATTTAGATGTAGGTTTGCTGCTATTTAGGTTTAATAAGTTCAATTTAACCAAAATAATTTGATACAAAAAGCTACTGTTTTCTAGGTATTATCACAAGAAAATTTTGTGGTGTGATGTTGTGGTGGTGGTGTTATATTTTGTGTATGAAATGTTGTCGGAATGCAATCGACAAATGTCGATGGATGTGTGGTGGTGGTGGGTGGTCGATGAGTTTTTGTGTGATGTGAATGTCGCAATGCGACCGGCAAATGGTCGACGAATGCGTGTGAATGTTTGCAGGTACCCCGAGAGGCCCTTGAGATTGCCGGAATGTTGATTAACTTCCGTTCCGGCAAATTCGGGTACTCCATATGTCATATTTTTAGCAAAGGTCATGCCGAAATTTTTCGTGAATTTTGGCATCACTTTGGCTAAAAATAGGACATATTTTCTATGAATTTGAAATAGATTAGTGAGTTTTTAATAGTTAAGTGAATTTTTCTTATATTTGTTGTACTAACTTACAACTTTTCTTATATAGTGCGAAGATGGCCCACAACAACGAGGCCGGCGGTTCTGGGATAGGAGGCAAATGCTCCTGCAGAAGATACATATCTGTCAGCGCTTGGGAAGCAGTTGACAATGGAAGACGATCCCGAGTATGAGACGGAGGCACCCGGTGAGGAGGGCACATCTGAAGGCGATACCACTACTAGTGGCGGTGTCCAAACAGGCACCGAGACGTCTGGTAGCGAAGCCAAACGTCAACGTAAGGAGAGACGCCCAAACAGGCTCCCCTCCGGGCGAGAAGAATTCACGGAGGTGGACCCTACCAGCGGTCGTCCTACAAAGCCCGCAAAGCTCGCAAGAGGGTACGGCAACAACTTGGGATGCATCGTCCGAGAGTTTGGCAATCTCAATGACGAGCACTTAAGAAGAAAAGTCAAACGACCTGTGGCCGAGTTCCTCATTGGCAAGCTACACGCACGATACCTGTTCCCGGGGACTACAATGACCTGAGTGTCACGAAGAATCTGGTAAACAGATATGCTCTCGGCAAGTTCAGCAAAGCCTTGAGTACTTGGAGGTCAACTGTGAGGGAGATGGTTGAAAAGGGTGCCGATTACGCTGAGATCCACAAGACGTTTCAAACATTTCTGAAGATGACTTTGCGCTTTTCCAAGCCAACGAAGCCAAACCTGAAAAGAAGGCGCTAAGGGTGTGGGGGAAAAATATGCATGAAAAGAACGTAGCTCCCCACACTCTCGGAAGCGGTGGTTACCCCGGAAAGGAACCAGTTTGGAAAAAGAAGGATGAATCTAGGTCGGGGCCTTCTATCTACGACAAGATCACCGACCCGCAGGCAAGAAAGTTTATCAGGGCGCATTACAAGGAAAATCCCGAAACCCCGGGAGAACTTATCAATAATGCGAAGGTGAAGAAAATTCTGGAGGAAGAAGAGAAAGCAGACAAGCTGCAGCTGATGGATCTCAAGAAGGCTCCTCAACCCAAGGGTCAGAACGAAGGCCCCGTGGGACACCCCTTTTAACAGGGCGATGAACACGGTAAAGGAATGCCGGTGTCACGTGCGCCGCATCGTGGCCGTGTGGTCGGCGAAGGAACCGGTTACAAACATGAATTTTACTACGGCGCCGAAACCAAGGAGCAGCGAAAGGAGAGGAAGAAGCTCACGGAGATGGATCTCAGGCGGGAATTGGAGGCCGCGAACGCAAAAATGCAGTCGTCCATCCAAACCGAAGTGGTAAGGACGGTCAACTGCCTCATTCCTACCATGATGGAGTCGATGGCGGCTTGGATGAAAGGAGGCCAAATAGGGCCTTTCCCTGTGATCAACCTCGAGGCCAGCCATGGATCAAACAATGCGTCGCCTATTGTCCCCGTGATCAACGAACATCGAAGGGATGATGGATCGCCGGCCGACAACGCGCCTCGTAGCAGCCCTTCCATATCTGGCACGCCAGCTCCAAGAGTCACGCCATTAGCCGAGCTCGACGCTCTCAAGGTAATTGAGCGTTCCAAAAGTCTCGAGAAGTTTTATAATACTTCATTGGTGGCGCCTGACGTCTTACATGTTTTCGCAGGACGACGACGTGCCATGCACATTGCTATTGCGTGTGAACGGTGAGCTCAAGGATGTGGCGAAGGCAAGTATCGTGACACCACTTAACCGCATGTTGCACACAGTGCCTATGCCTGATGGTGTGTTTAGGGTTGCATTGGCTCGGGTGTTGCCTGGTTGCGCAAATTTGGATCCTCCGGCTCAACCCCCCAAGGCCGAAAGCGAGTTAAACCTCGAACAATGCCTGCCGTGGCCCATGACATGGCCAAAATCACTGATTCGTTTGGACCACCCTGTTAGAACCACCCCACAACCAACACCGGTCGACGCTGATGCAGAGCCGGAGGACCCCATGGACTACTACCTCAATGACGGTCCTCTTGACCAGCCTGACCATGATCTAATGCATTCTCACGTGCCTGATCTAAGAGAGAAGAATCCGTGCTCCAAGCGCCTATTCAGTTCTCAACCAACGCCAGAAGCTGATGATGCGCCAGCCGGATTCAGCCAGGGCACACTCCATGATACACTGAAAGAGGCGTTCAGCCCAAGGAGCCGAAGAAGACGGCGGGAAAGAAAAGAATCAAGAAAACTATTGGTGCCTCCAACAGCCAGCCGGTGCCGGGAGATAAGATCCGGAAACGGGTATGTGACAAGGTAACCATCCCCAACTGGCATCGGGTCCATGAGTTGGCCAAACCGATGCTGCCGCAAAATATGCTCGCTATCCTACCTTCGAATATGAAAAGCGTCCATGCTAAAATTCATTTCTTGGAGGAGGAACTTATCAAAGAGAACAATCCATCGTACCCGCTTTTCCCGGGGAAGGTACCAAAGGGCATGGGCTTTGTCGATATATATCCGGGGACGTGTTCTTCGTGAGATATAGTGACATCTTCGACATGTTCCACATGAAACCGCTCCACCCGTCCATGGTCCGGCTATTTGCGCTCATTTGGCGCAGCAACTCATTAAAGAGAATACCTCAAAGATCATGATATTCGACCCCTACTACATGCAAGAGTGCTTCGTGAACACCCCTTCGGGTAAAACTCGCACGACAAAGTACCTCGAAGTTTTCATGAGGAAGTATTGTACCAAAGAAATCTTTCTCCTGCCTTACTTTCCCGAGTAAGTCATTTGCTAGCCGTCATAACATTCTTTCGTAAATTTCCATCGTTAATTTGAAGATGATGGTCTCTATTTGAACTGTTTCCCCAGTAACCAATACGGCACCCTCATCGTTCTCTTCCCGAGAGACTCGTATGCCCTATATCTCGACTCGGGGAGTGAAGAGAAGACGAAAGACTACAACGACATCAAGGATGTTCTGGATGAGGCTCTCAACAACTACTATTTAGATGAAGGCTTGATGAGAAGGCATGTCGAAAAGCGAGGCAAGAAGGTATTCATCCACACGACAGAGTTCGCCGGCATCAAGCAGGCGCCAGGCAGTATGACTGAAGCCTGGTACCTCATCCTTCAAATACGGGAGTTCATAAGGGAGAAAAAACGAGTACAATATCCTTCTGCTGTCGAGCAATGGGCCAAGCTAAAGGCGGCGGCCACTGATGTGCAGTCAGAAAAGAGTTCGTTCGCATCCAGATGATAATTTCGGAAATAATCGATAATGATCTCACCCACTGTGATGGGGTGTTCTATCTTAAAACCGACAAAGAACGAGATAGAAAGACGCCTAGGACATCAGGCCGATCGCAGGCCATTCAACACGCTAAATGGTTCTCTCGAATTCCCGCCGCAGTCGAAGGAGCCAAAGCCACCAAGAATTTAATGAAAACGGTGTGTTGCCTGGCTATTTAATTAACTAGCATGCCTAGCTCTAGTTTCAAAGTCGTTGAACTTGTGTGACATGTGTGAACTCCTTTTTTCTTCTTTTGATATGCCGATGATTAAACTGTTGTGGCACTATGTGATCCAGAGGTGACGTAGTGAGACTTGTAATATGCACGAGTACAATTTTCTGCATCGTACTGGATCTCACTAACCCTCTCGAATTTGTGTGTCCAATCTAAATATGAGGCATGCTTTCAGTTGACCCTACTTCATTTTAGAATGCCGATGATTAAAATGATGTGGCACTATGTGATCCGAGGGGTTAGTGAACTTGTAATATGCACGAGTACAAATTTCTGCATCGTACTGGATCTCACTAACCCCGTCTCGAAGTTGTGTGTCCACTCTAAGTATGAGGCATGCTTTTCAGTTGACCCTACTTCATTTTAGAATGCCGATGATTAAAATGATGTGGCGCATACATGATATCCTGATAGTTTGTGGAACCTTGTATCATGCACACATATAAGTTGTGTGCCTCCTACTTGGTTCAACAAAGCTATCAGGATTGCTTGTGTGTTTCCAATAATATTCTAAGTATGAGGCATAATTTTTTTTGAATCTTGTTTTGTCTAAGTCTTACAATGCCGATGATTTGTGTATATATGAGGCATGCTTTTGAGTTGACTACTTTATTTGTGTCTAATTTACATCTTTCTGCACCCAATTCAATTCGTTGCCTAACTTTTTTATCTGTCTTCTGTATAGAGATGAAGAATGAGCAAGGAGGAGACGGAAGCTAGCAGTCGGAAGAGAGGAAGAACGACCGATACTTCACCGTGATCCCCTTCTCCTCGTCATTGCGCGGCTCACTAACTTAGCTTCTAAGTGATTGCATGTAATATAGAAGACTACTTCCTTTTGAAACCTTGCGATTTAAACTACCGACTCATCGTGATGTGTTTGTATGTTTGTATGATACATATTCGGTCGAACATTTGTATAACTTTTCGGTTTGTACTTCTTAATCATGTATTTATACTGTTTCTGCTGCCTGTACAAATACTGCTTATATATATACCTGTATATACCGCCAGAATACAATTTTCAAAAAAAAAAATTTATACCGCGAAATTATACCGCTGGCGAACCGGTTTCCTACCGCTGGCGAACGTGGTTTTACCCAGAAGCTCGACCGTTGGCGGGTGGAGGAAGTACCGCTGGCGGGCGTACAGCGTCGCCAGCGCTGCTAGGAGCTACCGCTGGCGGCCAGAGATTTGTTCGCCAGCGGTACATTTTCGTACCGCTGGCGGGCGCCAGCTTCGCCAGTGGTAGATGTTACCACTGGCCAGACTGTGCTGGTGGACGCTGGTTCGCCATCGGTAGGCAAAAACCGTCCGCCAGCAATAGTCATTTCCCTACTAGTGGTAGTTCTTGGACGTGTATACGTAGTATTTTTTTTGTCCAAGCCAAGCTCAACCCTAGAACTAGTGAGAAGCCCACAATAGCCCATTACTCGATAACATGTACTCCATAGTTTTAAATCTATCTAGGTATCTAATTGGTAACTCCTCCTGGCCCATTCATCGTCTCAAAGCAGCATGTAGGCGTAGACCGTCGAATTAGGATAGGGGCACACAGCATTTGGCTGTGCTGTAAACTCTTTGTCATCGTGTAATGGTCTAACCCTTTTATGTAACGTTCAAAAAGAAACCTAAATGTTTTGTTGCTATAGCACTATGTGTTGGGTGTGCATCAAGAGCCGGCATTTATTTCCAATCTTGTAATGGCCGATTGTTACTCTGTTTCTATTGAATAAACTCCATATTTCACTAGCATTTTTTAATACTTTTATGTGTATTACCTTGGATAACTCTTCTTTAATACAGTAGTATTTTGTAATGCATAGAATTTGTACATCCAAAGTTGAAATCCTGGGAAACCTTCACTGCCTTCACGAGTTCACGTGCACGGTGCACCGCTTCACTCGGGGCTGCTCCGGATAAAATCGTTCGTTGGCCCGCCCTTCCTCCACCTCCACAAACGGTACCGTGCCTCAGTGTAAGCAGGGCAGCCGCCGCCGGGATAAACCCTTCGCAGCTCAGGTTCCTATCCGATTCCACCCCTCAAACTGTACCGCGCAAGCAGCCGCCGCCGGGCAGGAGGATGCTCTCGCTGCGGGCGCCGCCCCGTACTTTCTCCCCTCCACCGTGGCGGCGACGGGGGCGCTTCGCCGCGCCGCGGTGTGTCAGCGGCGCGGCACCCGCAGCAACCCTACAGGCCGCTACGTTGCCGCCGGCAAGCCTCTCGTTCCCAATACTGGTACGCCGCCCCCCTGACTGTACTTATCGCGTCACCAGTAACCTGTTCGGCGGAATGCCGCTGAGGCAACCAGTCTTCAGTCATGGGCAATAGGAACTTTTAATTCGTTTTCTTAGTTCTCTTTTGGCTACTTGCTGCACAAGCGTACCAGATTTGGCCAGCTACCAATTTGAGTTTCGCTTGTTATTATAGTATTTTACTGGAAATTCGAGTTTACTTGCTGCATAGTAGGCTTGTTTAGGCCGTCAGGCATGGCACTCTTTCATGTGAAGCAACCAAACAGCAATACAAAATGTTTCTAGTTTTTTTCTCAGCAAGGTCAGCCCTGCCCATAGCATGATAGGCTTATAATGCCCTATCTAGGCCTTTCGAAGGATAAAGACTGCTGAGGAAGTTGATGCAATCGTCAAATGAACACAAGTATAGCTGCCAAAATGACAGAAATAAGTTAAATTGTCCTACCTACATTTGATTTCTTTGGTTGATTGAATGTGCCCATGTGTAATTCTGTAAAGATGAATGCTGGCCTATTTGGTCTAGTTCTTGATCTCACATTACAACAGTTATCTAGTCTAAAGTTTTATATTTAGAAAGCTCAATTAGGCCAATTTGCCAACTCCCTACTCGTACTTATTAAGGATGCCACATTGATAGTCAGTACTACTCAATACCAGTGATTACAGGCCCAGTCCAGCCCGGACCTAAGGGCGGTCAAATGGGTCAACCGCCCAGGCCCCTTAGTGGCAAGGCCCCCCTCCATTGCATGCAGTGTTTGCACTTGTAGTTACACATTAGTTTACTAGACAATGGATCAAGAAGCCTGCAAATCAACAACTGAATAACTTCATAGGCCCAGCCCAAGCTGGCGCGTCCACCTCTTTCTACTTAGCCTTCATTAATGCTTTCACAAAAAAAGGGGTCTATGAATGCGGGAGTGATTCAATTGGTTCCAAATCCTCTCTTCTCTTCAAACTCTTAGAAAATGACAGCTTTCATGTTCACAAAATACACCAATATGCAAATAAAAGTATTTCATGTGCCTGTAAATTTTTGTGCAAAACCATTGCATTTTTGCAATGTTTATAGAAAAGCTGTTGACTGAGTGTTCAAAATTTTGCAAGCACTGATATTGTAGTATTTTCTAGGGAGCAAGAATATCCTCAAGCTCATAAAAGATTATATTTGTGTTTTTTTGAACTTTTCACCCAGGAAAGCAACATGCTCTCGTTAATTCGCTTCTCTCATTATATCTTTCCGATATAGTATAATACTATATATTTTCCATTGCTTTTTTGTCTCGCCTTGGGCCTCGGGAATTTCTGGAGCGGCCATGGGCCCAGTTAAACAACTCTAGCTGGACAAGGCGAAATGACAAGAGTTACCGAGTCTATGCAATGTCTCAGTAGATTATTTATTTTCAATCTGTTTCATACTTGACTAGTTAATTGAATGAATTTGGCGGTACAAAAACAATTGAATGGATTTATTTAGTGGTATTTAGTCTTTTATTTGTTCAATAATGTAGGTGAATGGCTGCACTGGTAAAATGGGGGTATCTGTTGCTGAAGCAGCTACTTCAAGGGGCCTTCACCTAGTTCCTGTTTCATTCAGCAGTAGAGAGAATCTTGATAAAACAGTACAAATCGGTGATACAGACATTGAGATATATGGTCCTTCTGCAAGAGAAGATGTTCTTTCATCTGTGATTGATGAATTCCCAGATGTTGTGGTGGTGGACTACACGGCTCCTGATTCTGTGAACTGTAAAAGTTTTATCTCATTATTGGTATTTTTTTTTCTGTATGACGCCATATAACTTGCCTAGATGATTTATCATCACAACTAGCTTCTGCAATCATGAAATTACTGTTGAAGAAATTCCGTTTCCAACTTGTATACCAGTTTGTACAAAACATGCTTCTGCATGTCTAATATCTGTATAAATTTTACCTACTTGGTTCTCTTGAAAATTATTTGCAAGAATTTTTATGCATATGTTTTTGTTTGGTTTACATTAAACGACTAACTTTCAGTTTATATGACAAGATAGTATGATATGCTAGTACATTGTTTTGATAACTTGACAAATTTTACCTAGAATAGCTAAACTATTAATTTGGATCTTGCTAGAAGTCTCAGGTTCTTAATCGGATTCGGATGTAATTTCTCTCTATGGCCCAAGACGGATACAGAAAACAAACTAAAGACGTTTTGTTTTTGGTTCCATGTGTTGTTTCCTCTCCATCACTGCCTTTGTATTCATTCTTCTGACTGTAAACACAAAGTACAATTGCCTTATGCAGCTAATGCTGAGCTGTATTGCAAGCTTGGTGTGCCATTTGTAATGGGCACAACTGGCGGGGACCAGCAGTTACTGTACAAAGCAGTACAAGATTCAGATAACTATGCACTAATATCTCCACAAATGGGCAAACAGGTTAGCACTATCTAATCCACTGAGTATACTATTGTCGCTGGTAAGTTGTTGAAACCTAACCACACATGTCGTTTTGTTTCTCTTGTCAGGTTGTTGCCCTTCTTGCTGCAATGGAAACAATTGCGGAGCGGTTTCCTGGGGCTTATTCAGGCTATCGATTAGAGGTGTGACTCTATCTTGAAAATTCTCTGGGAACTCAAGGTTCCAAAAGGAAGTGCCTGACAGTATTAAGTCTTTAAGCTTCTACTTCAAGGACTAGTACTTTATTATTAGTCCACCTTAATATCTTCGAGAGCAACTACTCAGTAATATAAGCTCGTTTGCATGTTTTGGAATTTTTTTGCCAGGCCTGAGAAATTCTGTTAGATAATTAGGCCAAACACATTTCTACTGACTGAGCCTAAACTTGCTTGTGTCATTGTGGAATTCTAAGTGTGAGAGTATTTGTAGGTGTTGGAATCCCATCAAGCTGGCAAGCTGGACACATCTGGTACAGCTAAAGCAATGATTTCTTGTTTCGAGAAGTTAGGGGTGTCGTGTGACATGGACCGGGTAAGCTGCATTTTTGTGCTTGAGATGTATATATGATTCGCATTTTTAAGAAAATAGCAATGTGACCGTTATAATTTACAGCATGGCCTTAAACTAGTAATTTCGAAATCCACTGTTAATTTGCCATGCATTTTTACGGAATTATAAGTTTTCCTTGGAATGTTATTGATCTTCTCTCGAACTTAGGTTTGTGTAGATACGAGACATTAAAATTGTTATGATAACTACTTCGTTGTTGGATTTTGTTGATATGAGGTTACTGCAATGTAGATGAGAAATTATCTATTCTTTCGACAAAAAAGTAGCATGTTATGTATCACCAATTCAAAAGAAAGGTTGGCTCTTACTGAGTACTCTCTGGACTCCAGCCAAGCTGTTTCATGGGCTGCAGGATAAATTCTGAAACTGCAAACTGTATACATGATCTTGGATGCATCCCATGGCTGTTCTTGGAAAAATATTTAGTACATCAACTGGAGGGTATTCATAAATGCTTGATAACCTTTTGGATTAAATATTTGATGATTGTTTTTTCTAAAAAGCATGATGATTGTATCTAGGACAATATCTTTGTCTCTATACATTTGGAGCCATGTTTTATGTTCACCGTCGTGAAGCTAGGATTGCAGATGTGTGGCAGTGCATGCTTTCTTTCTATTTTGACGGAAAGACAGACAGCCGATGATAGACGAGGTTCACGGGTTCAATTTCTCCTCTTATCACCTTGGTTGCTGTGAGCTATACAGTAGTGCAGGTAGCTCTTTGGATATGCCACTTGCCACAAGCTAAATGGATATAAATGATAGAATGGAAAATATGCGTTAAACTTATAAAAGTTCCAATCCAAGGACTATTTTCTGCTTTCTGATGTCTTTGTCCTGTACTATTTCTTCTTATAGATAGCATTGTTTTACAAATTGTTACAACTAAGCAATGAACTTGCTAATTTTCTGAAAATCATGAAAACTCATGTTATATTATATATTGGTTGTTACCTCTTATGCTAGCAGATAGTTAAGATTAGGGATCCTGAGCAGCAGCTTTATATGGTGGGTGTCCCCGAAGAACACATTGAAGGGCACGCATTCCATTTGTACCATCTAACTTCTCCGGATGACAGGTACTCCCTCCGTTTTTTAATATAAGATGTTTTAGATCCCTCACATGTTGACTAAATGCGGACCCAAATGAGTGAACAACTGAACATACACACTAAAATATGTCTAAATACATGTAGACACTTGTGAATGTGGACAAAAGCTAAAACATCTTATATTTAAAAACAGAGGGAGTAGTTACCATCCTCCTGAAATGTCTTCACATTAAGGTTTACTGATTATTCTGTTTTCTCCTGTCAGTGTTTCATTTGAGTTCCAGCACAATGTTTGTGGCCGTTCAGTATATGCTGAAGGGTCAGTTGATGCCGCAGTATTTCTGTATAAGAAGGTTTGTTCATATGTTGCTTTGGATGATGGCGGTGGCACCTTTTGCTTGCATTCCTCGGCATCTTACTCTTTATTTCTAATTTAGGTACAATCAATGGATCCAAAGAGAATTTACAACATGATAGATGTCCTGCAAGAAGGTGCTATGCGGTGAAGTTGATCGATTAGCTCTTCATGGATATTAGTGAAATTTTGAAACCATTATTCAGTATTCCGCAGGAAGAAGGGGGACGGGATTAATATTAGATGTTTTTATAATAGTATAGTGAGTAGTTGTGAAATAGTGGAGTTGGTGATGATCAAGCACCAGTTCTGTCCTATGAGCGAATGCCTTAGTATGTCTTCTCAGTTAACACCCGAATTGTTCGTCAAAAAGCTTAAATTGAGGGTGAGGGTTGTAGATTGTACTCCAACGCTTCCTTCACACCCGTGGACAACGAAAGTGGTAGGGGCAGGCCTGCAATACTGTCGCAGGCGGTAAGCCAGCCAGCCTGTAGTTTTTTGGGCACGCTGCTCACATTGATGCCCAAGTGGCATCACATATTTCTGCTCTTATTATTTCTGTAGTATGCGTGCAGCTACTCCGGCCACTTACCTATACTGATCGGTGTACTGTATCTGTATGTAGATGTTATGTTACTGATATTCCCAACTTATTGCACATAGCCACATTACTCTAAGCTGTAAGCGGGGTTGATGACCCGCTTGCGCATGAATGGTACTGTACGAAGCATGCACGTTGTGAGGCAATAAGGCCTCATGAATACGTGGGAACTTCTTGCCCGATCTGCCAACTCGATTATTAAGGTAGCACGTGGATGCGCCAGCTATTGCCCGATCTTTTTTTTTTTTTTTTTTGCTAGGGAGCTATTGCCCGATCTAGCTAGTACTACGGCGAAACATAATTGCACATACGAAAAGAGAGGAAGCCACACTCAGCCCTTGTTTACCTCTAGCGTATTTTAGGAGATGGGAGGAGATTATTCCGGATCCCGGAAAATCCCTACTAGTCTGTTTACTTCTAGTGTATTTTAGGGGATGAGAGGGGATAATCTCCAAATATCCCCTACCAACCATCTCATTTTTGCCTAACACAAAAACTCTAGTCCATGCTAGTGTATTGTAAGGGAAGAGTATTTATGGGGATTGGATGTTCACCAAATCCCCTCTCATCCCCACTCTTCCCATGCCCCTAAAAAAACTCTTGGAGTAAACAAGTCCTCAGTGTGTGAAAATCGTTGCGCTGCGAACTGAAAGAGGAAATAATAGCGGGCTAGCGGCAAGTAAAGTATAGGCTGGCACGGTCGACAGATCCCCCTATATGTATGTATAAGTATAACACGCCGTACGTGATGGCATCGCCAAGCAATAACCCAATGACGGAGCGGTCAATGGCCTCGTCTCACGACGACGACGGCAAGGCTGAGCTCGTCATCTCCTCGCTCCCACTCGAGACAAGGTTCCCGCCATTCCCGCTTAGGCTCTACGGCGGCTTCTGGTTCGTCGAGTCGATCCTCCCGGGTCTCCTTGCTGCCCATGCGCGGTTCAAAGCGAGGCCGTCCGACATCTTCCTAGCCAGCTTCCCCAAGTCCGGCACCACCTGGCTCAAGGCGCTTGCCTTCGCCACGGCCCACCGCGCCGATCACCCGCCGGACGACCCAGACCACCCGCTCCGCCTCTGCAACCCGCACGACCTTGTCAAGTTCCTCGAGACACCCTTCCTGCACTCACCGATCAAAGGTAGCGACGTGCTCGCAGGGATACCTTCGCCGGCGCCGCGCATGCTCGCCACCCACACTCCCTACTCGCTCGTGCCGGAGTGCATCACCACCGAGGGAAAGATCGTGTACATCTGCCACGAGCCCAAGGACGCCTTCGTCTCCTTGTGGATGTTCGCCAACAAGATGGCTTCCAAGGAAGCCGGCGACGACACGCCTCCATTCACGATCGAGGAGGCGTTCGAGCTGTTCTGCGACGGCCGGTGCTTTGGCGGTCCGCAGTGGCGCCATGTTGCAGAGTATTGGGATGCGAGCGAGAGGTGGCCAGAGAAGGTCCTCTTTCTCCGGTACGAGGAGATGCTTCTGGAGCCCGTGGGGAAGTTAAAGAAGCTGGCGGAGTTTATGGGATGCCCGTTCTCCGCCGAGGAGGAGGCGGCAGGGGTGGTGAGAGACATCGTGGAGCTGTGCAGCATCGATGCCCTGAAGAATGTGGAGGTGAACAAGACTGGGAGTCAGATGTACGTGAAGAACGAGGCCTTCTTCCGGAAGGGGATCGCCGGGGACTGGAGCAACCACATGACGCCGGCTATGGCAGAGCGTCTAGACAAGATCGTCGAGGGCGCTCTGCAAGGTACGGGGTTCACCTTCGCTGACACCCAGTCCGCGTGAGCCGCTGATTTCACGTCTAAAATATGGTTTTCCTTTGATTTCGAGTTCAAAACCGCCTCAATGCCCGCTTAATTTACGAGTGTGTCCGTTATTTTCTTTTTTTGTGAGTGCAAGAATAATTTTTTTTTTCTAAACTTAAGCCACCTATATTTCTTTGTCTACAATATTTGATTTGCAAATTTTATGTACTAGTAACCGTGCACGTGCAACGCACGTCTCAAAATCAACTAATGCATTTGAAATTTGGATTGGCTCTCTGAAAGAAAAATTAACGATGCGCTCTCTCTATCTCGATTTATCCGTGTTTTCAGTGTTTTTAACGTTCGTCTTGAAAATAACAGTTGTAGGCTAAACATACTCTTAGCCAACGACCCAAGCTAAACCTTGAAAATACACTTTTGTGAAATTCAGTAAATAATTTTCATTAGATTATTCACGACATTCGGATCTCTAAAAATGCAGGCTCAATCTGTTAGGGGGAGAAAACACATTGCTTAATCCAATTATCGATGTGAATCGACAATATAACAAATCGTCACGAAGGTGAAGCCAATTTATTAATCAAACCAAATATGAACGTAAATTCCTTATCTATGCAACATCAGTTTATTCATCAAATCACACAGTCATCATCGACCAAATTTTGAAGGAGAAAATCTAGGTTTTCGGATCCAAATGGAGTACATATTAGCGGTGATAAGAAAATGACAATCACACAAAATAAATATTATTCCACACACTTATGATGCTTGTAAAAGTTCATTGCTAAACGGAGGCTGGACTCTCGTATCTCCTCAATCTCACTCCGCTCCATGTGCTCAATCATATGACCAAAGAGATACTTCATGGAGGAAACATGCGCGCAATTAGATCCACCATCAAACTCTGTCGTCTTCGACGGAGGTTCTTCATTGGGATCGACGTGTTCCTCATACATGTCCCTCATGTAACACCACTCTTTTGACATTCTCCTGAATTGGCGTATCAACAAACACGTGCGTGCTAACACCTAAAACATAATAAAAATATTGTCGGAAATAACAGAAAATACTTGTGCGTATTTGATCCTTACCTTCTATTTCCTCCGTTCCAAATTATAAGAAGTTTTAGCCTTTTCGGATTTAGATGTATAGACGCATTTTAGTATATAGATTCACTCATTTCGAGTCAACATTAAAATATCTAAAACATCTTATATTATGGAACAGATGAGTAGAATATTAATCTGCGAGCATGTTGGGCGTGGCTCAAAAGTCAGGGTAGTTGCATTTGTGTTATCAAGTGAATCTGAAAAATAATCTTTAAAACACAAATATTTGGATTATATATTTAGACACATAAATGCGAAGTATTTAGTTTACTTGATTCATGAACAACCTCCATGTTGGAGGCTACAAGAACACTGCTATTTTGTTCTGCTAATGACAGTTGATTGTCGTAGATATAAATGAATTCTGTTACCTACTGCAACTCTGTTACCTACTGCTTTTTGCATGCAGTAGTTGAATCGACTCCTTACATCAATTCTACAACTCAATACCACAGATTGGGTTCCCAGCATTTTATCTTAAATTTTGTAGAGCAGTAACACAGTAAGCATTGTTATGCCGCTAAATTAAGTCCTACAATGTCATACTCCCTCCGTCCCAAAATAATTATCTTAGATTTACCAAAAAGTGGATGTATATAGACATGAAACATGTATAGATACATCTACTTTTTGACAAACTTGAGACAGTTATTTTGGGACGGAGGGAGTAACTCGGAAGCTAATTCCTTGGGCGATCATTTAGCCTTTCTTTGGAGCTGTGTAACCATCTACACCGCTGAACTGTAGACAAAAAAGGCATGCCCCATTGTAACTTACTTATATGTGCTCGAATCTGAAAATAGCCAACATAGGGTATGAGAGCGATGCTTTCAGTGACATCTATCAGTAGCAAACACAAAAAGGCAAAATCAATTATTAGTATATAATGTGTGAAAGCAAAGAAAGACGCTCTAGATCAGTTCAACGAAATAAATACTATGGCGCATCACTTCATTAGGGAACCAGGAGAAAGGGCTGGATTAGAATTGAAAGAGGAAAAGGTGCAGAAGCAGTTAGTCACTGGAATTTTCACAAAGGTCTATAAATATCAGTAGTACAGAAGCAAGTACCCACGTTTTCAACCTTCGGTGATCACCTTTTCAATTGATGGGGAACGAATTGTATGCGCAAGGACATGAATGAGACACTTTTATCCGCGTTACCAATCTGTGCATCCACATTAACACGATGAAGGAACTGATAAAAGAAAGGATGCAACTTGTCTTCGATGGGAATGATGGTGTCTATGCGGTGCTGGTAGTAGAGGTCGATGTGGTCAACGCCGAGGAGGTGCAGGATGGTCTCGCGACATGCCCGCACGTACTCTAAAATAGACAAATTTTCATACCGTTGTAAACTATGAAAAGAAGGTGAGTTTACAAACAAAAAATACGATCAGATATGAGTTATCTCAATTTTGCTCAAACTACTGGAAACAAATTTTTCGTGTTGGTTGGTCTTCGGCGGGCTGCTCAAAGGGCAAGAGCCCCAAGCTACAACTACCTGCAGGCTGCAGCATCGACATGACTGCTGCCATGGACGCAAGATACAACTACTGGAGTATCGTTCTGATTGTCTTTGTATGTGGGCGCTGTCTTCGGCGAGCAAGCTGACCTGTTGTGCCACTGAAGCCGTAAAGAAGAAACAGAATGCGACCTGACAAATGCCACACCTGAAGGCTGTCACGGCCTCACAGGGGCTGAAAAATTCAGGATGACAACGCTAGCTCATCGATGATCTTCAGCTCACTTGCGCCGCCGCTGTAGACGCACGCAGCAAGAGACCGCCACCCTTCAGCATCCATCCACGCCCCACTCTCCACCATCTTCTCCAACACGAAGCAGGCTTCGTCCGCCTTGCCGTCGTCGCCTAGCCCTCTCGCCAGGTGCCTGAAGGTGTGCGCCAGAGGGCCGTGCCCGCTCGCCAGCATGGCGTTGAGGACCCGCAGACCCAGCCCGAAGTCGCCGGCTCTGCAGCACCCGTCGGCCAGGACGCGGTAGGTGGCTGCGCTCGGCACGGCGCCGTCCTTCAGCTGCATCTCCACCAGCGCCTTGTGCGCCTCGGCCACCCTGCCGCCGTCGTCGCACAGGCACTTGATCAGCACGTTGTAGCTCGCGTCGTCGGGCTTGAGCCTGCGCCTGCATCGCGTTGTCGCCGCCGGCAATTCCGACGACCATCGGTCTCCGTGCGCCGCCCGTTCGGCTCCCCGCGACGCCCTCGTGCGAATCGGCCCGGTTCCAGCCCCACGCACGTGCTCCTCTGCTCGAGCGCGAGCTTGACAGAGTTGGGCGATCCCGCCGTCGCGTGCGTCACCTGCTGACGTCCGGCGTGTAGCTCGTGGAGCTTGTGGAGCCCGTGTCGGAGGAGCACAAATCGATAGAGTAGGCGACTGTTCTCTCGATCTGTTTGGGGATGGTGGAGCACCTCTTGATATGTTTCTTTCACGCAGTAGTGGGCGGGGCATAGAGAGCGGCGGCAGATGAAGGTACTGGGCAAACGTGAAGCAGGGATCAAGCTTTGCGTCGGCGCTGAAGGATGAAGGTGGAAAAGGAACATTTTTTGCGATGGGGACGATTCAGGCGGCGGCGGGGAACCCAAAGCCAGGTTCAGCGTGAGCTCTCCGGTGGCCGGCGCTGGGACAGATCAGCGAGGGAGCTGGGCAGCGCGGCGGCGCGGATGTTTTTCTTTTTTCCCTCTATGGATCAAATAACGGTTGGACCAGTATGGTGACAATTTGGTCGTATTATGTGATTTGGTGGGAGGGTAAAACGGGAAAAATCGGACATTGTTGAGTTGTCAAACATTGGAGCGATCTGGAGCGTCGATCAGATATTTGAACGGTACAGATTTAAAGTATCCCAACATGTTTGCTCTTTTAATAATAAGTATAGATGCATAGCTTCAATATAAGACTTATTTTTTATTTTTAGACAGATAATTTGTAATAATCTAGCTAGTGACCATGTATTAGTTTGTCGTCCCGGCATGGCCGTGGATGCCGTCAGAGGCAGCCTGGATTGCTTCGGAGCTTGCCGGAGAATTGGTCGTCGAGGACGCCGGAGATCGAGCGGTCGCGAGGACGCTTTCCCAGAAAAATCTAGACCACTCCGTGTAGGGTCGATGATCACGAACGGAGCTTGTGAGACATCGCTCGCCGTGCTACCACTGCACGGCGGGCAGCGCGGCCGACTTGGTTCGGAAGACGGCGCAACACTGTGGCAGACTGCTAGAGGAAGGAGAAGATGGAGTTGTGGTGTGTGTTTCGATCTCTCCAAAGCCCTGCTCTATACAGAAACTTATCAGGAATCTTTCCAACTGAGCAGCGTTTCAATGGAAGGTCTTCTGGCCTGACTCGCCGAGCAAAGCGCGGCGCGCACGTTGAAGGCGGGAGAATCGGGAGGAGTAGTGGCGTACAGTACTGCAATGTATATTTCCCAACAGCTCCACCAAAACTACTTGTGTGACTAGTACTGTGAGTTATGAGTTTGCGTCGAAGTGCTTATCGTGAGTAGCCGGCAGTTACAAGTACAAGTACCCGCTCTCCCTCCACCGGCAAGCTACGGAAATCTGACCTGTAGCCGGCAGTTGACAAGCTCACCAATAAGCTCTCCTTTGGAAAGCATGGCTTCTCAACAAATATGGCAGAGTGGCTTTTCTGTAGATGGTTTATGACACTGTAGATGGTTTATGACATCTTCAGTCATCTACCAGTTGATGGCTCTTGACCTAGTTAGAGACTTGGTTATTCAAGTTGGTGGATAAGCTTTACTCTGGTTCCATAACCTGAGATGGCTCAGTGCCGCGCTTCTTCGTACCCGCTGGCTCTACTAGTATATCAGAGTGAAACAGAATCGTACACACAAAATAGGCAAAATCGAAGAACATACAATGCATAACATCCTAAACCCTGTCATGTCCCGATGTCCGTACATAGGCCGCCATCTGGGCCTGGACTTCATGGGCTGTCCACAAGTACGTGGGCTGGTAGTACAAAAGGAGCGAAGGCGCAGAACGAAGACATCGAACAGAAATGAATTGACTTCTTCGGGTTGTTCCCGTTCGTCTCTCCCCCATCTGTCTTCTTCTTCCTCTGATCTATTGAGATATGGTTGCTACCACAAGCAACTAGGGTTTGGTGCTACCACAAGCACCTTGTATCCATCTCACGTCCCGGCAGTCGTCGGTGGCCACGGGATATTACACTTGGTACCAGAGCCACAAATTTCCGCCACCAAATTCAAAAAAAAATCCCCACAAAATTTTCCACATTCGATCTGGTGCCGAATCGATGGAGGTGGCGACGACAACGACGGAAGCGACCTTGAGCGCCATCCATGAGAGCTTGGCGCAGCTCAGCGTGAAGCTGGGTCGTATTGCCGCGAGGCAAGACAAGATGTTGTTCGATCTGAAGAAGACGACGGCGGCGCTTGCTCCCACCGCCACAACCACGCCGATGTTCGTGTCGAGTCGAGTATGGGAGCAGACGACCAAGCCCTCGTTATCCTCGCTCTTCTCAGCGATTCGGGTCGTGGCTGATGGCGCTCCGCACGCGGACGAGGTGGTCGCCACCGCCATGCCCACCAGGTGTTCGACGGTTGGCTCAGCTGCCAATGTCGGCAACGACCAGGTTGTGGTCATGTCCCCAAGCGGGGGTGACACACAAGCAGCGGTTAGAGTGCTCGGTGAGCCCTCGCTGGACCGTTCGGCCCTCAAGTTGAACTTACCGATACCCACAGTGCATTCGGCGAAATGCAGCCTTGGCAACGCCGATGTGCGGAAATCTGCAGTTCTGAGGGGATCGTCTCCGGGTTTGTCCATGAACGCTGCTTTGCTCAACGACACCGCCCTCGGCTGCACGTTACCCACTACCGCTCTTCCGGTTGGTAGAGACACATGTAATACAGCCCAAACTCTCGATGGGATGGTTGAAGAGGAGGTGTTCACTACTGTTGGAGGTTTGTCCCTATTTTCCGAGCTTTGTGTGGATGATTCTGATGCGATGGCGAAAATGCTCCCTGAGAACATGGTGTGGGACGATGAGATTTCGGACCAAGTGCTCACTCATATCGGCAGCTTATCGTTGTTTGTAGAGATTGATATGGAAATTCACGAAGTGTTAGGGGACAGCATGAACAAAGTCGCATGCCTCAGTCACACAACAAGTGGAGTTAATCAGGTGTGCCTTGTGATGACATCTGACAAGGGAAAGCTGCAGTTGTCCAGGGAGATGCAACACGAAATCACTCAGTGCAATTTGTGGTTATGTGTAGGCGGGAAGTCTGATGCACAATTTTCTTGCCATCAACCCACAAACTTGAATTTCCTCCTATATCATGGCAGCAGTAGTGGTATACTCATATTACCATGGGATCCGGGAACTCATGAGGATATGGTACATGAATTACTCTCTCTGCTTAGGCAAGCTGGAGGAGGACTGACAATTAGTCAAAGGTTTGGGACTGAAATGAGGAGAGCAATGACTATCAGGCAGTACCAGAATAGTGTGGATTGTGACTGTTTTGCTCAGTTTGGTTGCTATTTGGCACTTGGGGCCCGATGCTTGGGCTATGCTCTGTTACCGTGCACTAATCAACATACAATTCAGAACTATATGCTGATGGGACAAGGCTTTGCAGTGATTCTGTTTCTTGTGCTACAAAGTATATATAACTGCAAGAAGTTATGGCTGTTGAAATGTGTGGCCACAAAATTTCAGTGGAGATCATGGAACCGTGGTGTTCACAAGCAGCTGGTCAAAGAGGTACTGCAACCTGAAGTGGCACGACACAGTGAGTGGATGAATATTTCTTGTCAATCTCTTGTTCATGCAGTTTGCACCTGGGCACTATACTGGAACCATATTGGTGATTATCGAAGACTTACTATCCTGATATGCAACAATCATTGGAGTGGTCTACTGATACAAAAATCAGAGGAGTGGTGTTACATATATTCGGATGTAGAGGCTACATATTTTCAGTTTCAAGCTAGGAATCAACTGGTGTTTTCAGAAATTGGTAATTTGCATCTTGAGAGCAGGAGCTTTGGAAACTTTGGCATGATCTGGCTTATATATGTGCACAAAGGGCTATCTAATTGTTGTGATTTCTGTTCCTTCACCCATCTGGCAAACCATTTTCGGTACAAGCAGTGGGATCCCGGGGGTTCACAACCGAGAAGATTGTGCAAAATAGGCAGTTGCAAACAGGGCCGACCTGACCGAGCCATTGCTTGGGGGCAAGCAATGTTTTTTGGGGGCGGTAATGTCATGTCCCGATGTCCGTACATAGGCCGCCATCTGGGCCTGGACTTCATGGGCTGTCCACAAGTACCTGGGCTGGTAGTACAAAAGGAGCGAAGGCGCAGAATGAAGACATCGAACAGAAATGAATTGACTTCTTCGGGTTGTTCCCGTTCGTCTCTCCCCCATCTGTCTTCTTCTTCCTCTGATCTATTGAGGTATGGTTGCTACCACAAGCAACTAGGGTTTGGTGCTACCACAAGCACCTTGTATCCATCTCACGTCCCCGCAGTCGTCGGTGGCCACGGGATATTACAAACCCACTAACGCAAATGCTTCAAGCCGAAGTAACAATCCTCCTCACAAACTTTTATTCAGTGGAAACAACATAACCTCTTTGGGCCAACTTAACACTTCTGCATGGCTGGAACTGAAAGATCGAGCACAGAGCAAACCGTCTACGGCTTCCTGTTCTGCTCCGCAGGAGGGAAGAAGGGCAGCTTCTTCAGGAATGGGAGCATCTTCTTGAAGAACTGTGGCTCGGTGACGGCATTGCGCTCGGCCGGGGGGTGGTAGATCGGCGAGGGCTTCGGCGGCTTGGCCACAGGCGGGAGAGCGTGATCGTGGTCATGGTCATGGTCATGATCATGCTTGGGAGGGATGGGTTTGACGCCAGGCGGGAGAGCGTGGTCATGATCGTGGTCGTGGTCGTGGTCGTGGTCATGATCGTGCTTGGGAGGGGTAATCACGGGCGGTTTAATGACAGGCAGGTGAGGGTGATCATGATCATGCTTGGGAGGGACGATCACGGGCTTGTGCAGAGGATTGCAGAGGAACGCCGAGGCGCATTCCGCTGACGGTTCGTTCACCTTGCCAGCGAGCGCCACGAAGGTCATCTTCCCGTCGTGGCTGGGCTGTGCCGCGACGATCTTGGAGGGCTCCTGCCCGGGGCATGGCACGCTCGACGCGCTGTGGAGCTGCGCGAAGCAGTCCTGCTTCAGCTGGCCGTCCTCGCCGATCTCGTCGGTGGCCAGGGGGACGGTGAAGGCGCCGGACTTGTCCACCTGCCCCACGGCCTTGCTCTCGTACTCGCCCTTGTCGTTCTTGCACTTGACAGCCACTTGAAGACCTGAAACAGGTCCACAGTAAAGTGAACAGCGGCCAATGAGGCTCTGCTATTTTTGCGATGGCTTTGCTCGCTAAACAACAGTACCTTTGAAAGCTGCCTCGGCATTCATGTTCTTCCTTGTGCAGTCAGAGCACCTGGCCAGGCCGACCACGACCGGCGCTGTCTTGCCGTGCGTAGCATTAGCGACACCGATCGCCAGTGCTATGGCGCAAACTCCGACAGAAACTGTCGAGGTAGGAACTCCATGGTGGAACTCTTCCACGTGTTGGGAAACGAAAGGGAAGCTGCTGTGGTTGGATGTGGAACGCAGCGGGCACCGCTTATATAGGCGTCACAAACACCGGCGGTGGCTCAGTCGACCGGAGCGGCCCGCAAGTGAAACGAGTGAAGTCTGGCCAAATTTGGCGCCGGTTTTGCAGGTTACCCATTAATGTCGCCTCACTGTGATCACCCTTCCTTGAAATTCACTCTTCCCGCCTACCTAGTACTGTCCGTTAATGGTGAAGCGAAGCGATGTGTACTACTCGTACGTAGCACATGGATTGCCCTTTCTATATAGGTGTTGCTCGAAATTGTTAATGATTCATGAACTGCTAGTGGAGTATAGTTGCCATGTCTGCAGGATCGAATGCATGAAGAAGGAGGGAACCTGTTCACATCGGGGTCATACAAACGACGCCCTACGACCCCGCGAGCTTCTCTAGTTATTTTTTCCGAAAAGGGAACACCCAAGCCTGTATACGGCTCTAGATTTATTTCATTTATTTAACAAAGACCGGCAAAAGTCTTGCAACAATTATACAAACTGAAACCATCAAATAAATTGACAACACAATACCAAACCACACAACTATAGAGAAAAACACGGAGCGTTGTGCCGGCCACAACCATCTCTGGCTCAACGGCCAAATCTTAAGAGAGCGCCTTATGCGCAGGCTCACCAAGTTGCCACCGCCATCTTCCACCGAACCATCTTCAGGCGAGAATCGAAGTGGGCTTGCCGTCGACGCCGTCACGGCACCAGACAGTGCCACCACCCGTGTGCGTCTATCATGACTCGTCTTACGCTCAGACCGCGCGGCGCCATGCATGCCACCGAGATTTGTTGTCGATTAGAAATATGTAACACCGCTCCACCTTCATACCCCTCCAGCCAGTATGTGCTCCAAAATGACAGCTCTCAAGAGGGAGAACGACACCGAAAATTCATTGCTACGCTCATCTTCGCCTCATCTTGCAGAAGATTGGGTCGGTTTGCGATGCCCTTACTGACGTTGCTTGGATCAGCCGTGATCGTTGAGCATAACGGGAAATCCAGAAACCTCTGGTCCCTCCTTTTGCAAGTCACGCTTCAACCCGTGTCTCATATTGTCTCTCTTGGAAGCTATAGGAAATCTTTGGCGACGCCAAGGTGCAGTTGTTCGTTTGGCTTGCGGTTCAATCTAGGTTATGTACCGGTGATAGGTTCGACAAGAGGATTTGGCCGAATTTCTAAGCATGCCCCCTTTACAAGTGTGTGTCGGAGTCGGTAGCACACTTGCTCTTCTAGTGCTGGGAACTTCTCGCGTTTGTGACCTTATTAAAGATTGGTTAGGCCTGAACCACTTCAACTTTTCTGCTTGGGCAAAAGAGATGGTGGCTCGTCATCACCACCGTCCCCAACTCTCTAAGAAAGAATTAGTCTTCATCGTTACGCTCATCTCCCAAATAAATGTGTGTGTATTTCTTATTAAGGGCCTCTTTGATTCAAAGTATTTTCATAGGATATTTGAAGAATTTAAATCCTTTGAATTTTTTCTATGTTGGTTGTTTGATTTGTAGGATCGAATCCCGTAATATTTTTTCCCAAAGAATCCTTTAGACTAGATTTAATAGGAAATCTAACATCCAAATAAACCTCTTTTTCATAATGAAATTTGATGCTTATGAAATCCTATAAAAATGGAGTGAGGATGAAAATACAATGCCCTGTTTTTCCTATTCCTACATTTTTATAATCCACGAATCGAAGATATCATGATCATTGTTGGTGAGATTGTATCCAAGGCAGCCATGTGGATCATCGCTAGTGTTCGTATCTAGGCTTCAGCCTTCTTTTAGTTGACGAAAAGGCAAAGCTTTTGGGTGTATAATTTGTCCTAAATGGCCATTTGGAAAAAATCAATCACTAATGGACTTGGAGAAATTTTTCAATCAAATATGGCCCCTCTCCAAAAACGCCACACTAAAATTCGTCAGGAGTCAGGACCAAGTGGCCGGTCCGTTGCCACTATGAGAGTTGAGAAGTTCCCATATTTACTTTTGTTTAATTTCTTTTCTTTTCAGGAAGCTCTGTTACAGAAAACAGAGTTAAACAGAGTATTACCACGGATCTCATGACAGACAGAACCCCTCCAACAAAGCACAGCAGCCGAAAGTTTACCTGTGAAACCTCCGGTTCCCAAATTCAAAGCTCTAGTAAGAAATTAACCGACGAGTATAGATCACAACAGTGTTATGGCATAGATCGCGCACTTTCTTTTTATTTCACAAACAAATCAGCGAACTGAAACACCAATGCCAGCACAATGGCACGAACTGAACCAAACAACAAACCACTGAAAAGACAACAGCAACAGGATCAACTAACACACAGTGACACAAACATATCGACTGGCAAATGTCGTCACGCCTGATGCTCCCTCCTCAGCGCAGGAGGTAAGTGAGGCGTCGCCACTGCATGCGTCGTAGTAGGCCAGATCAGTTTTTGGGCTCTGGCTTGTCCTCCGGCGGGCACGGCTTCTTCTTGTGCATGAGCTTCTTCATCTTGTGGTGCTTGTGGAAGAACGGCTCCGGCTCATCCTCCGGAGGCTGCGGCATAGGGGGCCGTACGAGGGGTGGGAGGAGTGGGCGTGGGCGTCGGGGGCCGTACGAGGGCGTGGGCTGTGGCCGTGGCTGCGGCGGCGGCGGCGGGGGGCCCATCATGAAGTGCTTCTTCTTCTTCTTGCACAAGCACGCGACGGGCGAGAAGACCGTCCCGTCGGCGACGGAAAGGTAGGTGCCATCGGCGGCGCCACCTTGGCTGCTGGGGCCGATCATGGGCGGCGCCAGCCCGGAGCACGGCGTGTCGGGCGCGCTGTGGAGCTGGGCCAAGCAGTCGCGGTCCAGCGCGCCGTCGTCGCGGAGGAGGCCGGCCGCGAGTGGGATGCTGAAGGCACCGGTGTCGTCGAGGTGGCCGAGCGTCTGCGTCTCGTAGGTCTCGCCGGCGCCCGACCTGCACTTGATGGCTACCTGAAGCCCTGCAGCGCGCGACGTGGAGAAAATAAAATTAGAAGTTTGCGGCCGCGTCACTGTGGGCTGTCCAAGGACCAAGTTAAGAACTAAATTGCAGGAACGAGTTGATTATGATGCGGCCCAACCTGCTATGTACAATTCGCAAAGAAAATACTACCCAGTTCGGCGTTTCTGCAGTATGTTTGGACCTACTAAATTATGTACATATATTTTGGGCATAAACATTTCTACATCTACTACAATGTGTAGGCCGGTATGCAGGATAAAAATGAGTCGAGTTCTAAAATTCCTAGTATACTACTTAGTACTTACACTAAGAACTAATGTTTTCTGTTTGTGTGAAAGGCCGAGGTGTTCATGGCTACACTGTAAGGTATATTGGCAGTTACACGCACCTTTGAAGGCATCCTCGGCCTTGACGTCGTTGGGGGAGCAATCCAAGCACTTGACGGAGCCAACCACGACCGCCGGCGCCGCCTCAGCCGCACCGAAGCTGACAACGGCCAACATCACAGCAAAGGCACCGAAAAGCGCAGCAGTTCCAGCAGGAGGAACCAGCCGAGCCCCCATGATGGAAGAACCCCTACTACTGCTTCTGCGGAAGAAGTAATCTGAGAAAGAGGCACTGGTGAATGTGGATGAGGAACAAGGGGTGGTCTGCATGGGTATATATAGGGCGGTGTGGTAGTGTTAGTGTGACCGGGCTTAGCTCTTGAGGTTCACGTGAACAGCCCGATGGGAAAGAAAATGTAGCTATGGGTTCAAGGATTTGCTAATGCAAACATCCGTACTCACCAGTCAGTACTCAGTACTGATCTGATGATGATTTCCTCCGTGATTCTACATTTTTCCTAGCGACCGAGCTGTACTGTAATTAAATACGCCCGATCTTGCAATGTCCTTTTGTCAAATTTGTCTTTGGTTAAGCTCTCGTTCAATTAGACAGATCAGTCATGCGTTTTTCGCTTCCGTTTCGAAGAGAAAATGTGGGCGGGGTTTTCCCTCGAACGAGAGTATGTATGAAACGGTGAAATTTCAAATTTTCAAAAGGGACAGAGAGTCGGTGCGTCTCCTCACTAATGTGGTGTGCTTCATCTGTCAGGGTGGCTCATAAGCAACGCAGGGTGCATGGTTTATGTATGATAAAAGGGGTTGGTTAGAGCAACCATGTGCGTGCCATGATGACTCATGGCCGGAACACGGAAAAGAAATTCGGGCCGGCCGGGATTTACGTACGCTGCGCAAGATGAAGAAAAGAGAATAGTTATGTGAAATACAGTAACTCCCTTGCACAAAACTGAACACCCGGACAATATCGCGTCAGTGTTGCCTTCATTGCTGCGTTGTCTGCATCGCCATGTTGGTGCTTCACACCAAGGTGGACCGTGGACGGCTGTAATCCTGCAAATGGTGTCTATTTCTTGGAACTTGCGAATGAATGTTTAACGCTTGTAGCACGCACTGAGCAAATTTCCACCGACCACTGTTGCATTTTTTCCATACTACCCAAAAAAGGGCCGGGTTCCACTTGTAGAAGGATGATGAACCAAGAACTAAGTTCAGCATCCAAAGTTTGTTTTCGAAAAGGGAGGTAACCCGGCTTCTGCACCAATTGATACACAGATCCATGCAGCATCCAAGTGTAAAATGGAAAACAAACATCAAGCTTAGGGGGACGCACCATACTCCTAACAGCCCGGAGAGTAAGGAAAAGCAACGAGTTTTCTTTAACTTCACAACAGCACAAAGGCGGCGAATGGGGCAAAAGATCATCAAGATCTCCAAGCGAAATTAACTAGAATTCAACAACTCGAGCACTTTGTTTTTCAGTGATTGATCATTCGATCTTGATCGTCATCTTCGAGGGGCTCCAAACGTGTTGGTCCAGCAGTCAGCACCCCCTTCCATCCATCGCTGCTTGCTGCGTCCCCACCCCTTCCATCAGAATTCACTTTCCTATCCAGCATGCAAACGTGCCCATTAAGTGTAGTCTTAAATAGGCATAGTCAACAAATAAAAAATCAAGACAAAAGGATCAAAGATGAAACCCATGGAACAAGAAGCCCATTAAGTGTAGTCTTAAATAGGCTAGTACAACAGGGATCATGGCCCATGTGATCTCTCATTCACATTCCTCATGGACTAGTGATAAAAGATAAGGGTAACGCTCTCCTAACATAGGATTAAGCCACACTCAGTCGAGCTGGCCCAACATACTAAAAAACATCGTTGTGGCAACTCTCGACTAGCGTTCGACGACATTCATCATTTCTTTTTTCTTCTTCTATGTTTTCTTTTGTTTTCTTTTTTCGCCTTTCTATGATTTTGAAATTGTTTTGTTTTGAAAATTGTTCACATTTTTTCTCTCTTTTGGGATTATGAAAATTGTTGAGTTTTGAAAAATGTTCATAATTAAAAATATTTAGATTTCTAAACATTTTCTAAATCAGAAAGTTTTTAGAATTGAATAATTTTCAAAATTGATCATTTTTTGAATCTGAACATGTTTCAAATCTAATCATTTTCAAATTCTGAAACATTTTTTAAACCAAACTTTTTCCGAAATCTGAACAATTTTCAAATGTAGAATAATAAATGAAATGAAACAGAAAAAGGAAAATAGAAGAAAAAAAGAGAATGAGACACGCGATTTAAATGGGCATGCCCAGTGTTGGAACTTCAATCGACATGGGTCACTTTCGCCATCTGAAGGCGGGATATAGCTCGCAAGTCGGGGAGACTTGTATTGGATAGAAACCACAGGAAAGCTAGGTATAGACGAGAAGAGCATAATGCTTCGGTCTTCGGTCGAGGCATCCTCTATCGTGTTTTCCTAGTAGGTTTTTTTTTGAAATAGGTGTGTTTCTAGTAGCTGGGCCAAAAGGCATGCAAAAAGACCACCAAGTCAGCCCATGCACGTACGCAGGTTTCTTAACTCCCATGTCTCAAAATCTTTCATTTATTATTGATGATAATACATATGCATATATAACCAAATGTTTGTCTATTTATTTATTGCAATCATTTATCAACAACATAAAAATATGTGTGCTTATTATTTGTGCTAGTACAAAACATAATCAGCTAAATATGTCATGCCAGTACTTATACATATCTTTAGTATACAAGGGAATTCCAGACTTCTACCACCAGCTGCATGTCTATCAACCGTTCTAAAGCATATTGCCAAACAACATTTTTACATCCCACCATTCCTCGAGCTCTAGGTGCTTCTCAGAACCTAGCAGCTTAGCTCAAAACGGGCACCAAAGCTAGTCATGATAGCAAACTCAAGCAATATTTTTTTCCGAGGAAAGCTTCAAACAATAAAATTGGAAACATCCCGGTAGGAGCTAATTCCGTTTCATCGGGTCTCGACAGAAACCACAGGAAAGCTAGATGTTAACAGACGCAACACGGTCCACTAAAAAAACACAAGACGGGGGGCGAAACAATTTCCTCAAGACGAAATAGATAATAGTGAAACAATTTTATATTCAGATATTAAATACTGAAATGCAATCTCTGCACCAGGAAAAATCACCACTCCAATTCTCCAAAGCTCAAACAAGTCTGCACCACACACCCGCTGGCATATTGCGCCAGAATTAATGAAAACAAATCCAAGAAACCACGAATATCGGCATGCTGTGAAAAGTACCAAATTCAGAGACCCAGGCCCATGACTATGGCAATTGCAGCGTTGAGACCCAAAGCAACTCCTATCCCAAGCAAGCTGCAATGACTCTCTGGAGCGCCGCTGTCGTATGGGCTATTGTCCACCAGCGGCTGGCTGCCAAATCCCATCGTCTCCCCCACGCTCTCCACACCTTGCCCTCCACCGAGTCCTGCCGCTTGTGGCAGCGGCGCCAACGAAAGATCGGGCTGGGCATCTCCGTTGTAGGCGCCGTAGACTCCTCCTTCCTGTCCAAAGAGCAAGTTGCCGCTCCCCTGCCCGATCGGATCAGCGAACGGCGGCATTGCCGGGGCCAGACCGGGCGAGCCGGGCAACCCGCAGCGTTGCGCGGCGCGCGGCTCGTCGCTGGCCTTCCACGCGAGCTCACCGCCCTTGTCGAGGATGCGCATGTCGCCCTCGTCCACCAGCTGCAGGGTTCTGAGGAAGTCGTCATCAACAGACTCCGTGTCGTGGGTGTGCCACACCGAGTTGCTCCCGTCGAACACCTCCAGTCCTTTCCACGAGAGCACGAGCGCGCAGGTGTTCACGGTGCTCACAGCCAGGCACTCCGACTCCCACACGCTCTGGCCCTCCGCGCCCGGTGCGGTGGTGTCGAGAATCTCCACGTAGCAGAAATCCGCTCCGAGGCCGCCCGCGCCCGGCACTGTCTGGCTGCGCATGAAGTACGCCGCGTACTTGCCGGACGGCGAGGTGAGGAACAGCACTGGGTTCTCCTCCCAGTGCGGCGGGATGCTCGCCAGAATCTGCTGCTTGGTCTGCCGCTCTATGATTCCGGTTGGCGATGTGGCTATGGCGTAGGAAGGGAGGAGAAAGGCGAACGAGAAGCACATGGCAATGTAGGTGACTAGCTCCATGGCCGGCTACTAGTATGTGTTCCGCTCAGACGATGAGATGCTACGGACGTGTCTGGGTTTGTAGTACTCCCTCCGATCCATATTAGTGGGCATAGATTTATCTAAATTCATATGTATCTAGTTAAGTATTTAGACTAGATACATGTGTATCTAGATAAAGTTGTGCCCACTAATATGGATCGGAGGTAGTATTTGTGCTTGAGTGCTTGTGCTTGTGCGTGGGGTGGTGTGTCGGTTTTATAGTGAGACTTCGAAATGGAGTGGTACATGATGACGTTGCAAAGGCATGGACGGTTGAGTGGTTGAAGTCACCGGCTCCAATGGGCGCGTATTCGCTGACTTTGCCAGGCTCAACGTCACCTGACTTTGAGTCACTGGCAAGTGGGCCCACTATATGTGGGGTCCACATGTCAGCCACAACGTCACCGAATCCACAACGTCAGCGAATCCCAGCCGGGCTCCAATGTATCAGTGGAGATCAGGAACAGGAAAGCGCATGAGCACAAAGTCTGCCAGCGTCAGAATTTGGACTTTCCAGCAACAAGTTTGACCAAAAAATTATATCCTATGCTCTTTTTTTACAAAGGCTTCACTGCTTAGTCGACCGAAATTTTATTAAATCTTGGTCAAGTAGCTTAACTATCTGAAAAGTTGGTTCAATCTGTGATTAGTTGGGATTCTTCCAAGGTTGTTTATGGCCTTATGGGGTTTTATGTGTGTGATCGCTTGAGCTTTTGCGAGCTTTGTGCTTTCAATTGAGCGGAGAATCATAGATGTTTCGTTTTTTCTTCTATTCTGTTTATAATTTTACTTCATATAAATTGCAGAGTCTCTACATGCCATCTTTATGCATAGATCCAAATAAAGAACAAAGCAATTGACCGGCCACCATTGACAAGCTTCATGGCCAGGTCTTGAAGAGTTAGAGGATATAGTTTCCTATTTATTTCGAAGGGAAGGAAACATTGCTGATAGTATCCTTTTCAGGTGAGAAAAAACTATATATGCACTAGGGGAAAAAAGTTGTGTAGTCGTTTTGACGTTTTATTTGTCTAGCTAAAAATATTAGTTCATTTATCTAGTCTTTTTGTACTTATCTAACATAAAATTATTATTTCTAATTTATCTATCTTTCAATAATTATTTTCTTAAAATATTACCACATTTATTAGTAATATTTAGATGTTAAATTACACTATGTTGATGTTATCTTTGTCTACGAGATAACGGGAATGCTTGTTGGTGTTTTAGTACACAATTCTACCAACTTCTCGTGTTTTGTGTCAGCAATGTGTTTAGGCATCAGTACTTGCTCATTTGTTTTGGCACATGTTTAGTTTGAAACATGTTATTTTACATATTGGTACTTAGTTTCTAAATCTACAAGCTTTGTTGAAAATACATTTTTTGTGTGCACTTGAATCTTCTAACATGTACTTGTACACCTTCTTTGGTGGTGGTCGTATCATTTGATCATTTTAATCGCACTTTTTTCTGATAATATTTTTAATCTTACGTGGTATATGTCTGTTTCTGACTCATTATTACACCAGGTGTCCAGGTTTGAAACCGAGATATCTCGCTTTCGAACATGAAAAAAAAGACATTATTTCGGCATTATCTGACCAAATCCGCCACTGATGCAATTCAAAGAAAAATCAAATAGATGTGATTCTGATCCAGTGTATTAAGTCGGCAGGAACACAAATCGTGGGATCTAGCAGCTGTAAAATATATATTCTACAAGCGGATGCCGAAGTTAAATTCTAAAGCTTTGAGCTGAACACCATTTTGCATCGTTTGTTACCTCTGACAACAAGGGTCGGCGCGCTACACAGTATTGAAGCGATTCATATACTCCCTCCGTATCAAAATATAATACTTTGTACCTATTTTCTACACCATGTATCTAGACATGTTTTAGTGCAAGATTCATATGAACCTTGCACTAAAATATGTCTAGATATATGTGTGTGTACAAAGTAGGTACAAAGTCTTATATTTTGGTACGGAGGGAGTACTAGTTCGAAACGCTTTTGCCCAACATTGTAGATGGTCTAGGTCTCAAATAATCAGTGTGAGTGGCGTAGCCCAAAAGAAACCACATAGAGGGTCTTAGAAAACAAGCTTAAACAATCACAATAAATTACACATTGCAGTTTCAAATACAATACACTAATCCTACCAGCATGCCCACGCCCAGAAAGGCACCACCCTGATCAGGAGTTCGCAACACATCCCTGGCTTATTGCGCCAGAAATAAGAACAACATAGTCGAGAAACCACCAAAGCCGTCACGCGCAAAGAGCACAAGTACTGAAATCAGAAAGCGAGGGCCATGGCAATGGCAGCAGTGACACCCAATGCAACTCCAGTTCCAAGCAAGCTGCATCCATGCTTCAGTGCAGCACTGTCGTATGGGCTGTTGTCCACCAACGGTTGGTCGCCAAATCCAATTGTCTGCCCCACTTCCTCCACGCCCTGCCCCTGCCCTGCGACACCACCGTACGCTGCCGCCCCGCCGGCGTTGCCATTGCCATTGCCTCCTTCTTCCTGTCCAAATGGCAGGTTGCTGCTCCCCTGCCCTATCGGCTGCGCGAAGGGCGCCGTTGCGGAGACAAGGCCGGGTGAGCCGGGCATGCCGCAGTGCTGCGCAGCACGCGGCTCGTCGCTGGCCTTCCACGCCAGCTCGCCGCCCTTATCGAGGATGCGCATGTCACCCTCGTCCGCCAGCTCCAGAGTTCTGAGGAAGTTGTTGTCAACTGACTCCGTGTCGTGGGTGTGCCACACTGAGTTGCTCCCGTCGAACACCTCCAGCCCGTTCCACGAGAACACGAGCGCGCAGGTGTTGATGGTGCTCACGGCCAAGCACTCCGACTCCCACACGCTCTGGCCCTCCGCGCCCGACTCGGAGGTTGCGAGAATTTCCACGTAGCAGAAGTCGGCTCCGAGGCCGCCCGCGCCAGGCACGGTCTGGCTGCGTATGAAGTGCGCCGCGTACTTGCCGGACGGCGATGTCAGGAACAGCACGGGGTTCTCCTGCCCATGCGGCGGAATGCTCGCCAGAATCTGCTGCTTCGTTTCCCGCTCAATGATGCCGGTTGGCACCGACGCCGTTGCACAGGAAGGGAAGAGAAGCGCCAACGAGAGGGACATGGCAATGTAGGAGACATAGACGAGCTCCATTGCTACCGGTTTGGAGGTCGTTGTCTGCTCAGTAGCTCTGTGTGTGAGGGCTTGTTGTGTTTGTATTTGTGATTGTTCACGAGTGAGTGTGTGCCTTTTATAACGAGATTTGGCAATGGAGTGGTACGCGATGATGATGCTATAAAGGTAACAACGTTGAGTGGTTGGAGTCACCGGTTCCAATGAATCAATAGGAGATTAGCTAGGAACGACAACGAGCACGACGTCTCTCGGAATAAAGAGCTCCCATGTACGACTTCTCGAACTATTTCACATATATAGTATTGAAATCATCTAATTCCACTCTCATTTTGTTGAGACACTATGGAGTCTCACAAGTCAATTTCAGCTGAATACCTTAGTGGTGCACTGGACTTCAACAACTCCACCGAAGTTTGAGGATTGTATTGCTGTCTTCTTTTTTCTAGGCAACTTATTAATGCATCAAACTGATAAAGATACAATAAACCAAAGATACAATAAACCTAGACTCAGTTAAAACATGTTGATTTGTGAGATACTGCAAACCTCCAACAAGACTTCTGTACTTGAATGCATCATCGGAACTGAGAGGAACACCAAGATCCCGAGATAGCTTCTCAGTGGCGGACATGGGAGTGGGGACAGCTCGACAATTTTCCATGTTGGCACGGTACAACAAATCAAAAGCATATTTGTGTTGTGTCAAAACCATGCCTTCAGCAGTATAAGCAGCCTCAATGCCAAGAAAATACTCAAGCCGGCCAAGATCCTTAATAGGAAATGTGGAAGAAAGAGTCTGAACCAATCGGTCAACGGCAGAAGCAGACGATCAACATATACAAGCATGTAAACTGTGATACCTTGATGATCAAATATGAAGAGAGACGTGTCGGCCTTGCTGGAGACAAACCCGAGCTGATGAAGTTTGTCACTTAACCGCGCGTACTAGGCACGCGGAGACTGCTTGAGGCCATAAAGACCACGCTGAAGTTTGCAGACATACTGAGGGTGTCGAGGGTCTTCAAAACCGGGGGTTGCTGCATGTACACTTCCTCGTCCAAAAACCATGAAGGAAAGCGTTGCTGACGTCAACCTGACGGAGGCACCAACCACGAGAAATAGCAAGTGAAAGTACAAGACGAACTGTAACCGGCTTCACCACAGGACTAAATGTGTCATGATAATCAATACCATACTGTGAGTGAAACCTCGCGCAACCAAGCGAGCCTTGTGTTTATCAACAGAACCATCAGGGCGAAACTTGGTTTTAAAAATCCACTTACTTCCAACAATATTGGTGCCGGGTGGTCGAGGAACCATAGTCCACGTCTGGTTATGCTGAAGAGCATCAAACTCATCTTCCATTGCAGAGCGCCATGCAGGCTCGGAGAGAGCAGTGCGATGTGAGGCAGGAACAGCCAGAAAAGCACGACGTTGATATGGATTGTAGCGGACCATGCCGTCCTTGGGTATCATCGGTCGATGAATATTATTACGCGCGCGAGTCATAATAACACGCGGAACTGCAGGGGCGGGCGGCTCGTCAGGCGAGTGTGCGACTGGAGTCGATGGAGAGCCGTCCGAGCCGACGGGCGAGGAAGGCCCATAAGGAGAAGGCCCATCAAGCTGGAGCGCCGGGGTCGCAGACAGTCCAGTGGGCGAGGGTGCCGGAGGCGCAGATGGCCCATCAGACGAGGGTCCATCAGACGAAGGCGTCAGGGGCGCGGAAGCTGGCCCAGACGTGGAGCGAGGCGAGCCAGATGCGTCATCTCCTTGTGTAGATGCGGACGACGCAGGATCCGAGACATGCACGCTCGGGTTGCCATGCACGTCGATCACGTGAGCTGGAACCTGCACAGGAACAAAAGAAACAAGGCTAGGTGCATCAACTGGTAACATGGAAATGTCATAATTACGCATAGTAGTATTCTGAACAGCTGGTTCATGCAAAGGAAATGAGACTGGATGTAACTGAGAAACATCGACCACTACACTAGGAGTGGCAAACGGAAATAAAGCCTCGTCAAAAATGACATCTCGAGAGATATAGATGCGACCCGTGCTACGATCAAGACACTTGTAACCTTTGTGCATAGGGCTATACCCGAGAAACACGCACATTTTGGACCGAAATTCGAGCTTGCGAGAATTGTACTTGCGAAGGCTCGGCCAACCTGCGCAACCAAACGTGCGCAGAAAAGAATACTCAGGAGACATATTTAAGAGTCGTGAGAGTGGTGCGGTAGTGCGAAGAACAGGCGAGGGCATCCTATTAATAAGATAGCAAGCAGTAAGAAAAGCTTCATCCCAAAAACGAAGTGGAAGCGAAGAATGAGCAAGGAGGGCGAGGCCTGTCTCGACAAGGTGTCGATGTTTGCGTTCAGCTATACCATTTTGTTGAGACATGTGCGGACATGAAACACGGCGCGAAATACCCGTGCGTTGGAAGAAGGCATGGAGATGGTGATATTCACCACCCCAGTCAGACTGAACGGCACAAATTTTAGTGTTCAAAAGATGCTCAACATGGTTCTGAAAAGTATAAAAAATGCCCTCAACATCAGATTTATGTTTGATCAAGTATATCCAGCAATAACGACTATAGTCATCAATAAAACTAACATAGTACTTAAAACCTCCAGAAGAAGGTAGAGCCGGGCCCCAAACATAAGTATGAATAAGCTCAAGAGGTGCATGGGAAACACGAGAAGAATAATTATAAGGTAATTGGTGACTCTTAGCACGCTGACAAGCATCACACACGAATGACTCAGAGTTTGGGGAACATGGGAGATTATGGGACTTAACAATATTTTGAACTACATTATTAGAAGGATGACCTAGACGCTGGTGCCACTGATGAGACGAAAGCTTGACACTGGAAGATGCATGCCGCACAGAAGATATGGCTCGACCAAACGGAAGCGGGTAAAGACCACCACGACTCCTACCGCGAAGAATGATTTTCTTCGTGACCTTGTCCTTGACAAAGAAAAAATATTTGTGAAACTCAAGGAATATATCATTGTCAGAAACAAGACGATAAACAGACAAAAGATTTTTGCTAATGCCAGGAACATGGAGAATATTTTTTAGATCAAGGGATTGCGAAGAACCAGCTATTCGAGAATGACCAACATGTGTAATAGACAAACCTGCACCGTTGGCGACTTGAACTTGGTCCTTGCCCTGGTAGCGTTCTTGGACGCCTAACCGGTTCATGTCATTGGTGAGATGATCAGTTGCCCCGGTGTCGAAATACCACGGTTGCTGATCATCATGTTGGGAGGCGACAGAGTTGCCGGAGCGCCGATCCTCGGCTTGATATACTTGGTTGAACCGGTTCTTGCACGTAAGAGCCTCATGGCCCCAATACTTGCAGATTTGGCAGCGTGGGCGGGAGTTGCGACCGTTGCGGCCACCGCCACCATTGCCATTGCCGCCACCGCTGCCGCCTTGATTGTTGCGGTTGCGCGACCCTGCTGACTGCCATTGTACTGGCCACCGCCATTGTTGTTGTCGAAGGGGCGCCCACCACCTCGACCGACATCACCCTGTCGAGCTACGGCATTGGCGGAGGTGGAGAAATCAGTCGCCTGGGAATTTTGCACCTTCATGGCCTCGCTCGAGAGGAGCATGGCATAGAAGTCGAAGAGGCTGAGCGAGGTCCCGGCGGCG
Source organism: Poa pratensis (assembly GCA_947311845.1). NCBI lineage: Eukaryota > Viridiplantae > Streptophyta > Magnoliopsida > Poales > Poaceae > Poa > Poa pratensis. The sequence continues at coordinate 23,484,895 of CAMZMU010000117.1, forward strand.
CTGAGGACGTTGAGAGAGTCCTAGAGCGACTCGAACTGGGAGCCGAGGCCGACAACGATGTAGTCTATCAACTCGTCATCGGAGATGGGGGCGCCGACCATGGCCAATGCGTCGGCATAGCCCTTCATCTTGCTGAAGTAATCCGCCATTGACAGATCACCCTTCTTCAACATCATGAGCTGACGTCGGATTTGCCGCACACCAGCGCGGCTTTGGGCGGAGAACATGGAGGTGAGGCACCCCCAGACGGCGGCGGCGGTGTTGCGACCGACCATCTGCCCGAGTATCTCCGGGGACATGGATCCGACCAAGATGCTGAGGATCCGCTGATCCGTATACCACCAGAGGGCATATGCCGGATTGGGCACGGTGACAGCGGCGGCACCCTCCCCGGTGGTGATCGTCGCGGGAGGCGCTGCGCAGCTTCCATCGAGGAAGCTGAACCAACCCTGGCCGGCAATGTTAGGCACGACCTGGGTCTTCCATAGAAGAAACATGGTGCGATCAAGGACGACAGTGATGGTGTTCGTGTAGGAGGTGGGCATGGTGGTCGGGATGGATGTGGCAGGGCCGGCGAAGGTGGAGTTGGCAGCGGAAGAGGTGGAGCCGGCGCTGATGGAGAGCTGGAGCGCGGAGGTCGTCATGGCGACGGCGCGCAGGTCCTAGGTCAGGAACAGCTCTGATACCAAGTTAAAACACGTTGATTTGCCGTGGTTAGCCCACACGGCTGGCTCTGCTTTGATTGATCAACAACGGGACATACAAGGTACGATACAAGTCGGTTGCTGTATTACAAACCGATCCGATCTCCTACTCTAATACGATCGGTAAACCGATCCTATCTCTAACAGACCCTACAATTGCTCCCCTCTTCTAGTCCGGTATAATCACTCTACAGCTAGAAACTATTCCCTCCATTCCAAATTATAAAAGGTTTTGACCACTTTTAATGTGAACTAAATACAGGCTAAAATGAGTGAATCAACCCACTAAAATACATTTAGATACACATGAATCAAAAAAAAATTCAAAAAGTCTTATATTTAGGAACCGAGAGAGTACTAGCTACTTCGATAGGGTCTTAGAGCATCTCCAACCGGAGTTGCCAAATTTGGCCCCCAAACTATCCGCGAACACGTCCGGGCGTGTCCGTGGACAGTGACCGGACCGCCCCTAAAAGTGGTCTCCTCCAGCCATATACCTCAAAGTCTTCTCAAAATGTGGGGTCATTTGCATGTAATTGGTGGGGAAGGAGAGAGAAGAATAAATGAAGGACAAAAGAAAGGAAAAAAGAGAGAAAAAAGTGGTCCAAGCGGACAGGCCGGGCATGACCAGACAGGTAAATCCTACCCCAAACTCACCCCACATATGGGTTGAGTTTAGGGGTTGCCGGACAGACAAACTCAAAAAATCAATATTTTTCAAAACCCGGCCCATTTTACAAAATTTGTTCCACACTATTTTTAAATCTAAAATACTACAAAATTATTCGATAACCAAAGTTATGGTTTTAACAGAGCTAGTGAGGAGGCGACCGGATCAAGTAACGAATGTCGAAGAAAACAAACTTATAGACTAAATGGAACAAAATTTAGAAATCATGAAGTAGAATAGAAATCTAGCTTATTAGAGAACCGTAAGAAAAAAAACTAATAAAAAGAAAATAATCAAAAAATTGAAAAGATAGGAAAAGCCCTTAAAAACAAAAAGATATACCAGATGGAACAACATTTTAGTGCTCAGGAAACAAGTAAAGTGGAACAAAAAATGTAATAACCGTGAGGCAAGTCAGCAATAGAAGGAACAAAATTCTGGTCTTTGTGGAACATAATTGTTGTATCCAATGAACACACACTATTTGGGAATAAAAAATTTAGGCCATTAATTTATAGCAATTGGAAAAAATGAGAGTACAAGAGAAACTCATTTTTTGATCAAGTGGAATAAATTTTTAGTACATGATTAAAAAATCACTAATACGGGCATAAAATAATCTTGAACTAAGTGGAACAAAAATTTAGCACCCGTGAGGAAAATCACAACTATAGGCAAACATAGAATTTAGACGAAATGTAACAAAATTTCAGCGTACATGGAACACATGTCGATTATAAGCAAAAATAATTTCAATAATAGTTTTATAGCCTCAGATCAAAATTTCGAATTGAACAAAAATAAATGCTTTTGACTAAATGGAGCAGAAAAATTAGAAATCAGGAAGAAAAAATATAAAAATTAGCTCAGAACAAAACCATAGAAAACAAAAAATAAAATAAAAATAAAATAAAAATGACTACCATGAAAGAAAAGTACTACTCCCTTTTTCCCGAATTAGTTTATACAATTTTTTTTAATATGGATAGATTTAGACATATTTTAGTTTTTAGATACATCCGTATTTAGATAAATCCAACTAATTGGGGACGGAAGGAGTAATTGGGAAGAAAAAACTACGCAAAGCAAACTTCCAAGAATCCTGGTGTATTTCGGTGCACAAACGAGCTCTGTACCCGCAGCTTCGAAAACGAACGAAGACCTGATGAGACTACAGCAGTGAAGTATATGGACCAAAACACCTTTCATTTGGCCTGGGCCGATTCCACCTCGAGTGACACAGAGCAAATTCGGACGTTCATTCTTATCTAAGGGCCCCTCGATTTCATGGCCCGTGTGGACGCCCCGCTGTCCCTCCCCCAGGCCGGGCCTTAAACACCGCCCTGATATCACAATTATTTTTACTACGAGTAGTAGAGTTCAACAAACTAAAAAAAAGTAGTTCACCTGCTCTTATTGATTAATCTTCAGTTCATGTACAAATCTGGGTTGACCGCCGTTGAACACGCCCTTGGTTGTAACCATATGCTGATACGCAGTGCCATGTCGTGTGGTACTTTCTGACTTTCTGAGCCGGCTGCTGTCCATTGATCATCTCATCATCTCTGTCAGAATTCATCTAGTTGCGGCTCACGAATGTGCCCGCCCAATCAATGAGGTCTCCAGGCCATCGTTCTGGTGCCGCGGCGCGTTCAGAATTAAATGGTTCGACTCGGGTTTTGAGTTGGCTTCGTTTTGAATTTTGTCATGTGTTCACGGAGTCCTAAAGTAGATGGTTGGAGGTTGAGAGTTGTTTGGTCACTTTCTCACTGCTCTTGCCTGCCTGTCCACTTATAAATTTTCTAAGCTTTCTTGTCACGGTTTCCCTTTGAAGATTAGCTCGTCTTAAGTGGCATTTTTCTTTTGCCATCATCTTAAATGTGATTCAGAAGAAGGGTTTTATATATGGCCATTTGGTGGAGCTAAGCTATCAAGAAAGCTAGTACTCCATTTGCTTAGCTGCTTCGTTTAAATGGAAAAGACGCTATCCAACCAAGTGTATCAGGCTAACAATGGTTCCATTTCTGTCATCACATCCAAACATTATCAGGAGACAGTGCACCAATGCAAATTTCGCAAATTGTGGATGTGCATAGGTACTATTGTGGGATAGCCAAACTTGTTCTCATAAACAGGGCAAAGTAGTTGGGCTACCCTTTCCAACTTACTCCACGTATGTATTTCATGAGTAAGTTGGAAAATAGGAGTGCTACTTTTTCCTAACTTATTTCAAGTTTTTCGACCACTGTACCATGATCAATGCAGAAAGTCAGACGAGCGTTGTATGTGATGGTTATGCAAAATAGACAGATGCTGAAATTAATTTGACGATTGACCACTAACTACATGGATTGTTAAGTCAATCCAACACCGAACTACCATACCAACATTAATCAAGCAAAACCTCAAAAAAAAAAAAAAATCAAGCATGCCCGGAACCGGATATTTTCCACAAGTAAAGACAGGTCGTGCTCAAACTCATATTTTCCTCATATACTTGCAGGGTTACACCAATAAGCATGGACTCTTCATTGGTTTGGCCAGAAACTGAAACGAGGCATCTTGGATGTATGGATATCACGGGACCAGAAGCAACACGTGCCACGGTTTTCCAAACAGAAATTCAGTCTCATGCATAATGAGAAATTGGGAGCATGTTTGCTCCTTTTATCGGGACCGAGAAAAGCAATACAGAAAATTTGAGACCTAACGACATTGCTGAGAAATAGAATCAATATAACTTGAAACTTCATTGTATTATCGTTTGTAATTCACACTTGATCAACAAGCACTGCCAGTGCCAGTACAAAAGCTGAAAACAATGGCACCTGCTCGCTCATGGAATCTGAATTCCAAAAACTAGCACTAGGTGTTTACAGCCACCTACAAGGAAGGAAATACAGAAGAAGAAGAAAAAACATATATATAATCTCCCCGCTGCACTTGTGTTCTTTACCGTGAGGAGAAAAGAATCATGTAATGTTCGTGTAAAAGTCACGCAGCATAATAATCAGACGTACGCCTTGGGCGGGTACATGGCGACGCAGTCCACCCACGGGTTGCAGCTCCTGTTCTCTGCTCCCGGCGCGGCGGCGGCGGCGGGCGACACCGCCGGCACGTCGCGGAGCGCGCGCCACACTGCGCTGTTGCACTTGAATCCCGACCCGAAGCCGATCTGCCAGACGCGGTTGCCGCGCTTCACCCGTCCCTTTGCCTCGGCGTAGGCGAGCTCGTACCAGAGAGAGCTGCTGCTGGTGTTGCCGAACCGATGCAGCGCGCACTTGCTCGGCTCCATGTCCTTGTCCTCCAGGCTCAGGCTGCGCTGCACCTCCTCCAGCACCGCGCGACCGCCGGCGTGCACGCAGAAGTGCTCGAACGCGCGGCGGAAGTTGGGGATGTAGGGGCGCACGCCCTTGGCGCGGAACACGCGACGCATCATGAGCGACTTTAGGAACTTGAGCTGCTCCGTCAGGGGGAGGACCAGGGGACCCAGCGTGGTGATGTTAGTCTTGAGCGCGTCCCCGGCCACCGCCATGAGCTCCCGCGCCAGCGACACGCCGACCTTGCCACCCTCGTCCTCGCGCTGGTACACGCAGTTGAAGCACTCGTCCGTGGCGCCCTTGTGCGTGCGCACGGTGTGGAGCAGGCGGTACTTGGCGCGGCCGGCGTCCGCACGGCGGTTCGAGAGCAGAGCCGCGGCGCCGCCCATGCGGAAGATGCAGTTGGAGAGCAGCATGGCTCGGTCGTTGCCGAAGTACCAGTTGAGGGTAATGTTCTCGGTGCTGAGGACGACGGCGTACTCGTTGGGGTGCGCCTGGAGCATGTCCTTGGCGAGGTCGATGGCGATGAGGCCGGCGCTGCAGCCCATGCCGCCGAGGTTGAAGGACTTGACGTCCTCGCGCATCTTGTAATGGTGGATGATCATGGAGGCGAGCGACGGCGTCGGGTTGAAGAGGCTGCAGTTGACGATGAGGATGCGCACGTCGCGGCGCGGGTTGATCCCGGTGGACGCGAACAGGGCGTCCAGGCACCCGAACATGACCGCCTCGGCCTCCAGCCGCGCCTCGGCCATGTTCAGCCTCGGCGGCCGCGCCTGGATGCCGGGGGGAGGTACGTCTCGTCTCCGAGCGCGGAGCGGTTGGTGATCTTGGTCTGGAATTCCAGCGCCTTGTCGTTGAAGAGGCCGGTGCTCTCGGTCATCTCGAGGAAGGCCTCCTTGGAGATCTTGTGCTGGTCCTCCGGCTTGTAGCACGCGAACTCGACGAGGTACACCGGGCGTGGGCGCTTGAAGTAGTAGACGGTGAGCAGGAGCATGGCGGTGCCGAGCCAGGCGACGCAGGTGAGCAGGTCGATGGAGTAGTAGATGACGTCTAGGCGGAGGAAGGAGTAGGCGGCGGAGGCGAGCACGGGGACGCAGAGCATCGGCAGGTACGACGTGGGGCTGCCGCCGTGGCGGAGCCCCAGCTTGACGTACTTGAGGTTGACGGACCGGGCGAAGTCCGGGAGGCGGCGACGTATCTTGATGATGATGCTGGGCAACCGCTCGGTGGTGCCATGGGCGGCGGCGTCGTCCCCGCGGAAGGACATCTCCGCCGTGAGGCGCTCCCGATCCATGACGGCCGCCGGCGCAGACTCCATGGCAGGATCTCTAAACGAAGCTCGAAACGAACGTGTCACGAGTCGAGCTTTGTGTGAGTTGGACCGAGCGCCGGGACCGGAAGCGTGAGTTGAGTTGGGCTGGCGGGCGGCTGAATATATAGCTAGGTGTGCGCCCACGGCGAGACGGTCTCTGCCTCTTCTGCCGGGGAAACAAACTTGCGTGGCATATGCGGCTGCCGGGGCGGTCAAACTTATAGGCGTCCAAAGAGCAAAGTAGAGACGGAAGCTTGCTCCTACTCGAATTCCATATCGGTGTACTGACCGGGAACCAACACGTCAGCCAGACGACTGGGAAACGGACTCCGAAACGGAACTGAACCAGATACGTACGCACATACAGTTCGGCGCGTATCTATACGAAATAACCATGACCATGACCTGTATTTTTTTTGTCCAACTATAATCCGGACGTGTTACTTCTCCCTCCGGTCCGGTTTATAGGCCCACGGGTGTCCCTAAATTATCAATTTGAGCCACGCAAAGAAAAAAATTATCAATTTGAGCAACTTAATATGAATTATATATTATAAAAAATATATCATTTGAAACTTTAGATGTTATATTTTTGTGTTATACAAAACATTTTGTATTTGTCAAATTGACGATCTCTGGACATATGTAGCGAAAAGTGACTTTGACTCATGTCCTGAGCACTAGTGCTACCTCTGTTTGAAAAAATTCAAAAAACATAATTAAAAGTTAAAAAAATCAGAATCCGGCATGTTCTCAATGATGTATAATACAAGTGTGCAAAATCAAAATGCTAAATCTTTTGTATTATGGGATACACAAAAATAATAAAATTTGAAATAACTATACTCATATTTGCACATTTCTCATTTTTTGTGTAACGCAAAATACAAAGTATTTCGCATTGTGATCTCGCATGTACTCTCTCCGTTCCAATTTAAATGACTTCTACTTGTCAACAGGTGGATGTACCTAGACATGTTATAAGTATAGATACATCCACATTTTGACAAAGTGAAGTCATTTAATTTGGAACGGAGAGAGTAGAATACATCATAGAGAACATGTATGATTTTTTTTCAGATTTTTTGAAACTTGTAAAAAAAAATTTAATGGAGAGAGCACCGATGCTCGGAAGTAAGAAATCTTCACTCCATACGTACATACGTAGACCATGTAAACCCAACCGATGGAGTTTTACTTACGAGCTTGGTTTACTCCTGGATTGACCGGGAGGGAAGAAGCGTCAATGTCGCACGCGGTAGCAGTCAGCAAACGGGGGAGGAGATAGACGGAGCTGGACAGGTAGGGAGGGTGGCCTATTAATGGTGGTGGTTACCGCGGGCGCTCAACCACTTGGAATTAAGGAGGCACAGCTACGACGACGCGCAGGTAATCCGCCTGGCAGCGGCAGCGGCAGCGGCGACGCCGCGAGCAAAGCTATCCAACGGCGGTGTGGCCGGCAAGGATCCCGCCATGACAGTTCAGCCGAGCGTGTTGCACTGTTTGCTTCCCTCTTTGTTCGATGATCCCGCCGTTCATCAATTCATCTGGTTGACCTAGCTTTCTGCCTTTAAATAAAACCAGAAATGTTTCAAGCTCGTGTTGGTTGAGCCCGCGGCGTGGCTGACAGGTTCCTTCCTTCCTTCTCCAACCAAACGGGTTTATTCCGGTATATAAATAAGGAAAATGTTTCTGCATTCATATTGCTTGCAACTTTGCGAGGGTACAAAAACTCCGGTGGTTGGATGGATGGATCAGTCGGATTGGGACTAGGATGAATGAGCAAACTGCTCAAAGATCTTCCTCCTTTTCTCTCGCGTCGTTTCCGTTTCACATCTCTATGACTGTAAAGTCATCTGGGAGAAACAAATTGGACACGTTCAACGCGGACTGAATTTTGTAAATGATGTTTGAACCATTTGCTCTTTTTCATGTCAATCGAGTCTTCCACACCAAAAGAAAAAAACTCCTACTGCAAAATATATTTGTTGTCTTCAAAATAATTCCAAGAACCATTCGATCTAAACATGAGATTCTTACAAGTGAAACCACTACGGGAAAACCGTAATGCCAACGGCTTTATGCTTGCCGACGACTTTATGTATATCGGGGTCGTCGGCATACGCACTCTAATGCCGAGGGTCTCCACAAGGCCGTCGGCATATGTGCTATATGCCGACGGTTTTCTAACTGTAGCCATCGGCATATAAAACCTGTCCAGAGGGCTGTCGTCGGCATAAAAAGACTGAGACGTGGTAATGCCGTTCGGTGAACTGACGAGCGCCTAGCGGCGCGTAGGCGCGACCTGTATGCTGACGGGCGACGGCCGCTGGGTTGGCCCTCGGCAAATAGGCTATGCCGAGGGTGGCTGTCGGCGTACACTAGTTTTTTTGTTTTACTTTCCTTGTCCACTCTTATTTCCTAGTCCGCTATCGTCAAGGAAGGTTTGGAGCCGTCGCGGGATACTAATTCCGAAGAGGACGCTGAAGCTGCCATGTTGGGTGATCTCCTGGCCCCCTCGCCGGTCTTTGGCAGGGGTGGAGGGTGCTCTATCGTTGATACTAGCGGGATGGGGGTGAGCGCGGACGGAGACGTCGTGGCCCCGTCGCTGAGCTCGGTCCAAGACCTCTTCACCAGGCCGGATGTGCCCCTGCTTCCTTGTCATGCGCCTCGGACACCGGTCTTGGCCCGTGTTGAGTTGTTGACGCCGGAAATTCGTCACAGTGCTCGGCTGGGAGACAAACCGAAGATGCACATCATGGATAAAGTTACCCACGTGCTGAACAAAAAGATGGGAATTCAAGTTGCAGATGATGCCCCTTTGGAGCAGGCTCATAAGCAATTTGTGGGTAGCTTCAAGACACAGATGTCTGACTCGTCTTTGCAGGGCCTCGCTCGTCTTTTCAATCTCAACATCCCGAGCCTTGCCGCTGTTGACGACGCGCTCTTAGGCCTGGATGGTCCAGGGGGTCTGGAGATTACGCCTTCAGCCGAGTAGGAGGCATACGTCTAGTTCTTCTACCCTTTCAAGTGTGTTCTGGACCATGACGAGGGCCGAGTTTTAGAAGGTTTGATCGGCTGAGTTTTACTCTGGCCGGTTTTGTATCTTCTTTTTTATTTTGGCCTAGGCCTCTGATGTTTGCTCCTTCTATATCAATATTATCAATATAAAAGGCAAAGCTTTTTCCTTTATTTCAAAAAAAGAAAAAATATTTCCTATGACTATATCACATAAATGACACAATACAAAGTTCGTTATTTTTTTGAATTTCAAATGCTCAAAAAATATCTATCTGCCTGCCCCTTTCGGCGTCGGTCAATGGGCTAGGGTTTACCCGCTGTGGGGGCTTTAGAGCGTCGGAATTCCACCAAAATTTGCACTGGATTAACGAATGAGAAGTTCTTGACTGGACAAGAACCAAAAAGATGCATATGTGAGGATCTACATCGAACTCGTTCCCCATTAGGTTGCATACTGAAACCCCACAACGTGCATGTTTCGGAACGTGTGGCAATCTTGAAGGTTTCATATGTTTTGACACTTGATCGTGAGACATTTTGCGAGGTGATATCCTCGCAGCCGGGAGGTATAACTTAGCTTTGGAAATGAGCACTGAATACAATCACTACGGGAATCCCACAAAACGCCGACGGCCGAATTATACGCCGACGGCCAAATGTCGGGGCCGTCGGCATATAAGGCGAGCGAGGGAAGCCGAGAACGCGACCGTCGGCGTAAAAAACCCGTCGGCGTAGCCCGACATACGCCGACGGCAGCCGTCGGCGTCTACAATGCCGTCGGCGTACAATGCCCGCCGTGACGGCACGCAAACGGAACTTTACGGCATTGATACGCCGACGGCGGCCGTCGGCGTATACTTTTTCTATTTAATATTAAATAATTCATATCTTTAAATCCGTAAATCGAAATTTAACAAATTAAATGTCTAAATCGATTAGAAAAATGAGAGGAATCCAAATATGACATCCATAAAATCTTTTTCACCGTGCACATGACATTTTGTAACATATGTTTGGTACTTGCTTAATTAAAAAGTCATTTTTGACACTTAAAAATGGAAAATGATATTTACTAAAATATTTTGGAAATTGTTTTTGGCGACAATGTTTTCCATACCAAGACACCCCTATGTGTCAAGTATGGACACATTATCACAAACTATTGCATGGGGATGGCCATAACTTGGTCATTTGACGCGAAAGCTATACATGTTTATAGATGATAGACCTTTTTGTGAAGCATTTTTTTTAAATATCTGTCAAAACTCAAGTTTATTATTTTTGTTAGCAACTAGTACATATAAAAGGACTCCATGTCAAAGGAATTCATTTTTTGATTATTTTCTCAATTTCTTTTATTTTTGTGAAAAAAAGGTCAAAATGACCGTCGTGCCTATTCATTGAAAGGGGTCACATTTTTCCCATCGGGAATTCATTTTTCTGATTTTTTTTAAAAAGAACTTTATCATTTTTAATAGAAACTAGTACACATAAAATAACTCAATGCCAAAGGATACCTTTTTTGAGGGTTTTTTCACTTTGTTTGATTTTTTTTTAAAAAGAGTCAAAATGGCCAGCATGACTATTCATCGAAAGAGATCAATTTTTTAAAACCATCGATGTTTATACAATGCAAAGGATGATATGGATGTCATATTTGAATTACTCTCATTTTTCTAATTGACATAGACATTTTATTTTTCAAATTTCGATTAACGGAATTAAAGATATGAATTATTCCATATTAAATATAAAAAAGAAATAAAAGTAAAATTAATTTTATTGTCATTTATTCAAAATATACTATTACATAATCATTGTTACTTATTCAAATGAATTTTTAAAATTTAAACAATGAAAAAGTGTAACATCATAATTCAGGGGTTAATATGATTGATATGATACAAGTATCAGTAAGTTCTCATTTCTCATTTGGAAGCTAATCTTGAAGGAACTCAAATGTTAAGCGTGCTTGGGCTGGAGCAATTTGAGGATGGGTGACCGAACGGGAACTTTGACCAGCGTAATTACTTTGACATATGATTAAATGTGTAATTAGAGATTTAGTATGTAGGTGAGTTAGAAATTTCAAAATAGAAAAAAAATAAAAAAGTTTAAACAAATTCAAAAATTTCAAAAAAAATTGCATGCAAAGGCTATGCCGTCGGCGTATGGAGGGCTGACGGAACGGCCTGGCTGCCGTCTTGTGGGGCCCACCAAGCGTACGCCGACGGGTCGCAGACACCGACGGCGGATTGGGTACGCCGACGGTCGAATACGCCGACGGCAGCCGTCGGCGTATCCATACGCCGACGGCCTTCTGGGGATTCCCGTAGTGAATCGTTTTCCGCTTCATCGACTGTCACTAAGAGTACGTTGGTCGCACGTCGGTACTGATCTTAATTATGTCCATGGGCGTAGATTTGTTTTTTCATTTTGTGTTGCGTGTTTTCCAAAACTGCTCCCGGTGAGGTATCAATTCATGTGATGTACCACAAGAACGTGATCGTAGGACCTGACCCGACCCAACAAACGGACGACCAATCCTTTGAAATCAGTTGAGGTCCCTCTAGCATCCAGGAGCGCGATTCTATACAGTTAATTTCAAGCTCGGACAGTCAGTCGTCATTTCTTTCTCTCTCTCTCTGGTTTCTCTTAGATCCGTTGTTCTTTCAGAGTATAGTCGCGCAAATGATTTCTTGTGATGGCAACGAGATCCGTTTCTCTTAGATCCGTTGTTCTTTCAGAGTATAGTCGCGCAAGTTAAAATTCTTGTTGCGACCTTCGGAAGTCTCCGGCTAGCTGATTCCAAAATTCGAATAGGAACAAATCGGCCGAACAGACGGCATGGACCGTCAACCGATGGAACTAAAAGGAAGCGACTAACTGCATTTCGGCTATATGCATCATTTTGATGCAGAGGTCGGAGTGTCCCATTTCTAAAAAAAAAGCGATTAACTGTATGTCTACATCCCGGCTTGACTCCTATACATACATCGAGTCCCCTGTGGCGTATCGACCTTGTGTCGCCTCTCTTCCTCTCTTTGCCCTCTCCTCCAGATCCCTCTGCCGGCCTCGCTCCTGCTCGTTGCCGGCGGCCATGGTGGCCGGCGACGGGTTGGAGGGTGGTCTGGCTTCTAGTAGGTGTAGGTTTCTTCTTCTCTAATTTCTATCCAGCTAATAACGAGGCGGCCAGATCCAGATTCGCACCTTTCTTGCTTCGATCTCCTCTCCCTCAAGATCATGGTGATGGCAGTGAGGCGGAGGGATGGGCTAGGATAGGTTGTGTTTCTTATGCTGGCACCTCTGACTTTGCTCTTTCTTTCTTCTTTCTCTTCGGCTGGAAGCTGGCGACTCGCAGCGGCGCTGGTTCCAGTTCTTTTTTCCTCTGCAGGTTGAATCGCTAGTGGATTTCTTGCAGGGTGAAGGAAGATCAAGGCCGTCTCAATAAAGCCGCTTGCCGTATCTCCTGCTTCGTGTTTCAGGAGTTCTTCCTGCTTCGTGTTTCAGGAGTTCTTCCATGTTCCTCTGGCCGGCCGTGGCGGCGAGGGGAGGAACTGGAGCTTCTGCATAGCGAGGTGGTTTGTGCTGCAGGAAAGAGCTCCTCACGCGATGGACAAGTTCGCCGTCGCGTTCTTTGGCCAGAAGGGTGGCCGATCTTCAACCTCCAGGGCGGAGGCCTTCTCGATCCGGCGCCGGAGCTCGGTGCCTCGTAGCAGTCAAGTGGTGCATCCCCGGCTGCGGCGAGGTTGCCGGCGTCTGCGATCGATCGCTGGCTGGGAGAGACCGAGTGCTTCATGGGCTCCGATCTCGGCGTTCTGCGCCTGGAGATCGCCGGCGATTTGGGGTGGAGAAGACCTAGGACCTATTTGCTTTCCTCTTTTAGTTCTAGGGTCTTTTATGTAAATTTGCAGGGCCTTTCTTCGAATGTTAGTTCTTCCTGGGCAATAGACGAAAAAGGCCTATGTAAAATTTGTACCCGCCCCCCTGAGTTATAAAATTGCAGCACTGGGGTCCTTGGACCCCAAACCTTGTACAAAAAAAAAAAGTGATAGCTGAAGCTGCAGGCGCGCATCGGTAGGGGAACGTATTGATGCGCTGCCGGGTAGATGCCGACGAGCCGCGCTGTAGAAACGGGACCCTCCGACGATCACCGCTGTCGGCTGTCAGCCAGGTTGTGGTGCGTAAGCCGTGAGGCTGCTGCTCGCCATTTTAATGGCACAGCTGCTGCTGCTGCTACCCCATGCTCCAAGTTGTTGTCATCGGCCGTGTGCTGTGCGCGGAGAGGTGGCCAGTCATCTCTCAGTAATGGCCACCGATACGGCCTACAGCTGCACTTCTTCTAGCAGACTAGAGTCGATCATTGGATCCGCCATATAAATGCATTGCCAAGTAAGCTCGATCGATCATCCATCGAAAGGGCCCCGTCCGTCCTTGCGTGCGGCAATGGTTGCATTTGAAACTAGCTATTTGGAGTTGTACGGCAAGTATATAAAGTCTAGAACCATAGATAGCCCGTGGCCGGAGGAGAAAGTTCCACAGTTGGTGCTATACCAAATTCGAGAAGAAGGTTCGAGGAGAGAACCCTCGTGTCTCATTCCGTTTGGCGCCATTTAATTGACAGTACAGTGCTAGTTGTTGGCCGTTTTACGCAGTTATCATCAGAATTTTAATACTGGGTGTTATGTGGCTGACTCTACGTGGACTCGCCATTGTCAACTCGTTTTTGATCAGCTGGGCTGGGAAGCAGTGCAGTGCTGGACTCCAATTGATGGATTCGAGGACGTACGCGGTGTCGTCACTTCCAGGTTCTAGAAACACGTGTGTTCAGGCAGTGTACTACCGTGTATGATAATTGAGCCAGCAACAAGTCACGTACTAGTACAGTATAGGACGGTTTATAAAACGTACTTTCAAGCACTCTAAGATAAGATTAGAGCTAAATGCACAGCAAAGCATTCATTTGACCTCCTACAATCTCGAAATCTAGCCCAATTAGCATATGAAAAGGCAGCGAATAGTACACATTTTGATTTAAACCAATTCCCAAAGTTCCAATATAAATATTCAAGTATCCTTTTCGACATGTAGACCAGACAGCAGGTCTAACCATTCGCAAGACAATTGATGATCTTACCCTATGGGGTCAGAGGATTGAAAATCCTAATCACAAGGCCGACGTAGCCATATTAGGAATATGACTTCTCAAAAGTTGATATGGGTGTAATTCAGAACTTGCAACCTTGCATACCTACACGCTTCAAAATATCTTTGCCATATTTTTTTGAAGTCACAAGTGATATGCAGTCAAAAAAAAATTACCTCTGTTGCTAGAAATAATGAAGATATGATATTTCAAGGCAATCTCTGACCACATACCTTGAAGCAAAGCAAAAGTAGTGTCGAGCTAGCAACAATATTATCGTCAACATAAATGAGCACCAATATATCAATGTTCCCTTTGTTTTAAAAGAGAAGTGATATGTCCACCTTCGAGGGTGTGAACCCTTGTAGCTTTATGCTCAACCGTGAGTACCACTCTCACGGTGCTTGCTTCAAACCATAAAACTCCCTATCCAGCTTACAAGCATAATATGGCCCAAATTTGTCCTTGTACCTAGGTTGATGGTTCATGAAACCATCTTACTCGAGAATGCTATGAAAAAAACACATTATGCACATCTAACTGAAAAGGGCTCCATCCTCCAGAAAATGCAGTTGATAGGGAAAGTCTAACAATAGCATCTTTAACCACATACCCTCATAGTCAATACATGGTGTTCCTTAAAACTGCTTCGAAATAACCGAAACTTGTACATGTCAAATGAGTCGTCTGCCTTATGTGCTTTATCTTATAAACCCATGTATAGTAAACAATACGTCAAAATTAATTTATAACAGAACACTTGATTATAGATAGGGTACTCATATGTAGGAAACACATCTATGTATTTGAATTTTGTTATACCCTAATTCAGGATATCCCAACACATACAACATTTCCACCAATTTTTAAAATTATTTTGGGATCAACCACCGAAGAGAATTACAACATGCAGTTATCGGTGTTACGAAACAAATATATGTCTTCCACATTATTTTAACCGGGATTACGTACAATATTTATAGATTTAGCAAGTCAATTTGATAGGTTTGCGATAAACATTGCTGGAATTCTAGCAGTTGTGCGACACAAGCCAGGTTTCAAGATCCTGAGGCTCTAATTTATCTGAACTGCATGGGTTTGGCGACAATACGTCCATTAGTCTATTACCCGTAGGACCATTAGCTTCTTCCGCAAAGGTGGGGGCTAGATATGTGGATTGTATCACAAGCTAGGTTTAGTTTACAACTGCATGCTCATTGACCTGCATTTAAATCCTTTAATATCAGCGGGGCAAAGTGATCCACATTTAATCCAGCATAATGCATGGTACTCCTAATTCCTGAGGTACGTCCACCTAATTCTTGACCACGAAACCCTGTCGTTATCGAACAGGAAGGATTCAATCGGGGCATGCAGAGCTCATGAATAATTGAATTATGGCGCGCGCTACCACACGCGGAAGCGTACAATTCGTTGGTCTATGACCCCTAGTAGTGTGTATCTATCACGATGGGATTTGGTTAACCGTTTTTGTTCTGGATACTAACCTATTGAACCGTTTCATGTAAATGGTAAAATGGGTTAACCATTAAGTTAATAAGGTTACAAATGGTTAACCATTGGTTATTTAGGTTCGAACCATTTTTAACATTATAAAAAAATGGCAAATACTTGCAAAGCGCTGAAACTGGAGGCAGTATCAATGCACACAAACTGGAGGCATGTACGCACACAAAAAATAGTACCAGTACATGGATGCACACAAACTGGAGGCATGTACGCACGAACATAAACTTGAAGGGTTTGAAATGCATCGGTACTATTTAGGCACACAGAAATACTCTCACACATTCGAAATACTCTCACAGAAATATTATTCAAGTACGTCACAGCTGCACACATAGTATCAGAACAACATAGATGCACACAGCACAAAAAAGCTCTCAGAAATACTCTCACACATTCGAAATGCATCAGTACTATTCAGGTACGTCAGGCAACGATTACCAACAAGCAGCGGTGCATCATCTTAAATCCCCCGAATACTAACAATACAATATGATCTTCTCGAGGCTGGAGGCTTGCTCTGGACGATCTTCTCGAGAACCCACAATGTATGTGATCACTCTCTATCTGCATCACGCAAACTCAAATGAAAAACAAGAACAACACAATATGAACTACTCAACACAAACAAGATAGAACTTTGAATAAAATGATAGAAACATCCGGAAGAATTAAAGTACAAATGAAATATGAACCAAGGTTACAAGAAAAATAGTTCAGAATCTCCTTTTCAGATGACAAACAGACATCATAACCGATAACACACAGATTCAAAATTTCAGCATTACTTTTTTGGATATTCGGATCAAACAATGATGAATCAACAATAAATAAACTACACAACTCTTATTTGCCATCATGTCACAAGCAGGCTACTCAACTGTGTTGATTTGTTGATCGTAATAATGAAGAACTACGGCCTAGGAGGTCTCACACGAATCAATTGGTAAAACCATTAATTCAGCTTTCAGCTACCAATTTCCCATGAATAGAAAAGGTGGCCATAAACTCCTAGTCCAACTTCAGAGACTATCCAGATGCATTTACATGTCACTACCTCGCAAGAAACAGATCCCTAAATTCAGAGACTATCCCAGGTGGCTATAACACTCCAGAAAGACTACCAGTACTCCAAGGTGGATATTCAGATCAAATAATGATGAATCAACAGACTACCAGTACTAGTTCTGTTCCAACTCTACTCTGAACCAAGAATTCAACACAGTGGAATAACAGATTTATCGAGAGGTTACAGAGAGGAAGGGGCGTCGGAGGCAGGGAGGGACGCACCTTGATCTCTTGAAGGAGGCTGCGGGACGACGAACAGAAGTTGGTGCGGAAGGGGGCCGAATGTTACCGGAAGGCTAACCCCAGCAGAATGCGGCGGCGGCCGGCCCTGCAGGGGAGGCCGTCTCCTCTGCTCAGGTCAAATGGCGGCGCTTCACCCCGTCCGCGCTATCCACACGCGCAATTGGGGGAAGGAGTGATTCGTGGAGAAGATTCGCGCGGAAAGTGGAGCGAATCTGGGTGGAGTAGACTTCCGTGCGGCGGAGGGGCGGAGGGGCGGGCGGGTGGCTCGGCGGCGACTCGGCGCGGAGGAGGCGTGCGCAGGCGGCGCTAGAGGTCGAGCGTAGGGGGATAACCTTTGGTTAGAAGGGGATCGAACCTTTTGGACTTAAACGGTTTTGCGGTTAACCATCCGGCCCATTGGGCTCATTTTTGGGTTAGGTTAACCGAACCAACGGTTAAACGGGAACCATGTCCCATTTATATGTATCTAGATCGCGTAGCCAGAAGCCCAGAAATGGTAAATATATGGCTTGTGCTGTAGACATTACAATCCATCATCTTCGGATCGGCCGTCGGGACCGGCCATCGGGGCCATTGGTAAGGTTACAGTTCATGGGACAAGCTTTGCTGTCGAGCAGTGCTATGATGTGAGTTCACCAGGGTTCAGAGAGGTAGCTAGGAGGATAGGATCAAACTTATGATCGATTCACTAGTAAATAGCGGGAGTTAAGGCATGTATGTTCATGGTTCACCTAATTCTTGACCCGATCGAAGAGGAGAAATCAATCGTGCACAGGAGAGGTTGTTGTCACGAAATGATTGAGTCCAGTGTCAAGCGTGGAAGCATAACCTCTTCCAGTTTTTCACTCCAGCACCAGTAGTGCTAGAGAAAGCAGCACACGAAAAGAAAAGAACAAAGTTTCAAGAGAGAAAAAAAAGAACAAGAAGAATACGTGACCGGGAGCACAGAGTTTTTTTTGTTTTTTGAGCGAAATGGCCGAGCAAAGTTTTGCGCGGTCTAAGGCCAGAATTAGAGTAGGGCCTCGGCCTGGAAGAATTCTTTTTGCATAGTACAAGGGCGGATGTTTTGTTGGGCCTCCGTTTTGCAACCTGGAACGAATTTCGAACGGCCTAAGTCCAGATTTAAAGTTGGGCTGGCGTGAGGGTGCCCCTATGTATCGCTAACTGCGAGTTCTAAGACTGGACTCGCCCGCATCAGCGCAGCTTCTACGCGCTAAATGGGCCTGCGTGGTTGGCCCAACACGTTCTGCTATCGAGCAGCGACAAGCGCGGACCGTCCCAGCCAGGGCGCAGTTAGGGCGCGTTTTTCTTCTTTTTTTAACATTTGTGCTTTATAAATATATGAATTTTTTACATTTGTGCTTTACAAATATATGAATGATTTTTATATGAACAAACTAAATGTGAACCATTTTGAAAAATTGGTTCTGATTTTGAAAAAATTAGAACCATTTTTTAAATCGGAACCATTTTCAAAAACCAGAACCATTTTTAAAATCGAAACATTTAAAAAAATGCGGAACCATTTTTTCGGTTCAGAGCCATTTTCAAAAAGGAACCATTTTCTCGGTTCGGAGCCATTTTAAAAAAGGAACCATTTTTTTCATTCGGAACCATTTTTCATTCGGAACCATTTTAAAAAAGGAACCATTTTTTCAGTTCGGAACCATTTTTTTTGGTTTGGAACATTTTCAAAAAGGACCATTTTTTCATTCGGAACCATTTTCAAAAAGGAACCATTTTTTCGGTTCCGAACCATTTTCAAAAAGGAACCATTTTTTTAATTCGGAACCATTTCAAAAAATCGGAACCATTTTTTCGGTTCGGAACCATTTTTAAAAAAGGAATCATTTTCAAAAAGGAACTATTTTCGAAAAATCAGAACCATTTTTTTCATTCGGAACCATTTTTTCGGTTCAGAACCATTTTAAAAAAGGAACTTTTTTTTAATTCGGAACCATTTTCAAAAATCGGAACCATTTTTTCGGTTCGGAACCATTTTAAAAAAGGAACCATTTTCAAAAAGGAACTATTTTCGAAAAATCGGAACCATTTTTTTCATTCGGAACCATTTTTTGGTTCGGAACCATTTTTTCGGTTCGTAACCATTTACAAAAAGAAACCATTTTAAAAAAGTACCATTTTCGAAAACCAGAACCATTTTTTTAAAATGATTATTTTACAAAATATGAACCATTTTCAAAAATAAGCAAAAATTAAAACATAAAAAGGGAAAAGGAAAAAGTGAAACAAAAAATGGAAAACAAAAAATAAAACCGAAAAAGAAAACATAAAAACAAAACGGGAAAAGAAAACAAAAGAAGAAAACGGAAAAGAAAAAGAAAAAGAAAACAAAAGAAGAAAACGGAAAAGAAAAAGAAAACGGAAAAAGAAAAAGGAAAAGGAAAAAGAATAAAAACACGAAAGAATAAAAGGTAGAATAAAGAAAGGTAAACACAAGCCCGACTGTGGCTGTGGCCTAGTGGTTGTGCACCGGAACCGCGTCCACCGAGATGCTGTGATCGAATCCCAGCTGTGTAGGGTTTGCGCTGGCGTGAGACCGCTTTGGGAAGTGTACGAGAACGTTCGAGAAAGCCGGACAAGCCTCCCTCGGCGTCGTCGCGACTCTGCAGCGCTCCCAACACGTTCTGCTATCGAGCAGCGATAAGCGCGGACCGTCCCAGCCAGGGCGCAGTTAGCGCGCGTTTTTCTTCTTTTTTTTAACATTTGTGCTTTATAAATATATGAATTTTTTTACATTTGTGCTTTATAAATATATGAATGATTTTTATATGAACAAACTAAATGTGAACCATTTTGAAAAATTGGTTCTGATTTTGAAAAAATTAGAACCATTTTTTAAATCGGAACCATTTTCAAAAATCAGAACCATTTTTAAAATCGAAACATTTTAAAAAACGCGGAACCATTTTCAAAAAGGAACCATTTTTTCATTCGGAACCATTTTTTCATTCGGAACCATTTTAAAAAAGGAACCATTTTTTCAGTTCGGAACCATTTTTTTGGTTTGGAACCATTTTCAAAAAGGACCATTTTTTCATTCGGAACCATTTTTTCGGTTCCGAACCATTTTCAAAAAGGAACCATTTTTTAATTTGGAACCATTTTTTCGGTTCGGAACCATTTTTAAAAAAGGAACCATTTTAAAAAAGGAACTATTTTTGAAAAATTAGAACCATTTTTTTCATTCGGAACCATTTTTTGGTTCGGAACCATTTTAAAAAAAGGAACCTTTTTTTAATTCGGAACCATTTTCAAAAATCGGAACCATTTTTTCGTTTCGGAACCATTTTAAAAAAGGAACCATTTTCAAAAAGGAACTATTTTCGAAAAATCGGAACCATTTTTTTCATTCAGAACCATTTTTTGGTTCGGAACCATTTTTTCGGTTCGTAACCATTTACAAAAAGAAACCATTTAAAAAAAACCATTTTCAAAAATCAGAACCATTTTTTTAAAATAATTATTTTACAAAATATGAACCATTTTCAAAAATAAGCGAAAATTAAAACATAAAAAGGGAAAAGGAAAAAGTGAAACAAAAAATGGAAAACAAAAAATAAAACCGAAAAAGAAAACATAAAAACAAAACCGAAAAAGAAAACAAAAGAAGAAAACAGAAAAGAAAAAGAAAACAAAAGAAGAAAACGGAAAAGAAAAAGAAAACGGAAAAAGAAAAAGGAAAAGGAAAAAGAAAAAGAATAAAAACACGAAATAATAAAAGGTAGAATAAAGAAAGGTAAACACAAGCCCGACGGTGGCTGTGGCCTAGTGGTTGTGCACCGGAACCGCGTCCGCCGAGATGCTGTGATCGAATCCCAGCTGTGTAGGGTTTGCGCTGGCGTGAGACCGCTTTGGGAAGTGTACGAGAACGTTCGAGAAAGCCGGACAAGCCTCCCTCGGCGTCGTCGCGACTTTGCAGCGCTCTCCAGACCTGAGGCCGCGAGCGGCGCGCGTTGTCCCGAAGCTTCAACGACTTTCCCCATGCTTCCAGGTCCAGGGTCGCCGTGGCATGAGCCCCTCGCCGCTCTATAAAAAGGCGCCGCACACCACCATTTCCCACCAGATAAGCAAGCAAGATTACAACCACTGCAGTGCACTACACGTGTTTTCAGAGCACATCGGCTTCCGAGTTTCAGCGATCTCCGAGCACTTCTCTGCCTTTCAGTTCTCGGCTCTCTGTGATTCTCCCTTGAGCAATGGCCGCAGCGAACGCCCCCTTCGCTCTCGTCAGCCGCCTCTCTCCGGCCGCGCGCATGCCGATCCGCGCCTGGAGAGCCGCGAGGCCGGTGTCCGTCGGGGCCGGGAGAACCCGCCCGCTTTCAGTGGCCTCCGCGTCGCAGGACAACAAGGACAACTCTGTCGACGTCGTCAGCCATAACGGCGGCAACAGCCAGCAGGGCAACGCCGTCCAGCGCCGCCCGCGCCGTGCCGGCTTTGACATCTCCCCGTTCGGTAAGTCATCTGTTCTTTGACGAGACAACTCTGTTTCACGATTCGAGATGTTGCCAAGGCTGACGTGGTTATCCGTTGGCCATGCAGGGCTAGTGGACCCGATGTCCCCGATGCGGACGATGCGCCAGATGCTGGACACGATGGACAGGCTGTTCGACGACACGGTGGGGTTCCCCACGGCGCGGCGTTCGCCGGCGGCAGCAGGCGAGACGCCGCGGATGCCGTGGGACATCATGGAGGACGACAAGGAGGTGAAGATGCGGTTCGACATGCCCGGGCTGGCGCGGGAGGAGGTGAAGGTGATGGTGGAGGGCGACACGCTCGTCATCCGGGGCGAGCACAAGAAGGAGGCCGGCGAAGAGCAAGACGACGGCGACGGTTGGTGGAAGGAGCGCAGTGTCAGCTCCTACGACATGCGCCTGGCACTGCCCGACGGTTGCGACAAGAGCCAGGTGCGCGCCGAGCTCAAGAATGGCGTGCTGCTTGTCAGCGTGCCCAAGACGGAGACGGAGCGCAAGGTCATCGACGTGCAGGTCCAGTGATGTTTTGCTGTGAGCTTGTGTGCCGTGAGGGTTTAAGATGTTTGGTGTGACCGTGCGAGCGGGCGCTATCTGTAGAATGTAGTGACAGTGTGTGCCTTTTTTCTCTGTTCCTCTGCGCTCGTTGTGCAGAATGTGTATTTACATACTCGGCAGAGAAATGGAATAATGTGAGCTAAAGGTGTTCGATCGCTTCATATCTCGACCAAATTCTGTATTGATATCCTTCCCTTCCTAAAGTCATAGGACGCATGTAGCCAATAACTGAACCAAAGTATCGATGAGATAATGGCTACATATCTGATGAGTTAGGAAGAGTGTAGTTTATTGGACATAATTGAAAGAATGTGTTGACAGATACAGTTTCTTCGCTATTCGGTATTGCTTTTGTTAGTAGCATGCTCTTGATCGGATACGAGATGGCTACATCAAGACGCAGCCCTCCTATCTTTTTCTGGCGATGTTTGAGAAGAGCCTGATCCTCCAACCGCTGCCGCCGTTCCGCCTGTCTTGGTACCTGCAGCATCGACCATACAAATTTGGTTCGCGGGAGTTCTTGAAATTGACCGTGAATTTAACCGGTTTATTATTCATTCTAGCTCAGACTCAAAGGGAAATCACACAAGTCTAACCTGCATCGCTAGGAACCTCTGAAACGGCCGTGTCATGGAGCCGAGCGGCGTGCGCCGCCTGCTGCATGTGTGCCGCGTACTGCATCATCTGCGAGTACTGCGCTGCCGCGGCAGAAGAACTCTGTTCATGGTTGCTGGCAGCTTGCATCTGCTGGAGATAGTATGGTGAAAATCCTTGCTGGGCTCCTTCCGGCGCAGCCGCTGCGTAGTATGTTTGCAGTTGTGACTGCTGTTGCTGCTGCTGGACACCCGCTGCTCTATGCGCACCGTAGTAGCTCTGCAACATGTATACGATTTTCTCAATACATGTGGTAGATACTTGAAAGGACGTCGTTTTTGTCCTCTCAATAAATGTTTCAGATTGGTATTGGTCTATCCATTGTGGGCAAAATTTATCCAATCATTTTTTTATCTTCTCTCACTTTGCTTGTCACTTGGGAGGTTTGGAATGAGCGCAACGATAGGATGTTTAAGAATAAGAGCGCGCCACCATTAGTTGTGTTAGACAAAGTAAAAAATGAAGCCCGGTTGTGGGTTCTTGCGGGTGCCAAATGTTTGGGCATCTTGATACCGCGAGAGTAATTGCGTTGTAATATTTCCGGACACAAAAACTTGCATTCTTGCAATCTTCTCCCTTAATTAATATAAGGGGCAAAGCTTTTGCTCCTCGTTTCTAAAAAAAAAATTAGTCTTTGTTGGTTGGTTGCTAACTTGCTGTTTCAGATTTCTCTCTAATGTAGGTGAACTCACAGATAACAAAATGCTTCGCTATTGGTTAGCCAAATTGTGGACCGAGGCTTAGCCCGGTGGCTAGGAACGTGCTGATACGTCCAGCCCGCCCGAGTTCGAGCTTCCGTGCTCGCACTCGGTGCGTACGCACACTCACTTTCTATCAAAAATAGCGCTGCTGGGTTGTCTCCCCAGTACGGCCACTCTTTTTTTTTTGGTTAGCCAAATTTTGGGTGGACAAACTTACGCAAAATCAAGAAATTTCTCAAATTCAAATAGAAAAGTTCAGCTTTTAATTTGGTAAAATCCAAATGTTCGGCCCTCACAGAAGAATCTTTTCAAAGTCTATGAAAATCACTGAGTTAAAGTGCATGAATGAATTTATTTTTGGACAACACCACGAAGCTTCACTTCGCTCGTGCCGTCGGCAACTTAGTCAGTTGTCTGAACCAGAGAGCTTGTTTTCCTGAATGTGCATAAGCCAGAGAATGACAAAAAAGGTGGTGATCTTTGATGAATGTGCAATATTTGCGAGTTTTCTTGTTTTTCTATAATATACTTATGGTTGTTTGCCTGATTTTTGTATTTTGGATTTGTGAACTTTCCACAGTGTCAGCAACTTTTTTGGGATTTTTCTATATATTTTATATATTTTTGTGTAATTTATTCCTCTATTTTGTGTTATTTTTTTGTTATATGTTTTCTAATTATTTTGATTCCCCTGATTTTTCTCTGGCTAGATTGCTACGTGTGCGATACCACTATCATGTAACTAGTGATACCATTTGGAATGGAGGTTGGGAACTAAAATGTTCATTGTTGAAAGTTAAATAACAAAAAAAAAAATCAAGATTTATATTTCAAGAAACTAAACTAAGTCAACACCTAAGAAACTAAAATGGATATATATCTTTCGTACATAAAATGTGTCCATGTTCCTCACACAACCATTGTGTAACAAACATTCAACAATCCAATAATCACGTGTTGGTGTGGGATTTCGGGTTGGAAAGAAATATTGGGTAATTTGAAGAAAAATTGTACCGAGCTAACCATTTGCTTCTTGCTTGGGATCTCAATACGAACTTAGGTGTGCGCGTGATTCCAAACATCTTGCTTCAAATATAAAAAATAGAAGAGAAGAATGCTCACCATTTGCATTTGATACATGTTTTCGGGAGAATACCCTCCGGCAAATCTGCAGGCGTAAAACATCACGCACGTAGATTCACGTTGGGGTTAAAATGTTCATAGGTTCACAATTTACAGGTAGCGAATGAAACAGAATTTACCCGTAGTAGTAAGGATAGGCGTAGTGGGCATGTTGGGGGAAGTAGGAGGCTCCCATTGCGGCAGCGGCAGCGGCAGCGGCAGAGCCCTGGTAAGACGAAGGCGACGCTGTTGCCGGCCTCGACCTGTCCATTCCTGCAGAACACCGCAATTCAAAATGTTGTATCTCGGTGAGAATTGGGTGTCGACCAGGAGAAACTAAACCGGCCAAAAGGAAACAGATCGTCGTACCAGACTGCACGGCGGCAGCTGGATGCACGCGCTGCGACGCGCCGAGGGCCGCCAGGTTGCAGTTGGCTCTTCTGCCGTCGATCACCGGCGTCGGGTCCTGCAGCGCTCGCGCCGCCGCCTCAGGGTCCCTGAACGTCACCTGACACACGCCGAATGGCGGAAGAAGCAGATGAGCTAACGGGACATGGTAATTTGAGCTCACAACTGACGACCGATCTGCGGGATTTGGAGCGTACGAATCCGTAGCCCCTGGAGCGGCCGGTGTGCTTGTCGGCGATGACCACGGCCTCCGCGATGTCCCCGAACTGCTGGAAGTAGCGCTGCATTTCGTCGCGCTGCGTCTGCCACGCCAAGCCACCCACGAACAGCTTCGTGAACGTCGTGTCGCCGCCGTCCATTGGTGGTGGCTGATCGCCGTTGGCCGAAGCGGAGGCGGTGGGTGCGGCTGGGTGGGCGACAGTTGTACGAACGTGCTAACCGATTTGTTGGATGTCTGAGACCGGGCGAGTATTTGTACGGAGTAGAGACGGCGAGATGGAGCCCACGACGAGAGGAGAAAGCTGGAGATGATGAGGGCGTCGTGCGTGTAATTAATCATGTAACGCGGTGATGGATTGCTTTGCAAATCCTTGCGGAGTCGTGTGCTCGTGCTCTGAAAGTAGCGGGGGTTGCATGCTAGCTTGACTCGGTGACTTCTTTTGCTTTTCGGGGGTAAAACATACGTCCCGAGCTTGGATGCAAACACGGCCAAAGACAAACTCGTATGATTGACCAGCTTGGTTTATGTTTCTTCGTGTTACTGTCCGTGCTTCCGCTTAGTGTTGTCAAGATAAGTATCATATCAGTATAGACTTAGTATCCTAACTGAAGCTAGGTCAGGTTGTTAGCTATTAGCTGTACGTATCAATCTGTAACCACCTGCGTATCTATCATGTATCTTCTTGTATCGCACGGCAAGCCTTCTATATAAAGAGATCATCGGTGAACCAGTTGGTCACCGCAGCCCCAATCTAATCTAGCCTAGCCTAGTTTCCTTTCATGGTATCAGAGCCTCTAAAACTGATGTGTCGCTCTTCATCTATAAGCAAGATTCAGTCACCATCTACATGTTAGTATACGTTGACGACATAATTGTTGTCAGCTCAACCCCAAGCGCTGCTGCCGATCAGCTGTTGAAGCAACTTCGGTGTGATTTTCCTGTAAAAGATCTTGGTCAGCTCGGCTATTTCCTTGGGATTGAAGTCAAGCATATGGACGATGGCATCCTCCTAAACCAGCAGAAGTATGTGACTGATTTACTGAAGAGGACGAACATGCAGCAAGCCAAGCCCATGTGTACTCCAATGTCATCATCAGAGAAGTTATCTCGGCATGAGGGTAAACCATTGCAAGCTGCGGACATCACTCAGTACCGTAGTGTCGTTGGAGCACTGCAGTACCTCACTCTCACCCGACCAGATATTGCATTCAGTGTAAACAAGGTGTGCCAATTTCTTCAGGCACCAACCGAGACACATTGGACAGCAGTGAAGCGGATTCTGCGCTATCTGAAGCATACATCTTCGCTTGGGCTATTTATTCAGATATCCTCCTCACTTCTTCAGAGCGGATTTGCAGATGCCGACTGGGCAGGATGCCCTGATGATCGGCGGTCAACTGGTGGGCATGTTGTCTTCCTGGGTGGCAACCTTGTTGCTTGGAGTTCCAGAAAGCAACCTACCGTCTCACGGTCTAGTACAGAATCGGAGTACAAGTCCGTTGCAAATGCGACTGCAGAGATCATGTGGATTCAAGGGCTACCGCAAGAACTTGGAGTCTTTCTGAGCAGGGCACCGTGTTTGTGGTGCGACAACCTGGGAGCTACATACTTGTCTGTCAACCCAGTGTTCCATGCGCGCACAAAGCACATAGAGGTGGACTACCATTTTGTGTGTGAGCTTGTCGTGCAGAAGGCTCTTGATATCCGGTTCATCTCTACAAATGATCAGCTTGCCGATGTTCTTACTAAACCCCTCTCAGTTCAGTTGTTTGTCAAGTTTCGGCACAATCTGAACATGATCATGCCACGTTCAGATTGAGGGGCTGTCAAGATAAGTATCGTATCAGGATAGACTTAGTATCCTAACTGAAGCTAGGTCAGGTTGTTAGCCATTAGCTGTACGTATCAATCTGTAACCACCTGTGTATCTATCATGTATCTTCTTGTATCTCACGGCAAGCCTTCTATATAAAGAGATCATCGGTGAACCAGTTGGTCACCGCAGCCCCAATCTAATCTAGCCTAGCCTAGTTTCCTTTCAAGTGTAGACTACATATTTTTTCCATCAAGAAAGGAAGCACTGCTAAAATTCAGAAACCATGGACGCACGCAGCTTTATACAGAGCAATGCGAGCTGGGTCCAACTCCCATATCTTCACAACAAGACCTAGTTTTAAAAACCGGACCGGACCGCCGGTCGGACCGGAAAAAACCGGAACCGGCAGCCCGGCCGGTTTTTTAAGCGCAAAAGACCGGAGTATCAAAAAACCGGAAAAAATAAATTAAAAATAATGAAATATATGAAAAATAAATTAGAAATGATGAAAATTCGAAATTAGCTTACTTATTTATTAAATTTGCCGGTTTTTGCCGGTTTTTTTGTCGCTACTGAACCGATTGAACCGGCGGTTCGACCGGTGAAACCGGAACCGAGAGCCTCGCCGGTTCAGTGACCGGTCCGGTTTTTTAAACTATGCAACAAGAGCCAACAGCCCTTCCTCTTCTCCAACTCCCCGCCACCGTCGGAGGAAGCCGGCGGGCAAAGCCCCTCCCGGTGGACGGTGGACGGCGGATGGCGGGATCTTGTCTCCTCGTCGATTCCCGCGGCAGGAGACCTCCGGCCAAGATCGCAACGGCGGTCCTGGACGTCCGTTGTGTGCGTGGGGGGGGGGGGGGAGGGGGCATGCTCCCGGGTGGCGCCCGGCTTCTTCTTCGGCGGCGGCCTCAGTGGTCATGTAGATGACGCGAAGGCTGGATCTCCGTAGTGGTGATGGTCTCCTGCTACGCGTGTCACGATCAATGGCAACAGCCCCTTTCGTGATCGTGGAGTTTCGAGGCTGGCGGTGGCGATGTGGCCGGCGGTTCGATTCGACGTAGCAGGTGCTACGCACGACAACTTTGGGGAGCTGTCAAGTCATGCCTGGTCGGCGGTGTCGATGTGGCGTCTCACATGGAGGCGCCATGCTATGCCTGATCCTGACAGGTGCTACGCACGACGTCCCCTCTATGGTGTCAAGTCATGTCAGTTGCTGCTTGATCGAAGGTGGTGCGACAGTGGCTGGAGGCGTGGCGGTATGGGACGTCATCGGCTTCCAGTTTCACCTCCAGGGGCATCTGGTCAGTGATGTGTCATTGGCCGGTGACGAGGGGTTAACTCATCAAATCCCATGGTTAAGGACCTAGGGTTGAGATTATGGGGAGAGAACGTGGTAGTACTGGTAGTTTCGTCGACTGACAAGCCGAGGCAAAAATTTATCCAGGTTCAGGCTCCTCGGGTGGAGGTAAAGACCCTACTTTCTGCTTGTCTGGTATTGATTGTGTGAGATTATGCGATTACAGGGGAGCTCCGGCGAGATGTCGATCTCGTTAGGGCTTTTGGTGGCTCGAGTATGGCTTATTCAGGATCGACGGCCCTCCCAGCCTTTATAAGAGGCTGGGTCTCGGGAGTCCGTAACCGACCATGTTTACATGTAAGGAAAGTATAAACCGACTATGCATATGTCTTATCTTGAAGGGTACTCCATCTTGTTGGGCCTTTCGTCATGGGCTTCATGTAGGCTCTTGATAGTTGGGTCTTAGTCGACACGTGCACCAGGTACCCTTATGGTAGGGTACCCGAGATGTATATCCTTGTCAGCCGGACATGTGATGATGCTAGTTGCTTTAAGTTTGAGTTTGCACATTTCGGTGAAAACATTATTGGCAATGTTGACACGCGCTTGCGTCGTGCCCTTGCTGAAGGTGGTGGCTCAGACCTCGTCTTTGGGGATGAAAATTCTGGATCGACCTTAGGTTAGACTCGTCACTAGCGGCGCACGTGCCACTTTTCCTTCTTAAAGGCTTTGCCTAGTAGTTGTGTATTTTTTTTTAATTTTGTTTTATCTTATACCATAATGGTACTGGTAGTCTGGTGGAGTTTCTGTCGCGAGGCATGTGGCCTCAGATTTTTTATCTTTATATCTGTCTGAACTATGAAGTAAAAAAAACTGTGTGCATCGTTTCGACGCAGAGATTGGGGCTTCGTTCTCATTTTTGAAAAAAAAAGCGAGCTGGGTCGAAACTGGTGCATGAAAGTGCCTAACATACCAAACAACAGAAGTAACGAAAGACCAAGCCGGCGTTGGATCCGATTGAGTTCTTTCTGGGTGCTCAGGGTGCTTTGTGCAAATTTTAGGGTCCTTTTGTTTTTTTCTTTCTTTGTTGGACTTGCTTGTAATTTGTACTGAGTATCCTGAATATATGTGTCGGATCCTTTCCTCAAAAAAAAAATCTGTTATGAGCTACATATATCGTGATTCCTGGCAGTAGGCGGTTGTTGATATCCGAGTCCGAATTAGTTTATGCCAATGAAAAAGAATGTATTTCAACAGCTCGGAGCTTTCCAGAGAAGATATGATGTCTTCGAGGTATGCATCTGTAAAGGAGGTCTCGATAATTATGTTTTTGTAGCGGGGATTGGACAAAAAGGACCCCTTTTGCGCGGTGGCTGCTTGGTTGGCACGTTGGAGGCAAGATTTTTTTTTTTTCAGAGAGAGGGGGCAAGCATTTTAAAAATAACGTGTAGTGAAGAGCACGCATGAGAAAACAATACGCGACTGGGCAGGTCTCGACTTGTTCGGACATGCAGGTCCCTGCAGGATGGGCCTCGGATTTGGGTAGCTCTGTGCAGTCGCGCAGCCCCCACGCCTCCATTGATGGCCCCCGTGATGGGCCAGGCCCATGGGGGCAGCGACGACGTTCCGTCTACTGCAGCTGCTCGTTGTCGATCCACCGCCGCTGCCACCGGCGGGCGGCGGCGACCAGTACCGCCCCGTCCTGTAGGCTGTAGCCGCCGGGGCTCCATCACCTTTCTTCTAAACCCAACTCTCTCCAGCGTCGGCGTGACCCACCACATCTGAACTGTTACCTCGGTCGCTCGTGAGCCCCCTCCCGCACTCGTACCCGTCATTCCCTAAATCTCGGACTCACTTCCATCAGCGATCGCACGACCAGACGTATCATCCCTGTCTCCGGCGAAGTCCGTCTCCGACCGTTGTCAACTGGCCTAGTTGCATCGGGTGGATGCATCGTCGACGGGCATCAAATGGGATTTGCACAAGGACAGGACTAGACGTCCCCCGGGATCTTTCCGTCCGATCCCCCAGGTCGCCAGCCGTCCGATCGGATCGATAGGAACCGTCAGATCCCGCGCTACCCCCACCAACCCCGTTTTTGCTACCGTGTAGCAAATAATCGCCCGATTTTGCTCCCTATGTAGCAAAAAACGGTTTGCCCAGAAAACAGAAAAGAAAAGACCGATTTCGCCGGAGACCTCACCGGACTCGCCGGACCTCACCGGAGACCTCGCCGGAGATCCAGTAGCAAAAAAAAGTGCTATTGTAGCAAAATCGATTTCGCCGGAGACATCGACGGAGACCTCGCCGGAAACATCGTAGCAAAATCTTTATCCTATTGTAGCAAAACACATAACAATAATAGCAAAAAAAATGCTTATATTGTAGCATCGTAGCAAAAACTTCTTCCGGCGAGGTTCTCCTATGAGATTTAAAATTCAAAACAGCAGAACAAATTGTAGCAAAAAAATTCTTCTTAGAATGCAAATTTACAGAAACGTATGGCGCAAAAAATACATACATTTGCAGCAAAAACAATTCTTTGCATTATCTGATAGCGTCGACGAACTTCGTTGGTAGCATCGTCGCCCCTCTATGGCCATCGCCATGCGAGCACCACACGACGTCGCTGGGAGCACCGCCGGACGCCGCTGGGACACGGTCGCGCCTATGGGAGCACCGCCCCACGTCGGTCGGAGCACGGCCCGACGCCCATGGGAGCACCGCCCGACGGCAGAGAAGACGCCAGCTCCGCCACCTGCCGCTGGTAGCACCGCCGTCTGCGGACGGTAGCATCGACATGTGCCCATGGTAGCACACCTTCCCTCCCATGGCAGCACCGCCGCCGTCCGACGGGAGCAACGCGGCCCTGCATCGGCAGCACTGACGCCGTCCGACGGGAGCAGCGCCGGTCTCCTTCGGCAGCACCGACGCCGTCCGACGGGAGCAACGCCACCGTCCGTCGGGAGCAACGCCGGCATCCTTCGGCAGCATCGGCAGCCTCCTTCGGCAGCATCGGCGCCCTCCCGTGGGAGCAACGCCGCCGCCCGACAGGAGCAACGTCGGCCTCTTGCGGCAGCACCGACGCCTTCCGACGAGAGCAAGGCTTGCCTCCTTCGGCAGCAACGCCGCCGCGCCGGTGCTCGCTGGCTCCAACGGGAAAACAAGGCAGCGCCGGTGCTCCACGGGGCAACTCGCGGCGACTGGTTAGGGCACTTGGCGGCGGGAGCCTGTGGGAGGAGACCGGCGGCGGGAACCATGGGGACACGGCGGGGCGGCGGGTCACCGGCGCCTTGCTGCGCCGCTCGGCCGCCGGAGCGTGCGCCTGTGAGCGCGAACTCGCGTAGGAGCTCCGTCGTCACCGGCGCCTTGCTGCGCCGCTCGGGTGCCGGAGCTCGCGCCTGTGAGCGCGAACTCGCGTAGGAGCTCCTCCATCACCGGCGTCTTGCTGCCTAGAGTGATGTAGATGACGGACCTCCTCCATGGTGGCGTCGTCGTTGCCGGCTTTGGCGGGCAGGAGGAGACTGGCGGGGCGGCGGGCCTCGGGGGTGAGCTCGCCGGCGCCGGTGCGAGCTCCGTATCTCCGCGGTTGGTGCGATTTGGGAACGAAGGGAGCGCTGGGGAAGAGATAAGGTAGCGCCTGTTGGGATCGGGATGCTCGTGTCGTTTTTTCCTAGCTACGCGGGGACACGTGTCGAATGCGCGAGGCGGATGATGGAACGCCCACGATCCCTCGACTGATTACAATACTTTTCCTTTGCACAATTGATTTGTGCGTGAGTTTTTCTAGAACAACAACATGTTTCATTAATATAGAAAACCAAATTAAATAGATAAACACATGTAATCTAAAAGACGGAACAAGAAACATGATTCTTCTGAAAACTTTCAGACAAAATCCTAAAATATACTCCCTCCGTATCAAAATATAAGATTTTCTACCTTTTTTCTGAATACATGTATTTAGACATGTTTTAGTGCAAGATTCATGTCAATCTTGCACTAAAACATCTCTAAATACATGTATTCAGAAAAAAGGTAGAAAGTCTTATGTGAATCTTGCACTAAAACATGTCTAAATACATGTATTCAGAAAAAATCTAGAAAGTCTTATATTTTGATACGGAGGGAGTAGTAAAATACAAAACCATATCTAAAAATTTGTCCACTCGCCGAACCCAATAGCCGCCCAATTCCAGCATCGTTGAGACCCACAACGAAAGAGGCGTCGAGCCTCCACCATCGCCAGATCCAAAGAATCACCATCGCCAATCAGGCTTCATGAGTCAATGAACAGACCCGCTTCAAGCAGCGAGGCACATGTCGATGTGGCACACTGCGGACGTCATGTGCTAGCTTGGACCAAAGATTCGTCGCATCCCTTCGACAAAGTCGGAGAAGAACGATATCTCCACCACGTCCGGTCCTATATACTCGCTCTAGAGCATCCGTCTCAATCAGGTCGCCAACGCCACACGCGAATAACGATAAAGCCTGCGACACACCAAGAAAATTATCTCGCGAGGTCTAAAGAACGATGAGGGGGCCAAGCCACCTCCTTCATGACGCCACCGATTAGAGAACCGCCGATATGGGGGAGAAGCAAGGGCATCTTACTCTGATGTTGCGTCGTTCCCACCATCGATGTGACGCCCCTGAGAAATTTTTGGACAGTCCTACCTACTCACCAAAATCGTAGCGCCGAGGTCCCCACCTCGTCGTCGCTAGAACGGCCGACGGAGCAGGGTGGGACCAGTGGCCTCGCCGGTGGAGGGATGGGGCAAAGTCGGTGGCCGCGAGCCTTCCTTTTCGTTGGGGAGCGAGATCGCTCTCTATAACGCTTCCTTCATGGGGCGCTGTGAGTATTGTTAGTCTTTTATCTTTTCTTATTTTTATTTTTATAGTAAAAAAATGTGTCCGCCTTTATGGAAAAAGAACAAAAAACAAATTCATTGTAAAAAAAATTATTCACATATGCATAAAATAATAATAAGAAATTTTATGTTATTTGGACAATTTTAAAAAAGAACATTTATTTCATTTAACCGGTTTCTCAATATATATATTTATGTTGTATGAACTATTTTTTAGTAAGAACATTTATTTTACTTGAACAAGAAAACTACTAACATTTTTTCCACAACATAAACATTTCTTTTCCACTAAAAGAAAAGTATAAAACATAGAACATAAACATTTAGTAAAAAATACTACTCCCTCGGATCCGAAATTAGTGTCGTGAGTTTGTATTGGATTTTGTACTACTTTACTATTATCTCTCCGACAATTAAAGTGGACAGGAGGGAGTAATATCTTGTACACACCATAAAAAATTATTTAGTATAAAAACAGAAACTTCAAAACAAAAAAGAAGACATAAAATGAAAAAAATAAGAAGGAAAAGAAAACAAGAAAAAACAAACAGGCAAACGGAAAAAACTGTAAAACCAAAAAGGCGGTCAGAGAAGCTCTATAGGGCCAGCCCACTACGATGCAAGCGTGAGCGGACCGGAATGCGCTCTGGCATCAAGGACAGATGTGCTCCTGGACTAGCCTACATAGGCCCCATTCTTTTCAGCTTATTTTCCAGATTCTCCCAGAAGCTATCCTTCATCAGCTTCTCCCAGAATCTCATTTTTAAATTTGTTTAAACTTCTAAATAAGTATTGGGAAGACAAATTTAGAAGTTTAAACAAATTTAAAAAACGAGATTCTGGGAGAAGCTGATGGAGGGTAGCTTCTGGGAGAATCTGGAAAATAAGCTGAAAAGAAGGGGGCCATACTCCTCGCACGAGCTTCCTGGCGTACTGGGGCCGAGGCCGCAACGCCCCTTCGTTGTAATAGACTAGGAATCGAAGGAGGTAAATGGGGTGCCCCCAGGGGGCTCTCACAGCGATTAGCCATTTCTGGCCGTCGGATCGGCCAGTTACAGTGCGCATCTGGACCGTCCGTTTTCCTGCGTTACTTTTTTTACACCGACCAACAGTCACTGACAGTGGGTCCAGACGTCGCCGGTCCCGCTCCGGTCCCGCTACACAGAGAGAGGGTCCGTTTTTTGGTAGCATCTCCTTTCGACACAGTTCTTTCCAGCGCCGTGGTGGTGTGTGTTTCTACAGTGCACGCGCGCGCCAGCCACCACCCAATCCCCACGCGCGCCTCTCTTCCCCGATCCCCTTCCTGCGCCTCCTCTCCCAAATCGCGTTCCTTCTCCTCCACTTCGGCCCTCCGCCGCTGTCCCGCACGCGCGCGCCACCGTGCTTCTCCTCTTCTTGGTCGCGTCGCCGGCCGCCCCGCTCCGCCCCTGCCCTCCTGCCGGCCGCCCCAAGGGCATATGCTCCTCGCCTACTTCCTGCTGAAACCTAGATGGTCATTTTCGATCTAGGGTTTCAGCCTGCCGCCGCCGCCATCGTTGGTCCCTTGGACTCCGGCGGCGCCCCCAGTGCAGCAGTAAAATCCGGCCGCAAGGACGGATTGAGGAGTCCGTGGGCGTGAGGCACGGCTGCAGGTGTGTATCGTCGTCCTTCATCTCTGATTTCTCTCTCTCTCCCGTCTCACCTCTTCTCTCTCAGCCATCATTGGAGGCGGCGCACGCGAAGAGCTCGGGATGGACGCCGGCGCCTCTCCTCTTCCGCAAGGCTGGATGCGGCGCACGAGGGCGCCCGTGAATGGTGGCGAGGAGGAACACGTGCAGGGAAGTAGCAGGCCGCCGCGTGGGTGACTGAAATTGAGTCGCCAAGAGATGCAAGGTGACCTCTCTCTCTCTCTCTCTCTCTCTCTCTCAGGGGAACGATGCTTTCATGGTAGGTAGGAGACAAGGTCGCTGCTCGCGCTGCCGCTGCTCCTCTTTTTCGTGGAGGCTGAGGTCTGTTTGATTAACCCCCAAATATCTCATCCTTGATTGTGCAGATCCGTTTTTATCTGTGCTTACAATGTGTTTGATAAAAATCCTAGCTCATTTGTTTGCATATTGGGCCAGCTATGTTTTATTTGCGAAATTTTCAAGGCTGTTTTGGGTTATTATTTCAAACTTTTGTACTCTTGTCTTGCAGCGTTGATGAGAAAAGCAAATCTGGGGGATGCTAAATGATATGGTGAGGAGCGGTGGCTGCAGAGTATTGGTAGTATGGCCACAAAGCTCCATGGATGTAGTTTCGCTGATGAGATGATGAAGAGTAGACTGAGAAGAGGAGAATAAGGCAGCTACAAGCTCATCATCCCCAGGTCATGGGTTACCTCCCTTATCCCACCAAGATTCAACGTTTATTTTGGGCGATGGAAACTGTGTTATATGGGTGGCGTACTAGATTCAGTGGTTTGAGATATATGCGTGCTGCCAGCTTTGCTTAATTCTTTTTTTTCAGTGGTTCTCAACCGTGGTGCAAATCTAGGGGTTGTTGACTTTGTGTGCTTGCATTAGATGGCATAGGTGTGAGATATGTGTGTGGCTGTGTGCTGCCAGCTTTTCTTATTTTTTCAGTGCTTACATCATGTATATTTATGCTAGATCAAATACCATGTAACATGATGCAGTATAAGATATTGTTATATCCACCAGAACTGGATACATGACTAATAACTGAAAACTGATTGGTTGTATATAGTTTCTACACAAGATATTGGTTATATATAGGTGTGTAGTACATTTTATATACGAAGTAAATAGGTGGTCCAAATGAAGAATGACCGGTTTCCGTTGCAGGAGATCCACGCCATGTTTGTCTGTAATCAAGCGTCGTGTCCAGCAACGCCCTGTCGTTCTCTCCTCCAATGCCATTCTGTTGATTTTGTCCCCATATGTCGTCTCGCTGTCGGCGCCTACTGATTTACAGGTTTTCACCTCTCCGTCTCTCTAAAAGTTCACTCACAAACATCTTCTAGATATATCATTGATCACAAATCATTCTCATTCTCTTTTCTGTGAGTAGAAGATTCTTTCTCCTTTGAAGATGGCTATTGAGTACATGATGTGGCTGGTTCCAATTGCATTGTTGAAGATTCTTTCTCTCTGAAGATGGCTATTGAGTACATGATGAGCCTGGTTCCAATTGCATTGCTTAAAAGAAGAACATGCTATCTTCTTCTCAAATGGAGCAGCTGAAGGGTGGTTACATTACTACATGGTGAAGCATATGTTTATTGTTGTGATGTGCAAGTCAAGCGTTGATTCATGATTCTTTTTGGTGAGTTTCCTCTTTTAATGCATGTTTTTCTTCGATCATGTAGGCAACAGTCTAAGCTCCTGTATATGAATCTGTGATGCCTCCCTTTTCTTGCTATTGAAGAACTGAATAAATGCTCAGTTGAAACAGAGGTGTGTAGTACCTTTTATATATGAAGTAAATAGGTGGTCCAAATGAAGAATGACAATTACTAACTGCGGATGGGGTGTGCAATACATATTAGTTAGTACAGTGTTGGAGAGCTAAATTATGTGAATATTTTTTGCCTGCTTACTTTATCTTAGTAGAAATAGTAACTGAACATGTTAATTGCAGTTATCACACAAGCAACTCACCTTTCAAGTGAGAATGCCATTAGTGAACAGAGCTTTATGATCATTCTCCTATAGTTTTCCATCATGCTTCCTTCTACCCCTATACGTGTTCTGCACGTTGGTTATCTGAAACTGCTGGAGTAGTATCTCAAACTGCTGGAGTAGTATCTGAAACCTGATTGGTTATATGTAGGTTTATACACATCAGATTGGTTCTATACCTTATGGATACTACATATTTTATGCTCTTTACCTCATCACAGTTTTTAGTTTGTTTCAACGCTGTTTCAGTTCTACTATTTTGATCTATCTCATATGTTTGATGGTATCATATTGTTTTTATTTGTATCCTGTCAAGTCCTAATTCAGTAGCCAAGCTAACTGTATATATATTTACTCTGAGCAGGATGCACAAATTATAGGCATACCGACAAGGTTTGCACGCATCGGTTCCAGATTCTCACGGACATAGGTAAGCGATTTTTTTCCTCCCATAGACTCATAGCCTTTCTAAACCTTGAAAATCTCTGAACCCAAACCCATTTCAAACCGTCATGAAGTTACACTCCAGGAGGCTGTGAATGGGGATGCAACAACTGCCCCTTAAAACAGAAATGTATAAATACTCTGCAAAATGTACAAAAGTTATGCCAGTTAACAAGAAATAGTCTTGGCTTTGATTTACTCACTTCCGCTTCACATGCAACACATCAGAAATCCAGAGATATCTAGATAGCTAAATTTGTATTATGCTACACTTTGAAACTGAAAATTAAATACCGAAGCAGTTGATTGTGTCTTTGACTGTGACATGAAGAACCTTGGTTTTTTCCTCTACAGAGAAAAGGACGCCATCGCGGACGTCCATTCCCCTCAGATTCCACAACAGGAGTCCCTTGACTTTGCTGCGCATGGACGTCGACGACGCCATCGTTTTCTCCTATGGCTATGTCGATTTGGCCTCTATGCAACGCGTAGCCACCTTAATGTTCCCGGCTTGACATGTATCTCCCAGAGGTTCTCTTGCTGTATTATCGTCTTCACCTCCGGTCGCGTCGTTTCCGACCGGATATGGCGTGAATGCATGCTACCGGCACACGACAAGGCTGGGTGTTTGGGCTGAACCTTGATGACGTTGTTGATATGCAGGTTTGCCTCCCTCTCTCTATGTTTTCATCTGTGACCAGGCTGGGTGTGTGAACTGATGATCCCCTTCTTCCTTCAGCATTTCAGACAGTAGTATAACCATGCTCGTGGATATAAAAGGCACCTTCACAACACCGATGTGACTAGATCGAGACACGACAGGCCGCACAAGGTAAAGGTACCACAGGCCCTTCTTTCTTATATCTTGCGTAAATTTACATGACCTATGTTGGTTGAGATTTTTCATGCTTGCTTTGAATTATGATTCATGGTAAAAAAAATGTAGCTGGACTTTCACATTGATATAGTTTATAATGTCCATCTAATTAAAGTTATTAATATTGGATTTGGTCCATTACGTTCATCCATTTTGGCAGAAAATCACCAGATGCAATTTTTGTTAATGGCGCATGCACGCTGCAACATTTTCTGCTTCTACTGTCCATTTGGAACAAAATAAATGACACCTTTCAACTCAAAATATGTGGATTTGTTGAATGTTGCAGGTCTGGCATGGTTTTGATTTCACCGCCTACAAGGTACGTCTCACCACTTCATGCCATAGTCCATTATATCTTTCATTTTCAGCTGCATCATCTGCTTGATGGAATTATCAAATCTTTTGTTTTGTTGTACGTCTTTGTGAATTAAAATTTCTCTGTCTTAGTTTGCACGTATCAAGTATTGCTGTCTCTCTTCCTTCTGAAAGTTGTTATTTAATGGCCTTCAAAACTGAGTGCTTTATTGGAAATTTATAACATGCTCTTTCATGTGTGTAATGGAGAATCAAAACTTTGTGCATATTATACCTTTTCTTTACTCTATCTATATTCTAGAGTGCTTACCATCAAAAAATTCTTCGCAGAAAACTAAGTTCTTCTGTACTGTTGTAATCACAAAGCTTAGCCCCCGGACAACGCTATTGGTTCTGTTCCTGTGGTAGTTTCCATTCTGCAGTTCCATATGGCACTGAGTATAGATGCTCTGATTCACAGTGTGCCGTGGTATTAGCTTTTTACTGATCTGTTTTATGGTTCTAGGCCTTCTGTGAAAACAGTGTTTGTAATTGCTATTTTACTTATCCATTTTACTCTGTTAGTTACCGGATTTGCTATATTGGATCCGACCGTATTGGAGAGCTCTTCTCTCTCTCAGTTCCGCATCCCTTTTTTTCTGCAGCTCAGTAGGGCGGAGATTGACACGGGAGCTTGCCATCTATCATTTTTCAGGTATGAACTTCTCTATGCAGTGTGCATGTATGGTTTGAAGTGGCCAACCTAGGCTGGCCCTTTTTGTTAGATTTAGTACTAGCTACAATTTCTACCGCTGTGACGAATATTGTTTAGTTTTGCAGCAATAGCATCCATTTGGAAAATTTAGATATTTTCCTTGCCATTTTCATTGTAAAATTAAATTTACGATGATGCATCTGATGTGCTTAATCATGTTGTGGTTACCAGCCATTTAGTTCTTGGTAGGTATTGGAGGCTGATGTATAAATTATATTGCAGGAGGAAGATGACTACAGTCAAGTGAGCTATTTTCTCACTAATTATCTGTTATTCACCATCAAAAGAAATATTTATGTTTGTTACGAACTTATGTATTGTGAAATAGCAAGTTCTACAAAAAAGAGGTTGTCCTTCAGGTCTATTATCTACTATAAATGGAAACTGAGACCTGATTAGATGATGAAGAAGCAGCTCCCCAATTAGTCAATTCACCTCTAGCATTCTAGAGTTAATACAGCTGCTTGAGACGCCGTCCTGTTTTTTTTGGTTTGCTTTTGAGTACATTTATATATAATAAGTGCAGTACCTTAGCTAGCATCAAAGAGCCATTTATAATAGTTTGATTTGACTCAGTGAAACAATAGTGTCATTTTCCCATGAGTAGTCTTCTTTTAAGCAAGAGAAAGACACCGATGATTTAAGTCTCATCTTATTGTTCAGTTCCACTCCTACTGATTGCTATCAAATCTAGAAACATAAGGGGTTTTACTGACGTGTTATGTTGATGCATGGTAAGTAATATGCGAATAGCAAAGACATGTTGTGGTCATGACTCATGAGTAGCTACCTCTTTTTAGCCGCAAGTATCTTTTGTGTTAGATGCATCAAGGATGTAAATATTTGATCTGTTAAGAGAGCTCTGTTCCAAGACTCGCTGCCTTGGGTTGCATCTGGAGAGGGTAATCCTTGCATGCTAGATTATCTGGAAAATGTTTATAGGGGCAGGCAGCAGTCCAGTGAAACGCATGGGGGATACTTAGCGCAAGAAGAAAGTTGAACCGAGATTATGTATGATATCTACAAGCCGGTCTGGAACCTTCTTATGTTCATGCTTTGGATTTTGGTATAGGATTCAGCAAGTAGTATAGCCTGAATGAAGTGTACCTTCTGTTATACCTATAGAGTAGATACTAACAATTAAGCAGAAAATGTATGTTAGCGACATAAGTGCTCACCTTGCCATGCCCTTTGTTCTTTGTTTGTCCTACCTTCAAGGTGGTAAGCACCTAATTCCTGACTCTATTTTTTCAGGAGTTTCGACTTTTAGTGATGTTATGACCAATGAAACCATCCATATCTGTCACATCAGCTTGGTTCATCTGTGATTGATGATCCAATGAAACCACTGCCATCATCTACCATGATTTCAACAGATAAGGGGTATGTTTTTTCTTGCCTGAAACTAGCTCGCATTTATAAGTCTGTGGAGTGTATCTGCAAGCCCTATGCTGAACCAGGTTCTGTGAAAAATATTTCTAGGAGTAAGTGGATATATCTGAAAGCTTAGACCGATGGACAAAGAAAGAAGAAGAAACCAAAACCAGGACTAGACACGAAATCGGGAAGAGGCATTTCAACTCTTTTTATGGTTCAGACTTCGTAGTGCATATTTTAGTAAGGAGTAGATAGTCAACCAAGTGTGGCCTCTGCACTAAGGAGTATGCAGCAGACCTATATTGGGTCGACAGTTTGCCTATGTCTTTTGCTATTGGTTTGCTCTATCATCGAGGTAGTGCCTGGCTGAATCCTACTTTGGTTTTCTAGGAGTGCCAGCTTTTGTTGTTGCAAGTGAATGTTCTTTCTATGTTGTTTGCGTATCACTCTGAAGATAGGGTTGCTCCCATTCATAGTGTCCTGTAAATATGAACTAATTGTCCATTGGTACGATGCTCCTATATATCTTATGTGGATGTTGCTTCTACTATTCTGCCATGCTCGCCATACATAGCTGTCTTTTCCTTCGTCCTGAAAATCAGTTCTCACATGGTTGGACTCTTTCACTGTCATTATGCTGTAGACATGGTTTTACTTATCCTTGCCAAATGCAGTGTTGTTGCTTCTTTAGTTATGCCTTTGTGTTATCATTTTCTGAAAAATACATTACACTTTGTGCCTTCAGATATATTGAGAAAAATGATATCACTTCGGACTTTAATTTTCTTGCGTTCCGGTCTGTGTGGGCATAACACACATTGGCGTACTGTAAGACATGTCGAAATTAATGATGTTACAAACTGCTTGAAAGGCCTGTAATAGTTTGCAGATGTTAAAAGACCTATCTATCCTGAAGACTCTTATGGCTATAACTTCATGTATGAGAGAGCATTAACGTTTTGCTCTGAAACTGTACTTCCCGTGACTATGTATAGTAATTGTTGACTGCCACGATAATTAACGATGCTTTACCAACGATTATCATTGTCAAAGACGGGTGGCGCAACAGGAAGGGAGCAAGCAAACCTACTTCTCCTGGATTTCCCAGAGTTTCATCTGGCTTAATATGTGTCTTTTTTGGGGGTCTGATTGTTGCTGTTGTAGATTGTTACCACATCTGTTTAGATTTTCGAATTGTTGTAATACGCCATGTTGTTGGTTGCTAATTGGCAGTTGTGAACTACAGCCCATGTACAAGTCACGGTCTAAATGTAAGATTGGACTTGAGTGCTATATGGTAGTATATGGCATCGATTCCTGCCATATATAACTTGGAAATCAAAATCAAGGTACTATCCTAGCTACTGGAAAAAAAATAGCACTTATGTGAAGTCGTAGTTAGTGCTGATTGTATCATTTCTTAATCCCCGGGCCATAGAATAAAAGGCGATGACCATACAGTCGGCTGGGACCAAGGCTGTCGACCCATGGTGCTGCTCACAAGGCGAGGACCATTGAGTTCTTATGAATGGAGGAAGCGGTGGCTGCATCAACGAGGAAGGGAGGTGGAGACAGCAATTGGGTCAAATAGTTGTGAGGTGGAGCAAGAAGCAATCCACAACAAAACCATATTAGGTGTTCCTCTCTCCTTACGCGCTTCATGTCTCTGATTTCAGTTTTCTAACATATTGTTTATCTGAACTCGATATTTCAGATTTCAAAAAGAAGACAGGAGGAAGAATTCAATGGAAGAGTTTGTGATGGACATGGTGATTACTCTCTCTCTCTCTCTCTCTCTCTCTCTCAAGTTTGTTCCTGCTTTTTCATATTATGGTCTGTGAACGTAAACATGAGTTATGTACCTTTTCTAAAGAGGATAGCAAGCTAGAGCAAAGTTGTTGGTTTACACCGTTGTGCATTTGGGCTTATGGCGATTTGCTGCAGGGATTGGAGGTTTGGGCTTGGAGCAGATTGGTGAGTAGCAATTGGTTGTTCTGCGAAACAGTCGTCTACTTGGTATACCAATGAACATGTTCAATTCTAAAGTAGACGTATGTATTATTATTATTTCTGTTACACCACACTCCTCTGTTTGGTCGTTTCTTTGCCTGTAATTAATTGTCTCTCTTCCATTGATATTTTAACATCTCATGACAACACTTCAGAATTAAGGAAACCTTGCCTTTGTGGCATTGGATAATTTTGTTTTTCAATGTTGTTTCCAGACCAGTTATGTTGTCTCCTCATGCTCCTAAAGCCTAGCAAACATTCCTTTCTTTTCAGTTCAACCCATTTGAAATGTTTGCGTTAAATAGCTGTGAGTTTCTGAATTCTTAATTGAATAACGAATATTGACACGTTTATCTTCTTTATAATAGTAAAAGATCAAATAAAAAATTCAGGCACCACTATAATTTTGCAAGTGATACATTAGTTTGACTTTTCAAGTATACAATAGATCTTAGATTATTACTTGCATGTCTAATACATGCAAGGTATTTTTTAATTTCCTTTTCATCCAAATGTAATTGTACTACCTCTGTCTTTCTAGACTTATTTTCTAAAATATTTGGCTCTGTTGTTTATTACTAATGTGTTTTTCAAATCTGGTTATTTCTTCCTTGGTGTTTTTAGGTGAGGTGCTCAAGCCTAGGTTTATATTGCTCTGTAGCTAAAGTATATTGGACCCCACTTGAAACATATATAAGGTGAGCAAATTAGTTCCAGTAGTGCAATTATACTGTAAACTAGATAAATTTTGTAGTATATTTATCCAGGCATGGTTATGTGTTGCTTAGGAGATTTGGACGCAGCTCCATAACTAATTCGTTGTTGTGTTCCGTGTTGATATAAATGCTGCATACAAAATAATAGATTTATCACTTATGTCATCGTTCATTTGGCCTATAAGAATACAAGTACATATTTCATTATTCCTCTTGATTGATTAATATTCGATCTAATGCTTTATATTTTCCTACTTCCATACACAATAGGTTGGTGTACATGAAAAATCGATTTAGTATTAGACTGTGACATTTTTTTATTTTGCTTGGGTTTTGGTTTGCATAGGGGCTTTGCTATGATTGTTATTCGGTCATGCAAACTCTATCCTTAATTTCTTTCCAATACATTTCTTCTTTGAAGTGAGTCGTCCCGCTGCACATCACAGCCCAGTCTTATTTCTCAGTTTTCCTTCATGTACTGTTGGCGACTATTATTTTTCTGGTCGCCACTTGGTGTTTCTATTTACTCTGTTTTTTGGTGACGAGCTTTGATTCGCTTCCCTGCATTTTAGAAGTTCCAAACTGAAATATTTCCCTGTTGTGTTTCAGGATCTAGACTTTTCTGGAGTTACACAGTCACCACTCTGTAACAAAGGTGTTCCTAATTAAAAATGATTATTAAAGAAACTCAAAGATGTTCCTTATCATACGATATTACATTCGTATTTTTTAAACATTTTTGAAGCATGAATCAGGTTTCTTTTTCCATCGAGTTAATATGAAGTTACATATATTTATGTTGGATAACTTATTGCCATTCTTTGACATTCCTTTAGTTAGGCACCATGAATTTGAAGCAATGGAAAGAATAACTGAGCGCAGGAAAACTTCGGGCACTGCTTTCCAAATTCTTCTCAAACTGAAATATTTTAGTTTAGTTTCCTCATAACATATTGTTTTAGGTTTCGATTGTCTATGTATTTCAGGTCTTGGGTGATTGAGCTGAATTAATAGCATGAAGATAAGTGTTCTTATCAGGTGCTCTGAACTTTTCTAGCTGTCATTTCTTTAAGGTCTTGGGTGGGATGAATGAATAATACGGAGAGATAGTCCTCTCCACTTGGTGATTCGAACTTACATTACTACCACAAATATT
The DNA here is from genome assembly GCA_947311845.1 of Poa pratensis. Lineage (NCBI taxonomy): Eukaryota > Viridiplantae > Streptophyta > Magnoliopsida > Poales > Poaceae > Poa > Poa pratensis. Next base: position 23,529,363 of record CAMZMU010000117.1, read on the forward strand.
CATTATTACTACTTAGTTTGTTTACTCAACAGTGTCTCTAGAGTATCTCTATTCTCTTTCATTGTTTTAAGTTTTCTTGACATTTTGTGTTCCATTCTTCCTTTATACTTTCCCTCCTTTGTATTGCTGGAGAAAGTCGCTTTGAGATGCCACCATCTGTACAACGAATTTTCAGTATTCCCTTCCCCAGGCTTGGTCTTGCCAGCTAATTGCTTTCCTGACATTTTCTCATGGATATTTGTGCTCAATCTGCTTATTCTTTATGGTTTGCTTAATTCTCAGGCCAGCCAGTTTCATCTGTGATGGGGATCAGCCCAGATCAATTGCGGCAAGTAGGCAAGTATCCATAGGACACGGATACTGATTCGAGTGAGACTGATCAGTTCCCAGGTTACTACCCAAGTCTTCCTTTGTCACCAATGCATGGCACAGAGAGCAGCTATGATAATGCTAACATCTATGACAGCTATGAACTATCTGATCATGTGATGCCTCTCCATTGGCCAGCCCTGCTTGCCTATCAGTTCCGGTAGTATATATGTACTAATGTGTCCTCATCAAACTACCTACTATATTTTTGTGCTATCTAAGTTTAACAATCTATAGAGTGATGGTAGATGTTGTAATGAAGACTATGTATGTAAGAGCATTGTGCTATACTCTAAAGCTACAATGCCACTGCTATGTATAATAGTCATGGACAATAAGTGTCATATTAAGAATGTTTATCATAGCGTTTTTCAAATTGAAAACCAATGTCCATGGCGGGTGGCGCGCGGCGAAGCCGCGCCGGGGGATCTAGTATAGGGTGAATAGCCAATAAGGAACGACAACGCACTTGAGGGAGCATTTCATCCCCAGGATTTTTTTTGGGATCCATCCCCCTTAATTTTGTAAATTGACAAAGGCCTTTTCTTTCATTGAAGGAATTTCAAAATAAACTATCGGATTCTACAATACAAAATTCCCATGGCTACTCAACCCTGCAAAAATTGATATATTTCCTATACTTATGCAATTTTTTAGGAATTTCAAAATAAACTATCGGATTCACAGTCCCTATTGGAAATTTCAGTGTTATTTCTTCTGATGCGGTAAAACAACTTGTAGTATTGGTCAATCCATCTACTATTCTCCTAGGGCATACTCCATGTACTCTAGTCATTCCTTGCTTCCATTGAGTTGCTTCGAAGGCGCTAGAAAACGTCTATAGCTCTAAGGAGGCATGTGATTTCTACTTGTGTCCTGATGTTTCCAAGTCCTAACTTCGAAGTCCATTGTTTCAATAGCACTGAGAAAATAACTTCAACTAAGTGTGAAGCTTGTGTACATTGCATGTGTGGTATACCGATAAAATCTACTAGCAACGACTAACTTTCATTCCTTGGTCGACTCATGTACGCAAGATAGCTTATTTGTGAACTATGATCTCATACCACCTATCTTCTCAAGCTTAAAAAGAAGTCATATGTCATTGACTTTTGATACCAAGGGTTGCAACAACCATGCGACATATGCTTTCATTTTTTTCCCCATTATGTCGTAAGAAGCACATGTAATGCTCTCAGCATCTCCTCCTTAATGAAGTAGCTCTTTAACGGATGCTTTGATCCCACCAACTCGACTTCAGTAGTGTTTCTGTAGACGACAACATTTGGTGATAGCCTTCACATTTTTCCATCTCAAGTTGTTTGATCACTAACTAGCAGAATGGATCTAAGCAACCAGAATCTTCGTAATATGAAATATTGCATTGACAAATATCATCATGTCATCATTTGGTATATTTCCTACCTAAGTCTCCCCGTTGAAAGGTGAAATTGATGACTACGGTCATCATGAATGAGTAGTTTCATCACTGTCTCTACACTCTTGGATAAATTTTTTGCATGCACAAGAAACAACATAAACAATATACACGATTTATTTCACATTTTTTTGAAAACTTTAAAGTGCGACATACGGAATGGGATGTGGGCACAACTAGTTTCAAACTTTAGTTTCCCATATACTACATATTCAAGGCGCATTGCAAATATTCTGAAACAATGGACGCATTTCATCGCAGCTTTATAGATAGCCAGAAGACAGGTTCAACACTTGGGGTGAAGCCAATGCATGTGCGCGAAACACAAAATGATAGAAGTAACGAGACAACTAGTAGAGACTTTTTACTCCCGAGCACCAGTGGTCCCTTTTGTTTAAAAAAAATCGAATACATTATTTATAATTTTCAAAAAATTCTGAAAAAAAAATCCGAGTAAAGCCAATGATATATCCCACTAACGTGCAAAATATGAACGTAATTTTTTTTTGTTGAGCTACAAAAAAATAACAAATGTGTAGATCCGAGTATGTATATTTTCAAATCTCTAAGTTTTATCAGATTTGTTATTTTTGTGTAGCCCATAATATAAAGTATCTCAAATTAAATTTTGCACGTTTGTGGGATAGACCATTGGCTACATCCTGATTGTTTGTCAGATTCTTTTGAAATTCACAAATTTGATTTTCAAATTTTTTATATAAGAAAGAGCACTGGTGCTTGGGATAAAAGAACACTTTCCGCGAGACAAGGGATCTAAGAAGTGGATACGGACGAATAGAGCTCGAGCTTACTAGCTTATGCCTGTTTCATGGGTGAATGAGTGGTCATGGTTAAAAGGATTTTTATTAAATCAAGTGCAAGAAATGCACATGCATGTTCATGTTTGAGTGTGCAATTTTCAAATTTATAATTTTTCATGTTCATTGCGTAACAAATGCCTAGCATATTTCGTTATTATATAATATAGATTTGGTTTTAATTAATTATAGAGAGATTTAATACAAAAAACTAATATGAGATGCATTAAATGGGCTGATATCTAGAAGGCCATTTTTTCTACAGAGCGAGCGAGCACAAGCACTTTTCGGAATTTTGCTCTGATAAATTGATACATGTCGTGATACGTGGAAGGTATTGATATGTGAATCAGCAATACTTTACAGTTTACACCAAAGAAAAGAATGTATGTCAACAGGTCAGAGGAAGCAGATTTGGCTCCCGGTTCATATCCTCTGATGGAGTAGGAAATTCGAAAAAAAAGATAAACACATTTTAAAAATCTTGAAAAAATCAGCACATTTGCGCTCCTGGGCTGGACTGCACACCCCAAGCACGGGCTGCATGCCGAGCCGGGGCCGAGGCCACAACGCCCCTCCGTTCAGATTGAGCCGCTTCTGTTTGTGAGGCCGAACGGCCCGTGTGGGCTGGCAAATAGAAATCCGTCTACTTTTTCGCATCATTTTTACCCGTAAACGGCAACGCTCCCAAACGCCGGCGCCAATCGATGTCCTTCGAGTACGCGGTGCAGCGATGATCGGCAATGGACTACCTACACAGAAAAGGCAGAGGCGCAGAGCACGAAGCTGATAAAGAGAGGATAGGAAACGAACTGCTAGCAGATTCTTCGAAAAGAGAGCCACCACTTGAAAACGTTGCTGTCGTTTCGAATTGATGGAATCACGATCGTCGTTACGAGGCAACATACCACCGAACCGTAGCAGATTCTTCAAAAAGAGAGATTAAGTTTACTGAGGATCAGTTCACAAGAAAAAAAAGATTTCTGATGATGTCGCTGTGCGGCCTAGTGCCACCTGCGAACAGCGATGAAGATTCCTGACATGTCGCTACTATTTATGCTTGGTTTGTCTGTTCGCAGCCAGTTGCAGCGGATCGAAATAGACAATTAAAAGAGATCTCACAGTGGGTAAGCCAATAAGGAACGGCAACGCAGGTGAGGGAGCATTTCATGCCCAAGAATTTTCACATTGAAGGAAAAATTCGATTTCTTCAATCCGAATATAAAGCTCTTGCTGTAACTTGAGATCAGCGGGAGTGTTATTTGTCTTGGTTTCTTTGTTTAACGAAGAAGTTCAATAATATACACGCTTTCTTGCACGGGAGGTAATATGTTAGGCAAATATTTGCGATTTCTTGGTCGGGCGGCTCGAGAAAAATTGACACTCTGGAAAATATGGTGCTATTTCCCTTGGTTCTGCACATGTTTGTTGCACGCGGCATTCTATTTGGTCCTTCTCACCATTTTTTCCCTAGCTTCGACTGAAATCCATGGTGGAAGACATCTTTCCTAGTACACACTCCATGTACTCTGGTGTTCGTTTGCGTCCATTGGGTTGCTTCAAAGGCCCTAAAGAACGTCTCTAGCTACAAGTTGACATGCGATTTCTACTTGTGTCCTGATGCTTCTAAGTCCTAGCTACGATGTCAATGAGTTCAAATAGCATTGAGCAAGTAATTTCAACTAAGTACATAGGTTATGTTGATTACATGTGTGGTATGTTGATATGAACCTAGCAACGACAGACATCCATTCCTTGCTCGACTCATGTCCGCAAATGGCTTCTTTGCGAACTATGATCGCACATCCATGTCTTCTATAGTTTAAATAGATTTTATTCCATTAACTTTTGATACATGTGATCCAACAACCATGAGACATCTGCTTTCATGAAGTTTGATTTTGCCATAAGAAGCACATGGGCGCTCATGTAGTGCTCTGAGCAACTCCTCCAAGATAGAGAGATGCTCTAATCGTATCAATTCAATTTCTAAGTGCAATTTCTGTAGGCAGCAACATTTGGAGATAGCCTTAACATTTTGTCGATTCAACTTCAAATTGCATGGTCACTAACGGTCATATATAAACCGTATAAGCAACCAGAACTTTGTAATATAAATATTACCGTCATATAAAAAAATTCTACCTAGTTCTCTCTGTAGGATGGTGAAATGAAACACGCAGTGACTAGAGTTATGGGGGTGAGCAGTTTCATCATCGGTGGTATGCATGTTAACACCTACGTTACTCATACATTATATTACGCTGTGTTTTTTTTTAGTTACAAGATTTGCAATGAAATTTAGGTTGTATTTGGTCGGATAATAACAATGATTCATTTTTTATTGAAAAATCTCCAGGAGACTCGGAAGCCAGCCACCCAATTCGACTTCCGCTGACTACCCACAAAATTAGGAATACTAGATTCTCAAGTGCGGCACCTTTACCCTATCTTTTCTAAACATACAAGCAGGTTAGAAAAGTTTAGACCTGGTTGGAAGGCACGAACATGAAACAAAGGAATGAGAATAACGCAGGAATCATGTCATGTATCACGGATTTCTACAAGAACCAGAACCATAGGGAACTTCAATAGTATCCTTTGGATGTCACAGTATTTCAAGACTATTTCTTGTGATGCGGTAAAACGACTTTTATTAGCAATCAATCCATATACAATTCTCCATAAGGAACATCATATGTATGTGTTGCTTATGTTTATGCAAATTATAATTCTAAGCTCTAAGATATGGGAAGACGTACAATACATGTAAATTATAAAAATGCAAAGCATTTAAGAGCATCAAAATTTATGTATCGTGATGGAAAAATCTTACATCCACAAACCAGGCTCCGAGTGTAATGCTCTTGCCGTAACTTAAGATCACGGGGAGTGTTATTTGTCTTAGTTTAATAATTGTTTAACTAAGTAATTCGTCAATATGCACGCTTTTATTTGCACGGGAGGTAATATGTTAGACTTGCAAAATATTTGGAATTTCATGTGCACACGGGGTCGAGAAAACTTGACGTTATGAAAAATCTGGTGCGACCTCTCTAGGTTCAACTACTGCAGGTGTCTGTTGCACGCGACAGCCGACCGGTCCTTCTCACCATTTTATTCCTAGTGCCGACAAAAATCCATGGTGAAACTCTTTTCTTCCATGTCTTACTCCGTGTACTCTAGTGATCCTTTGAGTTCATTGGGTTGCTTCAAATGCGCTAGAGAACGTCTGTAGCGCTAAGTTGACATGTGATTTCTACTTGTGTCCTGATGCTTCCAAGTCCTAGCTATGATTTCAATGAGTTTCAGTAGCATTGAGGAAGTAATTTCAACTAAGTACATAGGTTGTGTACATTGCATGTATGGCATGCTGATATGAACCTAGCAACGACGGACTCCATTCCTTGCTCGGCTCATGTACGCAAGATGGTTTCTTTGCGAACTATGATCTCACACACCACCTACCTTCTCAAGCTTAAATAGAATTCTTATGTCATTAACTTTTAATACCGTGTGATGCAACAACCATGTGACCTATGCTTTCATGTTGTTTGATTCTGCCATAAGAAGAACATGGGTGTTCATGTAATGCTCTCAGCATCTCCTCTCGCTGAAGTAGCTCTTAAATAGATGCTTTGATTGAATCACAGTGTAGTTTATTTAGACGACAACATTTGGAGATAGCATTTTCATTTTTCATCTCGAGTTGCATGGTCCCTAAGGAGTAGAACGGGTCTAAGCAACCAGAGAATCTTCCTAGTATGAAATCTTGCATCGACAATAATCTTCATATCATTGTGGCATATTTCCTACCCAATTCTCTATTTAGAATGTCGAAATTGAAACAAGTAGTGACTGTAGCCGTCGTCGTGGATGACCATTTTTATCATCAGTCTCTAGTTGGCTGCACCCTTGCATCATATCGGTGGCATGTTTGCTTATGGTCGCCACCTTCCCACCCACAGTCTTCCTTTTTTGTTTTATAGGAAAAAGTGGCTATTTTTCATTGCAACATAGAAGGAGTAAAAACTGGCTTGATGCAAAGAATAAAGAAAAAGCTAAACTTAAAGAAAGGTGAAACAAATATGTGTACATCATGTCATCAGACCTCCAAAACTCATACGATTTGATTTCATGTAGTTTAATTGCAAGAGAGTCACAACCCCTATTAGAATTTTCAGTGCTATTTCCTGTGATGCAGTGAAACAATTTGTAGTATCGATCCATCAATTTACGATTCTCCGTAACAAAACATACAAGTTTTAAGGTTACATCATATTCACGTGTTTTTATAATTATGCAATTTTTAATTCTGTGCTCTAAGAGACCATAAGATTAGCCTTTCGTGCTTTCACATGTATTTAGCATGGAGTAATAATGTATGTTCATGCAAAGAGCCATGGCCACCGCCAAATAGTTATGGTTGTTCCGCTCAAAAAGAGTAGTAAGGGTTGTTGATTTAGAACGGCAACTGTTGTTCTATCTAGCTTAAATGTATACAACTGCACATGACACTCCATTAATCATAAATTGTACCACATGCACATGTGTCTTGAGCAATTAGATAAAAGTCGAAAGGCACAAGACATCGTATGAAGTACAATAGCACTAAATTAAAAAAATGCATTTTAGCGCACCAAAATTTATGTATCATGATTGACAAAATGCTACTTTCACAAAAACCAGGCTCCCAATGTAATGCTCTTGCTGTAACTTAAGATCGGTCAGAGCGTTATTTGTCTTGGTTAATGGTTTAACTAAGAAGTTTTTTTTTTGCACGTTGGGTAATACTCTAGACTATTATTTGGAATTTCCGTCATGTTCCTCGTAAAAGTTTGACGCTCTGGAGAATGTTGTTCTACTTCTTTTGGTTCAGCTACTTCAAGTATCTGATACTCGCGGCATTCTATTGGCCATTCTTACCATTTTGTCCCTAGTGCCGACAAAAATACATGGTGAAATTTACTTTTCCTAGGGCGTACTCCATGTACTCTAATCATCCTTTCCGTCCATTGAGTTGCTTCGAAGGCGCTAGAGAACATATGTAGCTCTAGGGAGACATGTGATTTCTACTTGTGTCCTGATGTTTCCAAGTCCTAGCTACGAAGTCCATGGGTTTCAATAGCATTGAGAAAATAATTTCAACTAAGTACAAAGCTTGTGTACATTGCATGTGTGGTATATTGATACAAACCTAGCAACGACTAACTTCCAGCCCTACTCAGCTCATGTATGCAAGATAGCTTCTTTGCGAACTATGATCTCTCCTACCATCTATCTTCTCAAGTTTAAATAGATTTCTTTTTTCATTAACTTCTGATACCATGTGATTTAACAACCATGCGACGTATGCTTTCATGTCGTTCAATTCTGCCATAAGAAGCACATGGGCGTTGATGTAATGCTCCGAGCATCTCCTCCTCGATGAAGTAGCTCTTTAATAGTAGATGTTGATCCTACCAATTCAACTTCACGGTGCACTTTCTTTAGACGGCAACATTTGGAGCTAGCCTTCGCATGTTACGAAACATTGTGTCGATAAAAATTATAATATCATTATTTGGTAAATTTCCTACCTGATTCTCTGTGTGGAGAGGTGAAACTGAAACAAGCAGTGACTACAGTCATCATGGATTAGCAGTTTCATCACTGGTTTCTAGTTGACTACAACCTTTCTATCATGTCGGTGGGTGCTTGCTTCTGATAAGCACCTTCCCACTAATCCGTCAGTTGTGCCAAGACATTAACTATGGTTCAATGAACTACTCCCTCCGTTCATAAAAGGATGTCTCAACCTAGTTTAAATTTGTATGTATCTACACACTAAATCATGTCTAGATACATGTAAATTTGGAATAGGTTGAGACATCCTTTGTGAAAGGAGGAAGTAGAAAAAATCGCAGGTTTTTTTTCTTTCAAAAGGTATCTTGCTATTTAGAGCATCCAACAACGCATGGACGCTTGACGAGGCGCTTAAAAGTTGAAATCCCGAGATACATAAGCGTAGGCGCTAGGAGCTGTATGTTTTGTACTCCCTCCGTTCACAAAAAGATGTCTCGACTTTGTCCAAATTTACATGTATCTACGCATGAAACATGTCTAGATACATGCAACTTTAGACAAAGTTGAGACATCCTTTTATGTACGGAGGGAGTACATGTTTCCAAGCGCCATAGTCCTCTTCAAGCGTCGATGCTCAAAAAGAATTTGGGAATTATGTGCAAACCGTCAAAAGGGCCGGGAATTTTTTCCCTGGCGCCTCTAGGTTAGCGCTGCATTGCAGATGCTCTTATGATGCTTTCAGTGTTAATCTTCCCCATAGTATGACAAACATCTTTGGATCATTGATGCGAGATGTTGATAAATATCCTTGTTCTCGCATTTTCATGAGAAGTGGGCTGTCTTACAAGGAAACTCATGTCCAGGTTTGGATCTGATGTTGGATAAGCTTCTTAGTGCTTGATTTTTTGATAAAGTGAATATATTACTATAAAAAATGACACCAATTACACCTAGGTTCTTCACCGGAATAATGTCAAGAACTCGAGACATTAAGAACGCACATAGTAAAAAAAAAACTGAGAAAAAGAGAGACTCGGGCACAGTTGTCATTACTTGCAGCAGCCGGACCCAAACTATCAAAACAACACCTTACAATAAGGGAACAGTGCACAAATGACGTTGTCACCAAATCATAAATTGTAGATTTCACCCTCAGAACTCTTGAGATGAGGTCTTCAATAAAAAAAATATCACCGCCAGGTACAACCAATAAAGGTCGGACCTTGAGTTTTCACCCTATATATCGAGTCTCTGCACTCAAAGAGCAAGACCCGAACCAAAGTTCCCAAATGTTATCAGGCCCACTGAAGCCCCCAAGGAAAGAACCAATCATTAGACTCACTTGCACATGTGCGGTATGGACATGAATATCGTTCTGCGGCCATAGCCGCACAATAGTCCGTGAAGCAATGTCTTCATCGTGTACAATACTCTGCACCCGCCAACATTGGTCATCCCATCCTAATCGTCTTGACATCCCCCCCCCCCCCCCCCCCCAATGTACGACACCATGGAAATGTGTCAAGCGTCGACATGTCCCATGGTGTGAGCGGAAAGCGGAGCTTCGCAACACACCCACTGGACGCCCCATGGGTTTAAATTTGTTGACCTGCACGATCGGATACCTTCCAAATCACACATTCAGAAGTACCTAGGCCTATTTGTGAAGACCACCAGCAGCAACATCTGAAACTCATCGACAATCAGATCGAGAACAACAGGCAGCAGGTAGACTGGCGCGTTGGGCCGTAAAATACCACTAGGACTACCGTTATACCAATCCGCTCGCACATGTAAAAGTTCACCGCCGCGCGCCTAATGAACAGGAAGCTCCGCTAGATGCCCCCAAAATACCGCCGCCAAAACCTAGTTCCACCTCTATGGCCACGACCGAAGGTCCCCCATGGGGCGCTAGGAGCCGCGCCGCCAGGAGGAGGACGGATCAACTGAGCCACCTGGTCCAAGACAAGGACGCCGGGAAAGGCCCAACAAAAATTTGACTCCACGAGCACCACGCCAGCGAAGCACCAACTCATGGCCGGGTAGAGCAGAGCCCCGCCACCCCCTGTCCGCGCCGCAGGCTTTGCCCGACGGCATTTGGTGGCGGCCGCGCGAGAGACAGAGGGGCCGGTTGAAGAGCGGCTTGGGTTACACTATCGCCCTAAAAGCGATGTGAGGGACGAGTTGGTTGAATAGTGCTTGATGCTCGTCAGTTATGTGTGACTTGTCATATCTTCTATTAAGTTATGGTTTTTGGTTAACTACACACTTTGTAATATGATTTAGGTATGTAGTATTAGGCTGATAATAATGATCTATCTAAATTTTCTATAAAGCAAGATCCTCCTAAATGTAATTAATGTTTCTTTCTAATCATGCAATCTATCTAAATCACTTACTCTTTTAGCCAACCTATTGTTCACGTCATTCCACCAATATCCATTACTTATTGTCTATTTTTACATGCAATTATCCACATCATATTTTTCTTTAGCCATTAAATTGTTCATGTTATCTTTTTCTTCTGTTCGAGTGATAAGATCGCCCCATCCCGTTATGTAATAAGAAAATTTAAACATGTGCTAGGGAACACCGGATTTAGTTTCGCCAATCAAGTGATATTTTTTGCTTGTATACTTCTATAGTCAACTACAGATTTCATGGGTTTATTAGATTTCTTAAGCGATACCCGCTGCAACGCGTAGGGTATCGTTCTAGTTTTGTTTAAAAAAGTCTCCGCGAGACTCTAAACCCAGCCTCCCGTTCGACCCTAGTGACAGCGCATAAAATAAGGAATATTAGGATGTCAAGTGTGGCGCTGTTTACCCTGTATGTTTTCTAAACGTATAAGAAGATTAGAAAAGTTCAGACGCGTTTGGAAGGCATGAATTTGAAACATATGAATAAGAATTATGTAGGAATTCCGATGTCATGTATCACTGTTCTGCAGGACCCAAACCACAGAAAAATTCAAGGTATCCTTTGGATGTGACACTAAGAAACCGTAAACACAAAGAAATGAAAACATGAGGTCATCATGTTTGTTTTCCTCAAAAATTACTATACTACCTCAAAAGTGTTGTAATTTGTAGTGTCAAAATGTACGAGACCAGTTCGTTCCCAGCGAAAACTATATGGGCATGTAGGGAGTACAATAATCTGTTTCATAGGAATTTCAAAGTAATCTAAAAATTATTATTCCTTTGTCCCGGACATTAACTTAAGGAAAATTCATATAGGAATTATTTCCTCCAAAATTGAGGCATTCTAGCGTTGATTTTTTTGGTACTTCTAGCGTTGAGCTTTCGCACCATCATCACACGTCCATACTCATATAATCTTAACCGATTAAAACTGATGCAATCGAATTTCTTTATTTAGTATTGGAAAGGGAACTTTTGCTGGTTACAGGTACATTTGTAGATAGGAGTTTGACACAAATAAATGAAAGCGTGAGGTCACCAAGTATGTTTTCCCCCAAAATTCCTATATAATAGCCTGCTTCATAGAAATTTCAAAGGAATCTAAAGTATTTGTTCAAAACGGTAACTTAGGATTTTTTTTCCTATTGGCATGGCATTTTTGGCCTTCCCTCTAAACATTTTGTCATTCAAACTTCAGACATTCTGGCCTTTGAGCTTTCGCACCAACATCACACGTCTTACTCATAATTTTAACCGATCAAAGTTGATGCATTCAGATTTCCATATTTATTTGAAAAAGGGGACTTTTTCCCCTCACAAAGCAACGGTACAATTGTAGATAGGAGTTTACTTTAGAGAGCTTTCCCTAAAGACAATTTCACCACAATGGGTCCTCAATGCGAAACTCAAAAGGTTGAGGTATGATTTAAAGTTCTGGAGCAAGAACATCTCTCGACTGTCAATATGTATTGAAAATTGTAACAAAGCCATCCTGGAGCTGGACAATTTGGAGGACAGAAGAGGCCTCTCTATTCCTGAAGCAAATTTCAGAAAGATTATAAAAAACCATCTACTACGACTCCTTGATTACCAAAGACAGTATTGGAAGAAAAGATGTACAATTAGGTGGACTAAATTTGGTGATGAAAATACCAAGTTCTTCCAAGCTATGGCCACTGATAGATATCGGAGAAAATCAATTTCACAACTCACCTTGTCAGATGGCACCCAAGTGTCTTCACATGCTGACAAAGAAATGGCCATTTATTCTGCATTCAAGGAAAGGCTTGGAACCTCTCATCATCCAAACATGGGCTTTGATTTAGCCTCTTTAATCGAGCCAGTGGAGGGCCTCGAATGCCTGACTATTCCTTTTTCTCACGATGAAATTGACGCAGTAGTCAAGGCAATGCCGGCTGACAAAGCACCTGGTCCAGATGGTTGTAATGGGCAATTCTTAAAAAGCTGTTGGCATATAATCAAAGAGGATATATATCAGCTCTGTCAGGACTTCTATGATGGTACTCTTAACTTGGAAAGCATAAATACTGGATACATCACGCTTATCCCAAAGGTTGGATCCCCTGCTACAGTCAATGATTTCAGACCAATCACTCTGCTCAACTGCTGCCTAAAATTGATAACCAAGGTGTTGGCCAATAGGCTGCAGAAGGTCATCCTCAAAATTGTTCACAAAAATCAACATGGTTTCCTTAAAGGAAGAACTATCCAGGACTGTATTGCTTGGGCCTTTGAATTCATACATCAATGTCAGACTTCTAAAAGAGAGATTGTTTTGCTTAAACTGGACTTTGCCAAAGCATTTGACACTATTGACCATGCTGCAATGATTTCCATTATGAAACAGATGGGGTTTGATAACAAATGGCTGAAATGGATTGAGCTCATTTTTGGCTCCGGGATGTCTTCAGTTCTGCTGAATGGTGTTCCAGGAAGACAGTTTCACTGTAAAAGAGGTGTTCGGCAAGGAGATCCTCTATCACCTCTGATTTTTGTGCTTGCAGCAGATATTTTACAATCAGCCATAAACAAAGCGTTTCGTGAGCAAACTATCCAAGCCCCTTTCTCCCCCGACTTTGGTATGGATTATCCTGTGGTTCAGTATGCTGATGACACTATCATTATTATGCCAGCATGTTCGGCTCAAGTGGTGAAAATGAAAGAAATCTTGGATACATATGCTGAATCTAATGGATTGAGAATTAACTATCACAAATCAGTTTTGATCCCCATCAATACACCACAGCAAAAAACGTCTGACATAGCCTCCATCCTTGGTTGTGATGTTGGTGTGATGCCATTTACATACCTGGGGTTACCGCTTGGAACCACAAAGCCTACTGTTCATGATCTCATGCCTCTTGTAGACAGAATTGAAAGAGCAATGTCTGCCAATTTCATGATGATGTCGTATAGTGAAAGGGTTACTGTCATTAACACTCTTCTGACTTCTATTGCCACATTTACTATGTGCGCTTTGAAGGTACATCCTAAAATCCTAGAGCACATTGATAAAATCAGAAGGCATTGCCTATGGAATAAGAAAAACGAGGATGGGGAACATTGCAATCCCTTGATTGCCTGGGATAAGGTGTTCAGGCCCAAGAATAAAGGTGGGATGGGAGTGCTGAATTAAAAAATTCAGAATGAAGGGCTGTTGCTAAAATACCTCCACAAGTTTTATAACAAGGCTGACACTCACTAGTTTGGCAAATACTACACTGACAAAGTCCCTCATGCTATGGACCTGTGTGGTTCATTCTGGTGGAAGGATGTTTTTAAACTGTCACCCATATACAGAGGTATATCACAGTGCACAATTACATCTGGCGACACTGTCTTATTTTGGAAGGACCCCTAGAGTGATAGAATTGCTGCAGAGTCATACCCTAGAGCTTATTCTTTTGTGCTAAATGAAGATATTTCAGCGAGGGACTTCCTGAGATAGTGCAAACTTTATCTTGCCTCTATCTTCACAGGCACTCCAAGAATTACGACAAGCCCAACAAGACACATCACATATTTTCATTGACAGTGAGGCTCATGATCAGTGGAACTATTTGTGGGGGTCTGACACATACTCTTCTAGCCAATACTATAGATTCTGCTTCAGAGATATTACGCCACACGAATCATTTGGCTGGATTTGGAAAGGAAGGAGCATTCCAAAGATCAAGTTCTTCTGTTTTTTTTCGCTGTTGTTGTCTGACAGGCTGAACACGAGGAATATGTTGCGAAGAAGACACTTTAATGTTGGACATAATTTTGAGTGCACTATGTGTGCTGCTAGAGTGGAAGAAACTGTTGAACACCTCTTCTTCCACTGTGATTTCAGCAAGGATTGTTGGGAACTGCTCCAATTCCCTATCTCGAGAAACCTTCTAGCTGATAGACTTGAGTTGATCTCCCATTCCAGAAATAATTGGTAAAAGGCAATGTTCATAGATGTCTTTTCGGTTGCAGCCTGGGGCATTTGGAAAGAGAGGAATAACTTTTATTTCAATGGCCTTACACCGACAACAGCTTCATGGTCAGCTAGATTCAAAGAGGACTTCAAACTCTTGGTTCATAGAACTAAAGAGGATAAACATATTTTTATTAACACCCTAGCTGATAGCTTTTAGACATGCATACTTTGCGCTAACTTCTATGTAAATATGTAACTGCTGATCGCTCCTTCGTGGGCTCTTGCTAATATAGAGGCAGTAGGGCCCTCCCCTACTGTCATAAAGTTCTAAAAAAACAATGGGTCAATGTTACTCACAACGGATCAAGATGTTTTTACGGCATCTAAGATGGAACAAAACTAGCAAGTGTACATATAGCTTAGATGCCATCAAATCAAGCATTTCATTAGCTTACCCACATCTCGTTGTCAAGCATCAGACAACACAGGAGCGCCATGGACAAGATCATGATCATCAACACCAGTGCTCCAGAGCAGGCAGTTCCATTCCATCCTATCTACCTACTTCTAGAATGAATCTCAGCAATTAAGACGAGGTAGTGACACAATCGATGATCTCGGTACCTCAGACTCCAAGCATGAGGACAGCAACACCTCCCGCCACAGCAGCTTGCGCCCATGTCCACAACCGACCCTTTCCAACCATAGCCAAACGATGAAAGTCAGTTAAGAAAAGCAATACGGAACATAATTTCATCGAGAAAACAACAAATAGATCAGCCACCGAGGAGAAAGGACAACAATAACAGACTGCTTTTCTAGTGGCGCATTCTGAAGGAGCACTAGAATTTTCATTGACAAGTGTGTAGTAAGAAGTCAGAACTCCAGTGAGATCTCCAGATCTACTATCTCTTGCTAAATCCCAGGAGCGCCAGAGGTTTAAGCTCCCAGGAGCATCGTTGAATTGCCACGGGAGTTTTGTAATAATTCTACAAAGAACTAAACCGGTTTTTGTAATCTGAGAAATCCTGTCGAGCTCCTACCCAAAAGTGCGGTACTAGGGAGAACATGAGAATCTTGTTGATGGTGACGGAGGGGTCGCCTAATTTTCAAGGTCAAATTAAGCATGATCCACTTTGTCAGTTAGCAGAATCAGCATCAGATAGGAATAAACAATGTTGATGCCGAGTATGAAGCATTTTTTTTTCTAATTGCCTAATCTGAATCTCGTTTAGACCGTGGTCAACCTACAGCATGTGCAGTCTCGAGTGGTAAAGTAACGAGAAATGATGCAATCACCTAAAGTGTCATCTCCTTTCCACACGACCGAAAAGGTCGACGAATGTATTAACCATACGAGCATGAACGAACAATCGACAGAGAAGAAGAGTAGAGGAGCTCACAAGTGGCCCTCGCGACGCAGCCGAGATGTCGTAGTAGCCGTTGTCTCCGCCGGTGCTGTTGTACCCGCCGCCGCCTCCACCGTCGTGCGGAGGGTTGTACGAGAGCGGGTACACCGGCGTGGTGTCGGGCCTAAACAGGCCATAGTTGCGCTCGGACGCCGGGCCGGGCTTGGTGTTCTCGTTGAAGAGCGCGAATAGATACACGCGCAGCGGCACGCCGGGCTTGAGCGGCGTGCCCTTCCACTCCGCCACCAGCCGCATCAGTTGCTGTTGTACCGCGCGTTCTGCGGCGTCGCGGCCTTCTCGTTCGCGTCCCCGGCGGAAGGCCATCCGGACTCGGAGACCCGTATCTCGACCACCCGCGCCGCCGCGCTATTGGCCGCCGCGATGGCGTGGTACGCGGCGTCGATCTGGGCCACGAGGAGGTTGGGATAGTGGAGGCCGGTGTTGGCATCCGGGACGCCGGCGTAGCTTGGCTCGAGAAGAGCGTACTCCAGATGGATGCCCTTGGGGTCGTCGGAGTAGGCGAAGTAAGGGTAGGCGTTCACCAGGAAGGGCGAGCCGGTCCTGGCGTGGAAGTCGAGGATGGGGCAGAGGTACGGGAGGAGGTCCTTCCGGAAGGCCCCCGCCGAGGGCGGGTAGGAGGTGCCGAGGACGCCGAGGTTGTGCGCGGTGGTGACGGCGATCTGCTTGTCGAGGTTGGCCGCGGAGAGCGCGTCGTGCAGGGACTGCATCGCCGGGAGCAGGTTGCGGGTGAGCGCGGTGTGTTGCCCGTGAGCACCTCGTTGCCGACGGTGAGCGCGACGATCTTGGTGTCCGGGATGAACGGCAGGATGTTGGTCTTGAGCCAGGACGTGGCGCCGGCGGGGTCGGCGACCGTGGCGAGGACCTGGTCGGGGACGCCGACGTAGAGCTCGATCCCGGTCCTGGCGAAGGTGCGCAGCGTGGCGGGGTCGGGGTCGTAGAGCCGCACGCGGCCAATGCCGAGGTTCTGGAGGAGGGGCAGCGCGGCCTGCGGCGGCGGGAGGTTGTTCCCCACGCGGCCGTAGTTGATCCCCAGCAGCGGCACGTAGGCGTCCGAGGAGGGCGCCAGCGCGAGCACGAGCAGGGACAGCGCCACGGCGAGGTAGATGGGCTGGAGCCGCCGGCAGCCGAGGCCGAGCGCCATTGGAGGGGGAGTGGAGTGGGGCGGAGGAGAGCGAGGTGAGATTTGCACGGGCTCGGGTTTTTGGGCTGGGGAGTGATTGCAGTGGAGGGGCTGGGAAGGAGTAGCAGGTGAAGTTTACCTCCTGAATGAACAGAGGGACGATGTCACGACGAATGCCTCGAGGTGTGATTTTTTACCTTTTTACCCACACGACGCGTAGGTTATTCTGGATGTGGGACCCGAGACAGGGGACGATCTGGGTTTGATACGGGCTTCCCGTCCGTTACTGGTTGGGACGCGTGCACTGGAATCCAATGGACGGCAGTGGTGCCGCAACGGCTGTATTTTTCCGGGCCACCCGCGCATGGGAAACGTTGGTGGACCGCGTCGTACATGTGACACGAAGGGATGGGAAGCCCATCCACGAGTTTTGGAACCTGAGATCCAGCTAGCCCGTTATTAAAAAAATTGAAAACGGCATTTTTTTAGCTTTAAAAATTCGCGAAAAAAATCAGATAATTTTGAACTCTACCTTGTGCAAAACCTTAATACAAAAAAATTCATACTTTAACTGTGTAAAAATGATAAATGTGTGAATCTCGGATGATGAATAGTACACATTTTAAAATTTTGAAATTTGGTCAGATTTTTAATTTTTGTGTACTTTAGAATATAACAAATTTTGCATTGAGATTTTGCACGGTGATAAAGTTTGACCATATATGTACTTATTTTTCTCGAATATTCTGAAACTTACAACGATAACTTTTTATTTTTTAATATAACAGGCACCGTAGAGCTCGGGGTTTCATTTGGGATTACCGTGACAGGTCCAGCATTTACAATGTTTTTTTCTAGTGCAAACAAATATGAATGATGAGTAAGGAGGAGTGAAGAACAATCTTTTAGACGGCACAAAGGGAAGAATGATTATCTTTTCATTGTTAAACCATTTGGGAAGTACTTTCATCGTAGAAAATATATTTGGTCGATACAAATCCTAAATTCTATTTGGTTCATCCGAGCTCTAATATGACATAGACAGTGTGGGAAAAAATAGATTCCAAAATTATAGCACCTCCACCAGCGCTCATGTTAATGTGTCCGCACCCTCCAAATATCGTCCGCTGTGAGTCGTTTGAACACATGTCCAAACCCATGGGATCGGCTTCCCAGGAAGCTCCGCTGAACGGTAGTCCTTATTCATTTTGGCCTTTTTAACTATATTTTTCTAATATCATAGGCGAGAATATTGATCATCCCTCGAGATTCAAGAGCACCGACAGATAAACCAACTCGCCAAAAACATGAAATAGAGATATAATTGAACATTGTTTGTCGAGGTCTGAATCTCTCTATCTTGATTTTTCGAATGGGACCCTACCATAAATAAATTTACCATCGGAAAGCACGACAGTTGGCGTGCGAGGTAGGGGTTGCACATTTCCTACCTAGAGATCTTGATGGACAACTTCATCAACCATACTCAAAGGATTCAAGATATGAACTAGACAGGGGTTGAACAGGCAACTACAAATTTAACATTTTCTTATCAAATTAGGGGAACACAGATATAGATTCTCTCATTTATATAAATAGTGATAAACTTATATGACGGCAAGGATACACTCTGATTTACAAGGTAAACAAGCAAACAATATAGATAGAAGTAAGTAAAATAAGTTGACAGATTACCATTATCTATCACTGTTGTTGTTGTGTACGCACGGCTATAATTCATATTTTAATACATCTATCATATTTGAGTTCCACATACCAATAATTATTTTAATTATAATTTATATTCTAAAATTAATCATGCAAATTCCTAATAATCCAACAACAATTAGCAGACATTATGCACCTCAGTTTGGAGATTAGCTAATAACCAGCTATAGATATTATATACATAGTACAATATCTTTACTATTAAATGGGAGTTGGTCGTGTAACCGAGCGAACCATCTCTCCGTGGCTCGCTCGATCGCCCCGTGGCTCGCTCGATCGCTAGCGATCCCTCCTACCTCGGCCCAGCCCAGCCAACGAATCGCAGTCCAAGACAAACCACGCAGCTCACTCCGCTCGATTTAGGACTAGGTCGTGAGTCGTGACCTCGCTCGCGTCCTCCACCGCGCAGCCCTCCCCGTCTCCAACTCTTGCACGACCGCTGCCTCCTTTCCCACCTCGCCCGCGGCCGCCGCCTGCCCTGAATCCCCCGGCGCCTAGCACCTGACCCCACGGCGGCCGCCTCTCGAGATCACGCCTAGCATCTGAGTCCACGCCGCCGCCGCTCTTCCCGTCTCGGACCCCGCTGTCACCGCTACCGCGGCCGTCTCCAGCCCATCGGAAGACCTCCACCTGAGCACTGGCATCTTCTAGCTTCGGCCGAGCTCCTCCATCCCTAGCTCCTTCTCTCGAGCACCAAGGTCACCGCCGTCCTCCTCCATCCCTAGCCCCTCCTCCTGCCGGAAGACCACATCCAAGATCCAACACGATCTCCGTATCTAGCCCTCTAGGTCCAGCCATGGTAGCCGTCAACACATTTGACAGGTTGTACCGTGACGCAACATGTCCGCCTCTCCAACATCGACCTCGACCCCCTCAATCTGAACCCTACCTCCAGCGAGCTCGACCGCCTACAGCGCCGCAACCATAGCCCCAGCCCTAGCCCATGCTGGACCCTGCCGGCAGCCCAAGGGCATCAGCCCCACGCTCGGCATCGCTGCAAGGAAGGTGCGCATCCTGTGTCCTTTTGATTGTTCCTATATGGCGCTGGACCACACACGACGTTATGGTCAGCTCGCAGGTCCTTCCGCAACGTTGTCGAGAAGAGGGTGCAAGAGAAGAGCCGAAGAGGAGGATGGATTCATCGCCCACTTCGTTATGGCTCGGTGAGTATTCGCCTCTCCTTATTCCTCTTCACAATAACAGATGGGCACTACTATGAAATACATTAAGGAATGTGTATTGTATCTATTAAATTGTATTATCTCTTTGTTCAATTGTTTCAAAATAGCATCACTTCTTTTCTGCCGGTGTCAATGTTTCATGGAGAGCTTTATTGTAGTACTTACCTTTCAGACATCGGTTTAAGAAACAACTGCAGTTAACGTTTTATCAAAACAATGGGTTAATCCTATAAAGAAAAACAATGAGGAAATATCTTAGTTAGTCTGCAGTTCTCTAAACTACAGAGATGTATATGCTTACATAAATATTTTAGCCTAGGTGAATTTCTTTCTCTTGCATTTCTTGATATAGTTGTGGTCTTTATTTTTTTCAGGTTCTAAGCCTTAGTTGTACCTATCATGATTCTGTAGCTAGCTTCGTTTTGTGTTGCATGTCCTTGACATATTGTTTGGTGCTTAAGGTGTACTTTTGTCCACATTCAGGCAAACGTGAGAATGGTGGCACACGTATCCAGAGGCTATCTACAATATTGTTCGATCACCGAGATGTCGAAGCAAAATGAACCATGATGCAATGGTTTAGTCCTTGTTTTCGAGCCTTTATATATAGTAAAGATTTTGCAGCAAAAGCTACACTAAATTGATCTTTGTCTCATCACTGCAATTGGGAAATTAATTTTCAAGCTAAATCTTTGTGTCCAGTTAAAGGATATAGTATTGTCTTGCGAAACTAGAGATTCTCCTTTAAGAGGAGATCTGATCATATGTCAACAGAAATTAAATTTGATTTTGATCTGTATGTTACTTTGTACATGTGTCAACATAAATGGTTTGAATACTGAATAGTTGTGAATGACCACAGTCCAATTACAAGGGTATCTATGATAGTCAAATGCAAACTGCATGGAAGAGATGGAAAGCACAGGGTACCTGTACTGCAGTTACCAACAACATGGTTGAACCAAGACTCCTACTCTCAGACAATATGTGTAGTTTTCGTACATGATGTAGAAGTAAACCTGAACAAACAATATCAAGAAAACACATAGCACACTTGTATATACACATGTGCTTTCCATCTCTTCCATTCAGTTTGCATTTGACTATCATAGATACCCTTGTAATTGGACTGTGGTCATTCACAACTATTCAGTATTCTTTAGTAGTATCTATCAAATTAAGCTCATGGGGATTATTTTTGTAGATTAATTTTTGTGTGTGTGAGAAACCTGCTGTGATATTAACCGATTCAACTAGCTCCATTATTAATGCTATACTGAATTTCTTGACATATTTTCATATTCTTCATGTAGGCGAGTTTTCTGTAACAGAGTTGCTGAGAATTACTTTCCCTGAAATTTCAAAGATCTAATTTTAAATTGGCAAAAACCATATCATAGTTTGTTTTCATTATTGTAATCTAAGTGGTAGAATTGTACCTCATTTTTAACATCTCAACAATATTTTTTATTATCAGAATATTTTTAGATTTTCATTTTCTCCATGAATATCCTGCACATATTTAGGATGCCTTGCCATCTTAAAAGATGGAACTGTATTTATTTTACTACT
Source organism: Poa pratensis (assembly GCA_947311845.1). Classification (NCBI taxonomy): domain Eukaryota; kingdom Viridiplantae; phylum Streptophyta; class Magnoliopsida; order Poales; family Poaceae; genus Poa; species Poa pratensis. The sequence goes on from CAMZMU010000117.1 coordinate 23,550,935, forward strand.
TCCATTTGCATTTGATCGTGGGCAAAGCATCAGCAATTGATGCCCACGGTTCATGCATATCTGCATTCATGGGTAAGAGGTATATCCATGCTTCTTGATAAACTTGGCAAGCTTTATAAAAAAAGGATGCATGGGGTATCGTGGGTGGTTTGCAGAGGTTTCACTGGTGATTTCATCGCAGGGATCACATGGTAATGCATGTTCTCCATTGTAGAAATAATTCATCTATGAAGTCGATGCAGTGGTCGGAGCCAAAGGCAGCAGCAACACGGGTGGCGAAGCTGCTCGTCATCTCTGAACCTTGATGAATTTCCCAATGTAGTGGCATGAATGCCCCTTTGTCGTATGCTTGTCCTCTCATTATAGCTTATTAGAAATATTTTTATTACGTCTTACTGGGCGCAGGGCTATTGGCACCAATCGGACTGATTGGTGTCAATGAGTTCTGTATGACATTTCGTGGACTTCATGGTATTCTGAAGAGAGGTTATACAACATACAGTCCTTGTTGGGGTCCCTATATACATTTATATTCTTATACTGCTATTTTGAAAGAAACAGTTAATAATACTGAAATGGTTGTGAACCTACATACCATGTGTATGCAGGATAAGCTTCAATAGGAGAACAAACATGGTTCTACTCTTTTATCATAATCTGAATGTTTACGTTGTGTTCTCATGTGTTATCATGAATGAATCGGTAAGCTATGCCTGCAAGCAGCATGGATATATTTACCGGAAATTATTTTGCACTACTTGTCCGCGGTACTATTAATAGAAAAAAGATCCCCGTGTGACAATGAGTCAAATTTGGTAAGGAAAATAAATAGCATGGTAGATGCATCTTGTGTAAAGTTTTTTTAAATTCTTTTGTAATCTTTAGATTGTGTTTTATGCATTTTTGAACCTTGGTTTTTCTGTTAGGTAACATGAATGCAAGCTTTGCCCTCCATGTTTTTCGAGAATCCTCAGGCGTACGTGTATTAACCTTAAACGAGAGAAGAACCACACCGACGCCACTTTGGGCGATCGGTGACTATAAGACTCAATTAATGTTTCTCAAAAACCCACATCTACTGGTTGCCCACACGACCCATTTCTTAGCGATGTTGTCAATGATATTGTGGAGCGCCGTGGAGGCCCTGTCAAACAACCTGACATTTCGTTCGAGCCATAGAGATCCAAGAGTGAGCAGAACAAGGGAGTTCGCCGATTTCCGATCCTTTGTCCTCCATGTTGGTCGTAGTTAAGCGACCATTCTAGATAAAGGCAAGACATTTGTTGTGATATAATCAGACTTCACCCATATAGAAACAATATTGGGAAAATAAAAGATAATAGTTAATCAATCTCCATTTTTATTTATTCTCCCCGTAGCAACGCACGGGCATTCAACTAGTTATATCAAAATCGTAGTGAGGAATATCCCCACGGTTTTGCCTAAAATAGTGAACTACCTTGTGACGAAAATGTGTTCTTTGTAGTTTTTTCTTTTGAGAAAGAGAAGTACAAACACAACGCTACTATGTGTAGCTGCGCCCTGCGGGCAACATCTGAACCAGGTTTAAGACTTAAATCCTTGTAAGTTTTTTAAAATCCTTGTAAGTAGGTTTTAGGAGGGAAAAAAACACTGAGCTACGCTTTAGTTTCGAATGTGTTTTCGTTGATGGCTGGGTGGGCTAGGCCAATAAGTGATGAGTGTGGTCCGTTTATTTCTGTTCAGGCCATATGCTAGGTTTTTCTTTTTTGAGCGGAAGCCCATAGAGTATGGAACAGCGAAATGATACTGGGTCAACGCCAGAATCAGAATTTTTGACAAAAAAGACCACCTCGCCTAGTGATTTGTCAAAAAATACCACCTCCAAATTTTTTTTGTCAAAAAGTAGTTCCAGGCGACGAGGCGACACGTGTCGCCTGCCGTCACAGGCAGAGGCGGCCGGAACCCGCCTCCACGGTCAACGGCGGCATGTTGCTGACAACGGAATCCAGCGAATTGCTGGAACAGGAAACGGAGCAGGGTGGGCTGCCGCCACTGCCCAAGGCGGCAGGTCTGTGCACGGTACGTAGGCCGTACTGTACTGTGTCACTGTGTGGATCATTGCTGCTGGATCGTTGGCGTTTGCCTGCCAGTTCCAGGGAGCTCAGCTAGGTATCACACAGATTTCAAGCGAGCTCGCTAGCTATGACCGGAAACAGACGAAATAAGCCCACCCTGCTTTGTTTCCTGTTCGAGCAGTTCGCTGGAGTCCGTTGTTAGCAACATGCCGCCGTTGACCGTGGCGGTAGGTTTCGGCTGCCCGTGGCGGCAGGCGACACGTGTCGCCTGGCCCGCCTGCCGCCATGGTGTAGGTGGTCTTTTTTGACAAAAATAGGAGGTGATCGTTTTTGACAAATCACTCGGCGAAGTGGTCTCTTTTGTCAGAAATTCTCAGAATCATGTCGTTAGGTCACCGTACGATCGGTTGAGCGCACCAGACCAACATCGTCTCTACTGGGCGCCCATCCTTTTTCAATGCAGGATCACAAAGAGAATTTGGTTCTCTTCGAAGAGTTGGCTTAGACTTCAAGAGCTCAATCCCAGCGATTGGCATGGTATTTCTAGCACAAAAGAATGGTGGACAGAGGTGATTTACAAAAAGGGATTCGAGAAAGATTTTGGATTCACTTGCAATGCTTGTCGCATGGCAAATTTAGCTAGAGATGAATGCGCGCATCTTTCAGAACAAGTCTTATTTTGGCATTGTGTGGAAAAATTATCAAAATAAATAAAGACGAGGCGGTTGTGTGGTGCCGTGCGGGGCTAAAGAATTATATAATATTATATGCCGCGAGAGTAGGCTTTTGTTTTTGGCCTTGACTATTTTGTGTCAAGGCAGGCTTGTCTTTTTCCCTGTTTAAAAAAATCTCAATTTCCCAGATTGTCAAAGAAAAAGGTCCTGAGTTCCCAGCCATTGCCACTAGATTACTACTCTCTAAATATGAAAACGGCTTGTAATGCGGACACATGCTCAAAAGATATTTCGTTTTGAATGATCGAATCTCGATATAAATGCTAGTACTACCTCCCACATCACGGTTTCGAAAAAATGACACCAAAATTCTCTCGTTTAGAGCATTTGTCGCACATGCAGACACCTCACATGGTCCCGTGGAAGAAAAAGTTGACACTTGACAATTAGAGAGCGCACGAGAAGGGAAAACGTGACACCATGCGTGTTAACTACTCGCAATCCGGACCTTTCCAAAAAGTATCCTCTTCATTTTCCTTCATTTTTAGTAATTTCGAATGGTGAGCGTGAACTTAAAGGCCGTAAGCCCAAGGGCGTTCCAAGAAAATCTATTGTGGACTACAAATTTGTCAGGCCCATATTAAAAAAAGTATTTTGAAGGCCGAAACAGACGTGGCCTCGTATTTGCAAGGCCCGTCATGAAAACCACCTGTAGAAGGCCAAGAACGCAAATCCATATTCGGGTAACCATTTTATGGTCCCAAAGTCCCAACTTACCAGATTGTGAGAAAAGAAAGTCCGAAGTTCCCAACAACTGCCACTAGATTATTTCGCTTCATAAGAAAAAACTTCTTTTTATTTCCATGAAAAATTACTACCAATTTGCAGTTCACGACAGTACAAAAAAGATTTAGAAATGACACAACTTTCTTTATCGAAGAAGGTACAATTTTATGTTTGCAACTTATTAGTAGGTGTTAATTCTACTGTATAATATAACTTCAGGTGATGGCTGACGATGGTGCATCGAAAGCACAGGCCGGAACGCGCTGAAATCCGGACTGCATACACCATCCGAGCTGAAATCCTGATCGATATTTGTTCATCAATCTGTGTCAATCAGATTAAGAAAGGAAAGCAAAAAGGCCGATGCCACTTTTTCTCCAGTGGCCACATGGATTCCGTCGGTGCAAGGTGTGCAACTTTCTTCGGTGAAGCTATTCATCGAAGTCGGAGCTGCCTCTTCCACGACGTCTTAGGTCGACTGTTTGGCATAGGTCGACATTGGTTTCGGCGTCGGTTGCGGTGACGGCTTCGTCGATGGTCGTCGAAGGTGAAGTCGGAATCGCTTGCTCGGGGAGGAGTAACGACGATGACGCCCGATGACAACCTCGATGATGTTTTTCTCCTCGACGGTGTGTGTGTTTCATGTGCGTAGCCAGGTCGTCCGGGTCTACCCAATGTGGTCGTGTTTCATGACTACATTGGTGCACTTGTAACGGTTTTCGGCCGGTTCCCCACAAATGAACCGGTCAATTCTCTCTTACTTTTTTTAATAAAATGAGCCAATGATGCCCGTTTTGTAAAAAAAAACTACTACTAAGCACCTTCACCAGCCCATAAGGAAACAACGGACCTCCTACACGATCGCTAGCCCACTAGGCAAAACGGAACGCGCACACGATCGGTAGAAAATGGACCCGGACGGCCTGAATACTGCCTACGGGTATGTCCGATCGCTAGCCCACTAGGCAAAACGGACCGCGCACACGCGTATGTCTTGGACATTGCTCCGCTCCGTTGCGACCTGATTTTCTTGTTTGCATGCTAGCGATGAGTTTGTTTGCATGCCAACGGCTCAGGATTAGTGAGGACCACGCAGTGGCGTGGTGGTTGTGTGAGCAGTGGCTCACCAGCCCGCCCGGGTTCGACTCCTGCGGGAGCGAATTCCGGGTTGTCTCACCAGCGCGGCACTGTTCACGTGAATAGTGTTCGCGCCGTAGCAATTTGTGGAGGGTCTTTGGGATGCGTTTACGCAGAAGGCTGAGCCCTTAATCAGTCTGCCCCAGTTCTAGCTTCTGGGCCGATTCCACCGTGATTCAGTTAGTGGTATTGTGGTGTGCCCACCACCGCAGGGGTTTCCCAGTAGGTCTAGGCTCACGGAGGCTCAGAAGCTTAGTATAGTCTGGTTAGGTCTAGCTTGCGCACAAGTGGCGTGTGTGTGGTGTTGAGTGTGTGTGGAGTGCGTTGTGCGTGAGTTCAGATACTACAGCTGTACTGTAAAAGACCAGGAATTCTCAAAAAAAAAAAACGGCTCAGGATTAGTAAGTTGTTTGCTGCCCCTCAAAAAAAAAAGTAAGTTGTTTGCTGTTGATTGGCGTGTGCTGCTAACCGGACTATGCACGCATCAACTTTGCTAGCCGGACTTGAGCGAAGGAGATAATATAGCAGCAGCACTAGCTACAATAATAATGCGTTGATAGCATATGAGTTTGATCAAATCAGCCACACATCGTCACTGTTTAGTTGTGGTCGGGGATAGTTTGATCATGCCCCCTCCTCTACCCTTCTAATTGTTTCCAAAAAAAATAAAGTTCACAGGGAAAAAGCTCCCATCTAAATATATCAAGCAAGCAGCAAGTTTTACAGGTTCACGCACGGCGTGAAGAGAGGAATTGGCACCACATGTTGGCCTGCATATGAGTTTGATCAAATCAGCCACACATCGTCACTGGTTAGTTGTGGTCGGGGATAGTTTGATCATGCCCCCTCCTCTACCCTTCTAATTGTTTCCAAAAAAAATAAAGTTCACAGGGAAAAAGCTCCCCATCTAAATATATCAAGCAAGCAGCAAGTTTTACAGGTTCACACACGGCGTGAAGAGAGGAATTGGCACCACATGTTGGCCTTTTCCTTTTGATTTGGCCTTCTACACCGGTTGATCCACAGAGTGAGAGGTCTGAGACAGTATTGGAGATTGTTACGAATTCATTTTGGTCCACACATCTGAAAACTTTTGCATTCTGAGAGTCCCAAATCTTCCAGAGGATGGAGAGAGCGATGGACTAGACCTCACGAAAAAAGGTCGAGGGCAACAGTTGAGAAATTACCACGTATTGCCTTGATTTGGATTAGCTAGGCAATCAATATATGCACCCAAATCTAGCAACCAAGATCAGACGAAAAACTGAGACGAGTGCTGAGACAATACTGAGTGATGTCACGGATCACAAAAACAACCTAACCAGATTGATAAGCTGAGTTGATTTTATTAGATTTTAATAGAGATACCGTAGCAGCGCACGGACATTTAGCTAGTCAACTAATGCAAACCAAATATGCAGGCTTCGAGTGTTGGACTGTTGCTAGTTGATTGCGGTTCCAGCATATAAAGCATCTACACCAACCATACTTCTCGAACAAAATATTCAGGGTTTTGATTTTTTTTTTTTTGAACGGGAGGGTTTTGATATGAAGTTCAGCTCATCGAAGACCCTGTTGAACTAACTAAACCACTCCTTAAAAAGCTGTTACGACCTCCATGGTTCGGTCCACATAGCTAATGCAGGTAATGGCTCGTAACCAGCAAAGCAATGATGATGCAATCACGATGAGCATTGATTTTGTAGGTGAGAGTCGCTGTCCTGTCAATCATCAACCAACCTTAGCAGTTAATTTTGGCTCACCGAGCAGACAAAGTAAATGTACTAGGCAGGCATCAAATTCAGCGCCCTGTCCTTGGAAGCTGTTCAATCAGCACTAGTTCATCCCCCTCTGAATCCAAATTCGCACAGCTGAGACTGTGCGAGCACAGTTTGTTCCATCCAAAGAGAGAGGACAGGATGCAGAATAGACTGCCGACGAATCGACCGTCGAGCCAGGAGTCGTCCCGTAGCCAGCGGTTAAAACACCGAATAATGCAGTCGGGATCCTTCGGGATCCCTCCCCTTGTTCAAAAAAAAAAAAAAGAAGATCGTACAGAGTTTTTTTTTTTTTTTTTTTGAGGAAAGGATTCGATCCAAATATAAAGGTGGCTCGTACACTTTACAGAAAAAGTCCAACAGAAAACAGAAATTACAAAAAGACCCCACAAAGTGCAAAAACCACCTCAAGCCACCGGGAAGAACCACGATCGAATCCACCGCCGCCGCGCCCCAAGCTCCTAGCCAACGCCGGAGTCGCCGTACCACCAGCCAGCAGGAAGAAAGCACCACCACCATTGTAGAAGACCGCAGGAGACATCCGCCGCCCAGCGACGGAATGAGGACTCGTTGAACGATCTCGGCCAAAGCACCTTCTTCCAGCTTCCACCCAACACCCAGCCGCCACCGCGCCGTCCAGGACCACCGCCATCAGCACCCACCTCCAACTGGTCGCTCCCCTCGCCACCACGGCCGGCCGGAGCAGAACCATCGAAGAAGCAAGCCACCTGCATCACCACCACCAAAAACCGGAGCTCCAGCCTCCTCCAACCTCTCCCCACGCCACCACGGCAGGCCGGAGAAACAAGGAAGAGGAAGAGCACCGGACGAACCTCCACGGCCTCTCCGGCGTCACCACCGGAACGGGGAACAGAGGGGGAGGACCTAAGCTCTAACACCGCCGCCATCGCCACCGTCTCGACGCCGGCGAGAGACCACACACGCACACCTAGACTACCTACCTATCTACACGCACGGCGAGTTGCCGGAGCTCCCCTCCACCTCACGGCGCCAAAACGGCAGCCGGAGGCAGAGGGGAGCGGCGGAAAACGCCGGCGGGAGCTGGAACTCGCGAGTCGCCGCTCGGTCGCCTCCTCTCTACTGTAGACGAAGGGATAAGGTGGGGAGCAATAAAGATCGTACAGAGTTTCAGCTAGTCGTCTGATTGAGAAGAGATGCATCTCTCAATCTCTGATGGTGTCACTGTCAGGCCGTGCAGATTGTGGCAAGGCTAATTGATACTTCAGCTGCTTGTTCCTGATAGAACACTCCGTTTTGGACCACCCATACTTCGGATCAGGGATCAGCTAAGCACCCGGTGGCCGGTGCCCGTAGAAATGTAACTTCAGTGTACACCCGTTTGGAATATACTCCTACTGACGTTGCCGGACAGATGAACAGACAGCCGTACGTTATACCCTCAGTAGAATTTTTGTGCTAATCAAGTCTTTAAGAAAAGCTTTCATCAGTTGGAACAGATCAACCTCCACGCGTCGCAACGGTAAAATTCACACTTCTACAGTTCCTGCACGGCTCCGCACCGTCGATCTTCAAACGGACGGCCAGCGCGACGTTTTTACGAAAAAGATCCTGCGTTCACTGGAAATTGCGTAGCAGTTCCAGCTTCCCACGTCAATGAACCTATTTGGAAATTACAGGAACACCGGGGACTTCCCTGTAAAACGCCCACACATCCCCCCTTCTTCCTCCTCTCTCCCGCGCGGCGCCGAACTCACCGCCGCCGCCGACGCGCTGCCCGGCCGCACCGCTGCTCCCCGCTCACATCGAAGCACATGGCGATCTTCGCCACCATCTCCTCCACCTCCTCACCGAAAATCAGCTGCCGGGACGCCGCGCGGGCGGCGGAATCGTCCCCGCCATACTCGACGGCCGCTGCCGCCTTCTTCCTCGCCGCCGCCGGCTCCGGCGACCATATGTCCGCCGCGCCGCCTCTCCAGTTCCCCTGCACCTCCTCGCGCGAGTCCGCGCGAACCCAGGACCGCGCGCGCAGTCGCGCTCGAGCACGAGCTCTCGACGGCGCGGCCACCGCCGGCGGGTGACGTCACACGATGACGTCATCGCGGGCCCGCGCTGTCAGCCTTTTCCTATTTCCACTGATGATTTTTCGAATTTAAAAAAAAACTGGCGTGTGGGTCCTACATGTCATAAATTTCACAAATACATTAAAATGCTGAAAATTGTAAAAATCATAACTACTAATTTGTTAATCAGAAAAATGCAAATAATATATCAAAAATATTCAAATTTAACATATTTTCGAACTCTTCACATAAGAATTGCATAAAAAAACGACCTCAACCGCGATAATTTCCAGACGATAATATTTGACTACATCATACGAATTAACGTGAAACTTATTCTTTTCAAAAATATTTAAAAAAAATGTTAGATTCCTAACATGTAGGACCATTTTACTTAAACAAATTCCATAAAGTAAAAATAAAAATGTTCGAAAAATCAATATTTTTTAATCTACTCAACGAAAAAATATGAATAACATATTCGAACGATCAGAAAAAATAAATACTGGCTATTTATGGCAAAAAACAAACATGTTCTAGAATTCCAATTTGCTCAACATTTCAAGAAAATCCAAAATGCAAACATTTCAATTCAGGAAAATGTTAGATTCCTAACAAGTAGGACCATTTTACTTAAACAATTTCCATAAAGTAGAAAGTGTTTGATTTTTCCTTTCTACTTTGTTTTTCTGTTTACCAAAACTTTTGTAACTTTCAAAATACAACTCCAAATCAATTCAGACCAATTTCTAAAAATTTGTAAAAATTAAAATAATCATTTCAGCAACTTTGGTACCTTTTCCAAATTATTTCAAAACTTACAAATTTTAAATAATACGTAAAGACTCATTGACACCTTCACGTCAATTTATAAAACATAGATTTCACAAATTTGTTCTGAACTCAAATAAAATACAGAAAAATAATATCATTAATATCATTCAGTATGACAAAGACAATAAAAAAAATGGGTACAAAACATCTCATTCAAGTAGAGTTTGGTAAATCATTTAAATACAACTACCCACTTATATCATGGGCTTCAAAAAAACAAAATAAGAACACTAAAAATGTTAATACTGAGACATAGTTGTTTCAACCTTATTTTCCAAATAAATATAATTGAGTCAAAGAGCAAAATTTAAAATAGAGCATGCTTTACGAAATTGTAAAAACTTTATAAATATTGTTTTACGGTATTTAAACAATTTCCAGGAACTACTAAATGCTGCAAAATCAGTACCTTCAACCATATCCACCAACAAAATATGAAAAATATATCAAAATGATCACAAAAATAAATGTTGCCTACTTACTATATATGATCAAATTCCAAATTTGGACATTTCCAACTTCAAAATTTCCTCCAAATCTAACCATTTTAGAAATGTAAAAAGAAATCGAATCTAAAAAACTTCCCAATTTGAACAATTTTCAAAATCTAAACCATTTTTAACCGCAAGCTTTCTTTGCATTTCAATAATTTCCAAATCTCCACACTTCTAAAATGTGGATATTTTCCAAAAAATCAATTTTACTACAAAAACACGGCGTACAAATTTGAATATTTTAAAAATTTAGATGCCTTTCAAATTTAACCCTTCTACTAATGTTAAAATAATTCAAATCTATATAACTTTCCAACTTGAATAATTTTCGAAATCTAAACAATTTCTGAACGTATGCTCTCTTTACATTCCAACAATTCTCAAATCTACACAATTTTAAAATGTCGATACTTCCAAATCCGAATTTTAGCACAACAGGTGCGGCGTGTCGCCGCACCGAATTCCACTAGTGTGTTTTCATGTGCATAGTCATCGAGGCGCTGATGGCGGGGCGGGCTAGGTCATTCGGTGATAAGTGTGGTCCGTGCATTTCTGTTCAGCCCATAGGCTAGTTTTTTTTTTTGTTGAGCGGAAGCCCATAGGCTAGTACTCATGAGACAGCAAAATGATGCTGGGTCAGCGCCAGAATCATGCTGTCGGTCGTTGTACGAGCGCACCAGGCCACCATCGTCCCCACTAGAGGATGCGGGGGCGGGGTATCCGACTATAAGGAAGCCCAACTTTCTTCAGGTGAATTTTAGCGTGTGTGCTCATAATGAAATGGTGAGCGTAAATTTGAGGCTGGAGGCCCAAAATAGAGGTTACAAATTTGCAGCACTGGACTCGTATTTGTCAGGCCTACATTATTGTAGAAGCCCAAGAAAGCAAATCCATATTCGGTTAAGCATTCTATGATCCAAATTCCCAACTTCCCAAATTATCAAAAAAAAAACTTCCCAATTTGTCAAAAAAAAAGGTCCCAGGCTTCCAACTATTGCCACTAGATTATTTCGCTTCTATAAGAAAAAAAATCGTTTTATTTCCATGACCAGTTTGCAGTTGGCGACAGTACAGAAAAGATTCAGAAAGGGTACAGCTTCTTTTTTTAAGAAGGGTACAGTTTCATGTATGCAAGTTACATTGTGTTAATCTGATGCAAACCAAATATCTAGGCTTCGATCGCTGGACTGTTGCGAGTTAACTGCGGTTGCAGCTTACCAAGGCCAGCATAGAGAGCATCTACAGCAACCATACTTCTCGAACAAAATATTCAGGGATTGGAAGTTCCCAAAGCTCATCTAACTAAACAACTCCTTCAAAAAACTGTTACGACCTCCATGGTTCGGTCCACATAGCTAATGCAGGTAATGGCTCGTAACCAGAAAAGCAATGATGATGCAATCACGATGGGCATTGATTTTGTAGGTGAGAGTCGCTGTCCTGTCAATCATCAACCAACCTTAGCTGCAGTATGCAGTTAATTTTGGCTCACCGAGCAGACAGTGTAAATGTACTAGGCATCAAATTCAGCGCCCTGTCCTTGGAAGCTGTTCAATGAGCACTAGTTCATCCCCCTCTGAATCCAAATTCGCACAGCTGAGACTGTGCGAGCACAGTTTGTTCCATCCAAAGAGAGAGGACAGGATGCAGAATAGACTGCCGACGAATCGACCGTCGAGCCAGGAGTGGTCCGTAGCCAGCGGTTAAAACGGCGTGCTGAAGATCGTACAGAGTTTCAGCTAGTCGTCTGATTGGGAAGAGATGCATCTCTCAATCTCTGATGGTGTCACTGTCAGGCCGTGCAGATTGTGGCAAGGCTAATTGATACTTCAGCTGCTTGTTCCTGATAGAACACTCCGTTTTGGACCACCCATCCTTCGGATCAGGGATTCAGGGTCATCCTAAGCAGCCGGTGCACGTACGAATGTAACTTCAGTGTACACCCGATTGGAATATACTGACGGACGTTGCCGGACAGATGAACAGACAACCGTACGTTACACCCTGAGTAGAATTTTGTGCTAATCAAGTCTTTAAGAAAAGTTTTAGTCAGTTGGAACAGGTCCATCAAACCGACTGGACTGAGTTGATGTGAGGCATTTATATTAGTTGGCGAGTGGCAATCCCAAAAGGGTTGGGTTTGTGATGTTCGAGCGATCCATTGGAATGGTGCGTTAGGCATAACAGGACGAGCGAGGGAGCCAGCTTTATCGTTAAGCGTAGGCTTATCTGCTTTGGTTTCGGCCTGACAGCGATTCATTCAGCAACCGGAGAATTTCCATCTTGCTGTTCAAGACCTTAAACTTAAAGACCTCGAATGATTGCCCGTGATATTTAACCTATAAATGTCAACCACATCCTGAGCGTGTCCTCAGCCCGGTACTGTTCCAAGGCCACCTTATCCTGGCCGTCCATCCACACCGTCCTTTCACCCCTGGCCGTTGGATCGTGGTTTTTTCCGTTTTTCACTCGCTGGCACACACGGCAGGTCCATAAAATGTGGGGTTTGCGTCGGCGCGGGCCCACCTGCAGCGCTGCGCCCACGTCGCCCTTTCTTTTCGCGGGGACGACACGCGGTGAAACGCTAGCCACCAATGACCTCCCGTCCCCGCACGCCCCCAATCCCCTCGCGTGCCTCTCCCCCAATCCCGTCTCCTCCTCCCGTGAGATCCAGCGCCGCCGTGCGCTTCCTCCTCCGCCACCACTGGCTCTCCTGCTGCTGCACCGCCGACTGTCTCCGTGCCTGCAAGGTCGCCTCCATGGAAGAGGTGCTGGAGGATGGCGGCGGGAAGAGGCGCTGGAGCATAGCGGCGGCGAGGCGGAGGGTGAGCGGCTCCTCGCCCCAACGGCGCGCAGCAGCCGGTCGTCGGCCTGCAGCCATGGCGGAACGGGTCGCCGGCAAGAGGCGCATGTGGAGGAACGGGGCGCCGGCAGGAGGAACACCGCTGCTAGTGAGAACGGGAGGGACGGGGTCGTCTGGGATCCGGGCGGCCGGGACCGGTCGATCTGGGATGGCGGGGATGAGGTCTGGCCAAGCGCCGCCGGTGGTGGAGGAGGACCAAGAGAAGCCGTGCGAGGCTCCAGCTGTCTGCCGTCCTGCTACATGAAGAGATGACGGCGGCGGCAGCGAGCGGCGGAGCGACAGCGGGTGCTGGACGTGGTCCACACCTCCTCTCCTCTCCAAGGTCATCCCCGCACACCGCCCCACATCTACTAGGTAAAATCCTAACCCTAGCTATTGTAATTCCCAATCTGACAATTCTGGGCATGGCTAGAGATCCGCTGCAGACTCTGGAGAATGGTAAGAATCTGTTGGTTTTATATAACTAAGACTCTGCGATAATATTGTGGGTTTAAATTGATGATTAGCTGCTGTCTTGGTTTCGGATTAACACTTGACAATACTTAAATTGCTGTTAAGGAGTGAGAAACTTAGAATTTTACTCATATATATTTATATATATGAAAAGTGTGGAGCTTCTCTTGCTGCTCTTGAAAGATTTATCCATTTCTGAACCATGTGCTTATGTTCTTTGATTCTCTTTTACTTGACAGATGTCAAATACGCGACTCCATACCATCTTGGTCTTTTGAAGGTCATCTGAAGCTCTTATCTATTTATGTGAATTAATTGGGCCCGAGTTGAAGAAAAGGAACGCTGAAGGTGTATACCATGACTTAATGTTTCCATGATTCATGATGGATTTCAGGTTTTGGTGATCCCATTAGCCGACCTGCAAGTAAGTTCGCTATATCAGGCTGAGTTCATTAACTATTCTCTATTTGTTGCCCCTTTTTTCTCTACCATTCTGCACAATATGGTGCGTCTATATAAAATGCTGTACCTCTTCTTATGCATTTTTCGTTGCTTGATATAGAAATGCTGATATGGAAATCGAAATACAGTTTTTTGTAGATGCACATATTGTGTTTTTCCCCATATGTTGGAGAGTGTTCCTGTATCATTTATGTTTCTGCTAATCTTGGGGTCTCTGAGCTCTCTCAGGTTCAGCTATCAACACAGCCAGTGCCCTCTTTGATGTGCACCCTCTTGATGGAAGGAACGAGTTAAGTGCCCTAAGAAAGTTGCCTATGTAATATGTTTTTGTGTTCTGATGTATATTGTGTGCCTCTATGCTTCCTTTGAGAAAGTTCTCCCTGATTATGTTAATTAGGCAGCGTGTTTTTGTTTCCTGTAGCTTTAGTTTCTCAGAGGATGGGTGAAGTGCTAGGGATATTTCCATATGTCCAACATGTACAGATGAGACGAAAAACAAAGATTTCTTATGCTTCAAAGGTTTTAGTCGACACATAATCAAGTATATTATTGCTTGGCATTTTTTAGCTAATTGTTTATATATTTCCTCTTTTGTCCCTAGCTTGCACATATGTGGTTTATCATTAGATATATTTCCATATGTTTATATGGTTTCTATTTAGTTCGGCAGTAGCATATTGTCCTATTTTTCAAATTTCATGGCTACAAGATTGGTTGTTGTGCTCTCGGTCAATAAAAGGCCTTTGATTGATCATCTATGAATGTTAAGGATTTCTATTTTGTTTGGACCACTCTATTATGGATTTATGCTGCTTGGAAATTTCCCTGCTCATCTCAAAGTTTCACTTGCTATAATCAATGCATCCATTTATTTTTCGCAAGTATGGGCCTGCTCGTGAAGCCATCAACTAAGCTGGCCACTTTCTGCGGTCACGGATTTGTTCATGAACGAGGAGGGCAGCAGTCAGAGGTTAGAGCCCTTCTTCTCTTCTCAGCAAATGAAGTTTCTGCAGTCAGAGGTTTGCGCCCCTAGCCAGCCTCCTATGACAGATTTACCTAGGTCTTCTTAGTTGGCGATGTACTTGCGTGTGTGTATTATTTGCTAGATCTGAAGTATTTTATGGTTATTTTGATATGGGGAGGAATAGAATATGTATATACTTCTGATGTTTCATACTTCTTTGACTGCAGCTTTTAGTTTTTGCTGGTCTTTAAATTGATTGTAGCGCTTAGACTGTCACTTTCTGTTTTCACCAGTGTATTGAAAAGACAATTTTGTTAATTTTCAGTGTCAAGAAGAGAGTGCAAAACAACATCTTCGACCTCATCCTTTGAAAACCGAAAACCGGCTCCGATCTCAAAGGTATGTTCCTTCACATCTCTGTATTATCCACAGTACTTCATTTTTTGTACATGAACAGTCTGTTTGTGTGATGCAGCTTGTCGATTGTGTACTTGATTTCAGTGAATAGCACACCAACAATTCTAACTAATGGCACCATTTATTAGTTTGACTGAGGTATATCTTCAACGTTTCATGCTTGTTTGAACTGCTTGCAGCAAGTATGGTATATTTATTTATGTTGAACTCTGTTGTAGATAGCAACAGAACAATAAATTGGAGTTTTCTTTCTTGTCAAGTTAGGATGTTTGTGTTTTTGGTCCCTTTTAAATTTCAGAGTCACAATATTTGTTCCTCCGCTTCGTGGCATGTCCCTATGGGCATTATTTCTTCTCCTTTCCCTGTCTTCCTATCATGTCTTGCAACCTTATCATTTCTCTGAATTTTTTAGCATGTGTTCTAAGAATCAGATTGATTTATTATTAATTTTTTCATTGTTTCTATGATTTCTATGATTAGGATTTCATTGTTCAGTTAATTTTTCAAGTGATTGAACTGCGTGTTCATCTTCATTTCATCTTTATGAAGGTTTAATTATTTGTTTTGAGCTGCTTGATGCATGTGGTTGCATGATTCAGCTTATCAGTGCATTTTTTCTAGGTAACAATCTGATCCAATGTATACAAAAAAAGAATAATTTCTTTCTCCCGCCCAGGTATTGTTGCATATGATGTTTTACTGCCATCCAACATAGATGAGCTGAGTCAATAAGCCAAATATTTTGTTTATACAGGTAGTTAATTTTGTAATGTTTGGGCATAATTAGTAACTAGTTGAATTCGGCGCGGCGACACGCCGCGGCCTTTAAGAGAAATTTTATGTATGAAATGTTTTGTTATAATGACATAATAAATGTCGAAGGAAATTCGAATTTGATCAAATTCGTGAAATGTTTGTGCGAATTTGGATCTAAAAATTGTGGAGTTAGAGTCGACCAAACTCGAAAGCGATGACGGGGATGGAACCTACTCGTCGACGCGCATATATTTCATGTATATAATTTTTGGGAAACGCGGGGACTTTTCTGGAAACAAATTGTCAAAATTCGTCGAATGTTTGTGCGAATTTGGATCGGAAATCGAGGAGTTAGAGTCGACAAAACTCAAAACCGATCACGGGGTGGAACCTACTCGTCGACGCGCATATATTTCGTGTATGTAATTTTTGAGAAACGCGGGGTTTTTTGCGAAAATTTTGACAAAATTCGTCAACGTTTGTGCGAATTTGGATCCAAAATCGAGGAGTTAGATCCGACAAAACTCGAAACCGTTCACGGGGATGGAACTCACTCGTCGACGCGCATATATTTCAACAAAATTGACAAAATTCGTCAAATGTTTGTGCGAATTTGGATCCAAAATCGAGGAGTTAGAGTCGACAAAACTCGAAACCGTTAATTTTTGGAAAACGTGAGGATTTTTCTGCAAAAATTTTGACAAAAATTCGTCAAATGTTTGTGTGAATTTGAATCCAAAATTGAGGAGTTAGAGTCGACGAATCTCGAAACCGTTCATGAGAATGAAACTTACTTGTCGACGCGAATATATTTCATGTATATAATTTTTAGGGAAACAAAAAAAATTTGAGAAAAAAAAGTGGAGAAATTTTTTTTGCAAAAAAAAGCACTACAGTGCTCCGGGTACTGTAGAGTACTGTTCATCTACAGCACCCGGAGCGAGGAGAGGCCGGCAAAATCTCCCGCTATTAGATATAGTAGTATATCGTCTAATCCCACCATTAGATTTATCTGATAGGTGTGTATATAACCTCCTAAGGACGACTGTTCTTTTCCTCTTTGACAATTTTTTATGTTTTGCAGTTCATCCTGGGTGGTCTGCTAAGAGTTTTACTCGATGCCTGAATTGCTTTTTGATACTTCCATCTTTGTTCTTGTAGGAGGGTGGCTTGGTTCGTGCTCATTTTGTGTACACCACTCCAGCAGCGGCACTTGTCCCGTTGTCATCAGGGGCATGTGGTGTTGTGCATATACCAGCGACTCGGTATGACCAAGACTCTTGCGACTATGAGAACTGCTTCTTGAGCAGGTGAGAAATGCCTGCCAAATGTTCCTCCACTAAAGCCTGAGATGAGTGTGCAAGAGTCGAGTTTTCTTCCATCGAGGTGCTCATGGAGTCGTCTACTGAGTGTTGAGTAGAGTTGCTCTTGCACTCTTGCAAATGAATTTGTTCTTGATTGTTTTTGTATCTCTAATTAACTATAATAACTGCATTTGCTACCAGTTTCTTCATGCACAATCAGTTTTTTTTCTCTTTAGACATTGGCTGGTTCCTACTCGATACATTGCATTGGGAATATTTGCCGCTGCTAATAAGTTTGTAGTTGGTGTAGCAAGGGAATTTTCTAGCTCAATAGTTATTGTTCTCAGTAAAGTATGGTTGAGGCAAAATTCATGCAGTTGATTGCTTCTACTTCATGTGTTTTTGTGGACGCTGGTCAAACTTAGACCTCTTATTTCCTACAGTTTTCTATTTCTGCAAAGGTTTCTTGAGGAATTATATAGTGTTTTCTTTTCTGTAGGCTGCATATACTATCTTGTGGATGAACTTGACAAGCTGAGGTGCTCCTTTGTTTTCTTTGTTGTAGGCTACATGTTATCAATAGGTGGTTTGATCCCCTCCTCAAGCTTGTGCCCGTATATTATTGATAGAGAATCACATAGACTAAGTGCTAATATCTAAGGTGGGTTATATTTATGATCCTCGATGGTTTATACTCCTGATCATTTTGTCTCCTCGAGTACAGTGCTGTTTTTTTCCGTTGTATTCACCTTCTGTATATTTGAGATTTCAGTGTATACCTATGATATTTGAATAATGTATGAGTGTGTGTTTTGGATTCAATACATTGCTGAAAATAGTTATAATATTTTGTGTTTAGAATCGGTAGGGTTGCTTCTGCATCTCAGACAGCAAAAAAGCACTGTATTATGCTTACCTTAGGATTATTGAATATTTGATTTAGGGCCATTGTATGTCTCCTATTTTTTCCTAGCTTTCATTTTTTTAAAGAAGACTGTCATCAATTTAGCCCATTAGCTGATTAATAATTCACATGTCGCATCAATGTATTGTCTATCTTCTTCAGTATTTTCTTAACTGCATGTTGTTAAACTAAGCAGCAATCTATTTGCAAACATGATGTGCTTAACTAAGATTGTACAAAATATTCAGTTATAGTTTCAACAAATGAATACGAAACTTGGAATCATTTGGATTGCAGCAGATACTTCTACGTTTCTATTGCAGCTATAATCAAAGTTCTTCTTATGCCAATAAATTTGCCATAACTTGGACATTTTCCCCAATCCTGTGTTGACTGAGTTTTGGTTCGCATAGAGTCTTGGTGCGCTAGAGATGAGGACCGTGGCGTGATGCAACAGGCGTGAGCATGGCGATGAAGAACACAGGCTTGGCTTGGGGAGTGACTGCAGATGCCAAGACGCCATGGTGAGGTTCTCCCACTCCCTATCTGATTATGAAATATGCCTACACCTGAATTGGGAATCATAGATTGCACTATCTTAACATTTTTCCTTCTGGAACTTTTCCATTTGAGCTTTCATTATCACATTGTTCAGCATTTTGACCAGGAATGTTCTAGGGAAGCACATAGTTTTTTGGGAGGATAACAAGAAAAGATACATGACAAGAGTTCACTCTGCTCGCATGCAGGTAAATGGAAAAAAATATTTTACTGTTTTCAAGGTCCAATAAGTCCATGATTTTGTATCGCTGTCAACGCAAACCTTGCTTTTCCTATAAAACTCAAAGGATTTCGTTTATTTCCCATGTTATCTGCATAAAAATACTTGGTGGACTATTCCCTGTTTAATTGTAGTCCAAACCGAAAAATAAAAGACTATTTTGTTTCCATGAAAAATTAAATGATGGAAGTGTGAAAATATATTTAGGCTACAAGAACATGATGAGGGAGCTGCATATCTAACTCTCGAACAATTTCTGTGTTGGCTTTTGACTAGGACAATTGCTTGATATAACTCCAGGCCATGCATCCATTTATTCGTGCAACAACGTCTTAGCTTTATTTACATTATAACACTAATGATATCATGTAGGTTATCCATATACTGCGAACTATTTGGCTATGTGTTAGCATCAGGCAAACTAATATTTCATGTTATTTCTTCAGTCTTCACTTTGGCCATATCGTCTCACTTTTGGTTTTTACATCTATATGTAAATGGCATTATCCACACAAGCAATGAACCTCCCTAAAAGGGTGTATATTTTTGTTCACATGACAGGTTGTGACGACGCGGTGGGAAACCCGGCTCTAGGTCGTTTTCCATGTTCCCTGATTGCAGACAAGGATGTAAACACAATTTGTTGTACACAAGGAAGCAAACTCAATTGCTTTCCAAAAAATACCGTGTGGTGACATGGAAGCAAAAGCAATTGTGTACAAGTAAATATAAAGAACCATGGTTCTAGAGATCGTGATTTTGGATTTTGTGATTGACATATGTGGTTTTAGTGATAGGATGGTTTGGATCAACATCGGTTGAATGGTCAGATTCTGAGGAAAGTACTGCATATCACCATAACTTTATATTTTGATCTAAAAAACATAACTATATATTCTAACTATACAAATATTGGATATTAGGTTCAGTAAAGTATTCAACCACCAAGAGCGGAGTAGATAAAATCAATCAGGCCATCAATTGCATTTTACATCAGAATGAACATACAAATGACAAAACCGAACAAGATGGTAAGAACGACCTCTGTTTCTTGCCAGCATGAAGAGTATTATAGAAGTCATTCTTTTCCTGTATGGAGCGACTATGACATCTTAAAAATATTTTCTTGCGCTAATATAGCAAATGAAAGTTATTCAGATCTATTCCCTCACGTACTCTTTAATTTTATCGAATTTTATCTGCCATTCGTTCTTGTTTACACTGTTGCTTGTCAAAGGCAAGACCAGGATAATAAGAGTATGACTCTTTCAACTTACATCGATCTATCTGCCTACTTTTCATCAAGTTTTTCATTTGCAAATACAACATCCAAGTTTTTTTTCCAACATTTGCATACAGGCATCGGCAATGATAGTACTACTACTTATGGTACCAATACAAACCACAAGAATTTGTATTCGGACCGGTCATTCCACCGTATCTAAGTACTACGTCTTTATGCCTCCTGGTTCCTTATTAACAGCCCTAAGATCATGGGATCTCAATTCCGGCATCTGCGCTCTCTGAAACCAAATGCCCCTCTCTGTCAGAAAAAAAGAGCCCTGCACCTTAGATCCATCAAGAACAAAGAACGATAAAAGTAAATGTCTAAATAGTTCAAAAGGCCACACTTTTTGTTACTGCTTCGCCAACATGCAACGACATCACGAGATAAAAACATATGGCTCTAATTTAGGCCCAATTCCGCCACCCGCCCCAATGGAAGAATAAGAATGATAATCATAAGAAAAGGGGCCAGAAAACCCTTGCAGGCATCCTTAGTAGTCCAAAATGATTCAACTCCTCAGGAACCCTTTGAATTGACTCTTTTACCGACATTTACAATTACTAACCCTAATGTTATTAAATCTTAATTGTGAACAATAATATACATGCAAAGCACGTAAAAATTATGGCTTCAGTACAGTCTTGCTTCTGGCATTTGCGCTAGAGGTGGAACGGGGTTCATAAATAGATTAGTCATACACAAATAAATTCGAATATGGGTCGAAAATCATATGGATCATAAATAGGATGTTCATCTGCAATAGAAATATGCATGTTCATCTGGAATCTGATCATAACCATAGAAACATATTATATATTGGCTGAGTTAAATCCACTACCGTTGAACTCATCTGCAAGACTTAACACAAATATAAATTATGATTACCACAAAGGTTAGTCATACACAAATAAATTCAAAACTCATATGGGTTTGTAAATTCTCGGGTAGCCACATGAAGGCCGTATGAATTTCAAACACAAACAACAATACGCAAAATATATACAATTTAAGGCTACATTACAGTACTGCTTTTGGCACTTGCGCCAGGGTTTTATAGGGTGTAGTGTGCAATCACAGGAAAATGTCCACTCTATATTACTAATTCGAGATGCTACTTCTTAATGTACAAATAATTTGAAGGCGTGTGACATATCATTTACCTAAACTGAAAATTAGGAAATTCATTTGAACTACGAACTATGTATGCTCCCAATTAGGGAATAAATTTAGTTATAAATTGTGTATACTCAAAAATAGGAAGCCTAAACCCTAAACCCTATACTCACAATTAGGGAGTGAATTTAATTTATAAAATGTGTATACTCTAAGTTACAAGATATCTTTGTACCACGTCACCAACGAGGAAATATAGCCATACGAATTTCAAACAAAAACACCACTATATTTAAAATTTATAAAACTTAAGGCTGCATTACAGTCTTGATTTTGGCACTTGCGCCGGTGGCGCAACCGGTCATCTAGTCCATTGTAAGGGCTCGTTGTTAGTCAACACGGCTAGAATACTAAACTGTTCGACCTGTTTTTTATATAGACTGCGGGATGACAACGGATTAAAAATGAAGCCAACGCCATGGGGTTCGTCAACCAGCTCACGCGCGTGAGAAAATGTCTAGCTATTACTAGTACAACCTCCGATCCATATTAATGGGCTCAACTTTATCTAGATACGGATGTATCTAGTCTAGTTTAGACTAGATACATCCGTATCTAGACAATGTTGAGACCATTAATATGGATCGGAGGGAGTACTACAAGAACGGGAGCCCGGCCGTCGCAGTGTCACACGCACGGGCAGCGACGGCGAGGCCGACGGTCCAGTCGTGCCACCGGCAACCTGCCCCATCTGTCAGGCGGCAAATTGACAGCGCCACGTCGGCCTTGTCACGCCGTACGTTCCGACGGAGATGATTGTCCCGCGGCCTTCACATCCGTGTCGCACGCTCCATCCAGGCATTTCACATCATCGACTTGGACGTGGTACGCGCCAACAGTTGGGGAAAACTGTTGCAGCACTCGTACTACACCTCCCCTCCCGTGCACCTGCACGTACGAACGGTCTGTATATTGTCGGCACGTGATCGAGAGCTGGGAATGATTTGGGAGCACAAATGGTTTTGACGACGCAAGTCTGTTTTTTTTTTTTTTGAACATAACGACGCAAGTCTGTTGGTTCATATGGACATGGACACTGCATCCGGTGTCTTTAACAGTTGTCATTTCTGTACCATCACAGATGACTGAAACAAAAAAAAATTAACTGCGAAACACTCTAGAATAGTTATATTGAGCGACCGAATAAATCAGTTTTAGATTTGCCTGGCATCCCAATCAAGAGTTCGGAGCTGTATTTGACCCGAACATCCACGCGCTGCTAAACTACTCGATGGAGTGAGCAGAGAGGAAGAGTTAATTGCACTGGGGGTCACACATCTCATCGTCGATGTGCACTGGGGGCCATCCTCCTGGGCCTCCTTGCTGGCTGCTGCTCCTTTTTCCCCATTGAAGCTCGCTGCTCATGCCGGCGCCGTGCTGGCAAGGATCTTCAGGATGTGGGCGAATCAGGGAGGAACGACCCGATGGACGACATCCCCTCTGCCTCCATGCTACGGCCTCGAAGCCCACGCCGGAGCTTCCGCTCGATTCTCTTGATGGAGGAGAACCTTCGCCGGCTGGATCTTCCTCGAGCGCGGGCGGCGACGTCGGCAGTGGCGGTGGTCACCGCGAGGCTGGAGGCAGGGAGCTCGGGCCGCCGTCGTGGATGGCGGCGGGGAAGTGGAGCTCGAGGGCGTGGTTGTACAGGACGGAGAGCACCACGGCGGCGGCGCGGGGCTTCGGTAGATGGCTTTTTCCATCGCGTTGACTTTGTTTTTCTTTGATGAGAGACATGGCTTTTTTCAATTTTACAAAATGGTCCTCAGAATATAACAAGGGGTGTTTTTGAAAAATTCTGTCCAGAACGGGATGACGTGGCCCGTTTGTGACCAAAGTGCACGCACTTGTCGAGATGTGTGACCAAAAAATCCCGTTATCTAGATGTGTGACTTAAGTGCACATCGACAACGAGATGTGTGACCCCAGTGCAATTAACTCGGAGAGGAATGGCACAGCACCAAACATAGGAGGATGGATGGGACTCATTGAGATGATGATCAGCTTCCGGTCAGCTCGACACGCTGGGCTGGACGCTGGAGTCATCCTGCCACTCGTCTGCAACCCGGCATGCATGCGCTGAATGTAGTAATGTTTCTTCCATCTGGCAGATAATGAGATACGGGTACGACTAGTTCCAAAATATTCACACTCGTCAAACAGCCGCAGTTTGAGTAGTGCGGCGGCGTCCGTGGACTTTCCATCATCGAGCGCAATACGCGGACGACAACAGCGTCGCCGCGATCTTCGGCCGGCAGGGCGGCCCAACATCGTCGCTGCTGCATCTCCGTGCTCATTACATGGCTGACCTGAGCGTCGCCATGATCTGTGGCCTTTATGGTGGCCATCTCTGTCGCCGCTTCGACGGCGCACCTGCAACCTCCAAGATGGAGGCCCTTGATGGAGTTCTCGGCTGGCGCTTCACTCCTCCTAGCAACCAAGTGGTTCGTCCCCGGTTGCTGGTAGCAGGAGGCCGGATGCGAGATTCCGACGATGTCATCGCCGGTGGAGAAGACGCTGCCTTGGATTGCTCTTTAGTATTTTTCGCAGGGTCTTTTTTGTTATTTTCCGAGGACCAGCTTGTAATTTCTTACTCACAGGGTCTTTCATGTAAAATGTACCCACCGCTTTCTATAAAGTAATGCAGCGACGGGGGTCTTCTAGACCCCTCCTCCTTGTTCAAAAAAAAAAAGGTGCGAGGAAATCGGTGCAGGATGATTGAGATGATCCCGTTTCGTCTTTACCTGATCTGCAAATTAGATACTGATAAACGCTGCCACCGGCGTGGTGGTCTCTCGATCACGGAATCGCATGCACGCGTGCTGCGTGCATGAACGGAGGGAAACCGACGAAAATCTGATTAAAGAGAACTTGCCTGTGGCAAGATGGTTAGTTGGGTGGTTGTACCCCTAGCCCACCAGAGTTCAAACCCCAGGTTTGACGCTGGTGTTTCTCATTTAAGGCGGAATATTCTTCAGTGGGAGGCGACGTTCCCGTCGACAGCGAGGCGCCCGTGGTGACTTCGTCAATCTCAAGACTCGACCCGCCGACTCAGTCTCTCGGAGGTGCTCATAGGGGTAGGGTGTGCGTGCGTGCGTTCATAGGGGTGAGTGTGTGCGCGTGTATATGAGCGCTTGCGTTGTACTGTGTTTCGCAAAAAAAAAAAAAAAAAAACGAAAATCTGATTAATTGGCACTAGTTTTACCGCTCGAGTCTGTCTCTGTCAGGGTGCAAACTGTAAAAGCCAGAGCCAGAGCATCCAAGGCCTACGGCGACGCTGCCCACGTATACAATACACGGGCCTGCATATTGTACTGGTCGGCGTACGGCACGAGGACATGGATACGTACGGGTCGTGTCGTCGACCACGAATGGAAACCAACTCCCCAGTCTCGATGGCCCCGCCCGCCCGCCCGGTACACGCCAATTCCGACGGCTGTCACGATTCCAAGCGTAACGGGACGCGAGTTCAGTCGGACACTGGGCTCTGCGTTGCGTGCAGCGTGGACGTCGTTACTGTAGCCAGTAGACGTTCTGATGCCGCTACAGTATTCAGCGTGCTGGCGACCGGGTCAATGTACTCGTTTGGATCGTAGCAAAATTTGGAAAGTAGCTAGCTTCATTGCTGTAGTAAAACCTAGAGCAACAGTAGCACCACCGATGATGAAGCTAGAATTGCGTTTCATCTTTGGGGCGCATGCAGGAACCAGGAAGTCTGGAAACTGCAGCGGCTGGCGCAGCGTGCAACATAAGCAAAGTAGTAGGATCACTAGTTGAATTTCTAGATGTTAAACTATTAGAGCATCCCTAACGGATTCCGGATAATGTTGTAAAAGTACGCAGCAAAAAGTAGATCAACAAAGAACAAGAACACCGATTTAACGTGGAAACCCTTACGGGAGAAAACTACGGACGCACAAAGGCGTATATCTATAATCGGAGGAGTATTACAATACACGAGAGGACAAACCCTTCTCGTGCTATGGATCTGGTGGATCTCTCTCAATCTCACGATCTAATCTATGACTACCTCTAGCTATATATGGGGGGCAAACAACTCTCTGTCTTGGCGGACACGAAACGGAGTTGTAGACATGCCTTATTCTGGTAGGACTCCATATATGGTAAAACGGGATTAGGATTCGGAGCACAAGAAAAATAACACTCCACCTTGAGACGAATCCTCTATAACAGTCATAGATAGTATCAACTTCTCAATTAAAGTCAGCACAAGTAAACCTTGTGTCTTCAAACGTCCATAGGACGAATAAACTTCTCTCGAAGTCATATTGAGCAAATCAACGGTATGTCGTACGGAAAACAACACAGCTGTCAACAAAGCAGACGAACGAAACTTGGATCTCCCAATAAAAGTCTAAGTCTGTGCCACTGACCACCAAAACTGAAACTGCTCAATCATCAAATGACATAAGTCATCATATCTCTGAACGAGCGCATAGCTCAATACTGCAACATCTGGTGCACATAACAATGTGAAGAACTCATCCCATGGAATCTGAACGTGCCACAAAGCACAAACCTCGGCAAACAATACTCATGCAAGAGCATATGGTACGGATGACATCACGTATACCAAAAAACTGCCGACGGTAATGAAAAATCCATGACCTGGTCAAAATCTGTCCCTGTAGAACAACTGTCGGATGGAACCTGCTCAACGTGCAACGGAGCATCAACTCTGCAATAGACCCCTCTCAAAGAGCAAAGACAACTGAATTGTACCGAAAGCTGAACAGTACTAAATGTTGTAGTATCTAGCAGAAAACAAATCTCCTTGCACCTCAACTGATCCTCATACCAAACAAAACAAAACCTTCACATGCATAACAGCAAAAATCTCTGGAGAGAAAAGAGTATGCTGGCTACCAACAGGCTTAATAATCACCTCCTCCATATTTTTTTTCTGAATTGTGTTCATGTAATTGCAGCGATATAATAACTTGAATTTGCATCCATAAAATTTCCCAAAAGGCTATAATCAAATAAACTCCACCTTAAACAAAAACTAACCAGTGCATCCTCCTAATCCACCAACGCTTGCATCTTGACTTGCCATATGAAAAACCTTTTGTCACAGTCCAACAAAGATCGTACTTCATGGAAACTATTAGTAGATCAAATCTGTGAACACAAAAACAGTACAAGCCGATACACAAATTCCTGACAGAATTAATTTGTGGAGCAACAAATAAGAGTAGATAGCACCTGGTAGCTCATTGGGGGTGGACATAGCAATATGGAGAGATCAAAGAATTGTTTACTTCACGTGTACATGCAGCCACGTGAAATACCAGAAGCTGATCTCTTTAATGGCTTTGGATTTTTTGCCTAGGGACTTGAAGCTTGTATCAATCTGATCTGGAAATAATCCATCACGCCAAAATTGCTGCTTCCGACGCTTTAACGCTGCCACTTCCGATCTTCTCGATCGCCCCATCGTGACGAACGAGACCAACGATCAACTTCGGCAGCCACGTGAAAGCAGTAACGCAGCAGCAACTCTAAACCGATCCGGTAACTCACGCTGATCCACGAGCAGCTCCTGCCACGGAATTAGTACCGACTAGAGAACAGGATATATGGGTGGATCGGAAATAGTACCAGAATCGAAGACACGACCGATCCAAACTGCAGGACGGACGAAACGGCAAGGCGGAACACGGGATGCCGACAAAAATTGCAAACTCTTTAATCTCAGATCTGATCTCATGATGGATGCTTGAACTTTGGTGAAGCTGCATATGCCGCAAGACTGCGACTATTGATCCGATTGAACGCTGCGTCGATGCTGCCCCGGGAGCGCAGCGGAAAGTCTCCCGGAGCAGCGGATCGCCGAAATCTTCGGCTCTGATACCACTTGTTGTAAAAGTACGCAGCAAAAAGTAAATCAACAAAGAACAAGAATACAGATTTAACGTGGAAACCCTTACGGGAGAAAACTACGGACGCACAAAGGCGTATAACTATAATCGGAGGAGTATTACAATACACGAGAGGACAAACCCTTCTCGTGCTATGGATCTGGTGGATCTCTCTCAATCTCACGATCTAATCTATGACTACCTCTAGCTATATATGGGGGGCAAACAACTCTCTGTCTTGGCGGACACGAAACGGAGTTGTAGACATGCCTTATTCTGGTAGGACTCCATATATGGTAAAACGGGATTAGGATTCGGAGCACAAGAAAAATAACAGATAAGTCTTGGGTCTAGAAAATTTCAGACCATAGGCGGTTTGGATCATTTTTTTGGGGTTTGAACAGACACCCTGCGCACGGAATTTTTTATCCGGGATCATGATAGGCATCCCCTCCGCCGCTATAGCAACAATATCGGTGGCATTTAGGGTTACCATCCCGGTTGCCTCAGCTCCGGCAAGCAATTTTTGGCGACTATGCCGCCAAATGGGGCATAGATTCGGCGGAACTGGCCGCAGCTGGGCTGGGCACGGCGGTGCGCCTCCGTCAGGCGGTAGTGACCTAGACGGTGCGCCCTCTCCTGGCGACGCCGGCCTCGACGATGCGGGGAGGCGTACCTGCCGCCAGTGGAGGACTCCGCCTTCGAAGAGTACTCTGACGACTCCGCCGACTCGATCTCCTCGCTCAACAAGCCCACCACATACGACGATGTGGATGAATTCGCAGCGATCACGAACAATGACGAGCTGTTGCGGCGCATCAAGGAGAAGTCTGAGCGGTCCGTTTATCACGCGGAGAAGCGGCGTGGTTCGGCCGACCACTTGGCCGAAGTGATCTACAATGCATCGCTCGAGCTAGGCATCCGGTTGAGCTTCGAGCACGCAGCAGAAAAGCAACGGAGGGAGAGGGATGAGCACCAGCGCATCTTCCTGCGAGAACTGTGGCGCGGTAACAACTAGTACAGCGGCCAGATGCCTTTTTGTTTTAAATCTTAAAATCTACTTATATGTTTGTATAAAAATCTTGTTCTAGGTTTTAGTGTGAACTATGTTTCGGTTGGTGTATGAACTATGTGATTGAAAAAAATTGCAGCGCGAAGTTCGTTACTGAATTTTCAGTACCAATATCCGGTGCGCGTTCTGCATGATAAATTTGCAAACCGGAAAATCAATTTGGAGGAACCTGAAACTGTTTTTAGTGGCTTTGTTTATTCTAGATCTGCTAGAGATGCTCTTATAGCCTATAGATTACTACTCCTGGATAGAAGAATAGGGTCTTACTCCCTCCGTTTCGTTTTACTTAGCGTTCTAGTTTTTTAAAAAATTCCCAATTTACTAAGCGTTTGCACCTTGACTTCCCAATATGCCCCCACGCTGGTACTGCCATGCATTAAAGCAAGTACACGGATCGTTCAGCTCCCTTCGTTGCTTCCTCGTCTCAGGGGCGGATCCAGGATTTGGTCATGGGGGGGGGGGGGGGGGGGGGGGGGGGGGGGGGGGGGGGGGGGGGGGGGGGGGGGGGGCGGGGACGAACCGACAATGAGCGGATCAAATTTCGAATATTGTCTTGTACCATGAAAAATGAAGTCTCCCATCATATATATCTTTTTGGCAACAAATATACACTATTTTCAAAATTAGCGCATATAAGCACAACTAAAAATATCTAAAAACTGTCAATTTAAATTTGGCTATACAATGTCATAAAAAAGCGTCGAAGTTAATATCTCATTCGGTTAGACCTACGTTATATCTGAATTTTAAGTGTAGAAGATTTTGGTCTTGATTAACATGGATTGGAAAAATGAATATATTTATGTTCTTCTCATCATTTTATATAGAAAAGTATAGCTAAATTAAACCAAAAATATAGATAGCTATATCTCATGTAAGCACATGTAACCACTATTGCTAACTAATGTGGTAGGCATTATCATATAAAATCAGATTAGTTGTACGTGTCGTGTATACCTTCAGAGATAATCTGGTGATACCTTAATTCCACGATGGTATGGGCGGCGCGACGGGCAGCAAGACGTCAACGCGGCCGCTGATTGCCGAATATAGATGCCGAGGAGGGACAGGTTCACAGGAGGAGACGAAGCAACTACGGGCCAAATGTTTGTAAGCAGTGGCTGACGGCGATGCAATAGCACAGGCCGGCGGCGGCGGCGATAGGTCAAACATGTTTGTGTTGAAAACTAATCGCGTTGATGGGTCGAAAAATTCAGGCATCTCGTACATCGCAGTATACGTAAATTCAGATCGTGCATGCGGGCAACTGGGCACTACTACTTTCTAAGCCTGTTGGGCTTGGCCCATGTGACAGCAGCTAGCATGCATCTACTCTAATGGCCGTCAATAGATGGTACAATTAGCAAAATCCCTCGAAATTAGTATTGGCCCCTTCGGCAGTTACTTGGGGGTGGCCGATGGTTGGCGGAGGCCAGGCCACCGCTCGCCCCCCCCTGGATCCGCCGCTGCCTCGTCTTCCCCGCTCCCTGGCTTGGACTAATTCTTTCAGTAGTGCTACTGCTTGAAGCTCCATGGACGGCCAGCAGGAGAGCAGCGCTGGCACCGGCGTCCGCAACGGCGAGTCCGGCGAAGATGACGAGCCCTGGTGCTTGGCAGGGGAGAGCCAAGAACCGGACTCTTTGTCCGACATCGAGGCGTCCGTGCTTGAGCTCTGCGCCTCCGGCCAAGACGACGCCCCGCGGGCTAGTGATGGCTTGCCGTCCCTCGGCAGCGCCCGCGACCTCGGCCAGTTTCTGCAAGGCGAGGAAGACGACACACTGGTCGGAGTGACCGACGCCGGCGGCGTCCACAAACTGGGCGATGCAAACGGTGCAGATCGGAGTAAGTTTTTGCATGGATTTGTTTGTGCATGGAGTTGTTTGCAAGACCAATCCCTCACATATTTCCGCATGCAGGTGTCCTGGGTGAATCAAAGGAGATCCCAAGCTTCGTGGACGAGTCCATGCCGGTGAACGAAGACGGCGGCGTGCCGGTGAACGAGTCCATGTTCAAGTCCAACTCTCCACTGCCTCGCCCGGCAAGTCCAACATGCCCGCGCCCGCGTCCAGCCCGGTTCGGTTCTCCGTTCGGCACCTCGCCGCTCACAGCATTCCACTTAGTAATCCACACGTGTGCACGGCCGCGACCTGCGAGGCCCAGCCTCCCTCGTCCCCGACCTCGTCTCCCTCGTCCGCGGCCCCCGTCACCTTGCCAAGCTTCGCCTCCGCCGGGAACGCCATCACCAGTTGTTGCTCCTTGCCCTGCTACGCCTGCGCCGGGAACGCCATGGCCAGCTCCGCCTCGGCCGGCTGCACCTCGAAAGGAAAGACCAGCGTGGCGTCCCGTGAGTCCAAGGGTGCGCCCGTGCCCGAGGCCGCCGTCACCTCGACCAGCTTCACCTCCGTTGGGAACGCCATCAGCAGATGGTCCAGCTGCTCGTCCTCAACCAGCTGCGCCTCGGCCGGCATGAACGGCGCCGCGTCCCGTGAGTCCAAGCCCGCGTCCGACACCACTGCTTCCCGCCGCTGCGTCCGCATCCACATCAATGTTGTCCTCCTCATGGCCGGCGGCGTTGCCATTGGCCTGCTCGTTGCTTGCCTCTGAAATATGCAAGGTGCTTCAGCTTTAGTTCATTGATTCCAGAAACGAACACACAACTAAAACATAAATCACGAGAGTATAACTTGAGCTTACCATCATCGTTCTCTTCGAAGACATAGACGTAGTTGAGTCCGAACACGTCACCGCTGAACTCTTCATCGATCTCGTCCCAATTGATCGGTTCATTTAGGTCGATCTGCTCATCGGTGTCCATGGCATGCAAGCACGAGAGGAGAGAGGAGAGAAAGATGAAGGAATTACTCCATTGTTTCACCATCCGGGTGTTTTATAGTGGTGCTCTGAAACTGCGTTCAAAATTTGGACGAAAAACTGCCGCTCTCACATTTCAGAATTTCACTGCGAAAACTGGTGCTAATTTTCGTTTAGTGCTGAGTTTAGTGGTTTAAACGGGAGAGAAATGGCGCGCACAGAAGAAAAAGAGTGAAACCTGCGCGCGCTCATGAAGCTGAGAGAGAGTGGTCACGCATGCATTCATTTGGATAGGAACCGAGGCGACGGGGACGTATCCATGCATGGTGGGCTGTGCATGCATGTATTTATGGTAATCATGGAGATGGGACTGTAGCTGAGGGCAAATTAGTCCATCAAAGCACAAAAGTAGCTCTACCGTGGCGTGTCTTGGTATGTGTAATTTGGCCAGAACGCTAAGTAAAACGAAACGGAGGGAGTAATATCATGGCTGCTCTACCTTAATTTGTTAAGCACTTTGTCAGTCGTCACCCGCCTAGTAACCTCCATATACTAAGCTTTACTATATCGCTTTGACCAATCTTAATCGCACACGAACTGTCGCTTTGTCCTTGCACGCCTTCTTCCGGTTCTTAAGGAACATCTATCGAACGTTGACTTCAGACAAGGTTTGGAGTTTGCTCCCCATGCACGTTAACTGTTATCAAATGCCCACTGGAGGTTGAATTTATCAGGTACATAGAGGATACGGTGAGACCATGCATGCAGATATGTACATATACCAGCTGTACTGAGCGAGAGGGTGCTTAAATCACCGTTGGCGATATTTCTCCGTGCGTCGTCGGCAGCGCCTGTATATACGATCGGTGCATACGGAGGGATGCAGCTGGAAGCCAAAAATAATTGAAACCCAGCAAGAGCTTTGAATTTTTCATTAATGATGAAGAAGAAAAGAGCTGGGTTTCAGTTAATGAAGAAGAAAAGAGTTGGGCATCCATGTATGGTTTCCGTGCGAGAATACACATGATGAGACATTTCAATCTACGTATTGTTTACCCTATTCCTTTCAAAATCATGCAATTCTCAAAGGAGCCCTGAAGATTTTTCCCGTGAACTGCAGGCACCGCCGCGTTCCACTGCACATAACTACTGTACTTTCTCTAGAGTTGGTACTAGTGGCTCATTTCCGCTGGACACGCATTTCATCCGTGGACGCGCAAGGGCGGATATATATATACATCACCAACCATCCATGGTGACGTACGTTGCCATCGGTCGCGCACATATATCGGTGTGGTGGTCCAGACGAAGTTGACGCGCGCGTGCGTGGATGGCACCTGCGCGGCAATCGGCGTCGGAGAAGAGAAGCACCCGTGACCTAACGTCCGAGCAATGATCGGACGGCGCACGATTCACTGGAGAGAGCGTGTGGTGTTACGAGTGAACAAAGCGCGATTCGAAAGCCGGGGAGAGCGACGCTGCACCGGACTCGAATCCATCCATGGCGCCTTTGGCTTTGGATATGTATCTTCTTTTTCTTTGGTGATGATGCTGGCTTTATGGCATTCCTAAAGAGGATAATAAAGGTCGACGCTCTCTCTGCTTGCTGGGGTCCCTCCACTCGCGCACGCGGTGCTCCCGGCGTGACCGGCAAAGGGTTAGCTAGCTAGCGTGGAAGGGTTGAATTAGACGCCACCGACTAGGCATCATACACGCATGACTTATACTACTAGTTGTCAAAAAAATTATATATGCATGACTTGTGATGTACGGATCGAATTGCTCGAGCAAGTTGCACGTTGTAATCGGAGGGTTAATTCGATTTTACTAGCTAGTGGTTGGGCTAGCTAGTTATGAAATGCTTCTTGTTGGCAAATTAAAACAGAGAACTAATTAAGACAGAGAAAGAGGTTGTGCTAGTACGATCCATCTGATTATTGAGTTTGACGTCGAGGAGATAAAGCCTAATTCTCGTTTTTTGACTAACATTGACTGATTGACTTGAGCTAGCGTCATATGACTCGTGAAGAGTGACAAGGAGTACGCACCATATATACAGCTGAGACCGGATATGCAGGGTGCAATCGCATTTGCTGCTCTCGCTCTTACAGCTGATCACGAGCAAGTGCACCAGAAATGGCGTAGTACTTCTATAAGCTTCGCTTCCCGTTTCGGCTAGACCGAACAATTCCGGTAGTATTACGCTACGCCGCATGCAACAAGTGCATTTCCTACCTTCGCCGTCCGTGCAACATTTCTGGCTATCAGAGCGTCCAGTACCATGCTCAGGGATCTCGCAGTCCTTCCTTTGCTATCGAAAGAAGCAACAAGTTTCTTTTCCCCCACTAAGTTCTAAGATTGGGATCACTGCCTCCAACCGTTCATTGTCATGGTTAGTACATCCTAGTACTACATGTGATGTGATTTATTGCCCTTACACCGATCGAACCTGCAAACAGCAAAGCTGTAGACTGACTAACGGGCTAACGGCAGCCTAGCACCACAACTAACTGTTGGATCGATCGATCTTGACTTACGTCGGTGCATAGCCAACTCATGCTGCTGGACGACAGTACATAAACAGAGCTGCTGCTACTCTGGTGCACTGTCTACACCATGCATAAGTGGAACATTCGAGCTAAATTAAATTAAGGGGACGTCTCTCCGAGCTAAACAATGCATGGAGGGACCACGAGAAAAACAGAAAAGCGAAAGAAGGATTCTTTGATATAGGTAGGATTCTTGGCCTGGACTCTGGAGTTTATACTAGTAGTAGCAAACCACCCATTTATCTATCAATAAACCGGGCTAATACTTTTGCATTTTTGTAATACCCACTAGTACGTTGAGCTTTCACTAATTGAGCAAACCAAACCACCCCAACCTCTTTCTGTTTTCCGAAGACTTGTCTTCTTTCTTGACAAGCTCTAATGCATCGTCCGTTGTCCCTTTTGTACTAACTATACTCCATTATAACTAACTTGCACTACTCATATGGACGAAATGACGAACATTCATGCCCACTGAAGACCTGTGTTTCGTACAGTGACACAACAAATGCATTGCAGTGCTGCACGTACTGGGCTTTGTGCTTCCCACTGAAACAACGACTCGCAGCTGGCTGTAATAACTGTTGGCTCTGCAGTCAAAGCGTGTCCTTCGGCAGGATGTTTAATTAGCTTAAGCAGACTTTGGGCTCTCTTTACAGCTTACTCCTAGCTCGGAGCACCGACTTGCTAGCAGGACGTATACTACTGCAGTGAAAACGAAAAAATAATTATTCCTGGCGTCTTGTGATCTCCTTCCTAGGTCGACCAAACGAAGAAAGTAAAAAAAAGAACCAGACGGAAAGAAAGGCCAAAGAAGGTCGGAAAACGACTCCCGTGTCGCTCAGCACGGCCTCGGGAGACCCCCGAAACCCTAGCCGCCAGCCACGCCCCAGCCTCTCACTGTCGCCGGCGTTGCCGCGGCGGCGGCGAGGCTCGTCTCCCAAAAGGGGGAGGGGTCGCGCGGGTCCTTTGAGCGGAAAGGGCTCGCGTTCTTCTTCCGGCGCGGGCAAGCCGGGGCGGCGGCCCCGGGTGCTGCTGCTCGCCGGCGGTGCTTCATCTCCGGTCGCGTGGGTGGCGGGACGGCCGCTGGTCGAGGGTGGTCGGCGTGGTGGGCGTGCGGTGGCGCGTCTGGGAGACTCGATCTGGGCCGGTGAGCCTCGATTCGATCTGGGGCCGTGGTGCGGCTGTCCGGTGGTTGTGAGGAGCGGCGGGGCGGCGGAAGGGCGCGGTGGCGCAAGGTCCCTGGCTGAGGGCGTCGACGGTGGCGCTGGGTTCTGTTGTGTGGTGGTCGGCAACGAAGGCGTGAAGCTCTTCAAGCCCAGCTCCGATGGTCTTGCATTTTCCTGGTGCTTAAGATCTGTGGCCACTTTTCTGATGTGGAGGAGCTCCGGGCGAAAGCCCTGCACTGACCACGGTCAGTGCCGGCGACAATGGCGCTTCGGGCGTCATCTTCCTCCTTGGAGGTGTCGTTGTGGACTCCATTTCCTCTCCGAATGAGGGTCGGGTTCTCCGGGTGAAAACCTAGGCTCCGATTTCTCGGAGCGGACGACGACGGCGTATCCGTCGCTTCCCCCTTGGGGGCGTCGTCTTGGAGAACCAGCTGGTGTCTTTTGCGCGGAGCTCCTTTTGCGCCAATGTTTGGTGGACGTCGGGGCAGCGGCTCCAGATGGTGGTTGTGCGCCGAGGCGGCGGCCTCGGGAAGCGTTGCAGCGACGACTCTATGGGGTAGTGTTGTTGCCCCGCATGGCGTGGGCGACAACCTCGAGCTGTGAGGGCAGCGGGGTTGTCGGTTCGGTCGACGCATCCCAGTGGGGGTGGTCTGGCAGTATGTCGAGGCGGCGGCCTCAGATGTGGTGTGGCGGCCGTGGTCTGCGGGTAGTTGCTATGTGCAGTTTGGGCTGCGGGCAGCTAGGTCGTGCGGTGTTGCAGCTCGGGTGCGAGCGGTGGCATGTCGGGGCGGCGGCCCCGGAAGGCGGTACAGGTGGATTGCGCAGGGCGTGACAGGTGGATGTCGGGGCGGCGGCTCCGAGCTTTCTGCAACATCGCGGGTGCTCCACCTTTGTGTCGTGTGGGTGACAAGGTTGCTCACGGTGTTGGTCGTCGCCGGGGCTCCTGGTGGGGTGGTCGCTTTCATCTACGTTGGAGTATCCTGTGGCTGCTCCTCCCATAGCAGTTACGACTTCTTCTCTCCGGTAAGGGTGGATGGCTGACCGGCTCTTTGCGGAGTGGTGTTGGAGCTTGGTTCTAGTTGTTTCTCGAGGTTGTGGGGGCTTCGCTCCGTGGGGTTGTGTTGTTGTATGGTTTCCGTCTGGTTTCTTCCGACAATAAACCGGGCATCTTCTACTTAATAAATGGATGGATAAGGTAAAGATTTTGTGTTCGGTTTAAAAAAAAGTAAAAAAAAACATTACGGAACATGCTGGACAACAGCCCGTGCAACAAAGAGATGCCGTGCATAAGGCCGAGAAGCCAGCGGACGATATGTCAAAAAAAAAAAGAGATATACAGTAGAGAAAGAGAAATGCAAAGCAGAAAAACTAACATGCCTGTAATCGAGGGGGTGGCACATGACAGATAACAACTCATTCACACGAGAAGTACTCCAGTGTAGATCTGACCAAACCCCTCAAAAGGATGAACACACACTTTCTGCGATCTCCGCACTCCAAGCCAATCAATCAGGGCCAAATCCAACCCCACACACGCCCAAACATGATTACATTTACAGACTAAACTGCACATGTACTAGTAGTACCAACTGTGCGTTGCACTTGGCTGACAGTAGGAGCCCGGATGATTATACTCACTCCGTTGCTACTACTTTTAAGGCCTCTTTGGATTGTAGGAATTTCATAAGATTTTTGTAGGATTCCAATCCTTAAGATTTTTTCCTATGTATTACCTTTGGATCCAAGGAATTCTACTACCCAAATTTCTATGGATTGGATTCCTATCAAGCTCTTTTTTAGACTCAAGTGTGTAGGATCGAGGCACTTTTTCTGTGATTTTCCTGCGGTTCATCCAAACGACAATTACTGCAGTTTTACAATTCTCTGTTTTACATTGATAAACCTGTGGGATTACTATGTTTTTTACTATTCCATATTTTTCAACCCTGTGATCCAAAGAGGCCCTTAGGGCAGAGTGGTCTGGACTTGGGGCAAGCTGCCGGCATCGGGGACCGGAGGGAGGTCTTTTTTTTTTTGCGAAAGGGTTACATTGCATTACACCAAGATTCTTACAGAAAAGTCCAGACACAGAAAGAAATTACAACAAGGTCCCCGCTGGACTCTGGCTTCGTCTCCACGGAGCAGGACGCTGCGCCGGCGAATCCCGCCACCAGACCTCCACAAGCTTGGACACGGAGGCACCCCACGGCGACCAGGAAGTCGACGCTCCTCGGCATGACACCTCCACCCAGCACCACGGGCGGCGACGCCATCTTGGATGTCTGCAACTTCACCCTCTAGATCTGCACAACGGCGCCGCCGCCTGGCCGGCACCGGCTGGGGAACGACGAGCTCGACGGATCCGCAGACCGCAGAACTCGGCGAAGACGATCCGCGCACGACAAAGCTCCGGAGAGCGCTGTCGCCGGAGGAAGAGCAGACCGCCACCAAACACCACACCGCCGACACCTCCACCTCCTTGGCGCCGCCGGCTGCCACCCCATCTACCCTACGCTATATACAAGCCCGGATCCGTGGATTCCCCAGCCTCCCGCCGCCGGAGCGGCCGACGAAGGCGGAGGGATCCACGGATCCCGGCGAGCAAGGTGAGGAGACGGGGAAGTTTCAGAAATCGCCTCTCGAGCACTGTAGACGGAGGAGAGGAGAGCGGTCCAAGTTGCTCGGTCTTGGCCGTCGATCCCGTCCAACGGCCCCGATGTGCCATGCGTCGAGCGCGGTTCCTATATTTAAACCCAGACAAAACCTTGTCTCATAGTTTGTGCATGTCGCTCACAACCAGGCCGGTGGATGAAGTGGCGTTGTAGCCGGTGATACGTGCCATCTACCGCCGCGATATCCTCTTGTACGCTTGCGCTTGGACGTTAGCACTCAGCTGATCACGGTCGCGCTCGCTCGGTTTAATTCCATCCGATCCCTGGTTAGACGGATGGAGATGGTATAACAGCTGATAACAGTAAGGTACTCTGTGGCGATGACATGGCACTGACTCACTCGCTTCTTCACAGCATGATGAGTACGTGGTCATAGTAAAATGTCATGCGCAGGCCTAGAAGGGAGGGAGAGGCCTGCCACTATTCAGCATCTTTGGATCCTCTTCTCGTTTCGAGCGCCAGGAGCTGGAGCTGGACAACAAGCCTACTGCGACCCTTTCGTCCTTTCCAGACCATCCAGCCACACCTACACCTACTGGCTTTTGTTACTTTACTTTCACACATGTGTAACTCAAGGTTGTTTATTATTGGCTGCCAAAATTGCCAGTCAATGTAGGAAAGCTCGACGGTACCGTGGAGATCTAGTTCCACGTTGGAAATTCACGATTGTTGGCCGGTTTTGTAAGGAACTGAGTGTCATGTCTGATTGTTGAATATTCATGCACAAGCTATATATTTCAACACTGATTTGATTGTGCCCTTAGCTTTGCTTAAGGGGGAAATATGGGAGGAGACAGTGACTGACTTTTTTCGTGTCGGTTAATTACTCCCTCCGTTCCAAATTAGATGACTCCCATTTGTCCACATGCGGGTGTATCTAGACATGTTACAAGTATAGATGTATCCACATGTGGACAAATGAAAATCATCTAATTTGGAATGAAGGGAGTACTTCGGAAGGAGATGGTATGAGGGAGACTGGATTTGTGCCGTCGTTGTTTCTAGGGCGGAAAGATCGGAGATGGTCGAGTGAGCCTAGTAATTTCCTTTGCAAAGCCCCTTTTCCGTCATATCCTTTTCGATCTACAAGCTGTAGGCACCTTTCCGTTTACTACCATAGGTATTAGTAGGTGGTGAGCTGTCGCGAATTCTTTCGTCTGCATTTCTATTATCAGTGTCAGTAAAGGTATTTGCCCCAAGGAAAAGCAAGGCATCGGACAGCAGTGTCACTAGACTATGAAATAATCCTAGTACAGCCTGCAAGAGATAGAAGAACGGATGCGACAACAATCTTCTAATCTTTCGGTTTGAGCCCGTGCATCAGCCAATGCGTTTGCCAGGTTAACCGTTGGAGGTTAGTGAATAGTGATGTTCCAACTGACTGCTGTTCTTGGACACTCATCTTAATACTGATTGTGCCAAGTTTAGAGTAGATGGTATGTTGAGCTGTTAGCGGATAGGAATAATAAGATCAGAGACAAGTGTCAGGATTATACCCTCCCCTTTTTCCTCTCGCTCCCGTGCTGCCCGAGGGCGGCACCGGGGCGCCCCCAATCTTCGCCGCCGTCCGCCTCCATCCTCACCGGCCTGGACCCCGCCGTTGCTGCCGGCTTCGCCGCGGTGGCGGCGCCCCCCTTCCTCCACAAAGGCGGCAGGGGGGAGCTCGCGGTGGACGCGCTCTTCCCGTCGGCGTCTCCCACGGGCGCGCGACGTGACGGCGGTGCTCGCCCACGCGAGGATGGGCAGCGGCCTTCCTCAGCTCGTGGCGCACCGCCCAGTGGAGCCTCCGGCGCGCCGGCTCGGTGGCGGAGGAGCGGCGGCCACGCGGGGCCGATCTGGGCCGCATGGGCCCGATCTGGGCCTCGCGGGCCGCGCACGTCCCGGCGCTTCGGCGTCCGTGTTCCCGCTACGGCGGAGGCAGCCCAGGACGGCATCTTGCGGCGTGCTGCCGGCGGCCGGCGGTTGGATTCTGGGCGACGATCTGCTCCGAGCCCATCCTCCCTCCTCCCGCTCCCCCCGCCGTCGCCTGAGGACGCCGCCGGCGCTGCGGCTGAAGGTGGTGGCGGGGAGCTCCCTCGCGTGCGTGCGTGCGTGCGTGCGTGCGTGGGGTGTTGCATGTGTGTGTCCTGCCATGGTGCTCCATGGTCTCCTCCTGTCTCCCCTCGAAGGAGCACGGCGGCGAGCTCCGGCGTTGCCCCTGCTCTCCGTCTTCCCCGGCTTGATGCCGATCTGACGTGCTATTCCGGTGCGCTGGGGCTAGCGCACCGAGTTTTCCCGAGGTTCGGAGGTCGGTGGCGTCGTCCTTT
Organism: Poa pratensis; assembly: GCA_947311845.1. NCBI lineage: Eukaryota > Viridiplantae > Streptophyta > Magnoliopsida > Poales > Poaceae > Poa > Poa pratensis. The sequence continues at coordinate 23,590,560 of CAMZMU010000117.1, forward strand.
GGTGTCTTCTTCGCGTCCTCGTGAGGGTGGCCGACGTCTGGTTTTGGACGGGTCTCGGTGAAAACCGTGCACTGGAATGTCCAGTGCTGGCGATGACAACACCTCCGGGTGTCGTTCCCCTGTTGAAGGCATCGGCATGAAGATCTTCCCTTTTAATGGACGGTCGGAAACCGTCTCTCTGTTCTGCCCCATTTTCCAAGTGCGTGTGTCTGGTGAAGGCTCCTCATAGCGGCTTGTGAATCGCCCTACTTCTAGGGTTGGTGTCTCGGGGTCTTGGCGAAAGCTTTGTAGGATCTCTGCCGGCAACGACGACGTCTTGAACGCCGTTTACCTTCTTGGAGGCGTTGCTGCAAGACCTTGCCTTTGGATTCCCAAGCACTGCTAGGCCCCCTCCTCGACGGCGTGTCTTTGGTGGTGGCGGGGATGGTGCAGTGGAGGTCTGTTGGTTCTGATACCTCCAACGGCGTCTCCGGGCAACAGAAGTCAAGGCGTCTCCAAGATCAAGCGATCTCTTTTAGTTTGTGCTTCATGTAGTTGCTTGGTTGTTCTCCCTTGTGATACTTTGTTGCTTGTATGGGGTGCGTGTGTGTGGAATGTGCGTGTTGTAAGTTGTAACTCTTAGCCGGTTGTTGGCTTCGTTAATTCAAAGCCGGGCTCATTTCGAGCCTTCCGTCTAAATAGTATATTTTGCTTCCTCGGAACTCTTGAAGCCATATACTACGCCTGCCTTCTGTACTTGGCTTTGGAGGCTAGAGAAGCGAGGTAGAATAAGGCGGCGATGTTATCGTCGGTGGCAGTTTGCTCGCATGATTTGCGTGAACAATGTGGTTCTAAATTGTTTGTTGTGGAGGCGGCGTTATCCTCCCTGTACAAAAGCAGAGCTCATACTTGATAACAGGTAGTTCGTCCGATTTTATTTTATTTACAGATTGTTCATTTCGCATATTGTTTGCTGTTTTATTTCGTTGGACAGTATGTGTGGTAACTGCACGATGAGGATTCGGATTACATCCTGGAAATAGACATGAAAAGAAAATGCCAAACGAGGATGCCAAATAAGGATTAGGATTTCATCCTGGAAGTAGACATATGTGTCTAATTTAAGCTGAATAAAGAACTAAAAAGTCTTAATTTTTTCACAATATCTTCACCGCTCGTATTTTAGACAACACTAGCTTAATACCGGGACCTATACCTTTACGTTGCTACGGAGAAAAAACAACATGCAGCGATCACAAGTTTATTCTATTTCAAAAACCTAAACAATCATGTTTTGAATGTTTTTCTGTCACGTGGCATCCTCCACCTAGACAAAATATGATTTGTCTTCGTTAATCAAAGAACACGTGCCTTGCTAACAAAATACGTTTCCAGCTACTACTATTTACGTGCCTTCCTCCCCACCGTTGTATCATGTACTATGTCTTCTCTTATCACCATCATTCTCAAAATGCAGTGAGATCTTTGAAACATCTGTAAATGTGTTTTGTAAATGTGTTGGGGAGGTGGCGCTATTATCCTCCCTGAACAAAAGCAGAGTTCATACTCATGACTGGTGGTTGATTAGATTTTTTTATTCAGATTGTTCATTTGTCAAAGAAAATTCAAAATCTCCCAAATGACAGGAACCAACCTCACTTACCGGAAACCACAAATGGAGCTCAAGCTCCCTGGTGGCTATTAGAAAAATTGAAATCGATACTTTCAAGTTTTAAAAAAACTGCATGTACACAATGATGCATTCCAAAAAACGTATAAAATATCAACTCAAAATAAGTTATATTCTGACCTACATAAAAAATGACAAAATCTGACAGATTTTGGAGGTTTGAAATTTACACAGTTTCCTCCTTCAAATGAAAGATATTGTCATTTTTGTGCAGTAAAATATATAAGATGTTTTCGAGTTGAGATTTTACATGTTGGTAGAATACAACATTGTCTGCACCTAAAAAAAGCTCAGATTTTTCTAAAACTTTAAAATGATATTTTTATTTTTATTTCAAAGAAAGACTCCCGGAGCCCAAGCTCCATTTGTTCGCTCTACCATAACTACCACTTAAAAATAAACGACTGCTTTTTTAAGATAAATGATTTACAACGAGTCTTGCAAAACGATGAAATAACCGATACGATTTTTTTGGGTTCTTGTGACACACAACTTCAGTCAATCATCTCCTCATGCCGCAAAGTCTCAAAATGCCATGGCCCCAACCATGACATCAACAATACACTTCATATGCCCCTTTAGCAAGCCTACTAGCTCCCGCCGTAGCAACGTTTGAAAGACCGTTTTCTCTAAAATCATTCATTCGAGAATGGCAAAGGTACAACACAACATTAGCCCGATCCCACGTCTAATGTTATGACTTGTTCCTTGTTTTTGAAAGTGGCCGAAAAAAGGCAACAGTTTGAATCATAAGAATCTTTCTTTCTTCTCAAGATGTTTTAACCCATCGTTGATACAGATCATTGAAAGAAGCAGGTTTAGAATGAATGTTTAAAGATACAAATGCCACATTCCATATGTACTTAGCCGTGGGTGGGAAAAGAATAAGTATTACAGAGACTTTTTGATTCCACATAATTGTAATCTTCATAGACCATAATTTTTTTGTTGTGGAAAATCCGCTCTGATTGACATTAAACAAAGATAAATTGTCTTTAGTCAACAACCATTTTAAATTTACCAACGGAATCACTTAGAGTGACACCAGCACACAAGTTTACAAATTCTCCTGCATTGACACAATATTTTCACTCATCGGTTGAGAATCGGTCCCTGGACCGGTCAACCGACTTATATCAGTTTGTCCAATCAACTTAAACTCCGATGTGCACAGAAAGGCTCAAACTTCCCGGTGGGAAGGTAGACCGGCATAGGTTCATTTTTTTATCTCGCTCTTTCTCACCTCCATTGTTGAGCACAAAAAAAGTTTGAGATCTCTTGTTCGCTCCAACGAAATTCAAATCCCCTTTGAGAGAAAGTAAGAGGAGATCTGTATCTACGTTTTCACCAAGTCAAAAGTGATTCCATCTTGAGTTTATCAAGTTTGCTTGAAACTCTTGAGTTTGTTGGAAAATCCTAAACGGTTAGGGTTACTGCAAGATTACGGGTGTGGGTTGTGCTTCGGGAATCTTTTTTGGGGGGGGGGGGGGGGGGGGGGGGGGGTAGAGGTCACCTTAAGGCTTACCACTACAGACTGAGCTCCGGGAGGCTCTAGAAGAAAAAGGCGATCCTTCGATGGAGCTAGGGGACGTGCTCGGGCCATGGATCCCCCATTTTGTAAATTAATTCTGAATACTCCCTTATAATTCGTGGATTGACACCAAATTTAGTCAAAATTAACCCGTATGCCCCCCTCCAAATTATGTAGTCTTCACTTGCCCCCCGGTGACAAATTGCTGGCTCTGTCCCTGTTCGTGGCATACAAGTGTCTTTCGTGTATCACACACCTCTCCAACGGTGACGTAGTTTACTCCCGGTAAAGCGAACACCGAGTTATAAATTTTAATATATGTTTCTCGGTTAGTTCTATCCGAACTCTTTCGAAAAACAAAGAGAGCATATATTTTGTTCAGATTTTTACAATTTTTCATAAAATGTGCATAAGAAGAAGTAATGTGCCGCTCGAAATGATCTTCATCTTTTATTTTCTGAAAGGGATTGGAATGATCATCCTCTCTTAATGCCCTAAAAAATCTTCTATGACTAATGCCTCCAGAAAATCTCTTACATTTAATTATGTTGCGTCAAGTCCCTCGATTAATCACGAATATTTATACTAGGTGACACAAGGAGATTGTCGTGTCCTGTCCAAAAAAAGCCAGAAGAAGAGACGATCGACGTCATCACTTGCACTCCATCAAGTGTATTTATAGTAGTATACCATTTTTCTTGCTATTTCAGGATATATTAGTTCAAAAAAATAGTTGACGTGTAATTCTATGCTGCCATCACCCGCTCGAGTCTCCTCTCTTCTTTCTCCCAGGCAGCGGCACAGCACATCACTCTCCGCTTTTCCCCACTCGGCACTTTCTTCCCTCTCCTCCTCCTCCCCTGCCGTCGCCCCGCTTTTTAGCCCACCTACCGGCAGCGGCAGCAGCGCCCCATAACAAAAAGGGCTCGCACCTCCATTCCCCACCCCGCCTTCTCTCTCCTTCTCCTCCCCTCTCCCACTACACCGTTGACAGGAGCGGAGCGAGACCCGAGCTGCATTACCAAGCAAGGAGCACACGCACCCCGCACCGAGCGAGCGAGCACGCCAAGGCAAGGCTTGCCGCTCGTGCTCGCAGCAGGAGGCGGAGGAGGAGGTGCGATTCCAAAGGGGCAAAAGTTGCGGGAGCAAAAAAGAGGGAGGCGAGGGCCGGGGGGCAAAGGAGGAGGGGGGAGTGAGGAGGGGGCATCCAACCCAATCCAGTCCGCTAAAGCGCGCCGGTGGTGGCCTGACTGATTGATTGGAGGTGTGCGCTGCAAGCGAGCCAGCGACGACCGCATCAGCCACCGACACTCCCCCCTGCGCCGATCGGAGCCGCGCGTCAGATCCAGTTGCCGCCGGAATTGAGGCGGGCTCCGGCGCCCGCGACCCCGCCGGATCTGCATTCCGCGGAGGACCTGCCTGACACGCGCCCTCGCCTCCCGTAAGTCCCCTACCGCTTACCTCCTTGACTGCCCTGGTTCCGTGATATTTCTCTCTGTTTTTGCTTTATTTTTCGCGTTTGCTATGCTGCGATTGCGCTTAGTGTTCGTGCAATGGTATAGGATTTGTCGGTGTGTTTTTTTCGAAATTTTGCGAAGGTAGTTCGAATAGCCTTCATTCAAAAACCTCTCCACAGTAGACGCTGCATTTTGAGCTCCTTGCTCCTCTGAATTCCACTGTTTAACCCAGTTTTTGGGGAGTTACAGTTCCTTACATTTCCGTTCCACTGGACCGCTTCTTCTTGTTTGGCCCTCCCGGACTTCCCGGTTCGGTGTCGCCTTGTCTCTTGTGGATGAATCATGCTCCATACCACTAGTAGTAGTGGTCGCAGTGAAATCACACAGCGTCGGTTCGTCACGAACTGTTGCGCTAGCGCCATCAAATCAGTCGCCATGTCGTGGCCGCCCTGTTTCCGCTTTACCTTCGTCACGTTTTGTCTACTCCATGATGATTTCTTCCCGGAAATTCCATTCCATTCCATGGCATGGAAAAGTGAAATTACGAAACCCACTCCACACAGTACAGATTTTACCCGTGAAGCCGCCTCCACGGTACGGCCACGACTTCCTTTCCTCCCTGGGTATGGAATGATTGGTATGAATGATTGATAGAAGAAGCAACTTGTGTTTCTACTCCCTACTTATTAAAAGGAGATGGTAAAAGGAGATAGTACTGAAGATGCTAGGAAAGGATTTTAATGGGAGTGGCGAATCTGGTTCAAACCCAATCAGCCGAGGGAGCGCCGCCATTAATGGGCGTATCATGTTTGGAGTAGCTCTGGGCTTTTACTCCGGCTCACGCGCGCCATCTTTGTAGCCAAAACCACCTTCCCTTCCTGATGAATGCAACGTTGTTGTTGTCTGCTTGTACGAACTACTCATCCATCCACCAATGGATTCCTTCCCCGAGGCGGCGAGGCGAGGTGAGCAGTAGGTGTCGTCCGGTCATCTCGTCCGTCGGTCCGTCCGGCCAAACCCCTCCGCGTGGACTTAAATAAACATTCGATGCCCCCACGCCGGCCGGCCATTACTCCCGCGGGCGTCTTAGGTGCCACTCTTAACTGCCGCGCTCGCCGAGACCGAGCTGCCGCTTGCCATCCGCGTCAAGCTCCACTGCAGCCTGTGCGCGGCCATGGTCCATGCATAGAATAGCGATACTGCTGCCTTAATTAAGCCCAGTTAGGTGAGACACAGCCACAAGCTGAGTCATGAGTGTTGAGTACGTGACACGACTCTTACTTGGCCGCGTCAATGCCCTGGCCTGCTCTGGCATGACGGTGATCGGATCGGCTCTTGCTGCCTTGCCGCAACTTGGCCTCTCGGGTGGGGGGGCACGCGTTTGGAGGGGATCGGAATTCTTTTGGCCTACTAGCCCTCCTCCTCGTTGGCCATGGTCCTACTCCTATCCGATATACTCCTCCTAGCTGTGTGCATTGTGACACAAGCTTTGCTTTTGGATCTTGCCAGATGGAATGTATGATGCTCGAGCCTTGAGGTATATGGCGGGGTTTATGTACCTTCAGCTGATCTTTGGATTTACATGATTGGTTGATTGCATTATTGTACATACCATATATGGTGGAATGATTGGATCTGAAGTGTGTACAATACTTGCCCAACCACCAGTGTCCACTGTATGCGTTGACCTTTTGTGCAGATTGGGGATTCTTGCTAGCAGTTTATTGTATGTGCGTCCAAGAAAAACGATTACTAATTATGCATGTTGTCTGGTGCATATTTTATTGCGTTGCAGATATTTCTTTTATTTTTTTCTGAAAGGTTTTGTAGTTGGCGACAGAATAGCTTACCTTAATTTGAGGTTTCCAACCTAGACAGTCACATAAACACTTACACATGCAGGATGTGGCGAAATATCTTCTTGAATTTGGTTTATATAAAGATATTTTATCAGATACAGTGTGTTCGGTTTTTTCTATGTTCTCTTCGTAAGACTATTAGCTTACGGTATAGTAGTATTATTTTGGCTTGCCTCGTCAATTCCACTGTCCTCTTTAGCTGTAATACTACAAAACCTTTGATTTTGGAGTTTGGATAAATACACTGGTCGGTCAGCTAATTGCTGGAAATCTGGGTTCGAAGAAACACAGTACAAACGTCAAACATGTCTTCCATATAGCATTGACAATGCTGGAGAGTCAAAACACCAACGGATAATTTCTTGTATGGCTTTATGTGCAAATTTGATTCTTGCCAGCATTGCAAATAATGAAATTTTGTATGGACGTCCAAGAAAAGCTTTTGCTTTCTATGATTTTACTTCTGTTTACACTTTCGAGTGATACTTTACATGTAATGTAATATCTACCTTTATCTTTGTTTTGTCGACGCAGTTGGTGACAAGAAAAACTTAACCTCAATTACTTTTGAGCAGCGAGTTTGCATATGCAGGATATATATGTGCAGTTTCTTGCATTAGGTTGCTGACAAATATTCACCTTATGTGATCAGATACGTTGTGTGAAATGGACCGACGCAGCTGGCCTTGGAAGAAGAAATCATCTGACAAATCCTCAAACGCAGATGTTTTGCAGAATCAAGCAGAACAGGTTTGTTTTTCATTGTTATTTTGATTTAGATTGGTTTAAATACCAGTGATGTCATTCTGTAGTACTATTTCTCTCAAATTTCCTGATTGACTAAGCTTAAGCAAATAGTTCGTAATTGTAATGTCACAGATGCTCTTCTGATTTTACCGACGGTTTAAGCTGCAGATATTCATTACCAAGTGATTGTGCTTGCTCCTTGCTGCCATTGTAGCCAGTTCCTTTAGCTAGTTCTTTTGCCTAAATGAATGTCTACTGTTGGCTATCTGTTTCAAACCTCTATAAGAATGTTTGTTTCCTTCTAAAACTACCTTCTATTTTGCAGGATGATAAAGTTCCGAAATTTGTGCAAATTTCACCAGAAACATATGCACATCTTACCGAATCTGAAGAACAGGTGAAAGTCTTGGATGAAAAGGTGAAGACCTTGAATGAGGAACTGTCTGCATTGCAGTCTGAGATCACTACTAAAGATGCCCTAGTGAAACAGCATGCTAAAGTTGCTGAAGAAGCTGTATCAGGTGGGCAGAAGATCTCTATATCCGTTTTTTCTTTTATGGGTCTGGATACGAGAATTTACTCTCTGTAACAGCTGTCTTTTACTAGACCCTCCTCTTTTCCTACAAACATTTCAGCAATGGGTATCAGTTTAATAGGAAGAAAATTTCTTCAGTGATCTTATCATGTGCTCTTACAGGATACAGTTTGGTTCGTGAATCACTATAATAAATATCGTGTTTTATGAGATGTTTATTTTGCTAATGTTAGGTTGGGAGAAAGCTGAAGCGGAGGCGTCAGCACTGAAAGTTCAGCTTGAAACTGTTACATTGTCTAAGCTAGCAGCTGAGGAAAGAGCTGCCCATCTGGATGGTGCTCTAAAAGAATGCATGAAGCAAGTAAGAACTGTGAAGGAAGAAGGCGAGCAGAAGCTACATGATGTAGTCTTTGCGAAAACCAAACAGTGGGAGAATATAAAAGCCGAGTTGGAAGAAAAGTTGCTTGAATTTGATCATGAGCTCATAAGGGCTGGTGCTGAGAATGATGCACTCTCAAGATCACTCCAAGAGCGGGCAGATTTGTTGATGAAAATTGATGATGAAAAGGCTCAAGCAGAAGCTGAAATTGAAGTCTTGAAAAGCACGATTCAGTCAGGTGAAAGGGAAATAAATTCGCTGAAGTATGAAGTACATGTTGTCTCCAAAGAGCTTGAAATCCGCAACGAAGAAAAGAACATGAGTGTGCGCTCAGCTGATGTAGCAACTAAGCAGCACCTGGAGGATGTTAAGAAGATAACAAAACTGGAAGCTGAATTGCAAAGATTGCGTGGTCTTGTTCGGAAAAAGTTACCAGGGCCTGCTGCATTAGCTCAGATGAAAATGGAAGTGGAGAGCATGGGAATGGGCAGAGATTATGGAGACAACAGATTGCGGCGATCCCCCGCAAAGAATTCTACCGGCTTTCATCGTCCTATGTCCCCTATGTCTCCAGTTCCTGACTATGGTTTCGATAACCTACAACACATGCAGAAAGAGAATGAGTTTCTGACTGCACGTTTGTTAACTATGGAAGAAGAAACTAAGATGGTAAAAGAGGCATTGACAAAACGGAACAGTGAGCTACAAACTTCAAGAAGCATGTATGCTAAGATAGCGGGCAAGCTACGCAGCTTGGAGGTTCAGATGGTGAACGGTAACCAACGTAAGAGTACAAACATGGATATCCACTTTGATGGTGCACATAGCCAAAATGGAAGTAATCCACCTAGTATGACCTCCATGTCCGAAGATGGTGTTGATGATGAAGGCAGTTGTACTGAGTCTTGGGCCAATGCTCTGGTATCTGAGCTCTCACACATCAAGAAAGAGAAAGTAGCTAAGAGCAGTGTGACTGAAGGCTCCGGTCAATTGGAAATGATGGATGACTTCCTAGAGATGGAGAGATTAGCTTGTTTGCCTTCTGAAGCTAATGGCCATGGCAATACTGTTGACAAAATGAAGATCGGCAATGCCGAGGCTGCTTTATCTGGTCTTACTGAGAGTAATGGTGTTAAAGATTTGCAGTCAGCTTTACCGTCGCCAGGAACTCCATCTAGTAAACAGCAGCTGTCTGAGGGTTCTCCACTCTTGAAATTGCAGTCCAGAATATCTTCCTTGCTGGACTCTGAATCACCTCAGAACAATGTTGGGAAGGTACTAAACAGTATCAGAAATATTCTTAAGGATATTGAAGATGAGGCAGATTCAGTGAACACAGTCAACATGGTTGATGTTACTGACAGCGAATCATTAGTGAACCAAGACGAGAGGTTGAGCATTGGGAGCAAACATGCCCTGGATCAAGAATTTACAAAGGCCATCTTGAAGATTCAAGACTTTGTCAAGTCACTTGATCAAGAAATGTCCAAGCACCAAGGGCTGTCTTCTGATTATGGTGGGCTATGCGAGAAAATACAGCAGTTCTCTGCACTAGTTGAGAAAGTTCTGTCAAATGAAAATGTCGTAAATGACTTCATTATGGCACTGTCTCATATCTTGTTAGAAACGAGTGAGATCAAGTTCACAATGTTGAGAGACAACACCAAGGAAACAGACAGTAACAATTTGGATTATGTTGACAAAGTGACACTACTTGAAAATAAAGTGCAGCTTGTACCACTCAAAGATAACATTTCTGGCCCTTGCCCATCTTCTGAACCTGAGATTGTGGGGCCTACTGATGCCGGATTTGATGTTAAGAGTGCTGTGCAGATGTGCTCACCGGATGACTACGAGCAACTTAAATCTGAGAAGATGAATCTGGAGGTGGAATTGGCGAGGTGCAGCAAAATGATAGAAGATACAAAGTCTAGGTTTATTGAGATGGAGAAAAATCTAGAAGAGCTTACGTCCAAGTTGTCTGCCAGTGAGAATTCAAACAGCTTGGCTGAGACACAATTGAAGTGTATGGTTGAATCCTACAAGTCACTTGAATCAAGGAAAGTTGAATTAGAAAGAGAAATAGAATCGTTGCGGTCCAAGATAGAGACTTTAACAGCTGAACTCAGTGATGAAAGACAAAGTCATCAGGATGACTTAGCCAGATACAAAGATCTCGAAGAGAAGGTTGAAAGGTAAAACTGAAATCTTGTTATGAATAGTTAGTATATGTGCCTCTGCTTGGCTTCTTCTCACTTTGACTTTGTGATATGAAGGTATGAGAATGATCAGAGTTCAATGCATGTGGACGAGGTTGAAGATACCAAAACAAAGCAGGTACTAATTATAACCAATAAATACTAGCGCACTTTTTTCTCAAACACGCTTCACAATGTGTGTCATTTTAGTATGGAGTTGTTAGATTCACATTATTTCTATTTAACGATTAACTTATAATATACTCCCTCCATGTCATAATATAAGATGTTTTAGGTATTCCAACACCGACTACATACGGAGCAAAATGAGTAAATCTACACACTAAAATAGGTCTATCTACATCTGTATATCGTTCATATTGGAATAGCTAAAACATCTTATATTATGGTGCGGAGGAGTATGTTTAACTGCCGGATTATGCGTTTTCATGATTAACTTATAATACTGTTGTTGAATTTGAAGTACTAAATCATCGTAGCATTAAATCATATCTTACTCGGAATCAAGCAGCAAGCGCTGAACATACGTAGTTTATAAACTCATTTCAGGATTACTTGAGCATATAGGTTGTAAATTTGTAATGCTGTACCTTGTGATTTGTTGGAATTCAAGACTTATAACACACTGTTCTTTAAATTTATTGCAGGAGGTAGAAATAGCGGCTGCAGCGGAAAAGCTTGCAGAGTGCCAGGAGACCATGTTGATTCTTGGTCGTCAACTGCAAGCTATGCGTCCCCCAGCAGAGTCGATAGGATCCTCACCAACCCGGCAACGAATGGAGGACTTCTTGCAGGACGTTGCAAGAACAACCGAAGGCGAGTATACCGAGAGACCATCAGGTCAGCCTGATACAGATCAGGAAATGCTCGAATCTGGGAATGTATCTCCCCTCAACGGATACAAGACACACACGACTCCTTCTGATGTGGACGGAAGTCCTTACCCTTCAACAAACAGTTCCAAGCGCCCAAAGCACAGATCGAGATCCTCGTCCTCTTCCTCATTTGCTAACCAAGTGCCGGAGAAACAAACCGGGGCTTCAGCCGTTTCTTCACCAAGGGCAAAGAGTAAACAATAGCTGCTTGCAAGATTCTGTGTTGGCTTGTTGATTCTCTAGGGCAAAATGAATGACGGAGCAACGCAGGTCACAAGTTCATATAGAGCCGCTCGGCGAACCTGTTTGTGTATTATTTGAGGTGATGCCTTGAGTGGCTCGGTTACTGGAGTAATACTTATGTTGCAGTCGAGCGGTTATGACCAGGTTGTGTGTGAGAGTGTTTAGCAGTCAGTCGGTATGTTCCGCTAGAGTTTTTTTTTCTGGGTTGCTGTTTGTCCGAAACCTCACTAAAACCTCACTGTAAATGTGCTTACTTGCATGAAGAGAGTTGGTTTGTGTTTCATTCTCGTGAAGTAACCTGTGTATGTCGTCTCTTGGTGCCTCAGACTGGAATCTGTACAGTTAACATGCGAGGCTATTTATGTGTGTTTCTGTTTATCAATGTAAAATCACAAGTACCCGTGCCAGGTTTTGTTTGTCCATGCCACGGTCAGGTCGCTCTACTGCTACTATGTCTAACCCAACCCCGTTTACATCGTTGCTGCTGGGAAGATGGCTTGCACGGAGGCACAAGGAAATCAGATTGCTAATGAACAGAATCCACTAAACACACAAGAAAGGTTTGCAGCCATGCTGATGTTACCAGGGAACGGAGCAGCGGCGTTGATTCTTCAAAATGTTCTTCCGGATTCCACATGTGACTCTATGAAAGTGCTGATGACGAGCTTGAGCAATCTGACAGTTTAGAATTTCTGAATTCCACATCTGACGAATTTCAATTCTCTGAAACAACCAAACAACACTGAGCTACTACAGTACTACTACGCACAAGGCACAACCGTGGCATTAATCTTTTTTGTAGAACCAGACATTCTAGATCAAGATACCAATAATTACTTCTCTGCAACAGATTACGATTACATCAGAAACACACTGCTGAGAGATAAATTACAGTAGACGCAGAAACAAAAACAAACTGCTGACTGAAAAATCCAAACTCGCAACACATAACAATTACCGTCAGAGTGCAGCTTGAACTGACGGTTTAGAGTTCCATTGTCTTTCAGCGGAAGCTGGTAATTCAGTTCTCTTAAACGATAACACATCGCTGACATGCGACTGCAAGATTGAGAACAGAACGGCAATTTGCCAAATAAGCACACGCCAGCGCAACAGATCTACGCACAAGATGACATTATTAGGTTGAAAGGGGCGGACAACGATGACATTCTCGAACAAGATACCAGGATTTACTTCACGCAACAGGGTAGGACTACATCAGAAACACAACATTTGACAGCAAACTACCACCACCAAGGCCACGACAGACACAGATACTCCCTAAACAAGACACCAAGGAAAGCCTAGCCGCCGAAGCCGTAGAGGGTGCGGCCCTGGCGCTTGAGCGCGTAGACGACGTCCATGGCGGTGACGGTCTTGCGGCGCGCGTGCTCGGTGTAGGTGACGGCGTCGCGGATGACGTTCTCGAGGAAGATCTTGAGCACGCCGCGGGTCTCCTCGTAGATGAGCCCCGAGATGCGCTTCACGCCGCCCTCCGCGCCAGCCGCCGGATCGCCGGCTTGGTGATGCCCTGGATGTTGTCGCGCAGCACCTTCCGGTGGCGCTTGGCGCCGCCCTTGCCCAGCCCCTTGCCGCCCTTGCCGCGCCCTGACATCGCCGGAGCTTTGTTCTCTTTCTCGGGGATGAGGAAGGGAATTGGGGATTTTGCTTTCTCGCTTCGAATTGGATGGTTTGATAGGAGACGGGTGGACGGGAATATATAGAGGTGGAGGGGAGTGTGGGAGTCGTTGATTCGGGAGCGATCCGCGTGAGGGCGAATGGGATGGCCGTGGCCGTTGGATATGGTTGGTTCCTATTGGTGGAGCGGGAGGAGCGCGCGGATCGGCGCGGTTGGGATTTGGAGGTGGAGCGCGCGGGCGAATGGAAAACGGGGAAAGGAGCTGGGCGGGATTTCTGAGCTTTCTGGCGGGAGATCAATGTTCGACTCAATTAACTTTCTCTACACGAGTTTAAGACAGCTAGATCTACAGTGGTACTAGCGAAAGTTTTTATACAGAAGATTAGGTGAGGGAAACTGCTGCTGTATTGGAAGATTTGCAGACGCTATGCAGGCAGGATGTTGTCCTCTCATACTCCTCTGTTCCTACTGTCTTAAACCTGATGATAAGGTCCTGGTAGATTTTACTGTTAAGTTAGGTGTTAAGGATAATAATAATGCTGGTGGTGTTAATAATGTGGTGAATATTATCAAAAATCTTGAGCAAGCTAGGAAAAATTTGTTTGAGGAAGGGAAGAAAGATAAAAACATGAAAGAGCCTAGTTCCACTGATCTGTTCACTCAGGTGACAGAGGAGGTGGCTGATATGGCCTCTGATAATGAGGATACAAATTTTGATTCCTTTGATACTGGCCTAGAACAGGCCCAGTTAAAGAGAGGAACTCAGAAAATTATCAAAGCATGCTCCCTTGTGTGGAGGGTTGAGCTTCTCAAAAATAGGGGTAGACCCCCGAAAGCCCCATGATAGGTTGCTTTGCTAATATCAGAGGCGTGGAACACCCTGATATATAAACAAAGGTTCCTTAGGGAGATGATTAGGGATGAGGGAGTTGGCTTTATTGGTCTCAGTGAGACCATAAAAAGTGCAGTATTCTTTAGCAAACCATGTATTCTGTCAAAATAGAGTCATATCTTTAACTCCATTATTGAAATTAATGGTTTAAAAGAGTTGAAACTAATTGGCAGAAAGTATACTTGGTCTAACAATCTGGTGGAACCCACTTTCGAAAAGCTAGATAGAATTCTAGTTTCTTCGGTGTGGGATCTGGCCTATCCTTTAGCAACTGTAACTGGTCTGAACAGAGATGTTTCAGATCATGTGCCTTTGCTGCTATCTTGTGGGGTTATTCCAGCACATGATAACCTGTTTAGGTTTGAGACCTGTTGGCTGGAGAGAGAAGGTTTTGATGATGTGTCAGAAATAGTTGGTCAGCAAGCACCTTTGCTAGACATGATATTGACAAGTGGCAGGAAAAGTCGAGGAGATTCAGGAGACATGTTAAAGGATGGCATTATAATGTCGAAGGGGCTTACAGAAAAGAGAGGAAAGAGATACTAGAGATTCTGGATGCTTTGGATAAAAAAGTCTTAAGATACACCTTTGAGTGTGCACGAACGGGAGATGCAGGTGGATTTGCAAAAAAGACTGAAGAAACTTCTGAGAGATGAAGAACTTAAGTGGAGACAAAGGGCAAAAGAGAAAGACCTAAAAGAAGGTGATGGAAATACTAAATATTTCCACATCAAGGTGAGTGGCAGGAAAAAGAAAAACACCATCACTATGCTGCAGTATAGTGGTGTGGATATATTAGGAGATGACAATCTAATTACACATGTCGCGGATTACTACAAACAATTGTTTGGCAAAAGTGATATTACAGATTTGAGACTGGATATGATTAGTTCTCAGATTGATGAAGAAGATTGGAAAATGCTCACGGCTATATTTGGAGATTGATTACACATGTCGCGGATTACTACAAACAATTACACCTTTTATTCATAAATATCTTTGGAAATTGAAAGTTCCGTTGAAACTAAAAATATTATGTGGTTTCTTCAAAGGAAGGTACTGCTTACAAAAGATAATCTTATTAAGAGGAGATGGAATGGATGAAAACAATGTGTTTTTGTCAGTCTGATGAGTTTGTGGAGCATTTGTTTATATCTTGTCCTTTTGTTCGCTATATTTGGAGATTGATTCATTTGACTTTTAATATTTTCACCTCCATGTAGTGTGGCTAATAGGTTTGGTCACTGGCTTAGTAGAATTTATAGGAAAACTAAAGATCGTATCCGCACTGGCATTGTGCGTTTCTTTGGCAATTGGGAATTGCCGAAATGATAAGGTTTTTAACAACAATAGAGGTGTTCATTTTTTCAGGTTGTTCACCGCGCGACCTATTGGATTCACATGTGGTCCTTCCTCCTTCGGAGGACCAAGGGGCACTTATGAATACCGGTTGCACATGTTTAATGGCAGTGTTGGGGCTATCTTGTCCCAGGGTGGCGGACACCACACTAGAAGATTTTAACATGTGTAGTCTTTGCTTAAGAGATTTCTTTAGGTGGTTGATTCATGTTGCCACTTTGGTTGATCCTTGATTGTAATAATTGTAATAAGTTAGTTATGCTACTTGGATACTTTTAAACTCTTTTTATTAATACAAAAGTTATGTGCATCATCATGATGCAAAGGCTCAAGCTCCAATTTCGGAAAAAATACTGACCATATTCAATTCTAGTTTCTGTCATTCCACACAATTATGAATGTACGGGTCTCCAATTTAGTACTTATATTTAGATAAAATGTATCCAAATACCCGGCTGCGATTCTTACTTTTTTACTTTGCTTATGGTCCGCCGCCCAGGCTCCTATTTTTTTTGGCTCTGCCAGTGAACCTAGAGAATCAAATTCTAAGCACATGAACTCGCTAGATTGGCCCCGCTTCTGTTTGGTTAGATGATCCCCGAGTTTTTATTCTATCTATTTTGGTTTCTCGTGTAACTGTGATTCATAACGAATAGAGGTATGAATTTGTCAACAACAAAAAACCTGTCAAAAACAAACAAAACACAGACTCTACCACGCCCATGTACTGTAATCCTATTTTCCGTTCCAAAATAATCTCAACGCCGCCATCTTAGATCTAGGCAGTCTGCAGGGAAAGAAAAGATCTGCATGCTACTGCCATGGCGCCTTCGTGGGTTTTGCTGGACCGCGACCTTTCCTTCTCCCACGACGAGGCAGTGTTCGCCGGGGAGACTGAAGGAGGCGTAAAATAAAAGGACCACCAAGACACGAAGATTATAGAGACGCAATCACCGCCTACCTGTGGAGCTTGAAACCGGACGCACGCCTCGTGGCTCCACCGGAATTATCCTCCCTCAGGATGCTGCAGCCGACGAAATCCGTCCCACCACTGTGCGATCGTGTGACCTCGTGGCCTGCATCTCGAGCGCGGACAAGCACCTCGTCGCCCTCTATGCCGGCTGCTACCGCCCTGGCACCCGTAACAGAGGATGTTATCTGATCTACGACGCCAGGAACAACTCCCTCTCCACGATTCCCCAGCTCCCCTTCGACAACTCCCACGACAACATCGGGCGTCACACAGCTATTTTTGTGTGCGACGAGGACGGCGCCGGCTACGTTCTCGCCGAACTCACCAGGTTAGAATGCTCCAATGTCGGCGAAGCTGCGCTCTATCTGTGGTACCCGTCCGCCAAGAATGGGTCGTGAAGGCGGGGCGCCTGCCCCTCGAGCTTTGCATGTCCAGCTACGACCTTTTCAAAGCTGACGCGTGCTTCCGTTATGGGGGCTCTTTCCTGTGCTGGGTGGATCTGCTCAAAGGCATGGTGGTTTGTGATCTGCGCGTCGTGCAAGAACGCGGCTCCGACCCGGAGTTCCGTTTCGTCCCGTTGCCGGAGGATTGTCCGACCTACGATATGATTGATATCTACCCCCGGGGTCGAGAGATCGGGAAGGAATTCCGTTCCATGGCCTGTGTTGGCGGGGTCATTAAGTTCGTCGCCATGGACGGCTATGTTGAACGGCGGTCCGGCAAAGAGCTGGAGCTGACCCTCTGGACCCTGCGGCCTGACCTCTCAGGGTGGGACAGAAGCAAGGCGTACGATTTTGGGAACATCTGGGCAAACGAGACCTACCACTAGTAGAACCCAGGCCTTTGGTCCAGAGCCCCATTTGGCTCTAGTCCCGGATTGAGTTTGAACCGGGACTAGAGGAGGGAACTAGTCCCGGTTCAACGGCTACGAGGCCGCACTGAACTAATCCCGGTTCGAACGGGACCTCTAGTCCCGGTTCGTAATACGGACCGGGACTAGAGGTGTCTCGCCCAGCAGGGCCACGTGCGGGAACCTCTAGTCCGGGTGGTACCACGAACCGGGACTAGAGGTCCTCTGTTTTCCTATAAATGCATTGCTCTGCTCACCCCTCTCCTCTGTTTTGTTTCCATTTTATAAGGTGAGAGGTGTGTGCAAGTTTGTTGTTCATTCCTATGCACAAGAGGTGTTCGATGAAATGCCCGAGCTAGCCGGCTTCCTTCTCCTCTGTTCTTCACCACCGAGCTCGAGTTCATCCCCATTTTCTCCACGATTTGTCAAGATTTGGCTGCGCCCCTTCTATTGAAGTGTTCCAAGAGGTTAGCAACTAAAACCTTTCATCTTTCATTGATAATTTTAGCTCCAACCGGGACTAGAGGTCCCTGGGTATAAATACCCAGGACCTTATCCCCAGTTCAAGCCACGAACCGGGAACAGAGGAGGAGGAGGCCGCCGCGACGAACGACGACGTCGTCAGGCTGCCCAAATCGTCCGCCGCCGCGCTCCCCTCGCCTCCGCCGCCGCGCCACCGAGCTCCCCTCGCCTCCGACGCCGGCCGCCGTGCTCCCTCGCCCTCCGCCGCCGCGCGCTCCCCTCGCTCCTCTCCGCCGACGCCGTCGCCACGCTCCACTCCGCCTCGCGCTCGCGCCGCCTCGCTCCTCTCCGCCTCGCGCTCGCAGCCGGTGCTGCCGCCGTCGCCGTCCCGTCCGACGCCGCGCCGCCGAGGTTGAGGTAATTAATTTGCGGTTTTTTCTTATTCTTTTTTTTCATAGTTTAATTAGCTAGGTTAGTTTAATTCTAGTTTATAGGTTAGTTTAGGCAAAATGTTTATGTAGAAAAATTAATTAGTTTAGGTTAGTTATTAGTGTTAGGTTAGTTATTAGGTTCAAATTTGATAAGTTAGTTCTAGTTTAGGCAAATTTTAGCAATGTGTTAAATGCAAATTTTAGAAATGTGTTAGATGCAAATTTTAGCGTTAGAATTTTGTTAGTGGTTTAATTTGTAGAAAAAAATTGTTAGTAGAAAAAAATCATAGTGTTAGTAGTTAGTGGTACAAGTTTAGGTTAGTGTATTTTTAGTGTGAGCAATTTTAGCCAATTTGATAGCAAAATTGAATTAGTTTGCTATTTGCTGTTAGCAAAATTAATTAGGTTAGTAGTAATTTTAGCAAAGTGCCAATTTTTACTAGGTTAGTGTTAATTTTTTTGTTTTATAAAAATTGTGTTTTTAGTTTATTGTTCTCGACGACGATGTCCCTGTTGGACCAGAGGGGCGATGTCCGGGACTGGGCTCCGCCGGGCAGGCACTGGGAGGTGCTACCTTCCGGACGCGTAGCTTGGTGAGGAATCTGGGTGACGTCGTCGACCCGGATCTTCTTTGGTGGCAGTCGCGTGGGCCACGCTTGGTGCAGAGGGAGCCGGCCCCCGAGGAAGTGGTACGTCGCCGTATCAGGGAGGAGGACGAGCACGTCCGTCGCTACATGTATTTGTTGGATAGGCAGTATAACAGTAGCTGGTCGTTTCTTCATAGGGTTCCTCCTCACGTGAGCTATGACCTGTGAGGGTTCCTTATCTTTGGGTGCGCAGCGCCCGCGGCTCAGCACCCGGTCGAAATTAGTTTGAGAGGTTAATGCATGGGAGAGAAGATGTATTAGTGATATTTATTCGTGATGTATTAGGGTTAAATAAAAATGTATTAGTTAAGCAATGGATACCTTCAACAATGTATTGGTGATATTTATTCGTGATATTTATTCGTAAAGTAAGGAAAAAAATGTTCCCTACTTTGAATTATTCTGCTAATGCTAACATTGTTTTATCTTTCTTTTGTATTAGTTAAGCAATGGATAACTTCAACAGCAGAGACGGGGAAGAGGACATTTTCACCATTATGCGGCAACCCGCGGGTGGAGCTGAAGACGAAGCGCAAACGAGCACCGAGTGCGATGACGACTCGCAAATTGGTGGACCCCCGCAGTCTGGCGAGGTATATTAAGCCTTTGTTGATCAGATGCAATAATTGATTTATATATATATGTATTAACAAATGTTTCTTATTTTTAGACCTCCGCATCGAACCAATCTAGTAAACGAGGCCATGCCAAAGGGATGGCCGTAGATGCGCATATCCGAATTAAGCTCGTCTCTGCAGAGGACAAACCATTGGAACCCAAGGCGAACACAAATAAGTTTGTGCATCAATGCGAAGTTATTGTTAGGGACAACGTGGATATCAGCGTTCGGGAATGGAATAAGCCAGCAAAGCTAGATGGAGTTAGTTATGTCGACGACAGAACCAAAGGTGTGCTTTGGGACAAGCTCATTGCACATTTCACCCTACCGGTCTTGGATTCAGAGGCAAGGACAAAAGCCATGACGGACAAAATCAAGCATTTCGCTCTTAAGAAGATGGCTGAACAATTCAATAAGTACAAGAACAGATTATACCGTGCGTGGGTCGTAGATAAGAAAGCTCCAGATTTCACTGGCACACTAGACAGGTAGCGGGCTCACTGGGCCTCATTTCTGGAGTACAAGAATTCGGAACTAGCTAAGCAAAGGTCGAAAAAGAATAAGGATAATGCAGCGAAAAAGAAATATCACCATAAGATGGGGGCATGTGGCTACAGAAGTGCCGAGCCTAAGTGGGATCAAGTTGAGGCCGACATGCGCGGAAAAGGGATCACTCCAGCTACAGAGGCGTGGCCCCATAGGGTAAGAAATTGGGTACTTGGGCATGGGGCGTAGTATGACATGGAAACAGGGGAGTTAATAATTGATGAAAAGAAAGAAATTCATATACCCCAGAAAGCAATTGTTGAAGTAATCGCCGAGGTTCAAGAGGAAAAGTTTATTCCCGACAGAGAGAACGACGAGCTGTCAAAGGCTCTCGGGAACAAAGAAAAAGGGGGACGAACACGAGGCTATGGACCTAGTGTGTCGTGGGAGAGTGGGTTTCCCGAGGACCGTGATTCTTATAGAAGCCGAGCGAGAGCAAAGAGGAGGAAGGAGCAGGAGGAATCAGACCGGTTGAAGAATCTAGAAAGAAAGAACGACGAGTTAGTTGCTCTCTTTGCGGAACAGCAGAGGCAAATAGATGAAATGCGCGAGCAAAGGCCAACTCATCAGCTGCAGCAAGATAGTCAAGGCGGCCCATCTCAGCGGAGAAGCAGCGTGGCTTCCACGAGGGTCGGTGCTGATGAGGCACCGATGGATCGCTACCCCGTGGATTATATCACGGAGAAGACAAGTTGTGAGCTACATGTGGCAGTGACGAACTTATCCGTGAAGGCGGCGGACGGCTATGCTTTAACTTGTGAATCTACAACATTGTGGCTTGGCAATGAGATTCCAGATGGCTATGATCGTGTCGGCGTGGATCAAATTTTACCAGGATATGAATCACTGGACCTTAACATCCCTGGAGCTGATGATGAGACGACACTAGGAGACGTCGGGGGTGGTATCATTCTATGGCGCGAGAAATACATCGTATTTCCAGGCTGGGCGCCAAGGCCACCATCGTCTCCTCCGAGTCGCGATTCACCACCTCCAAGTCCACATGATGATGAGAGGGACGACCACCACAACACGAGTCCATCTCGATCTCCGTCGCCGCATCAGCCGACTCCTCAGCCGACTCCGCCGCCTCCGCCCACTAAGGCTCAGGGCCAAAAGGGTAAGCACGCCGCTTCGTCGATGGGTTACCAGCGACTACCCCGACAGGAGCCCCTCCCAAAAGTACTGCCGGCTCCTCCCGTCAGAGCTTACGACAGGACGGTAGAGGAAAACGCCGCGATCGTGGCTACCGAAGTGAAAAGACAGCTTGCACCGAGAAAGCCCGAGCCAAAGCAAATATTTGCTCCATCAGAAATAAAGTGGGCTAAGGACTTTCTTGAGCATCCATCGCAAACTGAGATAAATAGGCCAAATAACTATTTACGATGTATGAGGAGAACTAGTTCCCACACGACGGGAAGTAGTAGTGACAGCGGGAAAGAGACATTGCCCAGCTCGGAGAATAGGCAAAACAGTCGATCTCCCCGCTCAAGGTACCCACTGCTTAGGGCTCCGCGGCGGGCATTCCTTTATCCTACGCGGCGGAATTTGCTGCAGAAGCTGGTATTACTCTTTCTCAACTGGAAAACGAAGATATCCCCTACGCGGCGGATGTAGTATGGAAATGGGAATACGGGAAGCCTCTGCTGCCACCTGATCAAATCGAGATTCTACCAACACACATGCGAAAACTGCATGACTGGTACTTGCAAGTCACAAAGGTAGATCGAAAAATGATCGTTGTGAAAGTTACAGAAGATCATTACATAGGTCAAGACGAGGTACAGATTTATATTGAAGAACTCTTTTTTTTATACAAGCTTGATGCCCTCGACTTGAGTCTCGTCAGTACCTATTGTCTGTAACTGATTCAATTCATTTATTTCTAAAATAAAGTCTCTAGCTCAGCTCGGTCATTGCCTGTAGTAATTATGCTCACTACGCTATTATGCAGAATGAAGAGTGATGAATGTGACAAAAAAGAATCTTTGACACTAGGTTCGTTGACCCAAAATGATTTAATGCCGACTTGCTATGGGACTACGCCAAGAAAACGGAGGACAACTTGCTAAGGTTCATACAGAGGCAACATTACAAAAGAAGATACTGTTTCCTTACAACTTCAAGTAAGAGTGTTACTGTCTTGTACACATTAATTTTTTGCTTACTCGATGTTAAGTAACTGATGAGTTACTGACTTATATAAACGTGCGCAGCTTCCATTACATTCTGCTAATCATTGAAGTTGACTCTGCAAGAGTTGAAATCTACGACTCATTGGTGTATCCCGAAGAGAAGTACCAAAGCATACTAGATGTGCTCCAAACGTAATTTCAATCGGTCTCTTTTGTTCATTTCATGAGATATCAAGTAACTAATAACTCATTTATTCATTTTTTTTGCCGGGCAGGGTTTGGAAAAATTTCAACAAGAGGACACATGGTGAATTTAAAAAGAAGCTTAGTTTTCATCATCCCAAGGTAAGTAGTACGAGATAGCTAGGTTCGCGCATCTCTTTAATTCTAATTTCAATACCATATTATACCATGCTTGATTATTATTTGATTGAATTCTATTCTCGTAAAGTACATCGAGAGGCAGCCACCGGGGATCAATTTGTGTGGATACTTCGTTTGCGAGTGGATTCGCCAGGAGGTCATTGAGCGGAACACATCGACATCTATAGAAGTACGTGAACAAATATATTCACAATTTTATTTTATTACCATCAATTGTCTTGAGTGTCATTCATAATTTTTGTTATGATGATTGATATTCATATTGATCTCCTTCTTTTATAGTTGGCTAGAATGCGAAGGAATCTGCCACTAAAGGAGCGCTTTCTTCCAATTCAAGAGGAAATTGCGGGATTTTTGATAGACCATGTCATAAACCTAAAGGGAAAATACAATGGCACCGAATAGACGGGCTCTAGTCCCGGTTATGATCTCCATGTAATCGAATAGACGGGCTCTAGTCCCGGTTATGATCTCCATGTAATCGAATAGACGTGAAACGATATTTCTTTTATGAACATTTTGATATGTTGTATGTAGTTTTCTGGTTTGAAATTAATTAACCATATATTTTGCAACATTTAAATAATAAATAAGGCGGGAATACAAAAAAGCCAGAGGCTGCCACGTGGGAGATCTTTTGTCCCGGGTCGTATACGAACTGGGACAAAAGGTTCTTGACCACGCGCGCAGGCCAGCGGCCACGTAGGAGATCTTTTGTCCCGGGTCGTAACTAAGCCGGGACTAGAGGGGGGACCTCTAGTCCCGATTCTGTTGTCCCGGGTGCCAAGCCGGGACAAGAGGGCCTCACAACCTGGGACTAATAGCCCTGTTTCCACTAGTGTACCAGTCCACTGGTCTGAGAAAGATTCATCGTTCCCTGTCCTGAGCCTGCATGAAGCCGATGTCGTCTACCTAGTATTCACCGATATCAGGTTAGGGGCAAATAACCGACCAGAGTTCAAAGGGCAGTACGTGCTTCGTGTTGATATGGAGAATAGCGAGGTTCAGATCGGTCAAGAAAGTGCAGACTTTACTACTCACTCGCAACTCTTCGCCAGCGAGTTCAGTGCATACCGACAGTGATCACCCACTGGATTTTTCATCCCTATCACTTCGCCAGCGAGTTCAGTGCATACCGACAGGGTTTACAGACCACCAGTAAGCATATTTTCATTTGCATAGTACTGTTATTTTTCTTAGGTTTACTATATAACTAAACATGCTTTCATTTGAATAGTACTGTAGTTATGCTTAGTTTAAAAGATGATTAAAATTCCAATTATAGTTTATCCCATCAACTCGCTTCTGAAATGCTAATGGAAATTGAGATGTTTGGCCACCTCTCCATGTTGAACACTAGATGGCAGACATTGATGCTCATTCGAAATAATGGTTCTCTAGTCAGTTGATGCCAAATTACTCAGCCCCTTCTAGTATAAGGACCCAACTTCTTGCACATCATGAGGACTTTTTTGTGTGTTCTAGTTGTTTCTGATAGAGGTGAAGATTTTATCGTAGCAACATATCTTATGGAAATATGGACTGATACCGCTGATTTTGCTGTAGGTTTTCATTTTATCATAGTGTGTATTATCAAGCTATCAGCCATGACTTCATCTCTGGTGTGTTGCATCTTTTGGATTGTAACTGCCCATGGCCGATTCATGTGTATTTCCTACTGTGTGAAGTATGTTTCTATATGATCTCCGTGGATCTCGCATGTGCTGCAGATGCCTTGCTCATGGGCACCAGGCAGCTAGTTGCAGAGATCCCTTTCGGTGCTCCCGCTGTTTGGAGAATGGACATCGTGCCCGCGATTGCCGCAATCCTTGGCGTCCACTCAGCTCGTTAGCATGCCTTGTTGCGCCGGCAGTGAGCTTCACCGTCAAGCATCGTCAAGCTCCATCTTCATGTGATATTCCGATAGGACCCGCGTTCCCCAAGTCGCCTCCTTATGGGTCCTGGGCATCGGTCATTTCTACTCCTGCTGGTTCTGCTGGTTCGGTACCTCCGTCAGAATTGGTGTTGTGGTCCACTCTAGCTGCTCAGGTTGAGCGGCTCGAAGGATATCTAGCGTGGGTTGGTAGCGTTTTGGAGCGGGCGGAGACGGCTCTGACTAGGCTCTCTCTTTTGCCGGCTATGTTGATGACCACTTCTACATTGTGTCCACCTGGTGAGGTCCGGGATGGCTCCGTTGACAACAGAGCAGAGCTATATGGTTGTTTCTCTCCTCGTGTTGGTGGTTGTTCGTCCTCGGTGTTTGCTTCTCCCATTGTTCCTTCTACCGACGAGGGCGACACTATCGCCGCGATCGTGTCTCTTGTGTTGCAGGTCATGCCCGAGCTTCGAGAGATGTTGGGGATATACCTACTAGGGGTATCACCAGCATGGATCAATCCGGCTAGTCCAGGGTGGCCCGCAGTGGTGGTGAAGGCTTTGCCTACCGGGCGGCCCAGATAGCTGACGACCAAGGAAGGCGGATGCCGGCAAGGAGGAGGCCCAAGACTGAAGCCCATGAAGCCACCAAGACCAAGACGGAAGGCGGCATACTTGCCGGCTAGGTTTAGGACTCCGTATACTTGCTGGATACGTAATCACCTTGTAACCCTAGGTCCAGCCGCCTATATAAGCTGGACCTCGGGACGCCTTTAGGGCAATCCATATTCTCTCATACACCAACTCATTGTAACCTGTTCACGGCGATATTGCCTTATAGTGAGTTATAGCAGCACGTAGGGCACCGCCACCGCCGTGGTGCCTGAAGCTGGGTAAACCGCCGTGTACAATCCCGACCTTGACGACGTCCACCTTCTTGCCCTACGTTCACCCTCGGCTAGCAGGACCCCGTCTCCTATCCAAGATGCCGATACGACGACAGTTGGCGCCCACCGTGGGGCCTAAGGCGTCAGGCGTCACGTTCCAGGCGGGAACTCTTGGCGGCATCGGCGAAACAATCGCCGTCGGCCGCGCTGTTCGCTACGGCGACAACCACTACATCAGCTGCGACGAGTCCTACATCCCCGCAGACGACTACATTGTCGGATGCGGAGTTGTGCCGTTTGGCGGCGTCGATGTGTTCATCGGCTACACTTCTGAGGCGTATGGGTTGCCGCGAATTTATTCGCCATCCCACCCCCCTACAATCAAGACGGATCTGAGTTTGCCTCCTCTGAGGAGTCCGCAGATTCAGATCTACACTTTGTCGGCATGACGGGACTGGGATCAGACTCCCAGCCCAACAGTCAAGATCCCGAATCTATTCTTCCTGCACTCCAGGATGATGCGATGTCGGATGCCGGATCCAGATCTACCGTTCACGTCAACGTAGATTCTGATTCCGAAGAAGATTCTGCCAGCATGTTGAGCAACGGGTCAAGCAGTGTTTTATTACACCTGATCCTCCGCCATCTGAGGCGGCTACGGGCTCTTCCGTCAACATGCAGCAGGTTTTTGTGGCGGATGTCACCGGCGCAGCTTCAGAGAAGGCGGCAACTGACGCCGCCAACCTGGGGACCCCGGCAACCGATCCACAGTTTCCAGAGCCTCCTGGGGCTCCAAAGAAGAAAATCTGGAGAAGGGCGAGCCCAGCAAGATAGGAAGCATGGCGGCTCTGGCGGAAGTTCTTCACACGCCGGTAAACGACAAAACCAATCCGGCTGATTTGGAGAAACTTCGGAACACCTTGGTGGAGCAAACTGAGTACCTCAAAAGCAAGCAAGCAGAGGTCCAGAGCCTCCTCGACGAAGCCAAGGAGGAAAACGCCAAGATAACTGCCAAGTGCGACCCCAAGCGTAATCTTTTCACCACCACCCCATTGCCCAAGCCGGCAGGACAAGTGGCGGAGAAGAGAGGTAGGAAAGGCAGGGATCATGACACCTTCAAATCCCCTGCCCAAAAGCTTGGTTTCGAGTGGGCTACAGCGCCGCAGCGTAAGGACAAGAACGGGGACGTCATCCTCGCAACACCTGTCCTCAACACTGCAGCCGCCTTGGACATCCTCAACAATGATGACTATGACAAGGACGAGAAGATCTACTACGCATCGATCCTTGCTCACAAAGCTCTAGAGCAGCAGGCCCGTGCTGATTCTCGCGCCGACATGGCGGACGCAAGGGGAGGAAAGTTGGAATCAAAATCCAACGCTTGCAAAGCTGCGGCCGGTGGCAACCCAGAAGATCCGTCCGGCTCCAGTAGCCACGGAAAAGGGAAGGACAAGGAGAAAGACCCACGCAAATCACCACCTCCAAAGGCAGCGTGATGAGGCATCCAGGACCGGCAACAGGCGCAAGGCCTCACCTCCGCCTAGGCGGGATGAAGGCGGAAGCAGGGGCAGCAAGCAGCCGCCAAGGAGTGGCGGCAACCGCGACGATGCCCCGCCGCCAAGAAGAAGCAGGGACCGCACACAGTCCCCACCACCAGTGCCCAGGCACGAAGGCGGAAGCCGGGGACACAACAATGAGCCTAGGCACAGCCGGGCAGCGCAGGACGAGCCCATGCTGATAGATCTGGCAAACAGCTCAGTCCGCAAGACGCGAGACATCGTCTCAATGACATCAAGGCTGGAAAGCAAGATGCCTATCTAGGACCTGAGTGCTTTGGCCCAGCCATCCGCAACGTTCAAGTACCCAGAGACATGACATCAGTGTCAAAAACTCATCAAAGGTACAATGGAGCGGACAAGCCAAACTCATGGTTGTCGGACTACGCGCTGGCAGTTGAAATTGCGGAGGCAATGGCCTCGTCGCGCACGCTTCCTTCCCCTCATGCTGGAGGGGACAGCCCGAAGCTGGATCGAAAACTTGCCGGAGAAAAGCATTCATAGCTGGCATGACATGGAAAAGGTGTTCACGCAGCACTTCCAAGGCACGTACAAGCGACCCAATACATACACAGATTTGGTTCGTTGCGTGCAAAAGCCAGATGAAACAGCTACAAGCTTCTTGGCAAGGTGGATTCAAACAAAGGCAAGCTGCGAGAACGTAGACGACAATCAAGCAATCCATGCCTTCACCACGGGCCTCCTGAAGGGCTCAAGTCTCAGACATAAGCTCGTACGCATGCAAGTCAAGGATCTCGGAGTCATGCTCGAAGTAGCAGCCATGTACGCACAGGCGGATGATGATGCACGCGATGGAGATGGCGCACATGATATGGCGCCAAACAGGCGAGCAAGTCACAA
This sequence comes from Poa pratensis, assembly GCA_947311845.1. Classification (NCBI taxonomy): domain Eukaryota; kingdom Viridiplantae; phylum Streptophyta; class Magnoliopsida; order Poales; family Poaceae; genus Poa; species Poa pratensis. The sequence continues at coordinate 23,618,190 of CAMZMU010000117.1, forward strand.
ACGCAAGGCTCCCCAGGATGACAAAGCCGGACCATCAAACGAGGTCGCCGCCGCCTTCGAAGGCAAAGGCGGCAACCGCAAGTGGAAAGGAAAGGGTAAAGATGGCGGCTCCAGCAAGCAGCGCCTGACGTATGATCAGGCGAAAGCCTTGCCTGCCCAATCCACGCGTCCTTAGGCAAAGTCAACCACACATTAGGGGAATGCCGGTTCATGGAGGACTTCAAGAAGGACCCCGAGGTTGGCTGGAAATCAAAAAAGAGCAAAAAGGCTGAGAAGACAAAGAAGGAAGACGATGATGGGGCTTGTCCATGTCGAGGATGAGGAACCCAAGCTGATGCGCAAAGAAAGGAAATATCCCAAGGTACATGGCCAATTGGTGTGCTTCCTGGGCACTCCTTCGGCAAAAGAAGAAAAGGCGGAGATGCGCGAGCTAAACGCCACAGTACCAGACGTTCCCCAGTATCTAGACTGGTCAGAGGAGCCAATAACTGGGATAGAGATGATCATCCAGATCACGTTCCTCACCCCGGCAAATACGCCCTTGTCGTCGACCCAATTGTCGATAACTTCAGGCTCACCAAGGTGTTGATGGATGGCGGCAGCAGCCTCAACATCATCTACGCGGACACTCTGAAGCGCATGAACTTGTCGGAAAGCCAGCTTGACTATAGCAAGTCAAGTTTCATGGCATTGTTCCGGGAAAGCAAGCAAGTCAATGGGAAGCATCAGATTGGAGGTTACTTTTGGGCCTGAGACAAACTACCGCTCGGAGTATCTCAGGTTCGAAGTAGTCCCCTTCAAAAGTGCCTACCACGCCATTTTTGGACGGCCAGCTTTCGCCAAATTCATGGCTCGCCCGTGTTACATATACAGCAAGCTGAAGATGCCGGGACCCAATGGTACAATTACCATCAGTGGCAACTTCAAGAAAGCAAAGGAGTGTGAGCGTGGCAATGCCGCCTTCGCTGAGGCAGTCCTCCACGCAGAGGAGTTAGCCATGTTGAAGAAAGAGCTCGATACATCACAGTTGCCGGAGCATGTAAAGACCGCTGAGCAAAAGAACACTTTCAAGGCGTCCGAAGACACAAAGAAGGCGGATCTGGTCCCAGGTGACAGCTCCAAGCAAGTCACCATAGGGGCTGGCTTGGACGACAAATAGGAAAGCGCGCTCGTCAGGTTCCTCCGTGAGAATCAGGACATCTTTGCATGGTCATCAGCGACATGCCAGGTGTCCCGAGGGAACTTGCCGAGCACTCTCTTAACGTCTACGAAGGAGCCAAACCAGTGAAGCAAGGAATAAGACGCTACGGTGAGAAGAAGCGGACAGCAATAGGGAAGGAGATCATCAAGTTGCAAGAAGCCAAGTTCATTAGGGAGGTAGTACACACTGATTGGTTGGCAAATCCTGTAATGGTTCCAAAACCTAATAAGGAAATGAGAATGTGCATTGATTATACCGGTTTGAACAAGTGCTGTCCTAAGGACCACTTTGCTTTGCCTCGTATAGATCAGGTCATAGACTCCACAGCCGGCTCCGAGCTGCTGTGCTTTTTGGATGCGTACTCCGGGTACCACCAAATCAAAATGCGAGAATCCGACCAAATCAAAACAGCGTTCACTACACCCTATGGGACCTTCTGCTACATCACGATGCCCTTCGGTCTAAAAAATGCCGGCGCAACGTATCAGCGGTGTATGCAAAGATGCCTTCACGAGCAAATTGGCCGCAATGTTCACGTCTATGTTGACGACATTGCCGTCATGTCAAGAAAGAAGGCAGATTTGCTTGACGATTTGAGAGAAACCTTTGATAGCCTCCGGGTATACAGGATGAAACTCAACCCGAAAAAATGCGTCTTCGGGGTTCCTGCCGGCAAATTGCTTGGCTTTATCGTTTCCGAACGAGGGATAGAGTGAATCCAGAAAAAATCAAAGCGATCCTCAACATATCCAGGCCCAAGGACCTGAAGGACGTGCAGCGACTTGCCGGATCGGCGGCTGCCGTCAGTCGTTTCATTAGCCGTCTTGGTGAGAAGGCACTGCCTCTCTACCGGCTTCTGAAGAAATCCGACAACTTCGAGTGGACAGACGAAGCAGACGCCGCCTTGCAGCAACTCAAGGACGCGTTAACGTCTGCTCCAATTTTGGCAGCTCCTCGTTCGCAGGAACCAATGCTGCTCTATATTGCCGCAACTAACTTAGTTGTTAGCGTGGTACTGGTTGTGGAACGCAAGACGGAAATTTCAGACTTGCCGGAACAACGTCCGGTTTACTTCATCAGTGAAGTATTTTCCGCCTCAAAACAGCGTTATCCGCATTACCAGAAATTGGTCTACGGTGTTTTTTACGCCGCCAGGAAGTTAAGGCACTACTTCCAGGAACATTCAATAACGTGGTGAGCAAGGCACCTCTGGGGGATATCATCAATAATACAGATGCAACAGGCCGCGTTGCCAAATGGGGCATTGAACTTGCCGCCTTCGACATCTCGTATAAGCCCAGAACGGCCATTAAGTCTCAAGCCTTAGCAGATTTCGTAGCTGATTGGACGGAGGCCATGGACGAAGTACCTCTCCCTGAAGATGCATACTGGATCATGCACTTTGATGGATCAAAAATGCTCCAGGGCTCGGGGGCTGGCATTGTTTTAAGAAACCCTCAAGGAGACAAGCTTAGTTATGTGTTACAAATCACTTCAAGGCAACTAATAATGTTGCTGAATACGAAGCTCTCCTTCATGGTTTACACATTGCCAAGGAACTTGGCGTCCACGTGTCCTCTGCTACGGAGATTCAGATTTGGTGGCGCAACAGATACGTGGTACTTGGGACACAAAGAGCGAAACAATGGCGGCATATCGAGCTACCGTTGACGAATTCGCCAAGTGTTTTCTAGGCTACGAGGTCCGCCACATCCCAAGACTCAAAATGAGGCGGCAGATACACTTGCCAGAATGGGGTCTGAACGCAAAAAGGTACCAAAAGATGTTTTCCTGGAACACCTACACAAGCCGTCAATTAAAGGAGCAGACCTCCTTGACCCAGAGTCGGCAGAACCAGTTGATAGTGCTAGCTATGCCGTCTACTTGGTAAAGCCGGATTGGACGACGCCATATTTGGACTTCCTGATCAATCAGGAGTTACCGGATGATGAGGTTTTGAAAAGGCAAATAATAAGAAGAGCCAAGGCATTTACAATAATCAAAGGTGAATTGTACAAGCGTAGCACCACTGGTGTTTACCAACGCTGCATTTCGCCCGAAGAAGGCAGAGAACTGTTGGATGAGATACATGCCGGCGTATGTGGACATCATGCTTCTCACGCGCCCTTGTTTCAAAAGCCTTCCGACAAGGTTTCTATTGGTTGACAGCCAAGCAAGATGCAGAAGACATTGTTAAAAGGTGCAGGGGCTGCCAACTTTATGCCAGACAATCACATGCCGGCTCAAGAGCTTAAAACAATACCCATCACATGGCCTTTCGCAGTCTGGGGCTTGGACATGGTTGGTCCGTTTAAAACGGCGCCTGGTGGCTACACACATTTACTTGTGGCTGTAGACAAGTTTACCAAATGGGTTGAAGCTAAGCCTATCAAAAAGCTAGACGGCGCCACAGCCGCAAACTTTCTGTGGGGAATAATCTCTCGGTTCGGGGTGCCTCATAGCATTATCACCGACAATGGCACTAACTTGTCGCAAGGCGAAGTCGAGGAATACTGTTATAAGCATGGTATCCGCCTAGATCTAGCCTCGTAGCGCATCCGCAGCAAACGGTCAAGTAGAGCGTACAAATGGTTTAGTCTACAAGGAATCAAACCACGTCTCGAAGTACCATTGCACAGAGCGGCTGGGGCTTGGGTGGATGAATTGCAGTCTGTCCTTTGGAGTTTACGCACAACTCCAAACAGATCAACCAAGTTTACTCCTTTCTTCTTAGTCTATGGCGCAGAAGCAGTGTTGCCAACCGACATGATGTACGATTCTCCCAGAATCCAAGCCTACGTCCAGGAGACGCAGAAGATGCAAGACAGGATGGCCTTGACCTACTTGATGAAGAACGAGATGTTGCCCTTGCGCGATCCGCCATCTATCAGCAAAGTTTGAGGCGTTATCACAGCAGAAGGGTGAGGCAACGAAGTTTTAGAGTGGGTGACCTGGTTCTCCGCCTAATCCAAGATAGAAAGGGCTTGCATAAGTTATCCCCGCCTTGGGAAGGACCTTTTGTGGTCAGTAAGGTGTTGCTCAATGGTTCTTATTACTTGGTCGATGCACGTGACGGATACAAGAAGAAGCGAGGTCGCAAGCGCAAAAGGAAGGTTGACGACAAGTACGAAGAAACCAAGCGACCCTGGAACATTGAGCAGCTACGTCCTTTTTACACTTAGCAATTTCCACATTGTAATAAGTACTATATGATTATGAAATAAAAGTCTGTGGTTTGCTCATTCAGTTTTGGGATCATGCCATCTTTTGTCTTTTCTCGCAATCATATATCTGTTGTCATAAAAGTTACCAAACAAAATAAGTTTTGCTCCGTGCTAAGGTCCAAACTTTTTGACATTTGCCGTCTGCCGGCTAAAAACGCAAACAATCTTTGCACCGCCTAATATGCTTATCTGTCTGTTTGTGTGTGGGTCGCCTAGTAGTATGTCGTTGGCACCAACATGCTGGCTTTGGTCTCTGAGTCTAAATTAGTTGGTATTGCACCTGGTTGGCTCAGCTAAAGTAACTAAGATGAGGTTCCGCCAACATATGAAAAAGCTAAACATGCAGGCGAGATACATATTAAGGCGGGCCACTTAAGTAAGCCTACCGCCAAGTGTAGCATAAAAGTTGGCCCATAAATATTTACAACCCAAAATAAAGTTTTATGCGTTAACAGATTAACGCAGTGTTTTGTGCTGCCTTTGCAGGAGGAGTCTAAGGGATTGCCGCCTTGTAGAGCTGGTGGAGAGATCCTGGGGGCTGACGCCGGCATTCTTGGGGCTGGCTCCGCCATCCTTGGGGCTGCGCTTGTCGGCTCCGGCTTCGCCTTCTTCGCCTCGGGAAGCTTCAGGATCGCCAAGGAGGGATCAGCTACGGCAACATGCGGGTCCGGGTGTTCCTTGTAGAACTTGCGGATGTCAACCATGTTGGCAACCCGGGTCGCATAGCCGCGAACAGACCGCAGCACGTCCTGCATCACGATGGCTTGGCTGTTTTCGTCTTCGGTGGGGAAGTACTCGGTGACTTGATGAATATCAGCCTCCGGGTACCACGCCGCCGTCATGCCAATGCCAACTTGGCGCCGCCTCGTGCTGCTGAGCGTAGTGTTGTCGTGTTCAGCTGCCGCCTTCTCCAGCAACTCCGGCAGAGCATCGAAGATGACGGGATCGCCGTCTTCCCCAGGGTAGAACTTGGCGGCAAATTTGCCTGCGCCGACAATCTGGTTGACGATTTCGCCAACTTTCAAGATCGGCAAGGCGCGGCGTTGTAGCCAGGTCATCTCCCAAGCTAGCCGGCACTGCACAAACACAAAGTTACACACTGCAGCTTCAAGTTTCAAGAAAGCAAGGTGACAAAAATGAAGGATTGGAGGCATACCCAAGACATGGTCGTGGATGGCGTTGACCTCATCCAGATGGTTCTCAAGCGTTTCTTGGGCTAGCTGGACCGCCTTTGACAGTTGGTCCTGCTGCTCCTTGGCGTTCTTGTTCACCTGGTCAAGGTTGTTGCTCATGGCCTCAAGTTGTCCAGTCAACTTGCTAACTTCGGCAGCATGGCCAACGCACGCTCATCCAGCTCCTTGGCGTGATCCGCCTTCAGCTTGGTCACCAGCCCGGCAAGATCTGCAGCTTCGTTCATCAAAGCTTGCATGTCAGTGGAGTTCTTGAGAATATCTTGCGCAGTGTTTAGTAATTCTACAAATAAAAAGAAAAGACGACTAAAATACTTGTCGGAAAAGGAAAAGAAGTCGGACGAAAAGAAGGCAAAGAAAGCTTTGTCACCTTCATCCTTCTTGCGAGCTTCTTCCAAACTCGCAATTTGGGCGTTCTTCAACTCCACGTCCTGCTGCAGTTCCTCGCATTCCTTCTTCTTCATCTCTTGAGCACGAAATAGCTCAAGATTGGAAGCAAGAACGGCCTGCATGCACGAAAACAACATTATGGTTAGCACTATTTAGTCAACGAGACCACTTTGCCGGCTAAATTTTTCAGCCGCCAAAGTGCTCGGGGGCTGGGACCATAGGCTATTTTACCTCAAGTTGTCCGTGCAGGGTGTCGTGGAGTTCGTCCATGTGTGCGTACCAGTTGCGGGTACCGTCACGCATGGTCTTCAGTGTTTGCCGGGGGTCTTGCAACCCTTTGCCAGGTTGGGAGCCAGGATGAGTGGACGATCCGCCTTGTTCGGCCGCCATCTGGTCATCCATCTCCTGCTTCATGGCGATAAATCGAGCGGCATCACTAGCCGAAGCTTCAGCCGTCTTGGAAAAAGTTATGCCGGCAACTGATTTCTTGCCCGCCATCTTCTCTGTAGCCGCCTCTGCGGTACCGGCAGCTGTGTACGTTCCCTGGCACACAACCACGGGAACGCCAACTGTGGGCGTTGTCGGCAGCAGCTGGAGAAGAACGTGGTGGCTTGCCCCTGCCGGCAGCAATCTTCAAGTTGGAGCGGAGTTTGGGCATGGTAGGCTTGCCTCTGTAAGCAGAAACATGCAAGTTTGTCAGCACAAATATATCAAAATATCCAAGTCAGGGAAGCCAAAGTTTGCTACCCTTCAAGGGACATTCCCCACGGTCTCATCCTCTGCATCGCAGAGGTGGCCGCCTTCTTCCTCTTCTCCAAATCCTTGGTGGAGGAGCTCAGCTTGCGCTTCTTCGACTTGCTGGCACCTGTATCGTACCAGTTTGGAGCCACTCGTCCTCTCCCAAGGTTTGTAGCTGAAAAGGAAGCAAGACAATATTAATCAGTACCTAGTGGGCAAGGATGTTAGTGAAATAACAAAGTAGACTTACCGCTGGGGCTGGGTTGTCATGGTGAACATGGCGACGCCTTCAGCCGCCTTCACCGACAGAGGCTTGATAAGCTCTCTAAGCCGGTATTCTAAGGCATCCTGATCAAGGGTGCTGTTGCCGGCGTCGTCCGCCTTGTACTCGCACATCTTCAGTGGGCGATGGCGGAGTGGCATAATCTTCCTCGACACCCAGCAATGACGGTGTCAACTCCGTCAAGTCGTGGAGCCAACATCGTCTTCGTCAAGAACTCGATCCGCCTAACGGCAACTCGAAGTTCCGCCGGCAAGCTGCTGAGCGGCACCTTTGCCGTCCAGCAGCCTTGTGGGTTGGCGGACCGTTGACGAAGGCTGGCATCCCTTGTGTGCTGCCAGGTGTCGGGATGTCCTTGCAGTAGAAGAAAGTGCTGGTCCAGTGCTTCACCGACTCGATGTATGGTATTTTGGGTACCAGTCGGGTTGGCGGCAGTTGAACGTAACACTACCGCAGGTTGCTAGGTGGCCGCCTGGTATGGTTTGCCGGCGGCACAGGAAGCAGTACTTGAACAGCTCTATGGACGCAGCTATGCCTAAGTACCCTTCGCACAAAGCCTGGAAGCCGGCTAGCACTAGAATACTATTGGGCGCTATGTTGTGTGGCTGCAGCCCATAAAAACTAAGCACCGCCAAGAAGAAGGCGGAAAGCGGCAGAGACATACCGCGAAGGCTATGCGACGCCAACATGACACGCTCGCCGTCTTGGGGGTCAGGCACCGCCTCGTCGCCTGGAACCCTCCAGGAGCATTCCGTCTTTGGCGGAATGTATCCGCCTTCCTCCAGCTCCTTCAGGTATGCTGACGTCATAACTGACGGCAGCCAGTACCTGGAACCCAGGTCTCCAGCCTCTTCCTCTTCCTCGGCGTCGTCATCCTCGTCGGCGGCAGATTCCGCCGCAACCTCTGAGCTGGCCGCCGTGAGGGATGGGAGGGGAAAGGTTGGAGCGGCGGTTGCAGGCGCCGCCGGAGCTGGGGAAGAAGTAGAAACCCCGCCCGTGGCCACGGTGGCCGCGGGAGAGGTCATCGATGCGCCTGCGGGCACCGCCGCCGCCGCTGGGACAGATCCAGATCCGGCGGGGGTCGAAGAAGCCGCAGCCAGTGCCGCCGTCGCCGCCGCATCCTGCTGAGTGCTCGCCATTTGGGGGAGAGTGCGCCGCTCGTGCTCGCCGGAGTTGAGTACGAGGAGGAGTTGAGCTCGGGAAGGTGAGGAGGCCACGGTGGGTGTGCGAATGAGAAGAAGTGCATCGATGTGCCCTTTGGGGTATTTATCCCCACGCGCCAAGATCCGTGCCCGAGATTGGGGGGACGCGAGATTTCCGCCACGTGCCCACGATTTGCACGTCGTGGCAACGGCGTCTGCGGCCTCGCTCCGATTTCTGTGCGTAGTGGAGAAACCATCATGACGCATGCCCAAGTCCAAACTGTCGTGGACTGCATGGCGTCATCCGTCAACATTTGACGGTCCAGTCAATTGACAAGACTGGTGCCAGGAAGATTCCTGACAATGGTCAGGCCGTCTTTCCCATGATGGCGGCAAGTTGTCCGACTACTTTAGGCGGACCGCCGCTTACTTTCAACTTTGGAATGCTTCAAGCTCTTCAGACGCTTACAAGACAAGGCGGACGTTGCCGACAAAGAAGACGGCGCCTGAAGAACTCGAACCCTCCCAGGGGCTAATGTTGGGGATATACCTACTAGGGGTATCACCAGCATGGATCAATCCGGCTAGTCCAGGGTGGCCCGCAGTGGTGGTGAAGGCTTTGCCTACCGGGCGGCCCAGATAGCTGACGACCAAGGAAGGCGGATGCCGGCAAGGAGGAGGCCCAAGACTGAAGCCCATGAAGCCACCAAGACCAAGACGGAAGGCGGCATACTTGCCGGCTAGGTTTAGGACTCCGTATACTTGCTGGATACGTAATCACCTTGTAACCCTAGGTCCAGCCCCTAGGTCCAGCCGCCTATATAAGCTGGACCTCGGGACGCCTTTAGAAGGACCAATCCATATTCTCTCATACACCAACTCATTGTAACCTGTTCACGGCGATATTGCCTTATAGTGAGTTATAGCAGCACGTAGGGCACCGCCACCGCCGTGGTGCCTGAAGCTGGGTAAACCGCCGTGTACAATCCCGACCTTGACGACGTCCACCTTCTTGCCCTACGTTCACCCTCGGCTAGCAGGACCCCGTCTCCTATCCAAGATGCCGATACGACGACAAGAGAGTTGTGTGAGCTCTGCTTTGCCTCTGTCTCTGTCAGTGGAGCATATGAAGGTGGACTCGCTGTCGACCTTGAACTCGCCCGAGCGATCAGATGTGGTTTCGGCTTCCATTCCACCCGCGTCGACACTTAACGTCGATGCTCTATTTGCAAAAGAGCTTTGTGATGTGCTCAGCAGCTTGGAGGCTGCTAATCCTGGATGTGGGAGGGCGCTTGCTTGTCTCCTAACGGGAACGACAACCAAGGCCAAAAATAGAAGGTGTGTGTTTGCACTCGGACCGGCATCCGGAAGGAGAAGTCGCTTAAGTGCAAGACAACAAGAAGAGTGATGACAGATGTATAGGCTTTGGTTGAGGTGCTTCCATCGGGTGTTCCTTTGTGTTGTTCGAGTGCAAGAGGCTGCGGTTGTTGTGTGTTGTGGCAGTTTGTCGGGTTGCCTATTTGGTTGTTGTGTTTTCTAGGTTTGTGAGTAGTTCTCTTTGTTCTATGTGTAAGGGTTTTCGTCCGGTTTTTCGTATATTAACTGGGCATTTCTCTTCTTCTTAATTAATATATGGGGCAAATCTTTTGCTCCCGTTAAAAAAAAAACTGCCCATGGCCGATTCATGTGTATTTCCTACTGTGTGAAGTATGTTTCTATATGATCTCCGTGGATCTCGCATCTTTTATTCGCCGATGATAGCTTGATTTTTATTAATGCTAATAGTGCAAGTGCTTCAAGGTTGAGGGACATTCTACAAATATATAATGAAGCCTCGGGGCAGCTAGTTAACAGGGACAAAGTTCCTTGTTTTTCAGTCCGTGTACTCCGGAATCAGACAGGGTTTCAGTGAAGCAAATTTTAAATATCCAGACTGAAACTTTTAGTGAGAAGTATTTGGGGCTACCTACTGCAGTTGGTAGATTGACCAATGATGCTTTTGAATATATTGGTGAAAGTGCTAGAGGAAGAATCAATGGTTGGGCTGAGAAAAACATTTCATACCCAGGAAAGGAAGCTCTTTTGAAATCGGTAATCCAAGCAAAACCAACTTTCAGCATGAATTGTTTCTTACTCTCTAAAGGTTCATGCAGCAAATATACCTCAATTATGGGTAAGTTTTGGTGGAGTGGAAATCTGGACAAGCGATCCATGCATTGGATTGCTTGGGACAAACTGGCTATCCCAAAATGCCAAGGCGGTATGGGTTTTAGGGATATGCATGCATTCAATATTGCACTACTGGGTAAACAGGCATGGAGGATAATTATGAACCCAAATTCTCTATGCTCTCAAGTTCTCACAAGCAGATATCTCCATAATCAGGATTTAATGGAGGCTACAGTCCCAAGAGCTGCGTCCAGAACATGGCGAGCAGTTTTGGCGGGACGAGAAGCTTTGAAATTGGGGCTTATTAAACGAGTCGGCTCTGGTCATTCCATTTCGATTTGGAATGATAACTGGATCCCAGACTCGGCTACGAAGCGGCCCATGGGCCGGCTGAAGGAGTCGGAACATCTCACTGTTGACGAGCTTATTACTGATGATCATGAGTGGAATGTTCCCCTTAATTGCAGTCTGTTTTTTACTCCTGATGCGGATGCAATTTTGAAGATTCCTTTGCGTCGTAATGGGGGTGAGGACTGGCTTGCTTGGGCAGAGGAGAAATCTGGTTGTTACTCAGTTCGTTCGGCTTATCGGACGATTGTATTGCGCAACCAGTCGGACGATAAAGATATTTTTACAGCTCCTTCATCGTCAGATAACAAGGAAAATATTTGGAAAAGGGTGTGGAAGCTGCGTGTAGTTCCTAAAGTGCAGATCTTTTGGTGGCGAGTTCTTCGAATGATTTTACCTAATTACAGGACTTTGTCACGGAGGCATATAATGGAAATTAGCACTTGTGGAATTTGCAAGGCAGAGTCTGAAACTATGATGCATGCACTTACTGAATGTAGTCATGCACAGATGTTTTGGACAGCAGCAAAAGAGATCTTGATGATCAAGTTGCCCAGGTTACGTCCTGATACGTGGGCAGAAGATATCTTATGTGAATCTTATTTCACTGAGAAGGAAAGGGCTTTGATTACTACAGTAATGTACAATATCTGGTCGTCGAGGAACAAAGTGACACATGGTGAATCTGGTTTTCATCCAGTCAAAACCATGGAGAGTATATGGGAAACAATGCAGACTTTGGAACTTCCTCGGGATTATGATAAGCCAAGAAACCTCGGCCTGATTGCCGATGGCAGAAACCTCCTGACGAGATGGTGAAGATCAATTCGGATGGAGCAGCTAATGTGTAGGATAGCAAAGCTTCCACAGGTGTGGTGATTCGTGACACTATTAGCTTTACACTATGCAGAACGTCCAGCGTGAGAGGAGAGCGAGCGTGAGAGGAGAGCGCGAGAGCGACCCCCCCCCCCCCCGGTCGTGTAGTAGGGTTCAGCTCTCGGACTCTGACCTTTCCTCCCCGTCGGTGGGCGCGCGCTCGGAGCCACTGGCCGAGGCTCCGGCCGGCGGCGAGGGGCGAGGGCCGTGGCTGCGGGTGGCAGACGAAGCAGGAGGCGAGAGATGCTGAGGCGGCGGCGTCGGGGACCAGATCTCCCTACCTGGAACCCGCCTCCACACCGGTACATCCCGCCGGGAATGGTGGGGGTGTGCTACAACTGCCTCAGCGAGGAACACATCGCGAGGGGATGTACGAACAAGGTACGTTGCTTGCTTTGCAGGGAGGAAGGACACCGTGCGTGGGGTTGCAAGCGTCCGCGGCCGCCAAGCCCTCCGGAAGGGGCGTTGGGCGGCCGTGGACCACCGGGGCGGTCGCGCTCGCCTGAGTGGCTGCCGCCGCCGCCCCCTGGCCCCCCTCCGCCGGGCGCGGCGAAGCTGCCAGGTCCTACGGCGGTCCGGGAGGAACCAAGGCTGCCGCCGCCGCGAGCTGGGGCTGTAAGGATGGGGCGTTCGTGGAGCCGGGTCGTACGTGAGGGCTCGCAGGAGAGCTCGGCACGGGGACCGGCGTTCAACGCTCCATTCGATTCCAGTCAGGCGCCGGCGGCGCAGATCGTGGAGGAGGAGGATGACGCTTCGGGCGCAGCGTGTTTTCTGGAGTACTCGGAGGAGATGGGCATCATGGAGGCGGAGCTGCGGCGCGCGGTGCTGGTCACCATCACGGGGACGAGGCCGGAGGTGGATCTGGCTGACGCAGCTCTAGCGCTGCACGCGGAGTTCGGCGTCGGCCCCAACGACATGTCCATTCGGGCATTTGCGCCGGAGGATTTCCTGGTGCTGTGCGAGGATGTGAGGCTAAGGGACCGCATGGTGCGGCGAGGCATGGCAAGATCTTCGTGATTCTCCCTGTCGATCAAGCCGTGGATCAGGCAGTCCCAAGCCACCGCAGCCCCGCTGCCATTCTTGGTGCCGCTGGATCTGCTGGGGGTGCCGCGCATGCGTGGTCCAAGCGCACGGCGGAGACGGTGCTAAAAGGTACGGCTTTGTCGTGGATGTGGCAGCTCCAACTTCCCGGCGGCATGCCATGTCCCATTTTCGGGTGTGGGTGCGCACGGACTCGCCGGCGAGGATTCCGTCCAGGAAGTGGCTGTTCATCGAGGAGCCGCCAGTGGTTCATCGCCCGGCAGGCAGGCACCGTGGGCCTAGAATTCAGCGCCGAGCCAAGACCCTCAGATACTCAATCCGCATCCGGCGAGTGCGCGAGCCGGTCGTCGCGAAGGTCTCTGACTCGCCTCCTCCCGCCCCTTCGCCGCCTTCGCCACCTCCATCGCCGTCGTCGTCTTCGTCGGAGGCTGGCGGTCCTAGCTTTGGAGCAGGACGTGGAAACCGCGGCGGTGGGGGTAATGCGCCCCGGCGCACGGCCGGCCGCGGCGCAGGCACCTACGAGGAGGCGCCGGGTGCTGCGCCGATGGATTCAGTGGAGGCCAGCGTCAACGCATCCTCGGCGGCGGCGGCGGACAGCGCCGAGTACTTCGCGGTTCAAATTTCAAACACGCCTAGCGAGGGCAGGCATGATGTGGAAAGCCGGGGGGACACAGCTGCGCAAAGTGTTTCAGTCCGGCCTGGGTTGCAGTGTGCTGCGGGAGCAGGACATATTGTCTTTGGCAGTTGCAGCAGCGTGCTGGGCCACCGAGCAGAGGTGGCACCAGTTGGACCTGATAGGACGGTCTCCTCGTGTGCTTCGGCATGCGGAGGGTCGTTGATTGGTGGATCGGCAAATCAGGGGGGTGCTCTAGAGGCTTCTCCTTTGTCCGTCGTGGGCCCGAGGAGGAGATCCATTGGTGGAGAAGAGGACTCAGCTTGGGCAGTCTTCGAGGAGGATTTGATCTGGTGGGGAGACATGATCAAAGGTGGGACCACCCTCCCTTGGCCGGTAGCCTCACGCCGCAGGAAGGACCGTTGGTGGATGGCCAGCGACAGGTGGCGTTGGATTCTAGCGCGGGCTTGGCCGCGAATCACGGGATGGCCCACTGAACCCTGGGGCCGCGGTGGCAGAGGAGGGCCTGCTACTCCGGTTGCATCGACTCACTCTCGTTCTGCCCCAGCTTCACCGGCCAATGGCTTTACGACACCGGCTGCGCATGAAACTGGGGAGGAGAACATCAGGGCGGTGCTTTCGCAATTGGGGCAGCACATCGTGGCACCGGTCCTGCCACTGCCTAATATGCAGCATGGGCGACGCCGGAAGCTGTTCATCCGGGAGGAAGACAGGAGGAGGAGTGCACGGATTGCAAAGAAGGCCCAAGGTAAACCTGCCTCATACGTGAAGAAAGCGCAGAAGGTTCTCATGGATCGCCTCGGGATCTATGACGTGGAGGGGGAACCGCCAGTGGACTGCCTCGAGCGATATGCTGAGTATTTCCGGGAACCTCTCCCACCGGTGCGGATTGAGGCTCTTGTGAAGTTGTTCTTCCTTGACCCCTTGGTTGCGACGTTGGAGCTAGACTTTTGAGTCTACTCGATCTGTGGACTGTGTTGTACAATGTGTTGATTGATAGTACGAACCATAACATTGTGGTGTGGAACCCTCGTGGGTTAAAAGGCGCCGCCAGGGGTACGGTTGTGCGTACGGTCGTGGAGGACGCATCTGCGTCGATTGTGTGCATGGTGGAATCCAAGCTGGCCGTGGTGAACAATTACACCATAATGGGCCTCCGTTTTGACGGGTTCGTGGCGCTTCCAGCCCACGGGACGTCGGCGGGCATAATAGTGGCATGGCAATCGTGCCATGTAGAGGTGTTGCGATTACACGTGGACTCTTTCTCGGCGACAATTTCGTTGCGAGTGGATGGCGGCGATCCCTGGACGTTGACTACGGTCTATGGGCCCACACAGGAGCAACTCAAGATACCCTTCCTTGAGGAGTTGCGGGCAGTTCGGGCTGCATTTCCTGGGTGCTGGGCGGTTACCGGTGACTTCAATCTGATTCTGGACGCCGCGGACAAGAACAACAATAGGCTGAACAGACGCATGATGGCAAGATTTCGTCGCCTGCTTAATGATCTTGAACTCAAGGAACAGGAGCTGGTAGGGCGTCGGTATACGTGGAGTAATGAGAGACGTGCACCCACGATGGAAAAGCTAGATCGGTGGTTCTGCTCGTGGATTGGGATGGGCTGCATCCCAATTGCCACTCTGTCTTCTTCGCTCTCGGATCATTGTGCGATCATGCTCTCCACAAATGTGGCATACCACAGGAGAGCACGGTTTCATTTCCAGGAGTTCTGGCCGAAGATTGGTGGTTTTCAGGAGGCAGTTGCGGCTGGGTGGTTCGATGTGGAGCAGCATCAGAACCCGTTCGTGGATCTGAGCAATAGGTTGAGGGCCACGGCTCGCGTGCTGACGAGGTGGAGTCAGAGACGCGTGGGCAACATCAAGGAGCAGATCCTTCTGGCAAATGAGGTGATTCTGCAGCTGGACAAAGCCGCGGAATTTCGGCAGCTGAATGATGATGAATTCTGGCTACGTGGCCAGTTAAAGAAGAAGATCCTTGGGCTCGCGTCGCTCGAGAGGACGATCGCCCGTCAGCGCTCCAGGATCACGTGGCTGCAGGAGGGAGACGCCAACACCGCGTTCTTCCACCTGCACGCTAGCCGCCGACGTCGAAGGAATCACATCTTCAGGCTGCGGCATGAGGGCACCACCACCATGATGCCAGCGGAGATGTGTGAGCTCGCCACAGCGCACTTCGAGGCGCTCCTGGGCACGCCGGTGCAACGCGACCACGCGCTTGATCTGTCTGTGCTTCAATTGCCGACAGTGGACCTATCTGGGCTTGAAGTTCCGTTCTCGGAAACGGAAATCTGGGAGGTTATTAGATCACTGCCGGCGGACAAGGCACCGGGGCCCGATGGGTTTACATCTCGTTTCTACCAGCTGTGTTGGTCCCTACTTAAGGATGCTGTGATGAGGGCGGTGAATTGGTTCGATTCCGCAGATAGCCGCGGCTTCGCTAAGGTGAATGGCGCGTTGATCACGCTTCTACCAAAGAAGGAAGGAGCGGTGGAAATTGGGGATTTAAGGTCGATTAGCCTTGTGCATAGTTTCAGCAAGATTTTCTCCAAGGCAATGGCGGCGAGGCTAGCGACTCCCCTGCCTCAATTGGTGGATTGCAACCGAAGTGCATTTGTGAAGGGAAGGGCGATTCAAGATAACTTCTTCATGGTGAAGCAATCCATCAAGAATTTGCATAGATGTCGTTCCCCCGCCCTAATGCTCAAATTGGACGTGGTGAAGGCCTTTGATTCTGTTGCCTGGCCGTTTCTGTTGGAAGTTCTGCGGCAGAGAGGCTTTGGGCCGAGGTGGATCGCCCGCGTGGCCACGATGTTCTCAACACAGTCCACCAAGGTGCTGGTCAATGGGCAGGCTGGCGAGAAGTTCTGGCATGCGCGCGGGCTGCGGCAGGGCGACCCGAGTTCGCCAATGTTCTTCATCCTCGTGGTCGATGTCCTCAACGCGGTGTTCCGGCTCGCGGAAGAGAGCGGGTTGTTCGCTTCAATGGCGGACTGTGGGGTGCGGCGTCGGCTGTCCTTATACGCCGACGACATCGTGCTGTTCATCAAGCCCACCGTGGACGAGGCAAGCGCGGCAATCCATTTGTTGAATCTCTTTGGGGGTGCCTCAGGCCTGCGATGCAATCTGAATAAGAGCTCGGTCTCGCCGATTAGATGCGATGCACTGGACCTGCAACCTGTCCTGGACATCTTGCGGTGCCCCGTACGTCAGTTCCCGATCCAATACCTAGGCCTGCCACTATCAATTGGCAGGTTATCCAAGACGGAGCTGCAGCACGCGGTGGACAAGATCGCAGGGCATGTGCCAACGTGGAAAGCGTCCTTCTTGCAGAAGAGTGGGAGGCTAGTGCTGATTGACTCCACTCTCACGGCGACGGCAATCTACCATCTGCTCTCTCTAGACCTCCCGCCCTGGTTCTTCACCTGCGTCGACAAGCTGTTAAGGGGGTTCTTCTGGTCTGCTTCGAGCGAGGCCAAGAAGGGGCACTGCGTCGTGGCATGGCACACCGTGTGCACACCAAAGGCGCTCGGCGGCCTCGGCGTCAAGAACTTGCGCCTGATGAATCACGCTCTTAGGGCGCGGTGGCGCTGACTGCAGTGGGTGGATCCCAGCAAGTCGTGGCACGAGTTGGAGTTTAGGCTGGCGCCGGAGGATAACCTAGCTTTTATGGAAAATTAAAAACAAAACTTAAACTAAACTGACGATTTCATTCGAATTTAGAATATATTTCAAAATTTTGAAAAAAATAAAACTCAACTAAACCCTAGTGGTGGCAATCGAAGATGCAGGTGAAGACTTAGTAGTGGAGCCCGCCTTCATCGGCCTACCGTTGACACCTAGTAGTCGAGCCTGCCTTCATCAGCCACGCCGTCGACGCCTCCATCCTCGCCGCTGTTGTTGTCGTCGTCGAGGACCGTCATGCGTCAAGGACCGTCATGATGGCGTACTCAGCCGCTACCCATGTGCACGCGAACTCGGGCTCGGATGTTTGAACGACAACTCCAATGCTTTTTGGGCTCCCAATCGTCCTCGTCCTCGTCCTCGTGCACCTCCGGGTTCGGCAGCTGCGGGGCAGGCGGCTCCTTCACTTTTTCTGGCTGAGGAACAGTCGGCCACATGACGGCGAGGGCTGGTCCCAGATGACAATGCCGCCCCGCCACGGTAGAGTCGTCCAGGCATCCACAACTCCTGCTTGGGGACGAGGGGGGCTTGCTTGCTAAGAGCATCTCCACCGGGGGCCTTCAAATTCGTGTCCGGCACCCCCAATTGAGAACTCTTTGAGGGGTGCCGGACATGCAGCCGGACAAGATTTAAGAAGTGCTCCCAGCGGCACCCCCTAAAAACAGCACCCTCCATATATCAGTTCTTAATACAAACACCTTGTGAGCATGAGCTGCTACTGCCGCGGCATCTCCTCGCTCGTTTCCTCCTGTCGCCGTGCTCCTCCGCGGTCCAGCAGTGCCCGGTCACACTCGTGTCGAGCCAGCGGCCGGCGAGGCTGGGTTCACTGAATGTGGTATTATCGTTCATGCCCAGAACGAACACAAAGTTCCGTTCAGGTTCAGAAAACGGAGTGTTCTACCAGCTACAATATCTACGATCGCATCGCTGGAGAGAGTCGCCATCAGAAGCCGAGGGTATGAACGTGATCCCGCACCTCAAGGCGCCCCGGGCTGCTCGAGGAGTTCCCGCACGGACAAAGTAGTCGACGGAGAGAGCGTACCGGCCGAGGCCGCGGAGAAGCGCGCCCTTGGCGAGCAGCGCGGCCGGGTGGCGAGGTGCAAGTTGAAGACGTGGGTGACAACACCTCGAACGGGACCTCGGGCTGTACTGGCCGCGCTGCAACGAACAAAAGCAGCTAGCTCGCCTGTACCTCCATGCGTCGCTCTCCTTGTTGTTGCTATTCTGAAACTACTCTGAAACCCACACTATCGATGATGGATTCTGAAACAGCACGAACTGACGGACTCTGAAACTTATAATTTGCCACACTAGGATCGAAGTTGACCAGGCCCACGACATGACCAGAGCAGGAGCAGAAGCTGACCATGGCCAGAGCTGCTACGGATGCTATCCCGGCCAGCAGCGAGACGAGGAGCAGCAGCAATCAGTCCCCTCGCGAAGCTGGTGGCCAGCACCTCCTTCCATCCCTCGCGAAGCGGCGACCAAGAACTTGAGCAGGAACGTGCCTACCCGGCTGCCGAGCTCGCACGGCCAACACTATTTGGGCGAGCCGTCGTCGTCCAGCTGCCGAGCTTGGGTTCCGGACATTGTCGACGACGACGAATCTCCAGGACATGATGGATTGGCTTGGATAAGCGCGGGCTAACGGGGACGACGACACCGCGCGCCTGGCCGTAGGAGGAAGACGACCTTGTCGGCGATGATCCCTTGCATTCTAGCTCGAATCCTTCCAGTCCGTGCGCCCGGCCGTAGGTTGAAGACGAGGTCGTCGCGACGGCTTCCGTGCTCCTCGAGCGTCGTGCTTGCAGGAGACGAAGGAGGTCAACATTGCGGTGCCCCTAGCGCGGAGGGCGAGTGGGAGATGGCCGGAGTTGGGTGTGCCGCTCGGTGCCGCACGCGAGATATCAAAGAAAGAGAGGAAGAAGAGAAAAGAAGAAGAGAAGAGAGGCTGCCAGGTGGGGCTGCATGCATCGGCTGTGTCCGCCCCATGTCTCTCGGGGTGCCGGACATTCTGCAGGACAAAATTAGCGTTCGTTCTGGGGACAACTAAGGATGACTCCAACGGCCGACGCATCGAGTCCGCGCGCGTCCGTCCCTGTCCGCACGAGCCAAAAACACGGCCCAACGGGGAGACGCAAACGGACCGCGGTCCGTTTTTCTGTCCGTCGCGACGCATTTCTGGCCCAAATTTGGGCCACGGATGCGTCGGGCGCGAGGCGGAGCGCAATTGTGTCCTCCTCTGGTCCGCACTTCGGCCTCTCCCTCTCCCAAAACCCCAGTCCACACTCCAACCCTAGCCATGGCCGGTGCAGCCGCCGCCGCCTCCGACGCTGGACCTGCCGCCGCCGGCACTGCCTCCGCCGCCGGCCCCGCCGCTGGACGTGCGCCCAAAGCTGCAAAGAAACCAAAAAAGGAACTCACCGAAGAGCAGAGGGCGGCAGAGACCCAGAAGCGGGGCGCCGGAGGAGGAGGTTGAAGCAGGAGAAGCTCGACGACGCCAAGAAGGCCGCCGCCGTGCAGGAGGACGAATCTGACCTCGTGTCCAGGACCGCGACCGATGCCCTCCTCCTGATTGGAATTACCCCGACGGCGGCCGCGGTCGGTGTCGCGACTGCGGCGGCCAGCTCCAACGCCTCGGCGGCCCGACCGCCAAGGTCAAGATCTTCCGCGACGGCACCATCGCCACCGTACGGGTACCTTCCGAGAACCTGCCGCCGCGGGTTTCCCCTACCTCAGGCGAATCCGCGCCCAGCCCAGTCAAGGTACCTACGCTTGATCTGAACCGCCTGCTACACCTTTGGCCGGACACTCACCGGCGGCGCAGACTGCGGCCGCGCGTGTAGCTGCCCCGGCAGTGGTCGCCCCGGCGCGTAACCTGTTCGGCGAAATGCCCAGGCAGTCGCCGGGTGACCCCAGGTACTACGAGGAGGAGGAGGAGGTCCATGATGAAGGGGACGACGTCCAGGAGGACGTCCTCCAGGACATGATCAGGGACAACAATGAGTACGCCGAGGACGATTACGATGCCGGAGATGATGAAGTTCCGCCGACCGGCCCCGATGTGATCAACATCGACAATGAGCCGGTTTTCGAAGGAGAGCTCGAGACCCAAGCCCGGGCCATGAAGAGAAAGATGAGCCAAAGGGGCGCCTCATTCACGGCCGAGGAAGACGTGCTCATTTGCGAGTCCTGGATCGAGGTTGGAACCAACCAAATTCTCGGGGCGGAGCAAAGAGGGTCGGCATATTGGGGCCGGTTCACCAAGCGCTACAATGAATGTAGAATCCTACCGCCCTACAACATTCAGACGCAGCGGATGGAGGTATCTATCTCCAAGAGGTGGCTCCACATATCCGCGGAGACGAGCAAGTTTTGCGGCTCCGTTGAAAATGTTCAAGCCCGGCCAGCAAGTGGCTTCGGAGTGAATGAGCAGGTGAGTTTTGTGGCTCCTCTTCCCTTCTTTGGTTGCAAGCTTTGGAAACCTTGTACAATTTGTATGCCCAGGTGTTGCAAGCTTTGGAAATTATTTTAGTTACTATAAATTTGTATGCCCAGGTGTTGCAAACTTTGGAAACCTTCAAGAGGCAATACAAGAAGGCCTTCACCTTGACCCATTGCTACCGGACACTCAAGGACCAACAGAAATGGAAGGCCCTCTACGCCTCCCTCAAAAATGGTGGACATCCCCTTGATAAGGGAGAGGACACAACAGAAAAGGAAGGGAGGCCAAGGGGGAAGAACAACTCGAAGGCCGAGTTGAAACGAGATGCAACAACCCTTGCATTGCAAGAGACATTGAACGGGTTCCTAACCCAAAAGGACAAGGCTGCCGACAAGGAGGAGAGAGAGAAAAGGAACGCCTAGAGAGAGAGACGGCTTCCAAGCTCTTCTTCGAATTGCAGAAGAAGAGACTCGACATAGAAGAAGAAAACGCCCGGACAAGAGCAAGGGAAGTCGATGCAAGAGCCAAGAACGCTGAGGCTAGGGCCATGGAGGCCGAGGCAAAAGCAAAGGACATTGAGCTCGTCCTACGCCAAGAGGAGGCCAGGATCATGGACATGGATCTCTCGGCCTTCACCCCTACGAAGAAGGCCTACTACCTCAAGAAACAAAGGTACTACATGGACCGAGATTGATCAAATCTCGGTCGTTTATTTATGTTGCATGCCGGTGTTGAACTATGGCCGATATGGCCGGAAAAACATGGCCGATGGCCGGAATTTGTAATATTTTGGATATGTATGCAGACATGGCCCTATGAGGCCAGGATTATGTTTTATTTTAGATTCATATGCTTGGTATATACTTGGTTTGTTGCAATGTGATCACCATGGCCGAATATGATCAAAATGATCAAAAACCCTGGCCGGGCGGACTCGATGCGTCAGCCCGTTGGGCGCACTGCCAGGAAAGGGGCGGACAGGGGCCGGACGCGCGTCCGTTTGCCGACCCAAACGGACAAAACACGGACCAAACGCGCATCCGTTTGGGTCGCCCGTTGGAGTCATATGTACGCGTGAACAGATACGTCCAAGAGTGTAGCGTAATGGAAGGGAGAAATCAAGGGAAGCAGAGTGCCTGTCCTTGTGTGCAAATGAATGGCCGATTGTCATGACAATTCGAATGCACGGTACTCCCTCCGTTTCTCAAGACAGGATGTATATTTTTAGTCAAAGTCAACTTCCAATAAGTTTGACCAATGATATACACAAAAATATGAAAATTCAGAATATGAAATCAATATCAATAGACTCATCATATCTTGTACATGGTCATATATTTATCTACAAGACTGGTTAAAATTACAGTACACTGACTTTTGACCAAAAATATATCACTTGTTTTGAGAAACGGGGGTAATAGAGGACAGCATTGTGCGATCTTACACTTTCTGTGGTCATAGCCTCAATGACATGTTCACAACAAAGCTATATGTCATGTAGATGTAAAAAAGGACTTTCATATAACAATCTAGCAACCAGGAATGTGGATCTTTTAAGGTAGCCCGTCTTTCTTTAATGAAAGAAAAAAAAAACTCACATGGTAAATAAGTTCAATACAACGGCATGTGTTTGAGGTACGAAATGCTGCTCGGTATGTACTGTACTGTACAAGGGAAACTCAGAGAACTGGTATGTTTTCGGCATTTGGGAGTAAATCCTCACGCTCCCCTGATGATAAACGGAAACCAAGAAAATGTTCAACACAATGCTGGAGCTGCCTGTGCTTCAACAGCTGCAACTACAACATGCAAAACGGCACTGCTCCATAACTTGGGTGAACTATACTATGGCATATAACTTAATCATCTTGTAACATACACTTCCCGATGCGGAAAACCAAGATCATAGAAGGGGGGAAAGATCTACATGATTTAGTTCGGCTCAATACCACTTCTCACAACTAAAATGGTAAACACAACAAAATGGGGAAACGGAGTAACAGGAGGATATAACGCTGAAACAAAGAATAACTTACATGTGGAGGTATACTATATCACAGGGTGCTCAGCATCAACAGGACTGAAGCACGAGTGGGCCAACCCAAGTGCTAAACAAATCACTCAAGGCCACCTGCACTTCGCCTGAACCATGCTCACAGCTTATGAGACCAGCTAGGAGGGGGAAGAACTGGCAGAGGTTCTTCTCGAAAGACGAGTCACCAAGACCACTGATAGCTTGCAAGGTTGAGACAACAAGGGGTGCCCTGGCTGCAAGCTCCCTCCGCTTTGAAGAACCGACCGGAATAAGCCAATGGCCCAGTGGCTGTATACCACCAGAAAGGTGAGCAGGCCTTGCTGTGCTCAAGTACACCTCAAGGACCTCCTTACAAATGCTAACAAGGTTGTTTTCCACCTCTACGCTCCCTTCATCTGGAGCTCTATCCAAGAATATATTCTGGAGGACAGTGAGGCACAACTGGTATGACTCGTTCTCAAGGCGTAACAACGGCGGGTCCTGCATTTGGGTCATAGAGCCCAACTCCTGCAACTTGGTCCGCAGGTCATTGTCACTGTTTATTTTGTGAGCATGAGTGGCAACAGCATGCAAGGCCTCAAAGAGGATTACTGTATTCTGTGACGACAACTGAGCTCTGTACATATTATATATCTCCATCACAGCCTACAGGAAGTGAAAAATAGAAGTAATTAAAACAGGGTGTCATGTTGAAATTACCAGCCTATTGCATGAGAAACATGATAAAGCAGAACACATGCACAAAATAAAATTAATGAAGGAGACTAAAATTTCTCTTTAGTAACTTAAAATGGCAGATAAGGCCATGGAGCAAAAAGGTATGGAATCAACAACCATACTCTCTCTACACTGACATGTTAACTAGAGTTAAATTTGGACAAACTATGCACATTCCGGTCAAACGAGCTAAGAATGACAACATGTTAACTAGAGTTAAATTTGGACAAACTATGCACATTCCGGTCAAACGAGCTAAGAATGACAAGTCATTCTCATCAGAGTCTTGTTATGTCTGAATCAAGAAATCAGTTCTGTGCAACTAGAGATACGTGTGGAATCTAGATAGCTGGATGAAGTTCTTCATTTTCTCCTCTCCCTCCCACACTCTCACCTCCTTTATTAAATAGTATTTGCCAAGGTGAGAAGGTGGTGGCACCAGATTTCAAGAATCCAGGAAAATGGAAGGATGATGAAAACAATATGCTTCCAGAGGCATGCAAAAAAATAAAGATCGGGTTTGAAAGAAATACTACGGACCTGAATCAGTAGGAGTTGGACTGCAGCTCGGCACTTGGCATCTGCAATTGCAAAATATAAGTTCCTTGATCTAGAGGTTTCTTCAGTACCAACCTCTGATGGTCGAGATTCGTCCTCTCTTTTATCTGAAGAGCCATCATTTTCTATTGATACATTTTCAAGGTAAGCTCCAGATGAGATATAAGAGAAGTCAGGAAGTGTCTCTGTGGTAGCTTCTTTCAAAGATAGCACAACCTCTAGCCATTTTTCATCTGAAAAAACAGATCCAGCACTGCTCATCAGGCGAACAAATGCAGCAATGCCTATACCAGCAAGACTCTGATGGGGACGCTTTATGAAACTTGTCAAGAGCGAAAGAACTTTCTTCAGAAGTGGGTTGACAGTGTCATAGAACTTGACAAAAAGGTCTACCACTAACTGAAGGGCCAACGTACATGTCTCGTACATCCAAGCATCTTGATCAAGTTCTGCTGGATCATTTTCCGCATTTTGTCCTTGTGAAGAACCACCAGATGGATCAATAGCATGCCGTACATAGTCAAATATTGGGAAAAGTACTGAATCAAACACCTTCTCCCACAAAGGAAGAGAGAAAAGATGGCCATGGTTTCTTAATGTGTCAAATAACACCTGCAAGGAACTTTTCCTAATTTCAGGTCTAAGGTCGAAGGTAAGTTCAGATAATCCTGCAAGATTTGAAAAGTTGGTTCCACACGTTATTACTAGAAAATAATACGAAGGAAATCAGCAGAAAGGCCCTTGAGCCAAGCGGAGAACATAATTACCTGCTAATAAAGGAAACCAGAAGTGTATATTATCATCCTTATCGACATGGACTACACCTTCCTGCTTTCCATCCTTGGTCAAATGAGGCGAGAGTGCATTGCTGTTTGAAGATGGACTTTCCTTCAGCCTTGAAGAGGATCCAATGTCACCTTCTGCCAGCTTTGCCGCACAGAATCTAAGAAAACCAATTGCGTTGAGGCTTATATCCTTGTTAAACCTACTGTTAGTAAATGCAATGAGACAGTTCACGCAATCAGTGAACGTCGACGACTCAGTCTCAGTAATGTACGGGAAGTAATCTCGCAAAATCTTCTCGATTATTTCAAAGGCCAAGAGTACAATATTTTTGTGATCATCATATGATGCCGTTGCAAAAACCTGAAAATTGTGCACACAACAATCAGTATTACAGAACAAGAATAAAGCTGCTCAAAAGAGCCTCGTATCAAAATCAAGGTACACAGTGGAAAGTAAAGATAATATACCATAAACATGCTCTTCCACCCTGACTTCACATGACTAACACGGGCCAATACCATTTGAGACACACACCTGATGATCAGTTCTCTTATCTCAACAGCTCTACTCTTCCTCATTACAACAACAAAAGGCTTCATAAATTCATTTTGGAAATTGTAGTTCGCCAGTTCTTCTCGCTCCAGGAACTTCATTGCCAGCTGCCGCAATGAGTCCATAGCAAATATTGCAATTGACAGATTTTCAGAGCAGCCAATGGTAACAAAAAATTCAGACAAGACGTGCCATATGCTTGACCAGACAAGCCTGATGCGGTTCATATTGTAATGCCTACAAGAGAAAAAGAAACAATCATATTTCTGTGACTATAAAGTGTAATAAAACATATTGCAATGTGGGTACGTTGTTCATATGAAGTCTTGGATTCCTTACGTGATCTCAACAATCTTAGTCAGACTAAAAACTCGTGGATCAGATGCAGACCGTAATTCCTCCATTGACACCTTACAAAGGGCCTTTACAAAATCAATTATGCCCTCACTATTGAGATTTTGACTTCTCACAAATACACGATTCATTTCAGCCATCCCGACTTGCTCCAAGAGGCTTGTCACCACATTATTCATTTGATCAACACCGGAAGCTTTTCCACCCACACCAGCACTGTCATAAGTACCTCTTTTAGAAGCAGCACCAGCACTCGGTGCCTTCTTTTTCAAACTAGGAATGATCGAGGATTTAGCCTGTTTCGATTTATCAAGGTCTGGCTGTTGCAGTGCAAAGAAAGTGGCATCTGGAGGAGCACCCTCTCCTACAAGATGAAGATTCTCGAAACGAGAAACACAAGTCAATATATGCTCCCATGCTTCTTGCAAGTAATTTCCATCTTCATCTGCAATCAACAGAATTGCCTAGGAGGCAATCCACCATCACAAAAGAAGAATGTGAGAATCATAAAGTGTTTTTTTTTAAATTATGCCCTAAATATATGGCAAACTGTAATTAGCACGCTGGCATATGCTTGTAATAAAAGCGTGCAACAGAGAAGTTCAAATGGCAGACCAAACGAGGCTAAAGGTGAGTTCTCTGAGCAGTAAGTTTTTGACATTTTCTCAGCCAACCGGAATGACGTTGGCAATTGCAAGGATACCAGTTCAAAGAGGATTTCTCTCTGTTGGTTCATAGGACCAAAGAGGACAAGCACAGCTTCATTAAAACTCTAGTTGATAGCGTTTAGTCTGTTATATTTCTGCCTTTGACTTACTTGTGTAAATATGTAACTGTGGTTCTCCCCTTTTTTGTTGGGGTTTTAATATAGAGGCAGTAGGAGCCTTTCCTACTGTCATAAATTTCAAAAAAAAAAATTGCAAGGATACCAAATGTGCAGTGCGCGCAAGAAGCAAATATAGCAGATTTAATACAGATCCTGAGAAACTCTCCTCTAAACATCACATCCAGCTATTAGCCTATTATGATGTACTTTCCGAACATTTACCACGAACCAGCTAAGTCACAAATCAGCAACACCTACCCTTTAAGTCAACCAACATGAAACAAACTTCTGAGTACCATTATTTCCTTTATTGATTTATTCTCCTTTTAGACAATCATCACTAATAACAGAGGCTACTTCTCAGCGGTAGTATACCAGCTGAGCACTGCAGATTCAATATTCACACCAGATATGTAGAACAAACCTTAATGGCTTCAATATTTTTCTGCTTGATATCCGCAGCAGAGTGAAGCGATGTAAACTTGGCAAGGGAAGTAATGAAAGCATCCCTTTGAGTCTTCATCGACATAGCTGCGGTAACATGTATTGCACAGCGAAATCCCTCGAGGCACTGGGATATGACAATCTCATCATCACTCTGGTCAAGTGGGACACTGAAGGCAGCAAGCATAGGAGCCCAGCAAACCTCAACCATGAACTTTAAAATTACAACATCTGTAGCTGGATAAAATACTGACCTAAATCATTCATCAAAAACAAAAATATTATTTGCAATACATAACAACAAAAATAATATAATTGCATACACAAATACGCAACCAAAAACTAAAATGATCAGGTAAACAGTACAACTTAGATTATACTTATTCATCTAGATATCCAGCATAACTTACTCAGACATACGAGCCTTTTCTTTGAATTGCTCCTGCATATGCTTAATGAGATCATCACTTGTCTCCAAAGCTGAACCTCGTTTGCGTATGACAATGTTAAGAATGTTATCCAACCCAAGAATTTTGTTAGAATTTGTTGATTGTTGTTGTTGAGGAACAAAATCGTCTTCTTTCATCTTAATTTCCTTTTTCCAAATCCTTCCATACAAGGATCTCATAAATTCTTCTGGCAGGTCTTTCCCATCATCAATACCACGGTTGTTTCTTATGAAATCTTCTGGTGACATCTGCATCAATTATTACATTACAATAGCATCATAACATGGGTAAAGTGTAGGCTCAAACATAGCTTGAAATATACCTTATTTTTACCATTGGGTTATGTGCATCAGTGTTAAGCATTATGACTGAATAAGCAAGAACATAAGCTGTATCTGCACTGGAAAAGGAATTTGGGTTGCATTTGCAGTACCGTTCTGCAAATTTTTCCATAACGCGATCAATCTTTTGAGCTTCTCCAGGCAACCTAAAACCTTGAAGAAAGGCTCTAATTGCTTCATCAAAATCCATATTTTGAAAATTAAAGGAATCCACATATGCATGCATGACTTTGAGAGATAAATCTTCCCTTTCCCCTAAATAATCACCAATCATAGTCTTGTTCAAGCCAGAAGCACTTTTCAAGAAAGCAGCTATTTCCTCAGCTGACTCCCCAACCTTGTTGGCATTTATTAGGAATTCAATTCCCTTTCTAGGCTTCCGGTTAAACAGAGAGATACCCTCCTGTCATTCATAAATCAATTGACCACATAAGAAAAGGGAAATAAATCAACATATAGTGGAACTGTACTGAGTATATCGAGAAAGAACAGCTGCCACCACATTGCCACGTTCTCATTGAAAAATGCATAAAAGTAACTGAGTGTGGAATGAGATCCCACCTGAAGTTCCATTTTGTAAGCTCGACGCTGCTCCAGAGATGCAGCCTCTGAAACCCCATTCGATAATTCTGAATGTGAATCAGATACTTCACTAGAAGCATCTCCATTGTTCTCTGCCTGAGGAAACTCGTTTCCACCATCATTATCGTTTTGGTCTGATTCAACTTTAGGAGAGTCGGGATCGGGAATACGTAGCTGCTTATTCATCCAATCTCCCATGGATCTCAGGATAGAAACTAAGCATTTCATTGCTTCACTCTTCATTGTAGTATCCTGAGGTGGTACCAATGTGGTAGGGGTACCAGAAGGAGGCCCTTGAGCAGTTTTCAGCAGACCATTGACCATCCTGTTGTCCAAGAAAATGTAACACAACAGATAAAGGGTTTCTGGATGGCATTTAAAAGAATAAAACTTCACTAATACTATAACTACAGCAATGAACAGAGAGTGATGCAGTACCTTTCAAATATGTTCGATGAGTGGACGTCACAGTCGTAATTAATGAAAATGTCAACCAAGATTTGAGAATCAGCACAGAGCTTCTCCAGAAAACGAAGAACTATCATCTTTGCTTGAAAATTTGGTTGTGCAATATTTTCCAAAACTCTCAGAATGATCATGGGAAAAAATACTCCAATCTCTGCCTTCAATCCTGGTCTAAATCTTGAAACCAGGCTGATAAAGATTGAACAAGATAACTGAAAAACAATCATATGTGATGAGGCACAGTTCTTCAAAAGTGACAAGCACAAATACTGCTTGATAGCACCTAGAAACCTGACCAAGTTATAAAATAGTTAAGCCCAAAAGAAGTATATATTCATATAAAAAACATCAAGCGGACTGGCAGTTGGTAAGAAAATGTGGCTATAGCACGGTAAGTATCAAAATACAATTGTACTAGCTGCAACATCATACTGTGTTTCGAGAACTGCTGCTCTACCTGGAAAACTAAATAGTAATATACCTTGGTATGTTTTTTAGATAAAAATATACCTTGGTATGTTAGGCTGGATAATCCGCATGCCCAATATTCATAATGCATATTTAACAAGACTAATATACATTTGTATGTTAGAAAATACTGTGTTGCTACGGACTAAAAATTGCATACTACACATTTAACAAGACTAGTTTAGTTTACTGAATTGAGGGCGTTGCTAACCGCATCCACAAACTTTTAATCATGATGTTTTTGAAGAAAAAAATGTTTTAAGTGGGTGCTGACTGCTGAGCAATCCCATCACAATCTGAACAGATTGTACCGAATTAGACGGTCGGCACGACCTTAAGGCAAAGGGACCATCACTACCAACAGGTTGGCTTACAGGTTTCTGAACTCCAGTTTAATCAGAAATACCAACAATCATAACAGAAACGAACGATCACCGTGACTTTCATGGCCAATGTAACTTAGTTAGAACAGAGTATTTAACCCAAAACCTGCACCTATCTTTATCGTTTATAGTAGCTCAACAAATACAACTTCACTGTCAACCAAATTGGCATTACTTTGAAGAAAAGGACACACTAAACCAACAATTGTCAATGTATGTTATACCCATCATTTTTCCTATGGCACTATTGCTAGCACAGTCACTTCCAAGGAGTCAATGAGGCTGTTGCAGGCAAAGGAGTGTAGGATTTGCTGCCTAGCAAGTAACCTTTATGATCTGGTGCAACCTGGTTAGTCCCAGAAGAGGATCCAGAGAAGTAGTGTGTCCATAGATGTTGTTTTCCCAAGCTTAATCGTGCACATTGATACCCATTTCCAACATTTTTTACTTACTGCATGAACCAATAACAACATAATAGAACTTTCGATACTTCTCCATCAAGTAACTTCAATTGTTGGCACTAGTTCAGTGTTGCTGCTAATTGCTCCCTGCCAAGGCTACATAGAGAGTTACCAGAGGGATGCAAGTGAAGTAAGTATTTGGCCTGTTTTTTCCTGATTTCAATTTAACGTCACGCATGCAATTATGCCATTAGCTGTTCATTTCTGTTCTCAGAACTGGACCATTGATACTCGCTCATGTCAGTATATGTACGAACTTTTTAGCACTATTTGACCAGCCAAATTAGTACCACATCCATTAGTGAGAAGAACAATGGGTCATCAAGAAAACAAGAACATGAAACAAGCAGAAGACAAGGTAATGCAAGCACCAAACACAAGGAGGTAAAAAGTCCAGACAGCAAAGAAAAGGCAAATAAAATCTGGTACCAAAAAACATGCATCTGGAGTGTGAATTATTGTGTCACGCTGGCCTTCACAGCTAAGACCGTGCTTGGATGCCTATATTTTAACCAAATACCCTCGTATAAAGCTCCATATAAAAATCAAGCGAGATCAGTGGAATGTCAGGAAATTTATACGGAGCTGGAAATTTAAAATACATTCCAAGCGGGCCCTAAATGTAAAAAAACTGCAGGTAACGCGATTCAAGCCATGTACCAACTAATACAAGCAGCTGGCAGTAGCAAAGCCAGCTGGCAGCTGTTACATATCTGTCCAGTGTGGTTTCCGAGATTCATCTAACTTTGGATCTCTAGGTTGTTACAGATATTCGAAGCATAACCCTCATTGGCTCATTGCATGAGGGTGCAGCCTTGTTGTCCCATGGAGAACATGAGGTCAGAACTTGTACCCACTAACTGGAAATTTCCATCTCTGCAGTGTGCTATGCTAAGTGAGGTGTCAGCTCATTCAGAAGGGAGTGGAGCACAAAACACGTACCCAATGATGGCCCTCAAGTGTAGTAATCGTGGGATTAATCAAAGGATGCATATAGTGCTGGAGGATTCAAACGTATAGGCCTCCGGGTTAACCCACTGTGTTAAACGCATGGTGACAAAGACTAGATAGGTTCCTATGCATGAATAGGACCTTCCTGGATGGGGACTGGCCGACTGAGCTTTGAAAACTTTGAACCCTATCTCACC
This sequence comes from Poa pratensis, assembly GCA_947311845.1. NCBI lineage: Eukaryota > Viridiplantae > Streptophyta > Magnoliopsida > Poales > Poaceae > Poa > Poa pratensis. The sequence goes on from CAMZMU010000117.1 coordinate 23,649,135, forward strand.
ACACGTCCATTGTTTGTCTTTACAACAATACCATCTCCGAGTATTTTCAACTATTCAAAGATAAAGTGCCACCACCTCCAAGAAGTCACTTTACACTTCTCAATGTTTGGGACCGTTCCATATTTTCAGTAAATTTATTAACAATGCTATGCTTCACCTTCCTAGTGCAACCTAACATCTGTATCAGGGCCAAGGATGATACTGTTGCCAGGAAATGCCATTATCATAATCAACCTCACTGAATTTTTTTTATGTGAGATTGGTCAAGTACAGTACATTTTAATTCAATATCGTAGCAACAAGCATTAACTACACCCTTCTAACTTCTGTAAATTGAAACAAGAATTTGAATAGTGGTTTTTATTAGATTTATTATCCGTGGAGCAACATTAATACAGATTAATCCATGCGTAATCTTTTCAAGAATAGTTGGTTAAAGGAGTAGTATTTAAGTTTTTGCTCAATGCTATAATACAACGAAATTCAGAAGATATGGGGCAAAACAGTAGACAGGGTTTCTGGCAAGGGATATTTGTACCTCTCGCTAGTACGGAAGACAGCCCCAGCATTTTCAAGCAAGATCTTGAGAAGTTCAAGAGCAAGGATCTTCCCCCGCATCACAACCGGATCAGCTGGCGCATCCTTGGGCGGTGTCTTCATTGAGAGCTTACATAATGCCCGGAAAACCAAGAAAGCATCCCTCCGCAGCTTATTCCCAATCTTGACATCAGCATCATCATCCAATGTGGCCACCACTGCCCCCTCCACGCCAAGCTCATCCTTACGTCCCTCAAGAGCCGTCTTGTACATGCTGATCTCCCAGTACTTGGCATCCAGCATGTCCTTATCCGTCGAATCAAGCAAATCTGCGGGATTCGCCCCTTCCTCAGCTGCTGCTGTCGTCTCAAAAGCACCATCATGGGGCACAGCAGTGCCTGCCCCTGCGGATGAAGTTGTCCGCGCTATAGGTGTGAGCGCACCATCAATGTCCCCAATGATCTTCGAGATGAATCCCTGCACGAAGTTGGCATCGGCGGTAGGTGATCCACCTCCTGAAGCAGCTTCAGGCAACTCGATCACTTCAGCCACTACGATGGGCTGCACGGGGATCGTCGACGAGTCCGCCTCCATTCGGCGGAACACGATCACCAGCATCTGCACGAGCGAGGCCTTGGCAGTGGCCTGATTGACGGTGCTGCGGCTCCCCAAGTACATATCGTAGCAGGCACGCACGGCGCGGAGCAGGCAGTCGCCATGGAGGCGCACGGAGGTGGACGTGACAGCCGAGAGGAGGGTCTTGAGGAGGAGAAGCTCAATGTGCTCGTCGTCGAGGTGGAGCGCATTGCAGGCTGCCTCGAGGAGCGTGGCGACGAGCTGCGCCGAGGGTTCGGCGGACGGGTCGGCCTCGCCGTGGATGTAGGAGTGTGCGATCAGCCTGTGGAGTAGCTCGAGCGCGGCCTCGGCGAGCTTGGCGCTGCCGGAGCCGAGCGCGGAGGCGATGGGGGAGAGGAGCAGCTCCGAGTCCTCGAGCGAGAGGCTGCGGAGCGGGCCCGGCTGCCAGGAGGAGGACGTGGGCGTGGAAGGCGAGGTGGGGGTGGGAGGGGCAGCGGTGGACGAGGGGGGCGGGGGCTTTTGGAGGCGGTCGAGGATGGACTTGGCGGTGTGGGAGAGCTTGGAGTGCGCCTTGTTGCGCCACGAGGCGTTCTTCACGAGCTTCTCGAGGAAGGGCACGAAGGCCTCCACGAGGCGCGGGTCGGACTCCGGCGAGGACATCGGCGGCGCCCCGGCGGCGGCGGCCATTATTGGTGGGAGGATCTCGGGTGGCCGCGGCTGTGCCGCGCCGGGTGGATCTGGATCTGCGCGGGGCGGGGGAGGGGAGTGACGCGGTGCTGCTTTGGGTTGGGGGTTTGAGGTGGTTCAGATCGGCGAGTGGGGCGAAGAGGGAGAGATGGTCGCCTACTCGCGTAGATTTTGCCTGGGGAAGCACCGGATGGATTGAGCTTTACAGTCCTTGTCGGGCCGTCTAAGTTGACTTTTTAGACAGGCCGCATTCTCATTTCAGAATAACCATGGGCCAAATTTGGTAGGAAGCCTAGCTTGCAAAACGAGGGCCAGCCCAGCCCATCGGTAAAATTGAATTCTCTGTTGCACTTCACAACCTTGAGAAAAAACATGTACACCTATCTGATTTAGTGCCTCCTTGGATTATAGGGTTAAAAAACACAAAAATGGGAAATCCTTTAAGGCGGAATCCGGAGTCTTTACAATAACAACCCGGGGCACAACCCACAACTGGATTGGAGGCTCCTGAATGGCTACAAGTGACCACAAAAGGTCTCAACCACCACAATGGCGTCTAGGGTCCAAAGACCCAAGAGTAACAAGGTCACGAACTTTCAACTTCCACAAATCCTCGTGGAGAGCACAAACCGATGCACGATGCAATGGCAAAAGCACAAATGCTCAAATCCTTCACTCTCAAATCTCACCAAAAGCAACTAATGCTTGTGGGGGGAGAAGAGAGGAAGAACAAAGAAGAACTCAACAAATGGAACTCCAAGATCTAGATCAAGAGACTTCCCCTCACTTAGAGGAGAGATGGATTGGTGGAAATGTAGATCTAGATCTCCTCTCACTTTCCCTCAAAGATATGCAAGAATCATGGGAGGGATTGAGAGGCAGGCAAGCTTTTCCAATGGTCAACAATGGAGGAGAGAGAGGGGAAAAACGAGCTCAAGAAGTTAGGGAACCATTGGAGAAGAAAGTCCCTAAAATACGTCCCTTGAAAATATGCTCGTTTGAAGACGTACAGGGAGGCCGGCCTCACGCGCACTGCCCAGAGTCTTCAGAGGGGCCGGCCTCAGGCCGGCCACCCATCCGATGCACCCGGCCTAGGACCCGGCCTAGGTCGGCCTGGAGGCCGGCAGGGTGCCCGACGCGCCCGGCCTTGAGCCCGGCCTAGGGCCCGGCCAGGCCGGCCAACCAGAAACAGAAAGAGATCTTCATTGACCTCTAACTTTTGCAAGAAAACTCCAAATGGGATGAAACCAATTTTGTTGGAAAGATAGCGACCCATGGGAAGGTGTGGAACATTCCTCAAGGATAAACAGATAATATTTCCAACACGAAAACTCAACAAGTTTTTTCATCCGGACTCCGTTTTATATGATCTTGGGCTTCTTTTGAAGATAATCACAAGCTCTACAAGATCATCCATATACACATCATAGTCTATCATGTGAGGAGGAGAACACAAGAGGAAAGTTTGACCTCTCTACAAAATACGAACCGGTAAAATCTCCAACATCAAAAACATCACAAGATATTCAAATGAAATCCATTTTTGATGAACTAGAGTTTAGTATGGAAATGAACACAAGCTCTAAATTCTCACATGGATAACAGCCAAATAAGAACCAAGAAAGATGATATGCCAAATATGCAAAGGTTTGAGCTCTCCACAAAGATGCGATCAAGTTACTCACTTGAGAGCCCCTCTTGATAGTACGCCGTCTATCCTATAACCCGGTCTCCGAACTAACAACATGAGACCGGTAAAATAGAAACCCTATCAAGATCATACCTTTTCCTTGAGCATTCCACTTGAGCTAGATGATGACGATCTTGTCTCCCTCAAGTTGGAACACCTTTCTTGATTGTGCTTGCTAGCACATGCTTGATGAAGACTTCTCCAAATGCTCACCCATACTCCATTATGGGAGAGCCTCGCTAAGCTCTGTTTCACAAATATGATGTCTTAAATCGTTCAAGACATACTTGCAATATGCTCAACTCTACACATGACCATTCTTCATATAAACCCTTGAATAGAGCATTGATCATCATGTAATCTTCTAGAGTCCAACACATGAACTCCAATCTTCTCCAAATGGACAAGATCTACAAGAATATCTCAATGCAAACATTAGTCCATAAGGATTGTCATTAATTACCAAAACCACGCATGGGGCAACACATGCACTTTCAGAAAGGCTAGAAGATCTAAAATAGTGAATTCTTTCGTGGGAAGAATGTAGCACCAAGGACGATGCTATGCTAAGAACATCTAATGCTGCAGATCTGCTCGAGCCTATGCATCAATAAACAAAATCAAAAACAAATTGAATTTAGACAAACCAAAACAAATGGGTACCTACGCCGCGAGACAACTCTTGTTAGAAAATCAGACCACACATTAGACTGTTGGCGACACCAAATCTAGCTTGTCGTCAGGGCCAACATTTGTGCATACATTTGCATGTGTTATCCCCAAAGTCTAATCTAATATATATCATCACCGATGTGACATTTCGATCGGTCACGGTCTTACTTAAAAATGTAATTTATGTGGTGCGGGAAAATTCACAATAGCTTTTGTCTTTTACAAGTATATCTTGATCCTTCACGTAGTGGCCGCCGGCTAGCAACTTTTTTTCTTGATAATCATTATTGTTCACCTTGATGACGACTTCAACGGTTAGCTTGTGCACTTCGGGAGAGGCGGACATCCGGGTGACGACTCAGGAGCCTGCCATGCATTACACATCCGGTTGGTTGATTTGGTCATGAGCTTGTGTTGAACTCGGGCCACCATGGGCCATTTGGGCTACCACTTTTAACTTGGTCCACCCTGGGCTTGCTAGGACTTCTCTTGATATTGGGCCTATCCCATGGGCATCCCGTTGTCAGGGCCTAGGTTTTGTGGGTCCTTGTGCAGGGGTTCAACTTGCACTAGTAGGGAAACCCTATATAGGTAAGTGGACACTCTGTGGCGCACCCTTAATTGGTGCGCCACAGAAATATTTCTGTCGCGCATGGTTCTCCGTGCGCCACAGAAATCTTTCCCTTTCTGTGGCGCATTCGTTGCCCATGCGCCACAGAAAGCCAGAATTCTGTGGCGCATGGGTGCGCCACAGAAAATGTGTGGGTCCCACGTCCAATGATTGGGCCAGATCCATCTAGGAACTTTCTGTGGCGCACTGCCCACGGTGCGCCACAGAAAGCTCTCTTTCTGTGGCGCACCTAGCCCGTGCGCCACATAAATTCATCTTTCTGTGGCGCACCGAGATCCGTGCGCCACAGAATATTGGCCCAGATCTACAAAAAGGTGGCAGCCCCACTTTCCCCATGTGCCCTTCTCCACTCTCCCATCTAGCTCGAGTTCCTCCTCTCTCCCATGCCATTTTGACCATCCTATTCTCCATTATTTGTTGTTAAACCTAATTTGTTTGCTATATAATTGGTGAAGGCTTGGGAAGAGCCTTCATATATACTCTCCTCCTCTCTTTTTGTCCACTATTTTCTCTCCATCACCACACACTCTCTCTCATCGATCACGGTCACGTCTCGGGAACGGATCTAGATCTACTAGGTGGGTATTGTTGGATGGATGTTTGTTAAAGGCATGAGAAACTTGTCGGCGGGCGATTGTGTGTGTGGTTTGCATGAAGCAAACTATTGTTGAACGGATCTATGCATGAAACTTGTGTGTGTGGTTTGCATGAATCTTTGCATGTTGTTGCTTGCGCCGGCGTGGTGCATGGATGTTTGCCGAAATGTTGATTCATTTCCATTTCGGTAAATTTTTGCACCACCCATATGTCCTACTTTTAGGGGAAGTCATGCCGAATTTTTTTCGTCGAACATTTCCGACTTTCTGACTTCCCGCATGAGAAGCTTGTATGTGTGTGTGCATGTTGCGGTTAATTAATTCTAATTAATAACACATACTCTATATGTATACCGCGTAGGCGTCCATGGTCATCAAGATGAGCTCCAGTCGAATCAACAACTACAAGGAAGAAGCGAAGGCGGAAATGAGTCGGTGCAACGGGCGCCAGATACGATGTCCGAGTCAAAGTTGCAAACTTGTGAGATGGATCGACCCTGATTCCGGACAATTGGAGGAACACCTACTCAGGCGCGGTTTCATGCAAGGCTTCAACCAAGCGCCGACAGCAAATGTTGCGCCTGAAGACGAGGGCGGGCAAGATGATCGTGACGAAGGAGATGCCGACGGACATGGTCACGATGAAGGAGTAAGATGGTGGTGGAGAAGACGCGAACACGCCGCAGAGCTCGCTAATGTCGGTCTTGATGGAGTCTCATGTTCAAGAACTGCTCCTCAAGGAGGCGAGCACCGTTAGAGAGAAAGCCAAGCTGGCGCAAATGGAGATAGACGGGAGGACTCCGTTGTATCCTGGGTGCCGGTGATGCATGTAAAATGCATACATGAACTTTGCACTTTAATTGCTTATATTCCAATCATATTTGCATCATATAAGGGTTATATCAATGTTTTATAATGATTTTTGGGAATATTCATTTATTTCCTATTTTTATGGAATTAACCCTGCACAGGCAGAAAACCCCGTTTTCTTATTTTAATGTTTCAGGGACCCAAACGTCAACGAAATCACCTGGAAATTTACGGGCGTCAATATTTGGAAGGAAGAAGACATGTGGGTGAAGGAAGCGAACAAACGGAGGTCCGAGGACCAAAAGGGGGTGGCCCACGCGGCCAGGTACTGTAGCCGCGTGGGACCCACCCGTTTGGCCCTCGTGGCTCCGTTGCCTTCGATCTTTTCTCCACCGACATCGTCTTGACCTAAAAACGCCTGTAAAAATTGTCCCCCGACGTTCTCTGGAAGGGGCGTCGCACAAACACAGAAACACCGAAACGGAGATCAGGAGCTGTAGATTGGAGGGGGAAAACTCCGGCGGGGCGCTGCCGGGGTGGTCTCCACCTTCTCCAACGAATTCTCCGCCGTCTCCATGATGAAGGGGGAGTAGTCCACCCCCTGGATTTGGGTTTGTGGTGGTAACTTATGTATCTCTCCTCTCTTTGAGCTTCACTAATTAGTACCGTATGAGCTGCTGAACATGATTACAGTCATCTATGTAATTCCCATGGTGGATATTGTGATGTGAGATAATATTTGTTATGCATTTACTGTTGTGTTGGATCTTTTATGACTTGTCATACTTTGGAGATATTCTATGATGCATGTGATGGTTTGATTTATGCATAATGCCTTGTTTATCTTTATCATGAGGTGATTGACACCACCAAGTGTAGATAGATGAGAGAGATGTGGTCACACACACGAAATATAAATCATTGCACTAGTGTTTAGAATATTATCCATTATGAAGTATGATGTATGTGGGTACTGGGTGGCCAATGTGACAGAAGGCATAGGTATTGAGTGACACAGTACCGTCCAACATCCTTTATCTGGGGGTAAAAAGGGAGAAGTATGATGTGGGTGTGACAGCAACCACGCTAGCCTTACGAGGGTGACACCAGCAACACAAATGGGTATTTCTTTCAACTATGTGTTTTAGGACATGTAGCCGTTATAAAAGCTACCATTAAAACATGACAATTATGTGTACTTTATCTATAACATGATAATCACCATAGATGAGAGAGAGAGGATTAAGTGAACCCATGAACCCATGTCCATTGTTCCTATAAGAGAAAACCTTTGTCTTGTCCTCTTGCATTGAAGAGGATTGGGACACTTTTACATTCTTGCTTGGCTACATTAAACTTCCATCCATCAAATCAACCACCTTGCTCCTTAAACTTGTTTAGTGCATAATCAACTAAAACTTGTGACACTTTAGTTGTAGGGAATAAATAACTTTTTCTTCTTGCTCCTGCGGATCGATACCTTACTTCCACATTGAGAGGTGCTATAGTGATCCCCTGCTCTTGGGGGTAATCAGCCGGCCACAGGATACGCGCTTGCAAGTAATGCTTGATGCTCTGGAGATGAAGTCAGGAAACAAATGGACCGACGCGAGCTTCAACAAGAGCATGCAATTCTTCCACGAGCGTCTTCCCGAGGGGAACACATTGCCAACAAGTATCGAGGAGGCCAAGAAAGTCGTGTGCCCTCTTGACCTACCGCACGTTAAATACCACGCCTGCATCAATGATTGCACAATTTATCGGGGCGAGTACGAGGACAGAACCACATGTCCGGTGTGCGGCCAAGGACGGTACAAGAGCCGTGGGAAGAAAGTTCCTCGAAAAGTGGTATGGTACTTTCCTATCACTCCCCGTCTGCAGCGGTACTTCGTGGACCCTAAGGACGCAAATCTCATGCAATGGCACGCGGAAAGGGAGAAGCCCGAAGAAGATCCGGAGAAGGGCAGGATCCTTACACACCCTTCAGACGCTAGCCAGTGGCAAGAGTTGGACGCCGTCGGAAATTTCGGAGGCGACGCAAGAAACGTCAGGCTCGGTATGAGCACCGATGGACTCAATCCGTTCGGCAACCAGAGTAGCACGCATAGCACCTGGCCCGTGTTTGTATGGCCTTACAACCTTCCCCAGTGGTTGTGCACGAAGCAAAGGTACGTACACATGAGCATTCTCATTCAGGGGCCGAAACAAGCAGGTGTCCACATACATCTGTATCTCGCGCTGTTGAAAGAGGAGTTAGCCACGTTGTGGGAGACGCCAGCCCGTACGTGGGATGCCTCGACATGAGAGCCGCGTTGCTCACGACGGTGTAGGACTATCCTGGTTGCTCATATGTATCGGCCCAGGTAGGCCACGGATTCTGCGCATGTGTTAGGTGCATGGATAAGACCCCGCATCTCCAGCTACCAAGGAATCCCGGGTCTTCGAAAACCGTTTACCCAGGGGCTCGAAGGTGGCTTCACATGGATCACCCGTGGAGAAAACGCGGTGAACTGTTCAATGGTAAGGACGAGATCGAAGGAGCCCCGAGCCCGAGGAGCGGCACAGAAATCGACGAGCTGTTGAAAAATTGGGAGGAGTGCCCCGCGTCGGGAAAGAAACGACCGAAGGTAGATCCGCTGCTGGGTGTATGGAAAGCGAGGCCTGTTTTCCACGACTTGGAGTACTGGAAGGTCCTTAAGACGCCACATAGCCTCGATATGATGCACATTACGAAGAATGTCACCGAGGCTCTGCTTGGCACTCTTTCCAACATGCCGGAAAAGTCCAAGGATGGGACGAAAGCAAGATACGATCTGAAATGGCTTGGTGTCAGGAAAGATCTTCAGATCCCCGATAGTGATGACGATGATGATGATGATGATCAGACGGAAGGGACTCAAGGTCGCCGCAAAAGGGTAAAGAAGAACACTGTGGTGCTTCCCGCTACGTGCTTCACTATGAGTCCGGAGGAGCTCGAGCAATTCTACAGGTGTCTCCTAGGAGTCAAATTTCCTCATGGTTACGCGGGGCTGATAAGCAGATATCTGGACGGAATGAAGAAGAGGTTTAGCGGATGAAGTCTCACGACTGTCACGTGCTGTTGACGCAGATACTTCCCGTTGCGATTCGAGGGATAATGGACGAGCACGTCCGTGATACGCTGCTTGCCCTTTGCAATTTTTTCGACGTCATCAACAGGAAGTCGATCGGCGTGAAGCAGCTCGACAGGCTACAGGAAGAGATCGTGCGGATACTATGCGAGCTCGAGATTTACTTCCCGCCAGCATTCTTTGATATCTGCGTGCATCTCCTTCTCCATGTCGTTGATGACATCAGGCAGCTCGGGCCAACGTTCATGCACTACATGATGCTGTTCGAAAGGATGAACGGTGTCATGAAAGGATACGTTCGCAACAGGGCCCGTCCAGACGCAAGCATGGCCAAGGGCTTTCTAACCTACGAGTGCATCTCCTTCTGCCAGAATTATCTAAGCACCGAGAACCAGCATGTTGGTCTGCCCAGGAGGAAACACTTCGGCAGGCTCCAGGGATATGGTCACCGAGACGGCACCAGCTCAATCTTTGTCAGCATGCAGGGTCAAAAGGACGACTTCGACAGGGCTCACCGGGTCGCGCTACAACACTTACAATTGATCGAAACTTGGGTGGAAGAGCACAAATGCTTACTCGAGCAACATTACATCAACCTGGGCCGGCCGAGGAAGAAGGGAGACGTAACCAGAGAGCACAACTCCAGCTTCACGCGTTGGTTCAAGCAAAAGCAACTGGAGCTAGCAAAGAGCAAAACGCCATCTACGGAAGATGAAAGACTCATATTCTCCTTATCACGGGGTCCCTCGCACAACGTAAAGACCTATCAGGCGTACGACATCAACGGCTACAGATTCTACACCGAGGAAAAGGACAAGAATAGCGAATATCAAAACTCAGGAGTAACTATGCTATCCTACGGCGATGACGAGGCTACTGTCAAGCAAAGATACTTCGGAAGGATTGAGGAGATATGGGACCTCAACTACTGTGGAGAGTCGGTGCCAATGTTCCGTGTGAGATGGGCCAAGGACGTCGTCAAAGAAGGCCGGTATTTCACCACCATGGTAATACCCGATGCCAAATCGAAGAACGCCTCCGCGAAAAATGAGCCATGGGTACTCGCTAGCCAAGTTGAGCAATGCTTCTTCATTACCGACCCGTCAAAGCCTAGCCGTGTTGTCGTGAGGAGGGGCAAGAGGAGCATCATCGGAATGGAAGGAGACGCCACCGAGGAAGAATTGGACAACGAACCAAAGATCGAGGAGGAATTCGACAAGTTCTTTGACATGCCTACTACTAGTACACAAAGAAGGAAGACCTCCCTACCTACCAAAGGTTGTCCGTTCACGCGAAGAAATCTCAAGGTGACCGGCCTAAAGTTTTCAACCGCGAAGAAGGGAAAGATGAGAATCTAGCTCGCGGAACCGAGACGAAGAAGAGACTTTTTTGGTGTATTTAATTTGTGTGTGTGTGTGTGTGTGTGAGACAATGCAAGAGTTATGTATTCAATGAACTAAATATGTATGACATTGTGTGTGAGACAATGCAAGAGTTATGTATTCAATGAACTAAATATGTATGAGACATATTGTGTGTATTTTTTGAACCAAATTTAACCAAAAATATTTGTAAGAAAAAAAGTTCAGCAAAAATTGAGACAGCCAGGATTCGAACCTGGCTGTCCATGTTAGTTCAGTACTGTTGAAACCAATAGGATGATGTAGTGTTAGTGTCAAGTAACAGCAGCACTGCCTTTTGACCTGTTAGCCCAGGACATTCTGTGGCGCACCACCTAGCGGATGCGCCACAGAATCTTAACTTTCTGTGGCGCATCCCTCCGCAGGTGCGCCACAGAATCCTCACTTTCTGTGGCGTATCGCCTGGATGGTGCGCCACAAAATTCTTGCGCCTGCACTTACATGTGGGGCCACCCTGCGCTGCCCCTTTCTTCCCCCAAATTTCACTAAGTCCTAACTTCCCGCGCCCTCGCCTCGCGATGACCCCTCACCGCCGGCAGCCCACCACGCTCCACCGCGCTTGACCCGCCCGCCACCGACGGCCAGGAGGACCTCCACCGCCACCCGCACCGGCGCCGCCCGTGCTCGACGCTCCCGTGGTCGCCTCGCTCGTGCTCGACGCGCCCGTGGCCGCCTCGCCGTGCCCGTGCCACGGACCGGCCGTCGTCGACGCAGCGCGAGGACCTCGGCGCCGGCTTAACCTCCCCTGCGCCCCGGCCGTCCTCGACCTCCCCTCCCTCCCCCCCTCCCCGAGGTATGCTTCCCCCCTCTCTCCCTCCTCCCCTACCGAACCTGCACTCAATGTGTTCGACACAATTCCTAGCTAGGAATTGGTGCGATTTAAAAATTTCTAGCCTAGTGTTAGGTTGCTGCTAGGTTAGTGTTTGGGTTGCTGCTAGGTTAGTGTTAGGTTAGTACAAGAAAAAAATTGTAGATGAAAAATTGGAGATGAAAAAATTGCTAAGTGTGTTGATGTGGTCACTGTTTGAACATAGCTTTAAAACTGACTTGAATAAAGGTGTTCTGGTTGTTCTACCTGAACTTGAACATACACTATGACGGTTGTCGTGGTGGGATCACGGCAGATGCCATAGGTATGGCTAAGATGGGGCCGAATGATCGTTGGGGGAATCCAGAGAGGGTTTATGCACTCAAGAAGTGCACAAGCAAGAACACGCAAGAAACCGCAAGAGCATGAACTAGAAACCAAGAAACCAAGAACACAAAGCACACCACGATGTACCCTGCTTCGGGGCCCTCTTGTGGAGGTAACACCCCTACTGCAGCACTATCCTACTTGGTGTATATCTCAAGGTGACAAGTACAAGCCGCTCCTCGAGCTGTGTGATGATACAATGGTGAGAACTTGAGGTAGAAGATGAAGCTATAAGGGAGGAAAAAGGAACTCCGAGCTTGATCCGAGGTGTCTCCAGGGATTCCGAGGTTCCTCTCTCTCTTGATCCCTTGATCTGTCTCTCTCTTCGTCCGTCCCCCACGCAGGAGGGGTTGAAGCCCATTATATAGGCCAGCCGAGTTACCGTTGTGCCCCTTGCTGAACACTGTTGCCATGCCTCTGCTTTGGTCATCATCGTACTCCTGTCAGGGACAAGACATGGCATGCCCATCTCCTGCTGCATAACGGCAGAGCTAGCATGTCTCCTCTGACAGAGACAGGACGTGGCCTGGCTAAGCTACCTCGTAGCCTTTTCCCAGATCTCGCGTGGTCAGCGGTCAGAGGCATGCAGCCCCGTGGAATCCGGAGCACGCCTCTGCCAGGCGCCGCGCGTGTCAGACGCTCTAGTACCAGGTAGGAAGTGACAGGAGCATTGACTCCTGCCCGACCTACGGCTTCTTGCCTTGGTTAGCCCGGCACGGATGTGTCGGGCTCCTTACCTCGGGTCTTGCGCTCAAGATCTGACCAGGTCGGACCTTACTTCCTTCAAATAACTTCTCCTGCACTCACAATACAATCATGGCACCGAGGTAGTTAGGTCGGCTGATCATAGCTCGGATTATGAACCTCGGCCCATGCCAACGGGATACCTCGGACCCTCTGGGCCAAGACAGGTCGGCCTTTGTATTCTCCAGGTCAAGATGAAGCTCGGACACTCCCAGGCCCGAAAGGTCGGCCCTTTCCGTACCTCGGCACCTCTTTAAACTCAACTCATGCCAAGCCTTGACCCTACCCGGGGGTGGCCCCCCGACATTAGTCCCCGAAGCTGGTGCGGTCCTACGACCTCGGATGGAGGGCCGTAGCAGGTTCAAAAATAAACAAGGCACCACCTCTAAATCCGACCTCAAATATAGCTCTGCCGAGGTACTTCCCAGACCATAATCTAATCCGAGGTTGATCTGCAATCTGACTTTCCGAGCTATTTGACTCAGCACAATCTTGCCTCAGATTTTCCGAGGCACGTGGCGAAGAATCTCTGCCCGGACCTCGAAATCCGGACCTTTGAAAGACAGGTCCTGACCACACGCCGCCTTCGTCAGCCGGACCCACCAAACAGTGCACATGCGCACTCAAGTGCTTGACCAATTTGACCGCCCACGACCCCTCGGTTTTCGCGCTGACTAGCACAGAAGATCCGGCGCTGGCGGTTGCCATCCTGTGACCCACGATGTGGCCGATCGTGCGGCCACAAACCGCGCAACCGCTCCTCTGCCCGCACACGATCCCACGTCCCCGGTAACCGCGCGGTAGTGCGCAGTTACCGCACGCGGTTATAAATAGGGGCCCAGGGGGAACTTCCTCTTCTTCCCCCTTCACTCGCCGCTTCGCCTCCACTGCAACCAGCGCCGCCGTCGAGCACTCGCCGCTGCGACCTCGCCGTCTCGAAGCTTCTCGCCGGAAACGCGCACCGCGCCTTGCGCCGCCACTCCGCCGTCGATCCTTCGCGCCACCATCGACTCGCCATCAAGCCTCGATCTTCGAGTTCTTCACCGGTGAGTTCTTCGTTTCCCCTCCATGCCATGAACGTGTTCATCCTTAACGATGAACTCGATGACCTTGATGAATCCGATGAACTTGATGAACTCGATGATCCACTCTCGCATTCTTTTAGCACTTTTAGATCTCACCTAGACTCGTTTTAGATACATCCGTAGCACTATCCTCTTAGTTTTGCCCCTTGACGAACTCGAATTTACTTTCCTTTTTAGCTCATCGGTAGATCTTTGCTAGTATCTCGCAATGGTAGAAACGTGTTTCCCGCCTAAATCCTTTAGCCCGGTATCCCGAATGATCCGAGGTATTTACCCCGGCTATCCTGAATTGTCCGAGGTACTTACCCCGGTTGAACCTCCCTCTTCTGCAGGAAAGCGTCCACATGTCTTCTGCCCCGGATCACGCCGAGGAAGGAGCACCTGGAGAACGAGGTAGCTGGGAGGGATCCGATGTCACGGAGGCCGACATTAAGTGGCTCCGAGATTCACGGCGGATCCCGGCCAATCTCATCTGCCGGGTTCCGAAGAAAGAAGATATCGAACCCGACGTGGAATCCGGGGAGCGGGTCGTCTTCCTGGATCACTTCGAACGTGGTTTCGGACTCCCGGCCGGGAAATTCTTCCGGGACTTCTTGGACACCTTTGGGCTACAACCACACCACTTGCCCGCCAATGCCATCCTCCAACTCTCGGCCTACGCAACTTTTTCCGAGGGTTACCTCGGATTATGGCCTAGCATCGAGTCATGGGCCAAGTACTTCCAGCTCAAGAAACAAAGTGTCCCGAACAAGAAGGTCGTGGACAAGGAGATGACCGCTTGCGGGGCGGCCTCGATTTCGCCTCGGCGATCCTCTGAGTTTCCTCGGATTCAGGGCCTGGACTCCTGCCGAAATGGCAACGCTCCTTCTTCTATGTGAAGAACCCGGGGAAGACCTCATCAACTTGCCGGAGTTCACCATCGGAACCCCCGCTGCCCAACTCAACTGGGATTATGAGCCCGAGCTGACGCCCCGAGGTTTACTGATTCATCAAACCATGATGTCACTCCAGGAGAAAGGTTGGGGAGCAGATGACATCTTGCGCACCATGATCACCCGCCGAGTTAACCCTTACAAGCGCGGGCCCATAAGATCTGCCACATGAGTGGCCGCTACGATCCCACTCGGAACAGCACTCATGAACTCAGCGACTCCGAAGTAAAGAGGCGCATCCGGGCCATCGCCAAGACCACCATGCCCGATAAGTGGAAATGGGGTGTCAAGCCCTATGACCGAGATCACCTTCCAGCCAAGTAAGTGTACCTTACCCGGCGTATAATATTCCTCGGTTTCATTTTCACCCCGACATTGTATTGATTCTTGTGCTAACTCGGTTTTACTTCGCCACCTCTGCAGAAGTTCACTCGACAGGAAGTCGAGGATGGCCCCATTTCTTCTAAGGAGTGGACTCCCGACCTGCCTATTCCGGTCGCCGCCGAGGCTGAAGATCCGGACCATGAGGATCACCTCCCTATTCCCAAGGCCACCTCGGGTAAGACTCGCGATTGCCCATCGCACCGCCCACCAGTTCGATCGTCCATCCAGGATTGGCCCGATGATGACGATTGCCAAATTCTGGAACCTATCAATGTTATTCCAATTTCCTATGCTCCTCCGACATATAAGAACTTTCATCCAGCGTCTGCAGCCTCCCGGAAGCGCTCAGGACCCGGTACCTCGGATGCCGAGGCTTCTAAGACCTCGGAGACTGCAGCGCCCAAAGCCAAGCGTGCCAAGAAGACCTCGGCGAGGCACAAGAAACGAGGCCCCGTGGAGGAAGATGCGTAAGTCACCTTGCTCCTTTTTACCTCTCACGCTGTTCCGAGGTTAAGCTTTTTATATCTAACTTAATCTTTCTTTTTCGTCTAGCCCGGCTCGGCAGATCAAACAGAGCCACAGCTCGATACATTCACCACTGCCTCCAGTGGTTGAATCTAAGACAACCGAGGCCGAGGTTAACCTCGGCAGCCCCGCCAGAGCCTCTCCTCCAGAACAGTCCGTTGATATCCACAGCCCGGAGAGGACCATCTCCTCCCCGGGCGTGTCGCCTCCCCGAACTTCCACCGCCGAGCTCTGACTCAGGCCTGGGACACTCTGCTCCCGCCGAGATCAGACTCCTCCGCGTCCTCAGAAGGATGCGGAGACAGATCGCGCCAAGACTCCGGCTAAGACCGTGCTGGAGCCTCGGCTCTCCCCCAAGTCTCAAGCTGCGCGCAACCAGCAGCAACAGCAGCAGAAGAAGCAACAACAACAACGACTGCAGAAGCAAAAGCTTCAGCAGCAGCAGAAAGATTCAGCTCAAATGTTGAGCCCCCCAAACAGCCACAGCAAACTCCGATGCCGCCACCGCCACCGGGACCCAAGGCTGCGAGCACCCAACTGGTGCCGCATGTCCCTGCGCCGAAGTCCACCTTGACCAAGACCGCGCCTTCGAGCTCTCAGGTCGCCACCTCCCGAGCTCTTTTCGCTGCTACCATCCAGCCGAACATCAGCAGCTGGGAGGTCGGGCAACTCCGGACCAAGAGCGGGAACAGCTTAGGCTCGGAGAAGCATTACGACATGGACTGGAACTCGGCTGACACTGCCGAGGTCTCCTCTAATCCGACCTCTGAGCATCCAGCTGGACCTAGCGCCGTGCTCCAGTCCATTTACAACATGCAGACTGCGGTCCTTGATTGCAGCAAGAAGGCATCGGTAAGTTTCTTTACGCAACTCTCTTTCTTCCTTTGAAACCAAATGACAAACATACACTATTCCCAGTCCCCGAGATTCGGGTTGAGCAATTGACACTCCACCGAGTTAAAATTGCTCGGCTTGAATCTCAAAAACTTGTCATTTCTCCAATGCTGAGTCCCCGAGGCCAACCGAGTCCCCGGGACTCAATTGGGCCTCGGGTGCTAAAAAGACCTCGGATTTCTTCGAAATGTAAATCTTCAATATTCGTGTCAAATCTCTTTCCGCCGAACTGATCTCTCTATTTTTTCAGGAGTGCAACAATGCTCGGACCAAAATCTTCAAGAACCTCCTGCTGGATCACAACACACTGAAGAAGTCTCACCGGACTCTTCTATCAGCAAAGGAGCAGAGCGACAAAGATTATGCCTCCAAGTTGAAGACAGCCGAAGATGAAATAGCTCGGCTGCAACAAGAGCTGAACCGGGCTAATGAAGCCAAAGCTGCTGTGGAGGACGCTATGAAGGTCAAAGACCAGGCCACCGAACAGCAGAAAGAAATTGCCAAGACCCTGGAGAACCGCGCCACCTCGGCCGAAACCGAACTGATCGCTCTCCGAGCTATATCGAAAAGTTGGTTGTCCGAGCTCACTCGGATTAATCACCAAATGGATAGTAAGTTTCCTTTCTCCTTTTCCTTATTTTCCGCCGACCTACACCCCGTGCCACCGTATGTCTTAATTCAGCGACAGCCTTTTTGTCTTCTTCAGAGCATTTTGAGCACTCCAAGGACAAAGCTGTCCGAGAAGTTCTAGCAGCTCGGGCAAAGAGGGCTGAGACAGAAACCCTCGGCGAAAGCTGGGATATCCAGGACCACCTCGTCGCCCTTAATGCTCGGATCAGGCCGCTCAGGGCCATTGGAACTAAACTGGTAGATGCTGCCATCCAGGTCCATCGTGCCCTCTGGCCCAAGGTTAAGACTCCCACTTGCATCGACGAGCTCGCCACGAAGCTAAAAGGAGCCGAGGCTAGACTTCGGGAGTGGAGATGCTCATCAGCTCGGGCTGGAGCGGACAAGGCCCTGGTGTTCGTGCTGTCTTGGTATGAATCTATCGAGATCCACACGGTTACCTCCCTGCGCAAGGGCTCTCCTTGGAACACCACTCCTGATGGCATTGAGAAACGCCAAGCAGCAGCCGACCTCTTTGCTAGTTATGCAAACACCCGGACCTTCGATGACGGGCGCCTCTATTCTGAGGATGAAGAGAGCTCGGACGAGGAAGAAGAGTCCGGTGAAGAAGCTGCTGAAGGAACTGGTGAAGAAGGCTCTGACGGCGAGGAATTGACTTCGACGAGCCTCAGAGCTCCAAGGGCAAGGCCGGCCAAACAACCGAGGTGGCTGAAGATTCTGATGATGACTTCAACTTCGACGAACCTCCGAACCCCAAGGGCAAGTCCGGCAAAGCCGTAGCCACCGAGGTGATCTCCCCCGACGTGACGGACACCCCGGCATCCACTCCAACAACCGAGGTTGCTTCCGCGACCAAGGTTGTTCCTGCGCCCGAGGTTCCTCCTCCCGAGACTTCGGCTCCGAGGCTTCTTCCAGCGAGATTCCCACTACCACAACTTCGGCGACCGAGGTCTCTGGTTCCGAGGCCTGAACTTGTCTCAAGAAAAACATTAAATCCCGGTATGCCGGGTTCAGATGTAATAGACCTTAAGTAGTTTGCCTTGCTACCAGTACTATTATCTTGCTATCCGAACCATGCTTTTCTAAAATTTATGCCGAACCCTTTTGGAACGAGTCCCCGAGTTCACTTTCGTGTTTACTATACTTGGCATTCTTTGCTCTTGTCTACCATTTTGGCGTTCGACAGTCGAGTCACAAGATTGTTGTTTATAGCATACAGTACTTAGCAAATGCCGAGGTGTGTTTCAAAATCATCCGACATAAATGAAAGGTAAAGACAGGGGTTAGTAAACGACACATGCCGAACTATATTTTTGGACCGAGTCCCCGAGTCCATTTTCATGTTTCCCACGTTTTTTCATCTTTGCTCTTGACTACCATTTCGGCGTTCGTCAGTCGAGTCACAAGATTAGTTACACAGCATACATTACTTGAAGTTTGAGACGAGGTTCAAAATAGTTCGGCATATGAACGAAATTGACAAACAGAAATAAAACACAAGCACATGAGCGAGGCAGTCCCCGAGCTTCAACCTCGGAGTGCCGACATTTCATTAAGGATTAACCGAGGTACATACATTGCGCCCTTCATGAGTAGAAAGGTCGGAGTAGAGCTACATTCCATGGTCGCTTGACCTCTGATCCGGGGTTGTCCAGCCCATCTTTCCTTGGTTCCTGCGCATCTATAAGATAGTACGAATCATTGAGCAGAGCTCGGCTCACAATGAACGGTCCCTCCCATGGAGGTGACAACTTGTGCCGACCTTTCTTGCGCTGCACCAGCCTCAGCACCAAATCTCCCTCGTGAAACACACGAGGGTTGACACTCCGGCTATGATAACGTCGGAGACCTTGTTGGTATATTGCTGACCGAGATGAGGCCAATTCTCTAGCTTCCTCAAGCAGATCTACTGCATCCTCCCGAGCCTCTTTTGCCTCGGCTTCAGTGTACATTGCCACTCTGGGCGCATCATATTCGATGTCAGTGGGTAGCATAGCTTCTGCCCCATAGACCATAAAAAATGGCGTATAGCCAGTTGATCGATTTGGCGTGGTCCTTAGACCCCACAGTACTGCTGGTATCTCATCTATCCAACACCCCGGCGTTTTCAGCAGTGGTTCAATGAGCCGAGCCTTGATGCCGGCCAACACTAGAGCATTTGATCTTTCCACTTGTCCATTAGACTCCGGATGTGCCACCGAGGCTATGTCCAGCCGGATTCCCTTGTCATGCAAAACCGAGCAAATTCTCCAACAGCAAAGTTCGTGCCGTTGTCCGAGATAATGCTATGGGGGTACCCATATCGCAGAATGATCTCCTTCAAGAAAGTCACTGCTGAATGACCATCCAACTTCCGGATTGGTTTCACCTCGATCCACTTGGTGAACTTGTCCACCATCACCAGTATGTGCGTCATGTTACCTCGGGCTGGTTTGAACTCTCCCACCATATCCAAACACCATACCGCAAACGGCCAAGTGATAGGAATTGTTTTGAGCGCCGAGGCTGGCATATGCGTTGCTTGGCAAACCTTTGGCATCCTTCACATCTCCGGACTATGTCCTCTGCATCAGCAAGAGCAGTGGGCCAATAGAACCCATGCTGAACACCTTGGCCACCAGAGCTCTTGTGCTGCAATGATGACCACACTCTCCTTGGTGGATCTCCAAAAGCATCTCCTTGCCTTCAGCTGGCTCGACACACCGTTGCAACACCTCGGTTACGCTTCTTTTATAGAGCTCCTTGTTGATGATGGTGTACGCCTTTGCCCTCCTTTGGATTCTCCTAGCCTCGGTTGTGTCACTTGGCAAGCTTCCCTCTGTTATGAACTTCATGATCTGCTCCGCCCACTCCGGCACTGGGTGCAAAGGAAAAAGTTTCTCGTCCACCTCCATTGGTTCGGCCACCATAATCTCCTCCATTATTTCCTCCACCATCCTGCGACCAGTCCCCGAGTCTTGACGAGCAGTCCCCGAGGTTCGGTGCGCAGTCCCCGAGTTCTGCCAGCGCCACGCAGTCCCCGGGTCCGACCAGACGCATCCGACGTCTACCTCCATTGGAACAGGTCCGGACTCTTGCTCCGCCGGGATGAAAATAGATTCGGATTCAGGAGAAGGTTTGATTGAAGGAGTTCTCAAGTGATTCAGGGCTACTCCAGGTGGTACTGCCTCTTTAGATGAACCGAGCTTTGACAACACGTCGGCAGCATTATTTTCTGTCCGAGGTATATGCTTGTATTCACACCCTTCAAAGAACCCGGATATCTTTTGCACATGGAACCGATATAACGCCATGTTGGCATCCAGAGCATCCCAAGTTCCAGAAGATTGTTGCACCACCAGGTCGGAATCGCCGAAGCATTCCATACGCCGGATACCGATCTCCTTCGCCACATTGAGTCCATGGATTAAGGCCTCATACTCCGCCACATTGTTTGATGCCGAGAAATGAATCTGCAGCACATATTTAGCTGATCTCGCTTCGGTGAGGTGAGGACTATTCCGCCCCCAGCCCGATCTTTGTCTTGGACCCATCAAAATGCATCTTCCAATAATTATAGTCCGGCCTGGGTGGCTCATACTGCATCTCGGCCCAATCACAAAAGAAGTCCGGCAGCGCCTGGGATTTAATTGCATCTTCTCTCATAATGTGTGCATATGGAGACACCTCAATCGCCCATTTGGCAACTCGGCCAGTTGCATCTTTGCACCCGATGATCTCCGAGATTGGAGCTTCGCACACCACCGTCATGGGATGCTCCTGGAAATAATGCTTCAACTTCTTGACCGCCAGGTAGACACCATACGTCATCTTCTGGTAGTGAGGGTAATTCTGCTTCGAGGTAGAGATCACCTCGCTCAAGTAATACACCGGTCTCTGCACCGACCTGCCACCTTCTCTCGCTCCACCACCACTGCCACACTTACAACTCGGTTTGTGGCCGCAATGTAAAGTAACATCGGCTCATTGTGCAATGGTGATGCCAACACCGGAGCGGTGGACAACATCTTTTTCAGCTCATTGAACGCCACGTCGGCCTGCGGGGTCCATGTAAACCCGGTACTTTTCTTCATGAGCTGGTACAAAGGTAAGGCTTTTTCCCCACCTACTACAAATCGGCTCAACGAGGCTAGCACCCTGTGAATTTCTGCACATCTTTCAAACACTTCGGTAATTTCATGTTCTCAATAGCTCGGATCTTGGCCGGGTTAACCTCGATACCTCGGCTCGACACCAGGAATCCAAGCAACTTTCCAGCCGGGACACCAAAGGTGCACTTGTCCGGGTTAAGTTTCAACCGATATTTTCTCAAATTCACAAATGTCTCCTCGAGATCCTCGAGGAGAGTACGTTTCTCCTTAGTTTTGATGACGATATCATCGACATACACTTGCACATTTTTGCCCATTTGAGAGTGCAGGCATTTCTGCATACACCTCTGATAAGTTGCCCCGGCATTCCTCAGACCAAAACACATGACACGATAGCAATACGCCCCATACGGGGTAATAAAAGCAGTCTTTATTTGATCCTTCGGGTTCAGTGGTATCTGGTGAAAACCAGAGTACGCATCGATAAAAGACAACAGTTCACAACCAGCAGTGGAATCAATCACTTGATCAATCCGAGGTAATGGAAACGGATCTTTCGGGCACGCCTTGTTGAGGTTAGTGAAGTCAATGCACATGCGCCACACCTTGACCACGGCTGGCTCGTCTTTCTTCTTTTCCACCAAGACCGGATTGGATATCCAGTCCGGATGCAGCACCTCCATAATGAACCCGGCTGCAAGCAACTTAGCCAGCTCGTCCAGCACCACTTGTCTTCGGTCGTCTGAGAGACGACGGGTCGGTTGCCTCACCGGTTTCACCTCCGGCCTGACAAATAAAGAGTGCTCTGCCAACTCCCTCGGAACACCAGGCAGGTCCTTAGCCGACCATGCAAAGATATCCCGATTCTCACGGAGGAAGTGACAGAGCTCGCTTTCCTATTTCTCGCCCAGCCCGGTCCCAATGAGGGCCATGCGCTCCGGGTGCTCCGGGTCAATGGGGATCTTCTTGGTCTCCTTGGGCACCTCGAATGCTGCAGTTGAGTCCGGGCTCATCAGTCCGGACATGCCGAGCTGTGTTGACTGCGCCATTGCCACCACTTGATGCAGCTTCTTCTTCTCAGCTGCGATCACCAAAGATTCGGCCAGATTAGACCCCGCCGAGGCACACTGAATGGCTCGCTTGTAGTCACCCGAGATGGTTATGATCCCATTAGGCCCCGGCATTTTCATCTTCAGGTATGCAACATGGGTGGAAATCATGAACTTGGCCAGAGCCGGCCTTCCAAGCAATGCATGGTATGCACTCTCCAAGTCCACCACCTCGAACTCGATACTCTCAACTCGGCAGTTATCCTTGGTTCCAAATGCTACATCCACCCATATCTTGCCCATGGGTGCACAGGAAACGCCAGGCACAATCCCATGAAAAGTACAACTGCTCGGCATCAACAATTTGGCGATATGCCCAATTTCACCATTGTGTCTCGGTACATGATGTTGATGGCACTGCCATTGTCCACCAGAACTCGGGTGAACCTCACATTGTTTGTAGGCCCACACAACGTCGGATCTACCACCAGGGCATACTTTCCAGGGCTCGGCATGATCCGAGGTGTATCTTTCCTGCTCCAAGTGATCTCCTGCTCAGACCAGTTCATATAGGTCGGCACCACCGGCATTACTGCATTCACCTCCATGGCACGCCTCTGCACACTCTTCTTGTCAGTTGGCTCGGTCACAAAGACCACATAGCTCGCATGAGCCTCTCTATAGTCATTTCCGGGGTATTCATACTGCTGACTTGGTCCGGCACCATATTGTTGTTATTACCTCGGACATTCACAACATTCACGGGCCTTGCTGCTGCAGGCCTCGGAGGAGGTGCAGTGGTTATCGGGGTAACATTTGCTCCGGACAGATTCGGGTTAGGCCTCGGCTGAAATCTCTGAGGTGGTCCTCCTCTGTTTCCTCCGGCCTTCGCCCCTTCTTCCTGATTCTGTGGTTCCAGCTGCACTGCCGGGTTGAATGGTTGGCTGGCTTACGCGGGTCGGTCGTATGGTAACGGCAAGGACCATCTAACATCATTCATAAGTCAAGGGTGGCTCCGGGTTCGGACTAAATGCCGGACCATTGATTTTCGGCCTCTGGACACCTCCAGCTCCGGGCTGATCCGGGTTCACCGCTGCAACTTGGTTCGAGGTGTATGTAGTCCGGCTCCCTCCTCTTGTGTCCGAACTCTTGGCGGTCATTACACCTTGGTCCGAGCCGGTTGTTTATTGGCTCCCTCCTTCTGTTACGTGCCACTGCCTCTGCTGCTGGCTGCATCGGATCACCAGAGCATAAGAATCTGCAATCCGGATTGTCTCTGCTAGGGATTTCGGCATATCTCTTTGGAGCCTCTGCCACAGCATGCTGCCATGTCGGCAACCATCTGCAAACCAGGAAATGGCCTGTGCCTCTACAACTCCTTCACAGGAATTCCGAACATTGCTCCACCGAGTTAAGAATTCTCGGTCAGTTTCATGATCATCTTGCTTACATGCTGCCAGGAGCTGAGGTCGGTTTGGCCTCTTGTATGTACTAGCAAAGTTGCTGTTAAACGCCAGCTCCAAGTCTATCCAGGAGTTGATACTATACTCCGGCAAATTATTCAGCCAGATCCGAGCTGGACCTTCCAACATGTGCGGGAGATACCGGACCGCCCATCGGCGATTGCCCCCCGCTATGTGCACCGAGGATACATAATCTGTCAGCCAATCTTGCGGCTTGGTGCTCCCGTTGTATGGCTTGGTGTTCCGACCTAACTGGAACTGAGATACTGGCGGTGGTGGCTCCTCATGATCCGAGGTCCGAAACACGCCGGACCAGGAGGGCCTTCCTCCTCCAACTGCTCGGACAAGTAGATTCTATCCAGCTTGTTACGAACATCGCCGGAGCTAACATCCGAGCTCCTATCCGAGGTCCCAACGCCCCATCCACTCTGTGGTATCCGGCTCGCGCCATGGCCGAGTCTCCATCATCATATCGGTCATCGCCTTGACCGACATTCTGAGGTTGCTGAACATACTCCGGCTCTCGCTGATATGCCCTGCGGCCGGGGTTGTTGCTGATGCCTCGGGGGCGGAGGTGGTTTACCTCGGCCAGCCGACGCTGCTTGCCCGCCATTCTGATTTCCCTGACCGGAGTTACCCTTAGCTCGGCTTGCATTACCTTGGCCGGGGTTTCCCTTAGCTCGGCTAGCATTGCCCTGGCCCACCTTCTGCTTTGCTGCTAACACCGGATCATACATCTGCATCTGCAGCTGCTTGTTCTGACCCGAGGTGACACTCCGGGCTCGATCGGCTCCTCCGACGAGTGGAGACGAGGCTTGCCCCTTGGACACCTGACTAACTGGCCTAGCTGAATAAACCATCTGCGAATCACCAGCCCCGGCATATGCTCTGCGGAGAGCCTCATTCTGCTGGTTAGCTACATACACTAATTCATTGACTCGCTTCTGCTGCGCACGCCATGCATCTCCAGTCAACCCGGATAGCTCGGCCCTGCCTGCCTCGGCAGCTCTGAGGTTCTTAGCAGGGGAACTATACACCGGCCTTCCAGTCGACACGCGACTCTCACTCCTAGCCGAGGTGGTAGGTCGAGCCTCCCTGTTCATCTCATCATTGAGCCCCTTGCCTCTCTGCCGCACCTCGGCTCCCCTATTTGTATCAGCTGCTACCGGGGTGAAGCCATTTGCTGCATTGTACTCACGCAGATCTCTATTGAACTCATCTCTAGCTGTCATCATTGCTACAGCCTCCCTTTGCAACAGGACACGCTTTGCCTCTAGCCCGGCCGCAGTCACTACTACATCCACTCCTGGATCTACTGGGTCTGCCAGGTCTCCACTATCTCTACTAGGGTCGCACCTCGGCCCTGCACCTCGGGGGTACCAGGCAACTCTTTCTCTAGCCTGGGCTTTGCAGATCTCACCTTAGCAACCTCGGCCGGCTTGGATTTGCTGGCATCTCCTTTGCCAGCGGCATCAACCGGACCGGTCATCATCACCTCCACGCAGCTCTCGGGGCGAGTGATACGCCGACCTAGAGCCGCAAGGAGAGGAGTTTCGTCGTCCACGAGCACCTGCTCCGGGTACTCGCGAACAACCTCGACAGCAACATAGGTGACGAAGCTGCCAAGCATCATGGTGAAGCCATGCTCGGGGAAGGGCTTGCCGGCGAAACACCCCGCATTGTCGCTGATGAAGGTGAACTCACCGATCTTGGCGATAAGCCCGGAAAGAACACGCTCGCCTGAGCCCGTCCGGATGTAAACTCCCTCCAACGCCTCAATCTGCCCCACGGTGGGCGCCAACTGTCGTGGTGGGATCACGGCAGATGCCATAGGTATGGCTAAGATGGGGCCGAATGGTCGTTGGGGGAATCCGGGGAGGGTTTATGCACTCAAGAAGTGCACAAGCAAGAACACGCAAGAAACCGCAAGAGCATAAACAGAAACCAAGAAACCAAGAACACAAAGCACACCACGATGTACCCTGCTTCGGGGCCCTCTTGTGGAGGTAACACCCCTACTGCAGCACTATCCTACTTGGTGTATATCAAGGTGACAAGTACAAGCCGCTCCTCGAGCTGTGTGATGATACAATGGTGAGAACTTGAGGTAGAAGATGAAGCTATAAGGGAGGAAAAAGGAACTCCGAGCTTGATCCGAGGTGTCTCCGGGATTCCGAGGTTCTCTCTCTCTTGATCCCTTGATCTGTCTCTCCCTTCGTCCGTCCCCACGCAGGAGGGGTTGAAGCCCATTATATAGGCCAGCCGAGTTACCGTTGTGCCCCTTGCTGAACACTGTTGCCATGCCTCTGCTTTGGTCATCATCGTACTCCTGTCAGGGACAAGACATGGCATGCCCATCTCCTGCTGCATAACGGCAGAGCTAGCATGTCTCCTCTGACAGAGACAGGACGTGGCCTGGCTAAGCTACCTCGTAGCCTTTTCCCAGATCTCGCGTGGTCAGCGGTCAGAGGCATGCAGCCCCGTGGAATCCAGAGCACGCCTCTGCCAGGCGCCGCGCGTGTCAGACGCTCTAGTACCAGGTAGGAAGTGACAGGAGCATTGACTCCTGCCCGACCTACGGCTTCTTGCCTTGGTTAGCCCGGCACGGATATGTCGGGCTCCTTACCTCGGGTCTTGCGCTCAAGATCTGACCAGGTCAGACCTTACTTCCTTCAAATAACTTCTCCTGCACTCACAATACCAATCATGGCACCGAGGTAGTTAGGTCGGCTGATCATAGCTCGGATTATGAACCTCGGCCCATGCCAACGGGATACCTCGGACCCCTCTGGGCCAAGACAGGTCGGCCTTTGTATTCTCCAGGTCAAGATGAAGCTCGGACACTCCCAGGCCCGAACAGGTCGTCCCTTTCCGTACCTCGGCACCTCTTTAAACTCAACTCATGCCAAGCCTTGACCCTACCCGGGGGTGTCCCCCCGACAACGGTACAGGTGCTTCTCTGAAAGATACTGGTCAAGTTTGATCAGATTTGTGGTGCTGAAGTATATGTGCTTTAACTGCAAAATAATATTTAGGTTTATGCTTACTACTGATCCTTAAGTAACAAGACTCCTTTCGTTTATCACCTAAGATTATTTGCACAAATATGCAAGCAATACACTTATAACAAGAGGCCAAGAGCAACTACACCGAAGTTTCGAGTTTCAGGACAATGTGAACTTTAGTTTGTAAATTCAGAGATGTGCATTGGTTATGGTCTGCTATGACAAAATGTCTTGAACCTGATGTATGATTCTGTTTTAGCTCTACCTACATTCAAAATTAGACAAGCAAGTGAGAACCCCCCATTTACTTACCAAACAACACCACAACAGTTTTTAAGTTTCAAAACATGTCAGGAAGTGCATTTGGTGGGAGATACAAGAAGTTAATTTATTCACAAGTTTTGACTTTTTTATGTACTATGCAGTTTGAAGAGGAGACCTCGACGCTGCTGTTCCGGAGCTCGTCGACAAGTGGTGAGAAATTATGGATGTGTTGTGAATGGTGTTGATGGATATATATGTGTCCACGACCATCGTGTCGTGGTTGTTTGTGCTCCGACCATCGTGTCGTGGAGATGCCGGCCGGAGATGCCGGCCGGAGTTGTGGATATTTTTTGTGAAATATTTGCAGGTACCCCGTGAGGCCCTTGAGATTGCCGGAACGTCGATTAACTTCCGTTCCGGCAAATTCGGGTACTCCATATGTCCTATTTTTAGCAAAGGTCATGCCA
This sequence comes from Poa pratensis, assembly GCA_947311845.1. Taxonomy (NCBI): domain Eukaryota; kingdom Viridiplantae; phylum Streptophyta; class Magnoliopsida; order Poales; family Poaceae; genus Poa; species Poa pratensis. The sequence continues at coordinate 23,676,590 of CAMZMU010000117.1, forward strand.
AATTTTTTCGTGAAATTTAGCATGACTTTGCTAAAAATAGGACATATGGGGTATTCGACTAATGCATGGGCCGGGGTATCTTAGTACTAAATTAAGTGATGCTTTTGTTATATTTGTTGTACTAACTTTTTGCCTCCTTTTCAATGCAGTGCAAACATGTCCTCCGACGCCGGCCCTTCTAAGCACATCAGCGTCGAAGAACAAGCTAGAGAAAAGAACAAGGCCTACTGGGAATTCTCCCAGGAGATGGAGGATGCGGAGGCCGCCGAACTGGCTCGTGACGGCGATGGTGACTTTCTGATAGAGGATGCCGGCGGCGATGGGGACGAAACCACCACCACCGATGGCGGCGACCACACGGATGTCGGGGGTGGCGACCACACGGATGGCGCTGGTGGTAGTAACCCGACCGCTAAGAGGCATAAGAAGCCGAGGAAGGACCGGACACCGAATGCGGTGGCCCCCATCACAGACACGTTCACTAAGGTCTCCTTAAGTGGCCAACCACAGGAGCCTAGGAACATCGCAAGCGGGTACGGCATGCAACTAGGGTGCATCCTCCGGGAAACCGTGCCGATCACCACGTATGACCTCAGGAGCAAGGAGAATGAGGCTTTGCGCACAGACGTCCTCAAGAAGCTTCACCAACGATACAATTTCCCGGATGATGGAAACAAAAAGGTGGACAACTACGCCATCACGAAGATGAGCACCGCCTTGACCAGCTGGAGAGGCCGGGTGAAGGCGAAGATTGACAAGGGTCTTAGCTGGGCGGAGATCAGTGCCAAAGAGCCGTACATCGACATAGAAGAGTTCGAGGCATTCAAGTTGTCCTTGGCATCTCCGGAGGCTCAAAAATGGACCGAGTGGGGGAAGAAGATGCGGGCACTGAACTTAGGTAACCACCGTTTGGGAAGCGGCGGTTACGCAGGAAAACAGCCCGTTTGGGACAAGGAGGATGCCGAGGTTGCGAAACTTGGGAAAGAGAACCCGTGGCTTAAAATCACGGACGAGCAAGTTAGGAACTTTGTTCGGTCCCGCTACTATCTGAAGCCGGGGACGGGGGAATTCGTTACCGACTATCAAGATGTGCTGGATTTCGAGAAAAAGCTGGTAAGGAACTTAATTACCGCGGATATCTCAAAGTCCATTTGCGTTGATTTCTACATGGGTTCACGTTTATTTCCTTTGTCCGCAGGAGGATCAGTTGAAGGATGAGGCTGAGGCCGGCCCGTCGTCCCAGGAGGCTCAGGCCGGCCCGTGGGACACGACTTTCAACCGGGCGATGAACCTTTACAAGGGGAGGGACAAGTCAAAGCCGCCGACGTCAGCTGGCCGTGTGACCGGCTTTGGTACGAGCATGAAGTTCATCGAGTACTACAGCACGGACCCGAGAAGAAAAAGGAGAGGAGGAAGCCGGCTAAAGATAGAGCCGAGGTTCTCGAGCTAAGGAAGAAGCTGGAGACACTAGAGAAAGAAAAGGTGGATGCCAGCATGGTGGACAAGCTAGTGGCCGAGAAGGTGGACGAGCAGCTCCGGAGTTTCTTACCCCCTGCATTGATGGAGGGGATAGCTGCTTGGCAAGCGGGAGGTCAACAGGGGCCGATACACGTGCCCAGCTTCGCCGGCAGCACCTCCAGCAATAACGTGTCGCCGGTCCTGGTGACCCCACCGGTGCCCCTGTCGTGGATCAACATACACCAAGGCCGGAGAATAATGATAATGCGCACGAGCGGCCGGAGAATGATAGGCCGGCCGCCGGCACCGGCGCCCTTGTCTCGACATTAGCCGAGCTCGACGCCATCACCAAGGTAACTAATTAGTTAGTCCGCGACATCTTCTATGACTATATATGCCTTTGATGACTGCCATATCTCATGCATGGTGCCCAACATGTGTTGACTCCCAGGACATGCCTTGCATACTCCTGCATAGGGTGGGGGTCGGCGGCGAGTTGAAGGAAGTCGCAACGGCCAAGATCATACAACCTTTGACCCGCGATATGCACAACACCCGAATGAGCGAGGTCGTGATGAAAGTCAATGTGAGCGAGGTACTGCCTGAGTTCCGTGACATCGACCCCCCCACGCAACCTCCGGGAGCCGAGAAACACATGAAGCTTGGCGAATGCGGGAAGTGGATGATGGAATGGCCGAAGACCGGGATGTTCTTCATGGGGTCAGGCGCACCGGCGGCGCCACCTCGAGGCCCCGGCCCCCGGTCGTTCGGCCCCCGTCGAGGCGGCCACAAAAAGCTGTTGCGGATGAACCGGCGCCACAAGCAGCCGTCGCCACCACCCAGAAGGAACCGCCGGTCGCCGCCACCACCGGCCGGAAGCTACCGCCGGTCGCCGCCACCACCGGCCGGAAGCTACCGCTGGTCGTCGCCGCCACCAACCGCCACAAACAGTTGTTGGGAACATCTTCACCGCAACCGTCCAAGGTTAGTTCTAACTTTCCGAATTCCCCGACTTTCCCGACTAACGGATGTGCTATTGTTTATGTTTAGGACAAAGCCGTTGCACCTCAATTTGGTGGCAACGACGACAATGAGGAGGAGGAGAATGATGTCAACGTCGATGACTACATCAACACAGGCGCATGCATGGATGGTATGTACATGCCTCTTGTGGATGAAGAACCCTTCCGCGACCACCGCGGTCAACCTGCTCGTCCCACTTCATGCACACAACGCCTGGCCTTCACCGACACGCCTCCGGATGCCGGCGATCATCAAGCTCAACCGGGTAACATTTTCAGCCCTAACACACTGAAAGAAACTGTTAAAGCGGGGTTCACTTCACCCCCACAATCCACAGAGATGAAGAACAAGAAGAAGCACAGGAAGAGAAAATGATCCTCCACCTCTGCGAGACAGCCAGCTCCTAAGATCCGGGGTCTTGAAGACACGATTCCACCCCGTGCGGATGGCTTCCCCCGAGTTCATGAAGCTGGTAAACCAATCTTGTCTGTGGACTTGCTCCGCCTTGCAGAAGGACCCATGATTGCTTTGCAGGAATCTATCTTGCATCTAGAGGAGCTCCTTCTTAAAGACAAGCAGCCGAGTTACCCGGCGTTCGCGGTCCAGGTGCCAAAGGAGCTGGTGGACTTCGTCCAGGAAGACCCCGTGGATGTGTTCTTCATAGCGTACGAGGACATCTTCAAACTCTTTCACACTCAACGGCTGGACTATAACATGGTCCGCCTATATGCGCTCGATATGGCGATGAAGATCAGGAGAGATGATACCCCGTACGTCGCGATAGTGGATCCCTACTACATGCGCGACAACCATCTGGTGGAAGGATCAAAGACACAGGAAACGGCCACGGAGTACCTCGTAAGGGTCATGCTGGCCAACAAGAGGAAGAACGCCCTTCTTCTGCCTTTCTTTTTCGAGTAAGTACACATCGCTCGCCACCGTCGGATCTTATGCCTTCTTGTACATTTCTTCCATCGCTGATCCTTTGTCCAACATTCTGTTTCAATTGTGTTGAGCAGGGACAAGTACTGCGCACTCATCTACGTATCCCCGAGGTGGTCCATTGCCACTTATTTGGACTCGGGGATTAAATCCACGCCGAGACGATACACCAGAATAAAGGGTGTTCTCGATGACGCTCTCGAGGCCTATGCCCAAAAGGGCGGCCCCTTCCATAAGAAGTCGGAATTCTTCACGGAGGACAACACACACAAGTTCCAGCATGGGACCGGCTTCCATTGCATCAAGCAACTGGATGGCAGCGTGAAGGAGGCCTACTACGCCCTCCATCACCTTAAAGCGATTGTCCGGGATTACGAGAAAATGAAGATTCCATCTGGTCTCGCAGAATACACCAAAATGGCGGATGCTCTCACCGATGCTGATTACAGAACAGACTTTCATCGTATCCGGCTGCAGTTGTCAACGATCATCCTCGACGATGTCATTCACAAATCAGGGTCCTTCCACTACCCCAGAGGTATTATAGAAGTGCATGTGTAGGGTTTATATTATATATATGCTATGCTATGAAACCCAAATAGGATAGCCATATGATTTCCAACCATGACAATTGATTGATTGTCTTGCCTCTCTACTTAGATGAATAAATTATACTCTATTTATATCACTAACCAATATATATCCCAATCCATCTTCAGGGTTGTGTCAGAGGGATATCGAAGAACGACTAGAGGCACAAAATGACACCAGGGAGTGGAGGACGAAAGAAGGCTTTCTACCGTTCCCGGCGCCGCTCAAGAAGAGGACTCCATGATCATGCATGCTCCCGCGCGCTCTTGCTCACCATCATCGCCGATGTGTACTACATTTGATCATAGTTAGGCGGCGAACACTTGATTTGTAATGTGTAGTGTGAAATGATGAAACATTCGGCACTTTTGTGACTATGTGTATATATGTATCTCGATCGGGCACTAAGTAATATGTGTGATGACATATTGATTAATGTGTTTGTCTGTTTATATACCTGTCAAATATATCTATATTTCTGTATAAACCTGTATATACCTGTATTTGTATAGCAAAATGAAAAAAATACCGGTATTTCTGTTTCATATTTCTGTGGCGCACGCTTTTGTTTTCTGTGGCGCACCAAGGAACAGTGTGCCACAGAATTCCTCTGCATAGGGGTGCTGCCGAGCTATTTCTGTGGCGCACCGCGCTGGGTGCGCCACAGAAATATTTTTTGTGGCGAGAATTCTGTGGCGCACCCTGCAAACCTCCTGGTGCGCCACAGAAAGACAAAAACGTGCGCCACTAATAGGGTATTTTGTACTAGTGTTGTATACCCTTATCAATGGGTTTATAGATTCCATTGAAGCTCTAGGGTGGGCATTATGTCATTTGATGGGTTAAAGCTCTTTGAGCTAGGGCGAGTGGGCACATAACCCGCTTGGTGATGCGCGACTAGTACCGCGAGGAGGTTCATGTTAGTTAGAAGCAAACAAAGACTTTTTTTTCCTTCAATGTGCCTTTTTTACATGTAGACGCCTAGTGAGCAATCTTATGTTTGATGACTTCGACGTTTTTTGGGTATGTGACTCTTCATATTTTCTTGTATTGTGTGTGTGGTGTTTGTAAACTACTCTCCTCACTATCTTTTGTCGAATCGACTATTTAGTGCTGCAGTAATTTGAAATCGTATGTAATGACATCTTTAAAAGTAATCTTGTCTATAACTCAAATGGGGTCATATTTTTTCTATTATAAGAAAGAGATACACTCTCGCACACATCACTACGTACACACGTCATGCCACACGACCACACGGGTGTGCTATGTAAGCATATGCTACCATTTTTGGAGACCAAGGATAATTGCAAATCCGACCGAATGTTCCTAGCGAATGCACCTGCGTCTATTTAGATGTGAACACTAGGATTTGAACCCTAGTGAACAGATTTATACCCACATAACTCCGCCATACTGAGAAAACTGTGTGTGCATGTAATTATATTCAAGCCTTTATAAACATAGATCAAATCAACTCTTAGTTAAAAGCCATTCATACATATGTCTGACCTTAAAAACTATTTATTTTTTGTGAAGGAAAAACTAATCTATTTTGAATGGATAGAAAAAAACAGACATTTATTTGTTTGAACTCAGAAAACGGATGCATAATGCACAAACCTACAATTAAGAAAATGAAAAATGCATGTTTTAATATACTAGCAGAACTTTCACTTTCCAACCGGCACCAGGATACGGGGGGCAACGTATACCTAAAAGCAACAGCGGCGGACAACACATAGCTTGATCGATCCCTGACAAATAGACTGTCCAAAACCATATTCCTTTTTTCCCTCTCATCTACTCAAACGTGGGGCCGATCACACATGTCCGCCGTCCAGAGAGTTGCTGAGCTGTTGTTCACGACTCCATGTAGGAAGTGACTTCAGTGCACTGTTGCGTCACAGCATGCACCGCCGGCCACTGCAAGAAATAAATACACAAGTAACTATGGCGCACAATCTCTCCACCTCGCTCAAAAAAGAAAGTGCTCAGTTTCCATGCAGCTGCAAAACTAACTTAGAGAATGCCATAATATCTTTGAAACAGCTTCTAGCTAAGAATAAAACAATGTAAATTAAGCAGCTAGTGTGATGGAAAGTGAGAGATATATGTAATGTATTCTAGCCAGGAATAGAAGCTTCTTAAAAATCTTGCAATTAATGGAACGGCTGGTGGCGAACAAAAGTAACACTGCTGCTGCTACATGTCAAACTACTACACTTCTACTGACTACGAAGCCGATCGATGGAACTCCAGCGTCCTCGGTTGGAGGAAAAGCCAAATCAAATGTAGAATATGGTGCAAGTGGGCACCCCTTGCACCCCTGGTTAACAACAAGGTGGATACGCGAAAACCGGCCGATGCTGCATGCTTCTACCTACACTCGACCGCTGCTCGCCATCAGCCGCCACCGATCCCGATAATCCCTCTCGTTATTGCCGCGCGCCAGTTAACTCTCCGCTGCCATGTCGATCACGTACTCCCTTTGCACAGTCGTTGCACTGCCCATGGATCGATCATCTTGGATGCGGCGGCGGTGGCGGTGGCAGCTCGGGCTTGACACCGGACCGGCCGTGGCGGTCCAGAAGCTCCCGCGCCAGCGCCTGCAGGTCGCCGCCGCCGCCGGCGGAGCCCTCTGTCATGCTGGAGGAGCCCCTGGGCAGCGGTGCGCCGTATGACGGCTGACGGAGCTGGTGCTGGTGATGTTGCTGTAGCGCCCACTGCGGTTGCGCCGGCGGGTCGAAGAGGGCGGAGAGGTCGATGCTGGTCGGGATGTGGGTCGACGACGGGAGGTCCGAGATGGAGAACTGGGCCGGCATGGCCATCGGCATTTGCGGCGCGGCCGGCAGCGGCGGCGACGGCAGCTCGAGGGTGGCCAGGTGGGTCTGCAGGTAGGTCAGCTCGGCCTGGAGATTCACCACCTGGGGAGCACGACGTGACACATACATACATTCATGCGTTAGAACAGCTTCAAATTTGTTAGCCACAACATGCATCTCATAGAACACATGAATGCATGCAACGAACTGAAATGATCGAAAGAAGATCGTACTAGAGTACTGGTCCTGAAAAAACAAAGGGGAATTTGGTTGGAACTTCTAGGACTAGAGATTGGTGCTAGGGCTAATTTGTTTTCATGGGGGCCGGGCAGATCGAGAGCCAAGCAGTCAGCACCACCACTCCTTGGTTTTTGTTCAAAGTCCAAAGCCCGAGATGGTACGTGGCGTGAAGGATGTGCGTCGGATCTACGGGCGTGGATGATCGGACGACGTCCCGGACACGACGGATGAGACGTCGTGCGCATATCATTCATGGATCGCAAACTGGGGAAGCAGTCTCCCGGTTTAGCGCTTGGCGTGCCCCTTTTCGCACTGCCGTTGCTTGGCTTGGCCGTGTTAATTTCCTTCCTCCCCAACCCAAAGTAGACTTACCTTTCTGCAGAAAGAAACACGCCAAGCTCGATCGACTCCGCCGGAATACTAATTACTCCCGCGGAAAAGATCCAGATCCATACGCATGGCAGCTGTGCCTTTGGATAGCTAGGTTTTAATTCCCTCCAAAGAAAGAAATTTGCATGCAAGAACGCAGCTGCTGATCGATGAAATAATGAAGTACTACCAAAGTTATGGGAACTACCTGCTGCTGGAGGGCGAAGATGTGGGCGACGCAGCCGTAGACGGGGTCGCGGAGGCGGGCCTGCGCCTCGTAGCAGATGGTGACGACGGCGTCGAGGCGCTTGTGCGCGGGGATCTGGAGGAGGAGCTTGGAGACGTTGCTGGCGCCGAACACCTTGTGCACCGCCGCGAAGTGCGCCGCGCCTTGCTCCGAGTCGAAGTAGGGCGCGAAGATGCACCCGCTCACGCACTTGCGACGGAGGAACTTGCACGCGCCGCACGGCCCGCCGCCGCCGCCACCACCGAGTCCTCCTCCGCTGCCGCCGCTCCCACTCGGACCGCCGCAGCCACCAAGCGTGCTGGTGCCGCCGCCCGAGCTCATTGCTGGGTCGATCTTCCGGACCCTCGGTCGATCGATCACGAGAGAGGCTGCTCGATCGCTCTCGTCTCCTTATATCGGCTCTAGGCGCTTGCTAGCTATAGGATAAAACAAGCGCGTTGGCCTGTGTTGGTAGAGAGAGGAGGGTCGAATGGGGAGGAGGCCTGCTGCAGGCTGCCAATATAGTAGAAGAGGAAGAGGAAGGGCATACGCGTAATATATATAGAAAGAGTCCCTCTCTCATCTCTCCTTTTGGTGTTTGTCCTATTGGTGGAAGGTCATGGGGGTTACAAGTTCCATTTTCATTTTCTCCAATACTTATATGGAGTTCTTTCCCAACTAGCTAGTCCTACTACTAACATATATATATATACATATGTAGTTTTTGTTTTTGTGGTATTGATGAGACTTTAAAGCCACGGCATGGAAGAAGAAGCCTTACTAGCTGCAAGCAGCAGGCTGGTACCACCCTGCTTCTCTTTCTGCTCTTTCGCTCTCTTAAGGGCTAGAAGATTGCGTGAAGCAAACATGCATATGCAAACAGTCCCTCTCCCAATTTGCTTGCAACGATCCATCGATCCGTCCGTCGATCGTCACACATATGCTCACTCGTTCGTACACATGGAATGTCTCTTACAATTAACTATTTCTCCTTCGAACTTCCACTGGTGCTGGTATGGCATTCGTCCTGAGGGTCTCTCTCAAGCACATTCCACCGCTGCTACAGTGGGCGACGGGGGGTAGCTATGTATGTATAGTCTTCCCACGTGAGGCTAACATGACATTCTTCCCCTCCATACGCTACGTATTGCGCGCTAGCCCCTTTTGTTTATAGGTATGTAGATAGATGATCCATAGCTTAAGCTACTGACTTCACTTCACTTGCCATCCATAGGTATTAGCTTCATAGCCGCGGCCGGCTTGACGTTGCGGTCAAAGACTTTTCACTTCTCGCAGTCGGAGAGGCGGCACGACGCAGAGCACTGTGCATGCATTCACCATTACCACCGCCTATCGCTGGCTATATATACTGTGATGTGATCGCTTGACGCTCGATCGATCGATCGATCGAGAGAGAGAGAGAGCAAACGCGTGTATATTTGAATTTCTTCTCTCTCTCTCTTTTCGCTGAACAGCGACCGATCGATGTTCGGCTAATAATATGTACTTATTTTGCACTAGGATTAATGGATTATTATGTACAACTTGGACATGAGTCACATGACAAGTTAATGATTAATTAGATTGACTTCTCCGGCAACACAAAAATGATTAGAGTAACTGAAACCGATCGATGGACGGTTAGATTAACGTACAAGTCCAGCAGCTACTGATAGATATTTTCTCAAGACGTCGTTATTATATTTAGGCGTACAACTAGAATGTCCAAATAATAAGGAAGTGTGCGCTTAGGTTAGGATGTGCCGTGTACGTATCTCCTGTGTACTCCAAAAGCATGTACATGTATGTATATGTATGTTTTTTTTTGAAAGGGAGTCGTGTACAAGATCATCGAAATGAAGAACAAACACACACGAACACACGCACAGGCCACTCCAAACACGACGACCATGGCGCCACCACGCACACCACGCACCGAAGCAGGAAGCTCAGCCAACCTTGTTGTAGAGCCGCAGAAGCCAACCGACGCAGGCGCCGGCATCTTGACGCTGAACGAGCATCGGCGCAGAGCTGCCTCCAAACCACCATCACCGCCTCACGCCGGAGACGAAGACGACGGCTCCACCCATCTTCCGCAAAGCCCACCAAGGACGCCGACGAAGGAGAGCACTGTACCTGCAAACTCCCAGCGGATTTAAGCAAAAGCACCGCCTCGCACGCCGGCGAGGGAAGAAGGACCCCTAGATCCAGAGCCGCGGCCGCCACCACGGACGCCGGCTCGAGGGGAGGCACTCCACGGCTCCGTAGAGCAGCAGACGCGCCAGAGACGGCAGATCTGCCCGGATCCTCCGCCGGAGCACCGAGAGCAGAGAAGAGGACCGCCGTCTCCAAAAGCTTCTCCGACCGCGCCTCCACCTCCAACGCGCCGCCGGCAAGCAACCCACGCACACCTAAGCTATGTACACGCCGGGATCCGTCGATTCCCCGTCCTCCCGCCGCCGGAGCGGCCGCGGAGGGCGAGGGATCGAGCGGATCGCCGGCGGCGAGCTCGACCGCGCGGGTTTCGCCCAAAAAGTCGCCTTGTTCACTGTAGAGGTGGGGAACGAGGGAGGGGTCTGGGTGAATGCTTTTTTTTGTACGTATATGTATGTGTACGTACAAAAATATCAGTCCTCCTAATTTAGTTAATAAATAAACTCGTGGTGCCATGGTACACTGTGTGTATTGTAAAGCAAAATATTGCGGTGGCCACGCGCTTTATATCATCATCATCCGTTTTGTTTCTCCTTCCATATTTGTTTCTTTGAAAGGAATCGATTAATCGTCGGCCGTTACAAAATACTTAACCAAAAACGACAACCGCCATTCCGGCCTGTGTCTAGCTGCCCCGCGCGAATGCGTCACGCGGCGCTGCGCAACAGTTTCCCGGTTCTCTCTCCCTCGTACAGTTTCCTTCACCGACCATGCATGAAACGAGACGAGGCTCACCACGCCGCGTCACGCGCAACGCCGGCGCCGCGCGCATGCCGTACAAATAGTACTCCGTACGTAATTAAAGCCTGCTAATTATATCAGTGTTAGCTTATCATAAACTTTGACGATAGACATATGGGAGAAAATTACTACTCCCTCCATTCGGATTTAATTGACACACATTTGGTTACATATGGATATATTTAGACACTAAACAAGTATAGATACATCTATATTTGGACAAGACCAAGTCAATTAATTTGGAACGGAGGGAGTATTGTAATCGATCGCTAGCTAGCATATGGAGATCTTAATTAATTCGCATGGGGCAGAGCACGGATCATGAAGCAATCCGATGATCTGTGAGTCAAAACCAATAGATCGATATGCGAGTGTGGAGGAAGAAAACGCGTCGATCGGCCTGTGTATGAGTGCACTAACATATTCACAGACATCTCGCGTGGAGTAGTAGATGATATAACATGGCACACTCAAACCATGTTTAGTTCACTACGGGAAAGCCACACTACGCCGACGGCCTTATTGTACGTCGACGGCCAAATGTCGGGGCCGTCGGCGTACAGCACGGGCTAGGGCAGACGACGAGAAAGCCGTCGGCGTACGAAGCGCCGTCGGCGTAGACATACGTGCCCGACGGCTGCCGTCGGCGTTCTTACTCCCGTCGGCGTACAAACGGGCGGCATAACGGAACCGTCCAGCATCGTTGATACGCCGACGGTACTGCCGTCGGCGTATATGCGTTCTTATACACCGACGGCTGCCGTCGGCGTTTAGTTGTTTTTTTATTTATTTTCGTATATGATATTCATTTCTTTATTTCTCTATATAATATTTAATGTAGTTGTAATTTATATATATATTGGACCTATAATTGCCCTCCCAATTTCAGTATCCCACCCCCGTAAAATAACGGTTTGAGTTTTCCGGAACCCAACCCTACAACATATACATGTAAAACAAATAAAAACTTTTCCTGGCTCACTAGAGAGAAAGTGAAGCCGGTGATGTCGGTCACACCTAGGAGTAGATTCTTGCACATTTACAACACACAACACACTTGTATACATATGGTATGTCACAACCTAGGTTTGGGTGGGGTTCCGACGCTCCGGGGCCCCGCTTCGGTGAAACCCTGAATCCGCTGGAAAAACCCTAACGTTTCCGTCTACCCCCATAGACGTGCGTCGAAAGGGGTAGCCCAGTGGACTTTTTGCTTGGTTGTGTTATGTTAGGCCATAGAAACATGAGAAACCAAAGTCTACCCCAAATCGACACACAATTCCATCCGGTTCGCCCGAAAGGGGAGTTTTCACCTCTAAGTGCAGAAACTCACTAGAGAGAAAGTGAAGCCGGTGATGTCGGTCACACCTAGGAGTAGATTCTTGCACATTTACAACACACAACACACTTGTATACATATGGTATGTCACAACCTAGGTTTGGGTGGGGTTCCGACGCTCCGGGGCCCCGCTTCGGTGAAACCCTGAATCCGCTGGAAAAACCCTAACGTTTCTGTCTACCCCCATAGACGTGCGTCGAAAGGGGGTAGCCCAGTGGACTTTTTTGCTTGGTTGTGTTATGTTAGGCCATAGGAACATGAGAAACCAAAGTCTACCCCAAATCGACACACGATTCCATCCGGTTCGCCCGAAAGGGGAGTTTTCACCTCTAAGTGCAGAAACTCACTAGAGAGAAAGTGAAGCCGGTGATGTCGGTCACACCTAGGAGTAGATTCTTGCACATTTACAACACACAACACACTTGTATACATATGGTATGTCACAACCTAGGTTTGGGTGGGGTTCCGACGCTCCGGGGCCCCGCTTCGGTGAAACCCTGAATCCGCTGGAAAAACCCTAACGTTTCCGTCTACCCCCATAGACGTGCGTCGAAAGGGGGTAGCCCAGTGGACTTTTTTGCTTGGTTGTGTTATGTTAGGCCATAGGAACATGAGAAACCAAAGTCTACCCCAAATCGACACACGATTCCATCCGGTTCGCCCGAAAGGGGAGTTTTCTCCAGCTGAGGAGGGGCCGCCTCGGTGCCCTTTGTTTTGTCGCCCTCTTCCGGAGCACGTCCTCGACCTTCTCCGGCCACCGATCACGCTTCGAGGGTATAAATCTTTCGCCTCTCTTGCTGCATAGGTTTATTTTGGTCTAGATCATCAAGTCAGTCGCGTAACCCGAGTCAGATCCCATCCGGAAGGGTTACAAATTTATAAATATGCAGGATTGTCCATCTTTGCATATTTATAACCGTAACACTTCCGGGTTGTCCTGTTGGACAGTCCGAGTACGTGTAGATCGGGTCGTGTTCCACGTTCTACCCTTCCTGAGACGGAATTTCGGCAGCACCTCCCTGTTGTTCTTCGGATGCACACCCTCTCGGCTTGACAAGCTCGAGACGTGTATTCTGAAGAACAGCGGGGAGGTGCTGCCGAAATTCCGTCTCGGGTCGGGGTAGAACATGGGACACGACTCGATCTACACGTACTCGGGCGGGATAGGCCCCTACCTATTAGAAGTGTATGTGAACCCTTGCATGTTGTAAAAGATAAAATTTGGCCGTAATAAAATGGTGACAATGCATGCAAGAAAATAAAAATATGATGCATTTAATTTCATGTTATTATTATTTGGCTCACAGTAAAGCAGCAGAGGATGGCAGATAATGGGTGGATGTACAGTGGCCGAACTAGTTTGGTTGACAAAACAGAGGATGGCAGATAATGGCCCCTACCTACAATGGATCCGATGTCTTTGTTGTGGCTCACCAAGCCTTTCAAGTTTATTATTTACCCTACCCATGCAAGAAAGAGGGACTCATTAGTTGGGAAGTCGTGTTCCATGTATCGCCACGTGGTAAGCTACCCATGCCCTCCGAAGACGATTACAACAACATTGACCCTAAAACATACGAGGGGATTTTCTATCAAGAGGAACAAACCTTTGGGGACTTTGGCATACAAGGTCTTGAGGACCGCGAGGACAATGCACAAACAGGTGGTGACGTAGTGGTGAATCTAAAGGATATAGATATGCTCAACAAGTTACAGAGTGATAGTGATGACGATGATGAGCCTCCATCGTGCGAGGAGGTTCCAATATACAACACTCGTGATAGTGATGTTGATAGTGATGTTGATAGTGATGATGACAACCCAGGACTTAACTATGAGAGTGATGATTAGGGGTGAGGGTCTTTTATGTCCTTTTGCGTACTATTTACTTTTCAACATGCTTATTCTTTCAACATGCTTTTTCTTAATTGCATTACGTCTTTATTCTTATTTACTACATTTTTCAACATGCTTAAAAGTTTATCCTTTCTCAATGCAGGTGATTGACCAAGATGAGCCAAGGCAAGGAATCATCGGCCTCGGGCTCTCGGGAGGTGTAGGATGTGTTCGGGTGTAGCGTGTGTGAATTCGAACTTGTTTGGAGTTTGTATGAATGCTTGGATGAATTTGAATCATGTTTGTGTCATTTGGATATGTATGTGATGTTTTATTTGATGTTTCTGTGATGTTTTATAATTTGTGTAATTTTAATTGTATTTAAAATGCGCCAGAAACCAGCAGCAAAAAGTTTCAGAAACTGAAAATATGGTCAAGTCTACGCCGACGGCATTGCCGTCGGCGTAGTATGCTGCGGGGACGCACAGGATGGCGCCACGTCGACGCTGGAGGACCATATGGTCATCCCTACGCCGACGGCGTAAGACTCCTCCCAGACGCAGCAGATCAGCACACGTGGCAGACTAGGCCGACGGCACTGCCGTCGGCGTATAGGTGGAGCAGACGGAGACGTTCGACGTCCGTTTTGTGGGTCCCACTGCGGCGTCGCCGACGGCGACGGATACGCCGACGGTAGTGTTCGTACGCCGACAGCGTCCTACGCTGACGCCGATACGCCGACGGCGATTGTTGCTACGCCGACGGCGGCCCGCCGTCGGCGTTTCGACTGTTTCCCGTAGTGGTTGGCTAATCGCAGAAAGCTAGCACTCCTCCTATAAACTTGGGCTGAGCTGTTTTTACATGCGACTCTAAGCGGTAACGGTATACTGCCGACACTACTCTCGAGATCGCGCGTACTGGTTGGATTTGTGCATATATAACGTGTCCAAACGACGATCGGCATTAAAAAAAATCCTTACAAAAAGGTTTAAAGATGGTAGCGGTTACTTATCTTTAAGTCGTAGATTATGGGGAAACTGTTGCATTGCAACCTCCACGAAAACGGGAGCTTTGCCTTGCTTTCGGTCTTTGCAGTGCTGGCGACCTCAACAATGCATGTGATAGACGAACGAAGCGAAGCTAGTTATACGTAGATAGAATTAATTACGTGTCGAAACGTAGCAGTGCTTATCTACTGGTACTCACGTGGTCCTCCCGTCGATACTTGCGTGAAAATTCGAGAGAAATCCCTAAGAACGACAGAATAACATAAAACTGTTGAATACCATGACCGCTCGATTTGGTAGTGTAGTATGTCTTCTGTTAATGTATTAATTCCTCCTCCACTGCTTCTTCACTCGAGTTACTCATCTGTTTATCTTCAAGTAGTCAAGTATATACTGAGTACTGTGTATACCAAGAAAAACACCTACTATATCGCTGATTTAAAATATAAAGATATTTAGAATTTTATGAACCAAATATTTCAAAGTTTGCCCATCTATAAAAAAAACTACCAATCGACCGAAAACATCAAATTACATTATTAGATTCATCATGAAATATAATTTCATACAGCTCGATCATCGACGTCATCTTCAGCATTTGTGGAGTAGATGCTTCAAGGGTGGGTTTGTAGACGGAAGGACAAAAGAGGATGGACATGGGTATGTGGTAATGTGGGAATGAGAAATTAATGTGTAGCAATCTCATGAACTAAGGGATTAAGGATTGTGCATAGAGATAAAAAAGGACAAAACTGCCCAGGGTTACAGCGTGAGTTGGAGCATACTTGCCAGCGGCAGCTTTAATCATAGTCTAATACCATGTTTCGACGTCGCCTCGTTCTCCTGGCTGCGCCCGTGATCTAGCTGGCGTGTGTAGCCCCCAATCCCTCCCCTCCCCCCCCTCCCCCCCCCCCCCCCCCCCCCCACACACACACACAACCACATCACCCGTTAGCCCGCCCACACTTATCTACGTGTGCATGAGCCATGCAGGGCCAATTGCTTGGCATTGGAGGAAACACGCAATGGTTGAAATCGGTCCGAACAATTGAATTCCCATCACCCACCAAAATCAGACATCCACGGAAAGAAAAGTAAACCCAAAACTTTTGAGCATCATGTAGGGATGACGGTGGCGAAATCCGTGTATAAGTTTGAATTTTCATTGCATAACATAGGCAACATTGTGTCTTAAATATTCTCTCTCTTTCTCTCTCTCCCTCTCCCGTAAGAGCATGGTGGTATTGTTAATCTAGACTTTAACGTCATGATTAATTGGGATGAGGTAGGCAACGAGTACGATAGAGATCACTTAAATCTCAATTACGACTATGTGTGGTTAGTCTCACATTCGCGCTAGAACTCAATTCCTCGATTTAATTTTTTTTTCATATCACTTTGTTATAATCCTCATCTTTTGCTGATCAAAAAGAGTGGTGGAGGTTAGCCGGTCCTAGGGAAGGGAGAAGGAGCAACATTTGCATAGAAGAGCAAGGCCGTTGAAAGCGGCGTCTAAGGCCTAACTGTGCTAGGCCACACTACTACCAGTTGGAAAGGTGTTCTTGGCCATGGCCCTAGCAGAGACAACAACCTTGCATACGGAGGGAGCTGCGCCATACTTGGACAAGATCGTAGGCACAACATTTGCGCTTACTGTGGTCTTTGTTAAATATGAAACACCATACTCAAATGAGAAGCTATGATAACTAGAGCAACTTTTCAACTACAAATTTTTCATCTGGTAAGGGACACTTTTTTTTTAGGGAACAACATTATTCTGCTGGGTTTTTTATTAATTTTTATAATGTATGTACAGACAAAAAGGAAAGCAAAAAAGCTAACTAATGTACAAAGCTACAAGAACTAAGTGACCCTGAGATTTGGAATCCAGATCTTAAACCCAGCATGACTAGCCCGGTTAGCTGTATAGGCAACACAATCGAGCTCTTCTTTGAATTTCTTCTGACAACGAAAGAGGCTTGCCCTGATGCCCTTGAACATATGATCATTTCTGGTTATCCAAATAGACTATAGAGATAAATAAAAACCTCCATGAAGAAAGGCTGCTGAAAAGCCAGTCTAAATGATCGGATAACTGCATGAACATCACCATTGGGAATAATCCATCCTAGCAGAAGATGATCCCAGCACTGAGTAGCAAAGGGCACTGGAAAAACATATGATCCATACTTTCAAGTTGCTGAGTGCCACACATTATGCAGTTATAATCCGGCAAATGGAAGTTTTTTCTCCGAAGAAGAGCTCTGGTGTTAAGCCGATTATGAAGCAGGTAACACGCAAACACTTTGTGCTTTTTTTAGAAGCATGAGTTCCATACCCATGTAAAAGAGGGCAGCTACGGGACACTCCTTCTGAAAACCCTTGAGAGCAAAGATAACTTCATCGAGATGAGTGAAAAAATCTTTTGGTGTCCCATTCTCCTTCGTGGAAAATAAATCCATCTTGTTGTTCAACATTTGCAAGGTTGAACATCTTGATACTTGAAGTATCTCCGTAGAAACGCTCAAGTGTATCCCGTTAGCCATGGACAATATGTGTAACGATAGGGAGGAAGAACAAAACATGTAATAGATGTGTCATGGGTGTGCTTTGAAAAAGGAAGGAGAAATGAAGAAGGAAAGGGGTATGTGCGAAAGATGTGAAAAAACTAATGTGTGGCAATCTAGTGCAGGACATGGGATTAAGAATTGTGTTGAGAGGTTAACGAGGGCATGGGTAAAATAGGAAACTTAGCCCCTACCAAGTGTGCCACCTAATTCAAGAACTTTAGTAGAACACTGTACGCAAGGTATATATATATGAACGTAAGGAGTGATGTATAACTATTGTAACATAATCAGGCAGAACTGATTGTCAAACTACCACTTTAAAGATTATCATATACCAATAAAGCTTTTACTCATGTCACTGGTACTCTTATGAGCAGTACTAATCCTTATTTTCTTTTATCTAAAGTGTACTTACTAGAACAAGCAACCCTATCATTACCAATAGTATAGAGCGATATTAAGCACACCCCAACGGCAACTGCAGTAACAAGTCACATGGTTAAAAATAATACTCCCTCCGTCCCAATGCATGTGGCGTTCTTGTTTTGCATGCACGATTTTTGACCATTAATTTAACTACTAATATATGAGAATTATGTTGTAAAAATTATATAGTTAGAAATTTTATTTGAATACGAATCCAGTAATGTAATTTTCAAAGCACATATCACAAATTGGGGACGAAGGGAGTAGCGCTTGACTGATTAGTCCTTTGAAGGATGGATCGTTGTTGGGCTGCATACATTAGCCATGGAGATTTGCATATCTCCGTTGGTCATGACGGACTTCTCTAAGATCGAGCAGGACTCCTCTGAGATCGAGCTCCGAGTAGGAGCCGCAATGTCGTCCGCGAGATCACGTCGATGTTGTCCCCTCCAATCGTGTTCTCTTCATGGGTTGTTGTGATTCCGGTGAGGAGGTCGACATGGACGAGCAATAGTATCATATGATGGTGGCTTTTGCCAAGACCGACACAGACGCCAAACACGCCAAATAGTAGGCCAAGTACGTGAACATTTGGTTCATGAAATCGTGGCCAAGCCGCGGAGAAAGCCAGAATCACCGTTAGGGCTGGAATTAAAACTTAAAACTCGCGAGTTAAATGAGTAGCTCCTAACTCGGCTTGTCTCAAACTCCATGCCTCACGAACCGAGCCGAGTTTTGAATCTGAACTCGTTTGTTGACCAATTAAGCTACTCGTGAGTACTCGCTAGTAGCTCGTTTAACACATTCTAAGTATTCGAACATGCACGCATATGAAAAAACTAGTAATTTTCCTACTAATTCCGAACTACAACAATGGTGGTCCTTATACAATTTCACATCTCTAGTCAAAGGGTAGATCAATGTTGAAAGATAGAAGCTCTACACCATTATCGGTGCAAAAAATATTGACCGTTTGGCACTAATATATGAAAAATATCCACACTTTATATTTGAGTGAGCTAAACGAGCTACTCGTGAGCTACTCGCCAGTTTACCGAGTCGAGCCGTTTTTCGACTCGTTTGTTGAACGAGTCGAGCCGAGATTGACTTGTCAGTTGAGCGAGTTTAAGCGAGTTCAGTCGAGCCAGCTCGGCTCGGCTCGGCTCGAATTCCAAACCTATTCACCGTGTATAATGAGGACCTATAGAAGGATCTGGCATTGTGTTTGGCCAATGCACACAAGGCCAATGAACCCTAGGCCGACAATGTATATCTCATTGCTGGATCGCTGGCATGTGGTACCCACCTGTCAGTCCTACGTGGCGGACGTGACTGGCCTTGTCCGACATCACTTAGCTAGCCGACCCTGAAAGTTAGGGACGGATAAGGAGTTGTCGGAGAGTTTTCATCCCGTTCGGACCAGAGGCGGCATCGGTGTCTGTGTCCGAGCTCAATTAGTCCGACGGAGATGCCTACGAAGACGCTGGTGGAGATGTTTTGACATGCTTTAGAAAAGAGATAATTTTTGCCAAATATGTCCCTTTGGTGAAACTAATGCCACATCGGCCTCCCTTTGGTGAAACTAATGCCACAACTAGCACCTCTGCGGAACTATTTTCAAATCTGGCCACTCGGTAGACAATGGAGCCGAAATTGTACAACTCGACGCCAACACTTTTGTGACATCTGGACACTCAGGGAGCTCGGTGACGAACTCACTTCGGCGTACGATGCTGGCACCGAACAGCACAAGCTCGACGCCATTCTAATTGACGCTGAACCGAGAGGCCAGATTTGTAAATAGTTCAACGGCGAGGCCACATATGTTATTAGTTTTACGTAAGGGCCATTTTTTGCAAAGAAATACAGAAAAGAGACGGAGCGAGTTGTATTCTACAGGAACTGACTTGGGCAGAGGTACACTACTTCATTGCTTTAATTTCTCCCCTTGCACTCGTGCGGTCAGCGCATAGGAATCCCCAAATTTTAGCTGAGGTTTGAGTACGTGGGACATCCCTATTTCTCTATTGCTTTCAGCGAGTCGGGAGTAGGTCCTCCCAGAAATCCTGCGGGTGGTAATGGGTTTCAGTGACAAGATGTCAGCTGGATGAGAATACAGCAGGGGTACGTAGACCATCTGTTTTGCCGACAGCCGATGCAAACAATTGGAGCCCCCGCATGGATACCCAAGGAGTATGTCCAATAATAAGGCCAAGCTCGTTACTTGCACGTACTACCAGTTACTCCCTCCGTTCCAAATTAATTGACTTCCATTTGTCCACATGTGGATGTATCTATACGTGTAACATGTCTAGATACATCTATGTGTGGACAAATGGAAGTCAATTAATTTGGAACGGAGGGAATACATTATTACATACGTCTCCCGAAAATATTTTATTTTGATTATGAACATGGCCGGTTCTTGATGTGGTATACATACGTGCCCAATCTTTTCCATGTTTTCATGGAATGGTCGCAGTTTTCTTTGGGCGAATTTGTTTATGTGGTTGTTGCATGCACGGACACGGTTGGGAAAAGATCTAATCACTGGCACTGAAGTGTGCGCGTGTATTAGAAAACAGTACAGTTCTTCTAGGGCCGCCAATAGAAGAATATCATTCGAGTCTACACGCTAACACACAACTCCTTGACTCCATTGAAACCAACTCGTGCTATCTAGGAGTATTTCCATGGAGGCGATCGAGCAAAGGTATAGTTAACTGCATCAAATTTAGCAAAGTTGATACTGCTACTAGTAGTAGTGCAGTCTACTCTCCCTGAGGCTGCTGAGATAACTGAATGATTGGACGAAGAACTCGGCACCTGAGGCTTTGCCGGACAGTACAGCCGGACTTGCACTTGCAGTGAATTTAATGTGGTCTGGTGCGTGGAAGGAGAACAAGAACGAAGCTTTCTCAAGTCACAGCACTACAGTGCTCCTACGTACACGTCCAATAGACGGCAGTGAGAGGAACTTAGGCAGAGATAGCAAAAGGCTAAGCGCTACTACGTGGTCCAACACCGCATAACCCGTGCAGTGCTAGTAGTCAAACAGCCTAAGAAAGAGATAGCACGATCTTTGGACATGCTTGAGCTATCATATCGATCTATAGGACTAGTCTTCGTGGATCTATTTCCTTGACCCTTGGACTGGTGGAGAACAAGAGATATGACAATACAGCTGTCTAGTATGGAGGAGACCAAGAGTGTGCCCACTGGCCGCAGCTCCCAAAGAGATCTGGATTAGGACCTGGTTAGCTTTCCAAGGGGTATTTTGTTAGGTACTCACGCCATACATCTATTGGTCCTACTCCTACGGAGTACCACCGTACCACGTTGGATTTATACTTGCATGGATGGATTACTCTCCCATGGTGCATGTTGAAGTGTATATGTGGATTACCTAACCAATTCCATTAGTTCGGGGTTCTAGTTGCGTTCGATGGTGCATGAAACTTGATATGGTATCAGATGGGTAAGTTAAGTTCGAGTTATGGCTTTCGTAATTATCGATTATCCAGAAATTGTTGTTGTCCCCTCTGTGTCCACGTATAGGTATTTTAGTCATACCTCTGTGATTCTATGCAAGTGTTGGCCTCTCCCTCCCTAAGCACACGTGAGAGGGAGTGTTGAAATATATATGTAGATTGTCTAACCATTTTCATAAATTCAGACATTTAATTATGTTGACAAGCGCATGAAACTTGACGGTGCAATGGTGGACACACAAAGTTGTGAACAAGCCCACCCAGTTTCTAGGATTCATCCCATATAAGAAAAAGGCAGGGGGTGTCTCCCCTCCTGTTCTCATTCTTTTTAAAACTTGCATGGATGAGAGATGCATGTTGGTGATGTATGGATGATACTTGCGAAGAAAAATATGAAAATAAACCCCCAATCTGAAAAGTTTGCTCCCATGCGGCTCCTACGGTTGCACCGGGGCGCCCATATCCGGCCATCGGGGAGCCTCCTCTAATTCCTCCCTCCCCTCATCGCCACCGGGCAAGGACCGTTCTAGAACGGGGCAACGGCAAGGGGGAGGGGGGAGGGGGTTGTCCCGTTGGTGGATCTCGGTCCAATGGGGTTGGTTGTGTAGGCCACTATCGGGCACGCGGCGTGCAATCACAACATAAGAGAGATGGTGACATTGACCTTGTCAGGTGGCTGCGAGCAGCACGCATCGCGGGCTTGCCGTTACGGATTTGGGCCCGCATGGACCTGCAAGCGGTGGCTCGGTCATGACGCCTGATACGGCTGGTGGGCCGTGGTGGTGGAGGCGTCAGGTTTTTCTTACTTATTTTTGTTAGCCGGCTTGTTCGGCATCGACGCTGGACTTTGCTTGATATTGTTGCATATAAACAATACTCCATCCATACCAAAATATGAGATGTTTTAAATATATCATATACGGATTACATACAGATAGAAACGAGTGAATCTACACATTAATACGCGTCTATATACATTTGTGTCAAAGAAATGCTAAAACGTCTTATATTTTGGTACAGAGGTAGTATATTGTTATGTGCATAAATCGATCCAGGGGCTAGGAATCCCCTTTTCGAAAGAAAAAGATGCATACTATCTCTACTATGGTTTTAGCAATCTTCAGTGTTACCTAAAAAAAGTATTATCTTGTCAGAAGCATGGATTATGGATGAGTACAAGAGATGCAGGCTACTCTTACCTTTGTACACCAAGGGAATTCTAATATACAAATAAGCAAAAAATGCGGCACATGGCTTTTGATGCAAACATTCCAAGGAAACGAAGGAAAGGGGGGCACACGAAAGAGTAAACAATCCATAAAGCGCGGGGGAGGAGCTAAATTCTCCTGTTGTTTATAGCCTTGCATTACTCTAGTAGACTGGTGCACGCTTGAACATATGACAAGAAACTAGCCAACACGTAGGTCGCACACAACTTTTTTGCTTGCTCGTTTGTTAACTCGGAGACTTGACATACAGTAGTTGTATATTTCCAAGCAAAGATTTTTGGCTCCCGAGATCTAGTGGTCCTTTTAGTTTATAAAATTCAAAATATATTTTAAAGTTTAAAAAAAGCTGAAAAAATATGCATGTTCTCAATGTTGTATCCCATAGACGATCAAAATCTACGTTTGAAGGTGACTTTTCGTATATTGCAAGCATGAGGCTTGAAATGTACATTATTCTCCCACGGAAGTACAAAGTGTTCCTTACTACTTTCTGAACATGTAATTAATGCCATTATGTGGAGAAGCAACGTGAACGATTAGACCGGATATAATTCGTGAAGGTATGTCAAAAGGTAGGTAAACATGATAAACAGTGGACCATAAATTTGAAAGTACGCACGCAGTTGCTGGCACGCAAGAAGTTCTAATTAATCGCGTTGCTTCCTTTCTTGTCCTGGACAGCAAGCATATATGGCTGCTCCATTCATCCATCCATGATCCATCCCCGAGCGCCGAGCTAGCTAGTTCTGATCCAACAGGAAACGCCCTGTCGGTGGCAGATAGAATTGATACCTGATGATGACCTCACAGCAGAAATCTAAGCTCAGGAATGAGGCAGGTCACCTGACCACACCAACATGGCGTCAGCTTCCAGTATGTACATGCTAAGTGTCGAGCCATGACATTTCCCTATCCACGAATACAATGTATAACCTCCTGATAGTCCCTGTCAGCCTAGTTCTGTGCCAATGAACAGAAACAACTGGTGCACAAAGGCAAGGTGAAAAAACAATGTTAAAAAGTTTTGAAGGTAGATGTCCTTGTAATCAAAGCATAGTGGCACGTACCAACCTCGTGTTGCACTTGCACATTTGGTGTAAGTGGCCAAAGCTTATACCCTGCTTACAATGATGATAGAACCATACAGTTCTAGGCGCAAATGCTGGCCAAGTATTAATCGTAATATATCTTGGAAATATTTTGCATACGGAGTGTCGGATGCAGAGCCCATATCAACATTTCACATGGATGCGCATAGCTACTTTACATGAAATGCTTATTGTTTTTCAGGGTGCAAACTGAACAAAAACTCTCAGGGAAGAAGTGAACTCAAAATCTGAATCTCTGGAAGGGTCTTTCAAGGGCACCCACAAATCTAGCTGAGTGTGGAACAGAAGCATGTTCGTTCAAATACATTGCAATGTTTTTACATGTACCGCGTTTGGGCTTGGGCAATAGCAGGGGTACATGGGGTTGGACCTAAAGGATCTTAAGTATCCCTGAATCTTATAGAAGCAATCTCTTCAAGTTAACTTAATATGGGTCCACAGTACTGGAGCCGCCAACTAGTGCCTAGAGGTTGCCAAGTGCACACATAACCTCGGAGAAGCTCAACGATTAGCTGGTTGCTCCCATTGCTATCTACGACTCGTTGCTGCCTCTTCACCAGCCTGCAAATGGTTAGTAGAAGAACTGAGAAACCCTGACCTCTGTGACTGAAGTATCTACCTCCGCAAAGAAATTAGAACATTACCGTTTTGGCCAGCAAACTGGCTTTCTCATCATCAAAACCAAGGGAAGCCAGAACCTTATGACCAGCTGACTCTTTATCTGACCATATCGCCAGGAACAAATGATTGGCCGTTACCTCTCCATCCTCACCTAAAATCAGAACTGGACTCATTAAGTAAAAGAATGAGCAATAATCAGAGTATATTTCAAATGGGCACGTAGAAAAAAGAAACAAAGAGATGCATCCCACTCAATTTATGCTCAAGTGTTTGTTCAGATATGCTACAGACTACAGTGCTACCTAGTTCGAACCTGGGCTCAGACAATTGCTTTTGCTCAGGATGATGTTCTGTTTGTCATTTTATCTTTTTCTTTTTGTAGGCCGATTTATTGGCCCTGATGTCTGACATTCTTTGCAATAAAATTATGCTTGTGTGCATTGGAAGATGCAGAGGCCGGGAGGCTTGCCCTTCCCAAAAAAAGAGCTGCTACAGTACTGCCCAGTGATCACCATACAAGGGCATCAGCATTCAGGACTCAGGAACACAAATTTGACTTTAGGGGGAGTTCAGTGTCAGGACTATTACGAGGATTCCCAGGAATTAAGTGGTAATCCGAAAAGATTCCTGTGTTTGGCACGAGACCTGAAAGGTTAGTTAGGAATGCTAGATCAGGAGAGAACAAGATTCCAGTAATTTGTGGGTTTTACATTCTCTTTGAATTAGGCAGGTACCTGATATCCCCACCACATTCCTGAGGTTATACCAGGAATCCTAAAATTACCATCAATCTAATTTTCGACCTACCAAACACACCCTACACGATTCGATCCGATGTTGAATAATCAAGAAGTTCCCTATCTTTTTTACCGTGAGTATTATTAGGTAGACAAAATCAACAGGAAGGAAAGCATAGTGCACACAAGAATAGAGTGGCCACAAAAGTCCAGACTCCATTAAACTAAAATGCTCATTGCTTCAGATCAGTGTTAAACCCAAACATGAAGCGACAAACGGCAAACCTATTAAAAAGAAAAATACTGACTTTCTAGACTGTTATGTAGCTACAGTCAAACTTGCGACAGTCATTTCGTTCAAGAGTTTTGATTCAATTTAAAACCAGTACTGTTGTTGCTGCCAGCCAAACTTCACGGTGCCAAAACTATGTGGCTTCAATTCCAGATCCTTCTCAGACACCCAGATCACAAGTGCCATGTCTCGAGAGATTCATGCTCTTAGAAAATAAAAAGTCACATCCAAACCCAATCAATTCTCGCGACAGGCTTTCTGAATATCATCTTATATACAACCCATCATCAATCACAATTTCAACCTTAACATCACGCAAGTTATAACCTAAGCAGAACGGCGCGAGCCTGCTACCTACGCCCAGTCCTGCATATATGAAGATCTCATCACATGAATGTGAAGCTGGACTTATCAACCTAAGTAGGTCATGTTGGTGCTAACTGCTAAGAACTCCTGGATGCTAATTCCGGACAATCAATGTAGGAGCAATCCCATCATAGCATTTTGTATAATTTCTTGCAGACAGAATTGCTAGCACCAGCGAGGTTTTTAACACACCTTATTAAAAAATGGAACCAACACGGTCCAGTTCAAATATTTTTTTGCGAAATGACATTAAATGGAGTATGCTTTGTTGAAATGTAAACAAAAGCTGGGTTCAACCAAGGTTGCATGTAAAATATAAGCAGATATAATGCCTATAGCTACAACATATATGTCGTACAATACATGATACGCTGAAGCAGCTTCCTCAAGCCATTGGAGGAATGAAGTTGGCAAGTCTCTATCGAGCCAGGAACGACGAAGATTTTACAAAAGAAAGAAGGAATTAAGTAGCCTCTCCTACATTGACATGGTTCTCCAGGGTTACATTTGGCCCATCAGTTTTGATGAAAATAAGCATGTAGGTAAGTATATTTCATGACGGATCTAGTACTGACAATCTGGCTCTGCTAAAATTATAGATGATGGTCAAACCTTAAAATGTTTTGCCTTGCCGTGGATTCTAAAACGACATGAATTGTAACTTTCCATGCAATTCAAGGTTGTTAACAGAATTGAGTAACACATGGCCTGGTATGATGCTTGGGGAAATGGTTTTATGCTTTGTGAAGACTGGTGTTTTCAGTTCTGCATTCAGGGTGTCTTTGATTGCTTGCTTTTATGTCAACATTCACATTACCAATTTAAATCAAAGTCTGGTCGACACATGTCAGGTTTGGTTTGTACAACAATTGTGAAGAATACTGTTTTGGCAACAAACCAGATGAACACAAATTTTTGTCACTACGGCCAAATATTGATACAAATTTTGGTAACATTGACTTAAGAAGTTATGCTCTCTCCGTTTGGGAGCTATGCTCTTCTAGGACTTAAGGAGGCACAAAGAATATTACTACGATCATAATATACTTATGTCAACATCGTCTCAGATTTGTCATAGAGATCAAATGATCCAATCATAACAAATCCTATTCACTGCAGACTCCGTAGCTTATAGTAATGGGTTCTCTGGGTCGCTGTAGGGTAATCTCCTCATTTGTCAAACATCTAACAGAAAGATGATTGATTTATAACATAACCTATCGAAAAGTACGGATACCTAAACAAGATATATCAATGAGCCTGTTGTCAAAATCGTTCGGTTTCTATCAATAGGTACGTGCACTCCCTCAACAGCTTGAAATCACTGCTTCTGTTACCAGGATTGAGAACTATGAGAATGAAGAATTAGTCAAATATTCCAATCATGTTCTCCAAGCAACTGAAAAAATGTCGTCAAGTTTATTTTGGGAGCCCAAATCCCAAAAATGTGGCTGAAACTCTAGAAAAATTATAACATAAATTTAACTCGGCAGCACAAAAAATAATAATCTAGCTAGCATGGGTAAATATGAAGGAATGAGTAAACGGTGTTACGCGAGGGAATACACGTGATGTAGATTAATATTATGTTTAAGCATATCGAACATCAAAATTTCAGATACTACATTGAGCAAAAGTCCTTATGGTTAAGAAAAGCAACTCAACGATACTTTGTTCCAAAAGTAGCATCTGCAATTAAGCGGTGTCATTTATATTCATCATTTATTCCCACTTCCCACAGATGGAGGACAGCAGGTTGCATAGCCTAATGGTTTGATAGACATGCATCAGGGAAAAAAAGTAAATTATACAAATGAAAGAATATAACACACCAACAACAACAACAACAACAACAACAACAAAGCCTTTTTTCCCAAACAAGTTGGGGTAGGCTAGAGTTGAAACCCATAAGATCTCGAAACTAGGTCATGGTTCTGGCACATGGATAGCTAACTTCCACGCAGCCCTATCCATGGCTAGTTCTTTGGTGATATTCCAATCCTTCAGATCTCTCTTAACAGACTCCTCCCATGTCAAGTTTGGCCTACCACGACCCCTCTTAACATTCTCATCCCGCTTTATCCGTCCGGTATGCAATGGCGCTTCCGGAGGCCTACGTTCTATATGACCAAACCATCTTAGACGGTGTTGGACAACCTTCTCTTCAATTGGTGCTACCCCAACTCTCTCACGTATATCATCATTCCTAACCCGGTCCTTTCTTGTGTGGCCACATATCCATCTCAACATGCGCATCTCCGCTACACCTAACTGTTGGATATGTCGTCTCTTGGTCGGCCAACATTCTGCGCCATACAACATCGCAGGTCGAATCGCCGTCCTATAGAACTTGCCTTTTAGCTTTTGTGGCACTTTCCTATCACAGAGGACGCCAGAAGCTTGGCGCCACTTCATCCAACCAGCTTTGATTCGATGACTCACATCTTCATCGATATCACCATCCTTCTGGAGCATAGACCCCAAATATCGGAAGGTGTCTTTCTCAGGTACCACCTGTCCATCAAGCCTAACCTCTTCCTCCTCGTGCCTAGTAGTACTGAAACTGCACCTCATGTACTCAGTTTTGGTTCTACTAAGCCTAAAACCTTTCGATTCTAGAGTCCGCCTCCACAGCTCTAACTTTCTATTAACCCCCGCCCGACTATCGTCAATTAGCACCACATCATCCGCAAAGAGCATACACCATGGGATATCTCCTTGTATATCCCCTGTGACCTCATCCATCACCAAAGTAAAGAGATAAGGGCTCAAAGCTGACCCCTGGTGCAGTCCTATTTTAATTGGAAAGTCATCGGTGTCGCCATCACTTGTTCGAACACTTGTCACAACATTATCATACATATCCTTAATGAGGGTAATGTACTTTGTTGGGACTTTGTGTTTCTCCAAGGCCCACCACATGACATTCCGTGGTATCTTATCATACGCCTTCTCCAAGTCAATGAACACCATATGAAGATCCTTCTTCTTCTCCCTGTATCTCTCCATAAGTTGTCGTACCAAGAAGATGGCTTCCATGGTAGACCTCCCAGGCATGAAACCAAATTGATTTTTGGTCACGCTTGTCAATCTTCTTAAACGGTGCTCAATGACTCTCTCCCATAGCTTCATTGTATGGCTCATCAACTTGATTCCACGGTAATTAGTGCAACTTTGAACATCCCCCTTGTTCTTGAAGATTGGCACTAATGTACTCCGCCTCCATTCTTCGGGCATCTTGTTTGACCGAAAAATGAGGTTGAAAAGTTTAGTTAGCCATACTATCGCTATGTCTCCAAGGCCTCTCCACACCTCGATGGGGATACCATCAGGGCCCATTGCCTTGCCTCCTTTCATCCTCTTCAAAGTCTCCCTAACCTCAGCCTCCTGGATACGCCGCACAAAGCGTCGGCTGGTATCATCGGAGGAATCGTCTAGCTCAATGGTAGAGCTCTCATTCTCTCCATTGAACAGGTCGTCGAAGTACTCTCGCCATCTACGCTTGATATCTTCGTCCTTCACGAGGAGTTGATCCGCTCCGTCCTTTATGCATTTGACTTGGTTGACATCCCTCGTCTTCCTTTCTCTCGTCTTCGCCATCTTATAGATGTCTCTTTCGCCTTCCTTCGTGTTTAGACGCTGGTAGAGGTCCTCATACGCCCGACCCCTTGCCTCGCTCACCGCTCGCTTTGCGGCCTTCTTTGCCCCCTTGTATATCTCCATGTTGGTTGCGCTCCTGTCCAGGTAGGCGTCTGAAACAGTCCTTCTTCTCCTTAATAGCCTTCTGGACCTCAACGTTCCACCACCAGGTATCCTTAGCATCCCTTCTACTTCCCCTGGTCACCCCAAACTCCTCTGATGCAATCTTCCGAATGCAAGTCGCCATCCTCATCCACATACTGTTTGCATCGCCTCCTTCCTCCCAAGGGCCCTCCTTAAAAACCCTCTCCTTAAAAGCTTGAGCTGCCTCTCCCTTTAACTTCCACCACTTTGTTCTAGCAACTTTTGGGCGCTTATCCCGCTGGACACGAATCCAAAAACGGAAGTCAGCCACCACCAGCTTATGTTGATGGACAACACTCTCTCCAGGTATCGCCTTACAATCAAGGCAAGCGCGTCTATCTTCTCTTCGAGAGAGGACAAAATCAATCTGGCTAGAGTGTTGGCCACTACTGAAAGTCACTAGGTGGGATTCTCTCTTTCTAAAGAGGGTGTTAGCTACGACCATGTCGTAGGCTAGGGCGAAGCTTAAGACATCCTCCCCTTCTTGGTTCCTGATGCCATAGCCAAAGCCCCCATGCACCCCTTCAAAACCTGTGTTAGATGTACCCACATGGCCATTGAGGTCTCCTCCTATGAAGAGCTTCTCACCAGTAGGTACTCTCCTAACCAAGTCCTCGAGACCTTCCCAGAACTCTCTCTTGGTGCTCTCGTTGTGGCCTACTTGCGGGGCATACGCGCTGATAACATTGAGAACTAAGTCCCCAACAACCAGCTTGACTAGGATAATCCGGTCTCCTTGCCTCTTGACGTCCACTACTCCATCCTTGAGGCTCTTGTTGATCAAGATGCCTACCCCATTTTTGTTTGAGGTTGTCCCCGTGTACCACAGCTTAAAGCCGGTATCCTCCACCTCCTTCGCCTTCTGTCCCTTCCATTTGGTCTCTTGGACGCATAGGACATCAACACGCCTCCTTATCGCCGTATCAACTAACTCCCGTAACTTGCCCGTCAGGGACCCTACGTTCCAGCTACCTAAGCGGATCCTCCTAGGCTCGGCTAACTTCCTTACCCTCCGCACTCGTCGAGTCAAATGCGAAGACCCTTGCTCATTTTTCACTACACCCGGGCGTCGATGCAGCGCGCCACTAAGGATGCGACGACCCGATCCTTGCTCACTTATCACCGTATCCAGATCAAGATACGGCGCGCCACCAAGGGGGTGGCGGCCCGGCCCTTGCCCATTTGACACCACACCCGGGTTCCGATATGGCGCGTCGCTAAGAGGGTTACGCCCCAACGAGGTTCTTTTGGGTTTCATCTCCATAAGAGTGGCTGGGTTTTTTCCGTTGGCTTGCCAAGCCTATCACAACCCTCCTCCTTTATCCGGGCTTGGGACCGGCTATGTTGAGACAACATAGGCGGAGTTAAAGAATATATAACACACCAGTGAAAAAAAAAAAAAGTACGGCTACTCAGTAATCTACAGATTATGTACACTTCTATTCAAGAAGTATTTTACTTATGGGTATCAAACATTCAAACTGCAGATTAATATTATACAAGACTAAAAAAATAAAGGAAATAGTAGTTAAACCGAAAACAATTAAGTCTGCATGAATCTGAAACTACTGTTTTAACAATAGGACCTACTAATCTGTACATCCGTAGTGACCTACTATATATGATGACACGCTTTACTTGTTCTGCACTTGAAGTAGTAACATGCAATGATCGCTTAAAAGTATGGCTATGGAAACATATTACAATTTCTGTATTGGCCATAAAGATTGTAGCAGATGGTAACATATAGACGTTGTATAGTAAGATTAATATATCAAAATTTGCAGAAGTAAAGTAGCAAATGTAAAGTAACCTACTCTATGCCTAGGTATGGCTTAGTAGTCTTTGTATCAAACCCAATATGAAATCATTAGAGAAGAACGTAATGTGAATGTATGGTATTAGGCAACTTCATTTATCTTTCGCAAATTAGCAATTATGGAAATGACATGCCAACACTTCTGATTCTCCAAAGAGGAAATAATATACTCATTATCCAAGCCTCCCATAACAATAAGAAGAAACATGCGGCGCAGTAAGATACCGGTACTCGAGAGTACAGGCAAGCATTTGAGCATCTTTTCAACAACAATGAGAGTGTATAAACAGTGGAAGTTAGTATTTTGAACGAAATAAGTCAAATAACCTGATTTCAGTTTCTCATTTACAGCACAATCAAGGGCTCTTTGTGCAGATTCTGTCAATGGTGGATGCATAGGACTGAAGTAAAACATTTCTGACTTCCCAAGAACTTCCGCTGCCGCGTCACGCACTGTGAGCAATGAGATTCCATTAGCACGCATAAGTTTTGCCGCACCGCTAGTTCCTGAAAATAACAAACTTATAGCTCAGTGCATCAAAACAGGCGTAGAACGTAGAAAAATGATAGACAACAAATGTTAGCTCAACAGTTGTCAATATTTTGGCCAAATATGTTATCAGCAATCTTTAGATGTCAACTAGAACCGCTGACAACTAAGAGCTTTTATTATAGCACGTGTACATTGTGCTGCGGCAGAAAATAGTTTGTCACGCTTCAAGGAATAACAAATTAATTTGAAACAAAATGTTATGTGAACCAACACCCATCAAAGATGAAGGATGAAATTGCAGCATTCCTTAGCACCCAGAAACTGTCATAGGCTAACCTAATTTATGGAACACTCAGACTACTCTTCAACCATATCTTCATGAGTCGGCAGAAAGTGGCACGGACTCTACAGTGGCATGAACCAAAGAAAGAGTTTGCATACTCCATATCTCCACAACTTCCACATTAAAGTATGTTCCCTTCTATTTTATTCTTCTGTAAGCAGTTGCCATAAGTTCTTTTACTCTTGGCTTTTATGGGTCACGGGTTCAACTCCTGGAAACAGCCTCTTGCAGAAATGCAGGGAAAGGCTGCGTACAAAAGACCCAAAATGGTCAGACCCTTCCCCGGACCCTGCACAAGCGGGAGCTACATGTACCGGGCTGCCCTTTTATGGGGCAATCAAACCAAAATCATGCTTCATACTTTTAGATTGCTTCTATCCTACTAAAACATCTGCATGCCATATTGCCGAAAAGTTTTGGCTTCGTAAGGTTTTCCATAATTAGACGGTAGGAACTAGTTGATATCATCCATGTAAATATGATAATGTAAGCACTTGTCGATAACATGACTTATCGAAACCAAAACCTGCTTTAGAAAGGTTGATTTGTGGTCTAACTACTTATGTACCATTGCTCGTGGCTTCAACATTTTTCTTCACATTCAGTATTTTCACCACACATGTACATGTAGTGCATAGAAAAGGAAGCATATATATATCTAAATGCAGAAAGTGCAGTACACACACCAAGCATAGCAAATAAGCAAATGTTTGGCGGGAATGTAAGATCATTCGTTGCTTTGCCTTACCTTCAACGAGTATGCCCATAAGCAGCCCCTCGGTGCCTGTGGTTGGGTACCTCATCTTCCGTGCCTCCAGCTCGGCCATTGCAAATGACCTCACCGCCCTTGACGACCACCTGTGTGCAGTGAATCCCCATGTCACCTTCGAGTATAGACACAGTATGGCGAAATTTTGAGGGAATTGTAGCTCACCGGATTTTCTTCTCCCCAGAAGCAAGCTCTGGATTCCTAAGTAAGATCATAGCAGGAAACACAACAATTAGATAGCGCTAGACAAGTAATTAAATTCCAAGAGATTGAAGACTTAGGAGGAACAGCGCTAGTTCAGAAATGTTTTATCAGGAACAATTGCTGAGTGCTCGCGATGTTATTAACCGTGCTCACTTAGTGGGAAGCTGAGCGACGGCGGCGGCGATTCGACGGCCCCGGCAGCGGGAGGTGAGGGTTGGGGCCCCCGTGGCAGCGGCCCGGAGCGAAGCCGGCAGGACGGGGGTCCCCAGGAAGGAGACTGAGGAAGAGGGGTGGTGTGGTGGTGGGAGGATGAGAGGAAGGAGATGAATGTGGAGGCGGCCTGGGCGGCGGTCGCCATGGCGGGCGGAGGTTTTCGGGGGGATAGGGGAAGCGATAAGCGAGCGAGACTGCTAGAGTGGGCAGCGAGCGATGAAGAGAAGTCCAATTTACCCCCTAAAAAGTTCACTTTCTAATTCTAATTTGGTTCAACTTTTACCCCTAAACTCTATAAACCATTCAGATATGCCCTTTTGATCTGGTATTTCCTTCCTGTATGCCAACTCATCGTCTCGGTAAAAATATCCCATACATGTATTCGTATAGGTGCGAAAAATATGTTCGGGCTCATCTCCACCGCCGAGCAGTCAGCCCACCGGGTCCTCGTCCCTGCCTCTCCCTACGCCGCCGCAGCTAGGGCTAGGAGTAACTGAGTAAGCACTTGCATTGCCTACTCGGTTACAACCACGTCAAAAATTGCATGGTCGTCCAAATTAATTACTACCTTTGTTCCTTAATATAAGATGTTACTCAAGTAAAAAGTATTAGTGTTAGGTAGTAGCGAATTTAGTTTGGTATTGTGAACAGTTTTCATAGTTTGGGGTTATATACGGAACGTTTCTTGGAGTGGCATAAAACTTGAACCAAATAAAAGTGAAGGGTTGTAGAATAAATTTTGGGATAGGTTAGGGGGTAATTTGGACTTATCTCCAAGCAAGGACGCGATTGTAGAATGACTTCGGGCTCGTTTAATTCAAAGGAACTTCATAAGATTCTTGGAGGATTTTATCCTATAGAATTTTTTCTTACGTTAGTCGTTTGATTCAGAGGATTAGTTCTCGTAGGAATTTTTCCATAGGAATTTTTGTACTACATCTGATAGAAATTCTACCATTCACTTCAACCTCTCTTTACAATTCATTTGTTATTCCTTTGCCATCAAACACAAAGTAATCTTTCTATAGGATTCAACTAGACTTGACATTCCATTCCTATGGGTTTCCTATTCCTACAGTTTTTCCTATCCTATGAATCAAAAGACCCCTTCCTTATCGCAAACAAGACCAGATATTGACGCTACAAGATAAAGAGGCTGGAACTCTTTTTTAGGCAATGCCAACTCTAGAGAATCGCAATCCAAGCACTGCTTTTATTTTATGTATCAAAATTTTAATTTTTTTGTATCTGTTTGTTTAATTATTTAACTTCCTTTTGATTTGCGTCACCATTTTTTTCTTCATAATAACAAATTAGAAATTGGATGTTCAACTAATTAAGAACTAGGCGGGTGACGTGTATTTGCACGGCTAAATTATATTTTTATGTTTATAGTATGACCATATAGGAGGAAAGTCAAACTTCATTTTGCGAAAACTTGTGTGATACTATCTATGTGTTTCTTATTTTCCCCGCATTATGTTATGTTCTATATTTTATTTAAATTGTATAAACAGTTGTTGCCAAAATATAAGTACTGAGGAAACATGATTGGACTTTATTAGAGTGGTGATGCCGAGGTCCCTCGAGTTTCATAAAAGAAAACTCAATGATATCACCATCTTTATCTCCAACACTACTATTCATGTTTTTGTGTTTGCATTCATACTAAAAAAGATATTACCAATTCCTACATAAATCTTATGCTTCTTCTCCGCCCACCAATGGGCAATGGCCATACCGTAATTCAACGCACACTCATGTTACTCTAATTTTGTAGATTCCATACTTGGCATTCAATGTTGCTTTCAGTCTTATTGTTGTTGTAACGACATTTTTTGTTTCTCGTAAGAAAACCCACTCTCAGAAACACACACCCCCTAATGTTTACATATTATTTTCAAAATTTAGATTTTCCCCTAGATTTTGTACATTTCAATTTCATATAAGAATCAACTATAAACGTGATTTTTCAGTTGAATTTTGGGATCCTGCCTACCGAAGATGTCTCCTCTCGTGGGATCTAGTTGGACATCTATTATAATCATATAATGCTTTGTTATCTAAGTTATATTTTGTGCATTCAGAGGCACATATTAATTTCGTTGGAACTTACAACAAAATCAAAGGTTTTCGGTCAATTCTTTATAGATCATGTCACATCCAATTACATAAAAAGAAAGTCTATAAAAAAAGATTTTCCTATTGTATCGTCGTAGGGAGGTAATCTTAACCAAGGTTTTCTGTTGCTACGAATAAGTAGTCTGAATAGAAGGGTCAAGAGGGGTGTGTTCCTGGCCTGTAGTATCGGTCGGGCGAGCATGACCTACGCACATGCCCTCATGCCCACCCTCCCCTCCTGCGGTTGTCTTTCATATTTTTTGAAACTTCATGCTCTAATTTCCTTTTATTGAATAACAATCATTTCTTGCTAATAAAATACATTTGGATGGTTTCTTCTAAAATCAACATCATATGTAGCAGTTTTAATTCAGTATGACAAGATTGAAATGATAATTCATAAGAAAAATTATGAGAATAACATACCTTTTAGACGTATCAGTAACAAATCACACTGGACGTGTAAAGTCATCGTTTCAAAATAGAAATAAATGTATTTGTTGAAGTGTTACTCTCGTACTATTTCATATGACACGTGGAGCTTGAATATAAAATGAAGGTGGCATCATAACTATTGGTAATATGGACTATAGTCTAGGTAGGAGCTCCATTATTCTTGTACTAAGAGTAGTACCACGTTCATCAAATTCGTGATGTATGCACACGACGATTTTCAGCATGCATGTGATGCACATCTTTGTAAACATATAAAAATGATTTATTTAGTGCATTCTACATTTTCGATAGAAACACAATGTGAGTAAAATAAAAAAAGGCAAAATAAACTTAATAGCAAAATCATATGCACCGAAAAGTTCATTCTCGTACTAGAGTGCCCCAAGTAGAGACTATCCAACAAGGATATTCTTTTTGAGAAATTATGTACCTAGTTCGTAGGATTCTATAGAAAAAACGCAGGGTTATCATCAATGTGTTGTCCT
The DNA here is from genome assembly GCA_947311845.1 of Poa pratensis. Taxonomy (NCBI): domain Eukaryota; kingdom Viridiplantae; phylum Streptophyta; class Magnoliopsida; order Poales; family Poaceae; genus Poa; species Poa pratensis. The sequence continues at coordinate 23,712,928 of CAMZMU010000117.1, forward strand.
TCGAATCCTATATATTTTATCTAACGAAACGATTGGAGTGTCATTCCCCAAAAAAGGATTGTTTTGAAGAGGTTTGAGTGGATATATGAGGTATAACGTAAATGAATTTTAAGAATAAATTTGTATGAAAACGAGTACACAATGTTTCCCATCCCCACGTCAAACATATCCCTTGAAAAATGTCATCGCACCACCGGGTGACGCAATCCAACAGGGCAGGAGTAAGTCGCACTGTGACGATGTAATGAATGTTCACTCTGAAGGTTTATTTTAAATCAGTCGATGTTTATTTTACAGAAACCGATGTAGAAGAAGATCTCAACAATTTCTAACCCACCAAAACACCTAGCATGCAAATTATTTTACTTAAAAGACTTCCTTTTCCAAATCCAACAATGAGATTACAAAGCTCATATAACATTAACTTGTAGGAGTACCTCAACAGATATACAGGCTGACAAGTAGACAATCCTCCACCACAAGGCTGGGAGAGCCTGGGACCCGTTCAACAGATGTAGTAGTCCCGTACAAAATCCAGGCCGTCAGTCTGAGCTTCACCAGTATACCACTGGGGAGTACAGACGACCCCAGGGTATGGCCCACCGGCAGTGTCCCTATAGTAACGTTCCCCTTCCGAACAGATGGACAGAGATAGTACCAACAAAACTCAACACAACCCACCGGAATAACTGACAGGTGGGGTCAGTTTTGCCGTAGGCCCTAGATGCGGTGAGACAAGTCCACACAACCCCTGTGACGCAGAGTCCACAGAAAAGGACCGGAGACCAGAGCAGATATATATAGACGAACACCAGGGGCAGTGAAAATTGGAAGAGGAAAACCAATTCCCCGATTAAAAAAAATCAAATCCACGGATATGCCGAAGACCTCCTCGTCGCCTTCCCCCACCGTCTCCGCCATGAATCCCCTCCTCCCCTCCTCCTCCTACCTCAAATCCCACCACCCGCCGGACCCGGACCCCCTCTCCAGCCCCTGCAGCTACCTCCTCCACGTCGACGCCGACGACGAGGCGCTGATCCAATTCCCCGACGGCCCGAACCCTAGCCCGCCCATCGACCCGACGCCGCACATCTCCTCGCAGTTCTACACCTTCACCGCCGCCTCGCACGCGCTCATGCTGCGCTGCGTCCTCGCGGGCCGCCCCGCCGCGGCCGAGGAGGTCCGGGCCGCCACGTCCCCCTCCGTGCTCGCCTCGTGGCGGGCCGTCTGGAAGGACCGGAACGAGGACACCGCCTACCTCACCGCGTGGAAGCGCATCCAGGATAAGCTCGCCGCCTCCGCCGACGGCCGCCACCTCCACTTCAAGTCCAACCCCGCGCAGCGCGTCTCCCATGTCGGCCAGTGGCGAGACATAGTCGCGGAGGCGCACGCCACCCGGACCTGCTCCGCCACCTCGGGGTCAAGGACACCGTCGATCGTATCAGGCAAGCCTGGACCGTCGGAGCTAAATTCTATGGTATTCCAGAATCATTTGTCCGGGTATGTCTTGCCGCGTGCCCTGTTTGCAAGGCTGCGCCTGCTGGACAGCCTGATTCTGCTATCTCGTCGCCTGGACGAGGTAAGCGGCGCCGCAGGTTCGAGTATACGGAGACGCTGGATGTGCCTGCACGAGACGTGCCACGCAGGCTGCAGCAGCTGGCCGCCAAGCATAAGGTGGTCCTCTGTATTAGGCAGAAGTATATAAGGTATAAGCCATTCATGGCTGAGGTGAAGGATTATGCCTGCCATCGTGCTGGGGTGCCAACTGCAAGCAGTGGGAATCATGCATCCTCTTCAGCCAGCGCCTCCTCCGAGGCGAAGAAGGCACGTGGCCTGAAGCGGGAGCCATACCAATCCAAGAGGTGTGGCTGTGGGTTCCGTATTCGGGCCATTGTGCCCATAGCCAATTATAATGAGAAAGACAAGAGCTTTGTATATCTGGAGGAGGGTACTGCAGTGTTCAAGCTTTATGCAGTGCACTCAGGGCACGAGCCAGGGCCACTTGATGGCAATGCTCGAATTGTTCACAGGTTAGTTGGTCATAAGGGGACATTTGAGTTTGATCCAGACATATATGATGTCAATGAGGAAGGTGATCCTAGCTTTGCAATTAAGGGAGATGTAGATATTGATATTGACGACTCGCATCAGGCAGTCTTGCAGCAAGTTCGGGATCTCAGAGCAGAGGTGGTTTCCCTAGAAGGGAAGGTGCCTAAGATGCACCCAGAGCTATTGGGTTCTCTTTCCAGTGAGCTATCTGAGATTTTGCACAGGATTAGGAAGTTTAATTTGGATGGCAACACCTACCAGCCAGACGAGGCATTGATGATGGGCAATGAGGTCGTCGGGGGATGGGGCACTGGTGACGTGTCGCAACATTTAGATCATCACGATGGTGCATTCTGCAAGGACGATGAGATGCTTGATGATGATGATACTGATTTTGGCTCCAGCCTTGGGCCCATTGTCTCATGGGATAGAATGGCAGCTGAGTGCGAGGACAGGAAGATGTTATTGGGTGATAGCCCAAAGTGTGATAAGTGGATGCTGAAGGAGAATGTTGGTGACTTCGATGAAAAGAGTATCCTTAACTGTGGGGATGAAGATGGTGTTGAGGATTCCAAGATTATTAAGCCAATGATGCATGATGACACCATGGTAACTGACTCAAGTTTGTTAGGCATAAATGTTGACGGATTTTACTCTGGGCCTAAGTGGTATGATTCACCGGTAGGTTTAGATTCCAGTGGTGATGTAGGAGATGCCACTTTTAGACATGGACTTGTGTGAGATTTGTGAGTTACACCTGATTTAAGGATGGTCTTGTAAATTCTGTATACTAGAATGCCATAAGCTTACACCTATTTAATGTAGTGTCTGTAGGTGGAGCTTCAAAGTAACTTATCTTCCCTGATATACAGGCTGATCAATCAATTCAACATTTTTAACTTGTGTATCATGCCATTGTTGAAAACTATCTTGGTTCAAAAATTTGGAACATTGGTTCTGTTCTTCTTTAGCTCTTAATCATTGTATATATCTTACTTTTATACTTTCTTGTCTCTACCATGAACGTGTAATCTTTGTCTCTGTGTGTGTGTGTGCACGCGCGCGTGCATGTGTGTGGAATTTGACACACTTCTTTTGCACAGTTGCAGGACAATCTTTGTTATTACCATGCAAGGTTGCATCATTCTCATCATTTCTTCTCAGTTGTATCCACTGTAAATTTGTAACTTTAACTAAAGCGATCATGTTCATGCTTAGGTATTCATTTTCTCATTATCTGTAGGTGGAGCTTCAGTAACCTATGTTCCCTGATATACAGGCAGATTAATCAATTCAACATTTTTAACTTAAGTATTGTGCTGTCGTTGATTATATCTTGGTTCAAGACATTGATCATTAGTTGTGTTCTTTAGCTTCAGTACTGTCTCTGTGTGTGCATGTGTGTGGAATTTGACGCACTCATTTTGGCGCGGTAGCATGACAATCTGTGTTATTACTATTCAGGTTTGAAGCATTCTCATCATTACTTCTCAGTTGCATCCACTGTAAATTGATAATTTTAACAAAGCAATCCTTTGCATGTCCTTATTTGCAATTTTACATATTTGTTGATGCAGTAGCTAAGGAAACTGGAACTAATATGGTGTTCCTAATGCTTTATGTAAGATAAACGTGCTGAAAATTCCACAATTCCTCTTGTGCGGTTTAATTTTACTGTAACGTCGGTTATTCTATGTGAGAATGGGTATTCCTCATCTCATGGTCACACAAGCATTATGACTTGCAAAATACAAAATTGTTATTTTACTCAAACATGGTAAAGTCCGGAAGGGTTTTAATGTCTTTCTGCCAAGTATTTTTCGTGTAATGTATCACATAATTCATTCAACTCTATGGACAGCAAAATCAGTGATCATGCACAGAGAAATGATTAGTAATACTAGATGCTTTGTGGATTTTTTATTTATTTCAATTCAGTGTGCTGCTTTATGATAAAATGACCCAGGTGAGGTTCTAGGTATAATTCGTTTACTCATTGGAAATGTGAAACCGTCTTACATAAATGCAAAGATGTGGCCTTCTAGTACACAATGCTTCTGCATATTACCGAAATGCCACTACATTCAACACTCCCCTCTCAGATAAAAAGGTTTTGCATTGCGCAAATGGCTGAAGCATATAAATTTATGAAGAGAATGTTATTAGTTTGCTGGATTGGGGAATTTATGATGAGTTGTACACTATCATTTTCTTGCTATACACGTGTTTATGGTAGTGAATGACCAGTAGCATTCTTGAACTGACCTTTTTTTTGTGACATTAACGTACAGGTTTGTCATCAAACTCTTGAGATTTGCCCTTATTTGCACTTATTTGCATCAAACGGCACAACCATCAGCTTGAGGTTAGAAGAACCCAAACTCATCCTATATCTCCTTATTCCATTTTGTAGCACTCAATATATAGGGATATCTGTGAAAGTTAGCAGGCCATCACTGTTCATAATTTGGATCAAATGAATTTTAGCAAGCATGCCACATTCAAAGCTGTCTTAAACTCTCAGCACTAACAGCCTAGCCAAATCCAATACTACAACAGGATCTGTAATGAAAAGATTTGATCCTTGCTTCCTTTGTAGAATTGGAAGGTGTTTTTCTACCGAGGCAGCCAGAGGATACTAAACAAACATCTGGAAATAGTTCAGTATGATATGTTCTATGCTTTGATTGCATTACAGTGTCCTTACAACGGCAACATACTTGAACTGGAAAACAAGTAATCTGCAAATGGGTAGAGACAATACCTGAAACTTGGCTTCTGGAGACATGTAATATTTGTGTGGTAGTCATCCTACCTGAGATGTCGTGGTTCTCATTTAGTACTGGTTACCACTTGAATCATTGTTTGCAGCCTGATCCAAAATAATAATGTGGAGGTGTTTTAATGAGTTAACGTTTGCATGCTTATTTCACTAAATGGGGTAATAACTAATAACTTTTAATCAATTATTGATCATCCAAACATAATTTTTGCCGGTGCGTGAATATGTTCCCTTAAGAGATTATGTTGTATTTTATGTAGAGAAATTTAGGCCAGATTGCTGCCATGCATTGATTAGCCTGATTGGATCTAATTGGTTGGTTTGGGGAATGGGCCGGTCGTAACATTAACTAGTTTCTCATTTTTCTTGTTTGGCTCAAGGGATGGAATGAGCAGCCTGTCACCTTGATAGTGTGATGCATAATAATAATGGAAATGGACTCCGGGGCTTCGAATCAGAACTGAAGATGATGTTGCTGCTACCAGCAAAACTGAAGAGAAGCAACCACAGTGGATGAAACAGCAAGATACCGCACCATGGATTACCAGGTAATTACGCTACCGAAAGAGATATGAGATATGCCGTATTTGTTCTGTGGGATCAGGGACATATCATTATTTCTGCTTCGCATGTTTGCTGGAGTGGCCCCACGCTCCGCCTCCGGCGCCGCCAGCCAACGTGTGGGCACCGCGCACGTCGCCCTCCTCGCGCTCGACAGGGTCATCGTCGCGGGCGTCGTCGTCGCGGGCGTCGTCCTCGCGAGCGTCTTCATCGCGCTCCTCCTCCTCCCTCTCCCGCGTTCTGCTCTCGCCGAAGCCGGAGCCGATGAAGGTGCAGGCGGAGCCGACGACGCTCTACGCCGAGCTCCTGGCGGCGCAGGCGGCCAAGGACGAGGACGAGCTCCTGCGGGCCGCGGAGGCCGCGTCCATGGAGGACGTGCCGCCCATGGACGGGCCATCTGCCTGCGCCTGGTCGGCGTACATGCACGCCATTGAAACTGGCGTGCCGTTCGTCGACCTCACCGGCGACGGCGACGCCGGCCCTAGCCGCGTCAAGAAGGAAGACGACGGCGCAGGAACAAGCGGCGTGAAGAAGGAGGAGGAGGACGAAGACTCCTACTACGCCTTCAGCCGCCGCTACCGGGGCCGCCAGTAGATTTAGATTTAGTTTTTTTAAAATTTCATTCAAATCTGTAAAATTTCCTAAAATTTGAATGAAATTTGTTGAAGTTTAAATTTAATTTTTTTTAGTTTGGGCGCCGTGAATGGGGATCGAAAGGTAGTCCGGACGGCGCCCAAAGGGCCTGTCCGGAAGGCATTTGGGCGGCCATTTGGCGCCGCGACTGGAGATGCTCTAAGTATAGCATCCATTGGGGGTGAGAGTCTACAAGATATAGTCCGCAATTCTAGGAGAAAGCGTGATGCCAGAGTCCCAAAGGTTGATGAACTGCGAGATGTGTTCACTGGTGAAACTCTGCACAAAAATGTCGGCGATTCACATGAGATTGAGAAGGGTATCATGGACATTTCTGCTCTTTTTCTTGGAGGCCTCCAAAAAAATCGGAGCAATAGACTTGGGCGTGATTCCATTGAGCCAGGAAGGAGGACCATAATTTAGCATTCATGCCATCCCCAATGGTGACTCTTGCCGCAATGTTGAACAACTCTCTATCAGCATTGTCATTTGGAGTTCGAGGCCAACCCAGGGCTTATCCGGAGACACCCACTCAAACCAAAGCCAGCGCGAGCGAATTTTTCGAGGTCCAGGATCCCTAGCCCCCCCGCCACCCCTACCCCTAACATGCCTCTTCGAAGCTTATCAAAAGCCTTAATTGAAGCCTTGTCCGCCTTGAGTGCAGTTAGAAGGAATATTGGCAGGGAGGTGAGAACCGATTTGACCAGGGCATCATATCCAACTCTTTTGAGAAACTTTGCCTTCCAAGGGTTGAGTCTAGGAGCAGCCTTGTCGATGTATGACTGAAGATCGATTCGCCGCAACCATCCAAGCGAAAGAGGGAGGCCCAGGTACTTGATGGGAAACTGAGCTAAGGACGCGGGGAAGTTTGCCATGGTGGCTTCAATGTCCACGCAGCGAATGGGAGCAACTGAGTTTTTCTCAATGTTTGTCACGAAGCCTGTAACCTGGCCAAAGTTCTAAAGTAAAGCAACAAGGTTATTGATGTCCTACGGATCTAGTTTGAGGAAGATAACCGCATCGTCATCATAAAGGGAGACGCGTGATTTGATGAAGTTTACAGGCAGTTGCTGAAGAGACCAGATTTTGTGGCAAGCTCAAGGCATCTTGTAAGAGTGTTGATTGCTAAGTCAAACGGGAGCGGTGATAAAGGGTCTCCCCCAGACCCCAACCATGAATAATCTCCTTTCTCAGGATGACATTCAAAAGCACAATAGAGGTGGCGGTCGAGAGAATGAGCGAGGCCCAGAGACGCCAACGTGGAGGGAAACCGTGACGTTGCATAAGATCTAGCAGATAATCGCATCTCACGGAGTCGAAGGCTTTAGCAATGTTGAGCTTTATGAGCAGCACCGGGGTGTGATTGCGATGAAGGCTTCTTGGAACATTACAGACGTACATAAGTTGTCATGGATACTTCTTTTCTTGATGAAACCTCTCGACAACTAGAAACAGTGTCATTCATCTTGGGACGCAATCTGGTGGCCATAGCCTTGCCAGTGACTTTAGGATCACATGAATCCGACTGATTGGACGGAAGTCTTTGATGCAGTCGGCACCATTCTTCTTCGGCAGAAGGGCAATATTGGCTATGTTGAGGATGTGAAAACTATTGATCGATAGCTTCGAGAAAGCAGGTTACGGGCTTGTGATAAACATTGAAAGCTTGGGCACAAGGGCAATATTACCCCACTCAGTGAATTAGACGAATCTTCTATCTTCCTTTCCCAAAGGAAAGAAAACTAGGTTGCCAATGAAACGTCACGATACTATTAATGCTCAAAGATAGCAGCGGTGAGCACACCAGTGCGCACTTAAGCATACATAAAAGTGGTGTTTCCGTTCCATCTTTGAAGTAACATTGAAGTAACTACACGATCTCTTTTTTGACGCTGGCAACCAAATCAGATACAAACGGAGGGGCAACATCGACCCAACCAGTACATTCGGTCTACACGATCTCTTGATCAAGAATTGATGATTGAATGTGATGGTCGATCCTCATGCTAGATCGATATCCGGTGAACCCGTGACTCCAGGTAAAGGCTAAGTGAAAGCTTTTGCAGAAGATAGTCAAGTAGTGCTGTAGTAGTCATACAACTGATCTTCTACCAGTATCAAAGACCACCGCTGCAAAGCAGATAAGCGAAGGCGTCTCCCACCTTATCCTCTCGCCTGTTCCTCTCCTCCCCGTCTCTGCTCCCCGCGCCGCTGCATCCGGCCCCTCTCCCCTCTCCCTCTGGCGGCTCTGCCGGCCGGAGCGGGGGGCGGAGAGGGTGGCCGACCCTCCTGTCCATAGTAGCCTTAGGTTTTCTTCCTGTCTTGGCGTTCTGTCGTGTTGTTGCCGTCTTTTCGCTGGTGCCCGGCGATGGCGTGCGGCCGGAGCTAATACCTTGCTCCTCTCCATGGTGGAGGTGGTGGAGGGTGGACGGATCTGGCGTTTCCTCTTTGAATAAGGGCTGCTGGGGGTCAATCTTCGCAAATCCCTCTCCTACTTGCTCCCATGGTGGTGGCAGAGGATGGAGAGGTCGTGGAGTTGGTGCCCTGCGAGGTGATGCCGTCCTGGTGCCAGGGTGCTGCACCGGGCGGCCGATTAGGCTCTTCCGCGACACGCTCCTGAGGCTGGAGGGTGGCCAAGGCGAGCTCAGCATCGACCTCTTCTTCAAGCACCGGCACACCCTGTTCCTCAGCTCATACGGGTGGGTTTGCTCCTTCTCGGCCGGCCATGGTGGCGAGGGAGAGGAGCGAACTTGCTCTGATGCAGCTGCAGTTCGGGGCTGGTGTCTCTTTTCTTGCTGCGGCTATCCCAGCGATGAGGTGGACGCATCGCCGGAGTGCAAGATCTTGGCGCTTCCTGGAGTTCCACGGTGGAGTTCCTCGGCGTCTGGTACCAAGCGCCGCTTTTCTTTGTTGGCGTCCCCTGTTTGGTGGTGGTGGAGGTGGTTTGCTTCGGTGGCTTTGCTCCGGCCGGCCGTGGAGGCGAGGGGAGTGGCTGCCTGGAGTTTGGGAGTGCGGCTGGCGGGCCTGGACGTTGCTGCGTCGGCGGGAAGATGGGTGGAGCTGAGGAGATGGTGCTTTGGCCATGTTCTTTCATCGAGTTCAGATTTCGTCGCTTGGCGGCGGATGGATTCTGCGGCCGTCTACAACATGTGGTGGCACCTTCTCCCCGGCGGCGAGTGGTACGGCGACGCCGGCGACGTCTAGGTTTCTCGGGAGCGCGGTGGAGGATCTGATCGTGTTTCTTCCAGGATGCTCAGGGTGCTTCGTGCAAGTTGCAGGACCCTTCTGTATTTTTCTTTCTTTCTTGGGCTGGCTTGTAATTTGTACTGAGTATTCTGAATATATAGATCAGATCCTTGTCAAAAAAAAAAAGACCACCGCTGCAGTGGCCGTCTTATCGACACCCTTTTTTGCCGTTGCAGCGGACTGACGGCGAAAAGAGCCGCCGACGCGACTGATTCATCTGCACCGGTATTCAGATAAGGCCGTGGTCCGTCCTAGCTACTCCCTCCGTTCCAATTTAATTGATTTGCTATTCACCACATGTGGATGTATGTATACATGTAATATGTCTAGATACATCCATATGTGATAAATAACAAGTCAATTAAATTGGAACGGAGGGAGTAGTTGCTTGTCAGGTCCATGTATTTAGATCGTGCACTGCTCAATTTGTTTGATGGACCGGCGTGATGTAACGGGCTAGCATGTGGGCTTTGCCTGCTGGAGTACTACATGTCTATGATGGAATCTTCATGCTCGCTGCACTGTTTAATTATGGTTGTGAAATGGACGCACTTGTTATATTTCTGTTGAAGGATTTGCCTATTCGGCAATTGTCTGATTTTTCATTCAATGAAGTCGAATTGGATAGGCCCGTTGGATTCAAAACCAACGCCATGTCTCTTCTTTTAACCTCTAATTGTCGATGCCCTCTTCCCTCATTTCGATTGTGGTATCGTTGTCATCCCGACAATCGCCAGTAGTGGCGAAGTCAGAAATTGGAGGGAAAGGAGGTCAAATGAACCAAATGTTTGAATCTCTTTCAAGGAGAGAAAAATATATCAATGTCGCAAAATTTGTCGTAACCATATGCAATTTTGGATGCAGGAGGAACCCTGGCCCTACCAGTTCCCTTGTCCACCAAAGATCATGTCATTCTTCTACCCATGGGCTCCAGTTACACATCAATTTTAATTCATAATGCATAACATCTCACCTCTAGCTCGTCACGGCGTCACGCCTTTGTCACTTCTATCGAATCGTTGACGTCGCCCCAATCTGAACTCTGTCATGCCTTTGTCATTGGCATTGCCTTCCGCCTTGGTACAAATTCACATCCAACGGTGTCACCCCTCCCGGTCGTTGCGCCTTCGCGTTGCTTCATATGTCACCTTTGCTCTAGTGAAACACAAAACACAAAAAAATCGCATTATTAGAAACATATGGCTCAAATTGCAGGTGTGTTAAAATAATGTGTAGTCTTACCAAGGTTTTGGTTATTCCTTTTTTACCGTGTGGACGCGAGGATTTGCGCCTACCATGGTTAACTGTATATACCGGACAATTACAAAACGGAAATAATTCAAAATATGTTGAATTCGAACTATTTTTCAAGAATGAGAAAGCAACAGATCATGTAAGTTGACACAATGCAACTTAGCTCACTGATAGGGCTCTTGGGATTCACCATGCGTAGCTGCCACACTTATTCGAACTAATCAGGAACATTTTGTGCATAAACCCATATATCGACGTGAACTCTTCCGCGGCCAGATGGTCGGCAGGCTGAAGCGCCAAGCGCCAGGTCGCGGGTTCGAGTCACACTTCTACCTTAATGACAAGCCGGGGTGACGTCTCCCCCCTCGGTCTTGTTGTTTTTTATATATCGACAAGCACGACAAACACAGTTACTCGGCAGTAACTAGAATTACCGCCTACTGAGTTCTGAGTTTTGATGACTGTTGTGGAAAGACGATTGTGTTATGTTTTCTCTTGAAATAATGCACAATTTGACATTCTGATGGGTGGGCTGCGAACTTTTTGTTGGAACTTGGAACAAACAAAGATGTATTCGATTTGACATCGTGGGAACATTCTTGCGAGTGACAACGGGCCTGGAGTGCGGAGCTAATCGGCACGCATCAAGCTACACGTTTCCGAGAAAAGTTGCACATTTGCAAATCAGTTCCCCATGGACTTGGGAATGATCCACTCGATGTGATCTCTTTCACTTCCATCGATCCATTCTTATCGTATTTACTTTGCTAAAACAGTTTACAAAGTTGACCTACTATGCAGCATCACTTAGCTTAGCCTAGCTAGTGACATGCTGAATAAAGGGCGAAATGCCAATGCTCCGAGGCCAGATAGAAATTCTGCGTGGCTTTTGCAGCTGGTTGGCTGAGAGAATGAACCGAAGGAGCAGACATATTCATTCGATCCCAGGCGCATTGGCCCAACTATCCCGATCGAATCAAACGTGTATCGAGTTTGGCCTTGCCGTGCCTTTCACTACTCTTCGACCCTCGCTAATTACTCCAGCACTTGTGGCTGGATCGGATTCGATGCGAATCCAGCAGCATAAGAATCGAAAGGAGGCTTTGGATCATTGGAGATGTGATCGCGCTATAGTAAAGTTGGAAAAACAGCTTACAAAGTTGACCTACTATGCCAGCATCGCTTATAGCCTAGGTGGTGACGCGCTGAATAAAGTGTGACGGTTTTCACCCGGTTTTCCGTCAGTTAACTGGGCAATTCTCTTTTTCTTAATTAATAGATAGACACAAAACTCTTGCCTCCGTTTCAAAAAAATAAAGTGTGAAATACTAAGGCCAACTCCAACACGTCGTCGACCCAACAATTTTAAGTAATTTCATTTCATATTTAGATTTCAAATATTACATAATTTTGAGCTTACATTTGATCTGATATATAGATTTCATACATAATATATGGCTAAACTATTAGGTCGTCGTCCTCCTTCTGCGTGGGGCGATGGAGATCCCAGCAATTTTTCACAAAATTGGCCACGTTTGGGCGGCGCTTCGGCTTGCCGGGACGGACTTGCTGGCTCTTCCTCCAAAACGACCGGCCCCGGAGGTGGACTTGTTGGCTCCTCCAGCTCTCCTCGTTAAGCGGTAGGGTTTACCTAGTGGCACCGGCAATTTTAGCAAAATTGGCCACGTGTAGGCGGCGTAGCCAGCGGTAATAGGCCTTCAGCGGGAGCTGCTGGCCCCGCTCGTCGCTGCGGCCTCGCGTGCACACTTGTGGCAGGGGGGGGGGTGCGCTCCACGGCCAGCGATTCGTGGGCCGCATGCGCCAGCTTGGCGGCTTCCTCTGCCTGGAGCTCGCGGAAGAGCGCGGTTCATCGGGCTTGGTCAGCGTTGAGCGTCTAGAACGAGCGCTACATGGCATCCTGCAGGTGCGGGTCATCAGCGTTGTCCAGCCGAATTTGGGGTCCGGGGGCGACACGCCCGTGACTCCTGCATACGCCACCTCCTCGGGGCCGGGACGCCGGAGTACGCCGCCTCCATGGTCATGTTCACCTGCTCCTGCAGCCGGTGCGTTCGGGAGCATGCCGGCCCATGGCGAACTCGAGGGCATGCGGCAAGAGAGGGTGCCGTGATAGCGCCTGAGCACACTCCGGCGCGTGCGCTCGGCCTGGTCTAGGAGATGTTAAGGTGGTGGCAGATCCATCCCGGTGGCCAGGGAAGGAGCTGGGAGATGTTGCGGTTGTAGCTGGGGACGATGGGTGCGGCGCTAGGGTTTGTGAGATAGGGTTCGACTCGCTGGCGTCGGACCTCGCCCGCTGCATTGAAGGCGGTGGTCGACCGTTGGTAGAGGCTGACAGCCGGGACATGGCAGCCTCAGAGCGAACATGGGCCGGACACGAGGCGGACGTGAGTGCGGATCCATCCCGACTCAAATTTGGGCCGTAAATAGGTCTGCACGGACAGACAAACGGAGGCGTCGGCACGTTGGGCCGTTGTTTTTTCGCCTAAATAGATAGAAACGGACATTTCCAAACCGAATGGGTCGACACGTTGGACTTGCCCTAATGCCCCGATTGAGTCCGGATGGAAATTCTGCAGGCTTGTGCATCCTAAGTTGGCCGAGAGAATTGGCCCAAATATATATTCCGATCGAATCAAACGTGTATCGAGTTTGGCCTTACCGTGCCTCTCACTACTCTTCGACCCTCGCTAATTGCAGAAAGAGGGTCCCATGTGGCGAATGGCGATATGCCTTGATGCTTCTCCTCCGATCTCTCTCCAGGTTTAATCCTCTCTCTGATTCAACCTGACAGCTTTCTCTCTTTCCCTTGATCTATCTCTCCCAAGCAATCGATTTCTTGTTCATCCAACTTCTTCCACGACTCCAATAATTCCCGTGGAACTGGCGACATGCTGTGTTCCTTCCTCTGGTCTTCTTCCTCCTGATGCTTCCCTTCCGATTCCTCCCCAATCTAGAGCCCTCTTCTGATTCAGCTCTGTATCTATCTCTTTACCCCTTGATCTATCTCCTCCAGTCAATCAATTTCTAGTTCATCTAGCGCTTCCTCCACAACTCCAGAAATCCCCAAAATAGAAAGAAGCTCTGTTACGCAACCTAGTTTGTGCTCTGCCGCTTTTTTCCTCCTCGCCGGAGACCCTGCCCCGTCGTGGCCTTTCCTTTTGCTCTCCAATCCCAACGCTTCCAATCCCCAATCCTGGCTGTGACCCATCCGGCTGGCTCCTTCATGACCTGATCTGGTCCGCCCCTTACTAGAGCATATACTTTCACTGCCGTCATGAAGTTCATCGGCTGGAACTGCCAAGGTAAAGGCAGGAACCTTGACAGGTCCACGAAGATGGAATATCTTGACAGATTGATGATATCCACCGGAGCACAGGTTACTTTTGTCTCTGAGACCAGAACATCTAGGTATGACGCCTCTCAACTTAATAATCGTTTTAACACTGCTGGTAGTGTTGTTGTCCCATCTAATGGTCTCTCGGGTGGGCTTTGGATGCTTTGGTCTGATGAAGTTCAAGTCATGGTCAAATTCTCCAACCATTATGTCATCTTAGCTTAGTTGTTCATATAGCTACTAATATGGAGTTTGTTTTGGCTTGTGTTTATGGAGATCCCCACCATCGTGATACTAAGCTCATTTGGGATCTTGTTTCCAATTTTGTGTCTGATAATCTTGGAAAACCAGTGGTTTGTTTTGGTGATTTCAACAATATCATGTGTGATGTGGATACTAGTTCTAAGAATGTAAATAAGTATTGTATGCGCGCTTTCAATGCTTATGTCAAGCAATGTGGTCTTTTTGATTTGGGATTTAGTGGTCCTGCTTACACTTGGACGAACAAGCGTTTCTCTTCTAATCCAGTGTTTGAAAGACTAGATAGATGTCTTGTTAATGCTGAATGGTGTGCTGTGTTTCCTAATACAAATATTTTTAATCTGCCTATTATGCTTAGTGATCATGCGCCCATTCTTGTTTCCACTGAATCTCAATTTCGTCGCCCCAAACTTAGTTTCAAATTTGAAAACTGGTGGGCTATGGAGGATGATTATCAATGCACTGCAAAATCGGCTTGGATGTCTTCTTCAAGTAAACCTTTCCATGCTAGAACTAATAATCTTGCAGGAACATTAAAGAAATGGTGTAAAAAGAAGAAACCTATTCAGCAGCAACTGAATGACATTCAGGACCAGATCAACAACATACAGATGCAGCCGGTTCAGTTCCAAGACCATTCCCTTGAGGTAAACCTGATCTCCCAATATGAACAAACCTGACTAAACTCACAGAATATTACCGGCAGCGAGCAAAAAAGCACTGGGCTACTCAAGGTGATAGAAATACTTCGTTCTTTCACAATGCTGTTCATAAGCGTAGACGTCGCAACCGCATCATTTCTATTAAAGATAATTTTGGCAACAACCTGTATGATCCCGATGACATTGCAAAGGAGTTTGTTAGCTACTTCCAAAATATTTTTTGCTCCTCCTCTCCTAACAATGACAGGTCAAATTTGAGTACTTCCCAACCGCATGATCCACAAGATTTCACCAATTCAATCCCGACAAGCATGAGGTTTGGGAAATTTTAAAATCTATGAAGAAAAACGCCTCACCAGGACCAGATGGATTCAATGTAGCTTTCTATATTCGGCTTGGAGCTGGATAGGAGAAGATGTGACTAACGTAGTAAGGAATTTTTACACCACAGGTATCATTCCTCCTCACCTCAATGATACACATATTGCGCTTATTCCAAAGAAGCTTGTTTGTCATCTGCCTTCTGATTTCAGACCTATAAGCCTGTGTAATGTTGTTTACAAAATCATTGCAAAATCCTTAGCCAACAGATTGAAACAGCACTTACCTGAGTATATTCATCCCTCTCAGCAAGCTTTCATTGAAGGCAGGCGCATTAGTAATAATATTATTGTTGCTCAAGAAATTGCCCACTCGTTCTCCCTTTCCTCTTTCGATGGCCATGATTTCATGATAAAGATTGATCTTGCCAAAGCTTTTGATAGAATAGAGTGGCACTTCATTGTTGATGCTCTAGCACGGAAAGGGCTTAATGGCCATTTCATAAAACTTGTCATGCTTGCATTTCTACGCCTGTTTTTTCTGTCATCATAAATGGCCAACCTTTCGCAAGTTTCAAAAGTAATAGAGGGATAAGACAAGGTTGTCCCTTGTCCTCGTATCTTTTTGTCTTTGCAGTTAATGAGCTCTCGCTGACGCTTCAAGATGCTTACAGGCCAACCATCTAGCAGGTATTTCTCTTGGACCAAACTGCCCGCCGATTCATTCTTTGATGTTTGCAGACGACTTGCTGCTTTTTGGTAAAGCTAACATGCAGGAAGCTACTACTATCTTTCGTATCTTGGAACAGTTTTGCCATCACTCTGGGCAAATCCCAAATTGGAACAAATCTGGCATTTTATTTAGCAAAAATGTTGCTATGCAGGTGAAACAAGACATCAAGCGCATCTTTCCGGTTCCGGATATTGATAGTTCCTTTGTTCACCTTGGCCATCCTCTCATTCTGCCTGCAAAAGATAGATCTGCGGCTTATACTTTTGTTTACGATAGATTCAGATCTAAGCTTAGTGCCTACAAAGCCAACCGACTATCTCATGCGGCCAGATTAACTCTTATTAAATCAGTTTTCTCCTCCATACCTGTTTACTATATGTCAAACATTCTTTTCTCAAAAAAATTCCTCACGAAACTCACTGCAATCATTAGACATTTCTGGTGGACGGGTGTTAAAGATGATCAAACCACTAAGAGCTTGTGCCTTAGGGCATGGGCTGATGTTTGCATTGATAAGAAAATTGGTGGTCTCGGTGTTAGAAACTTGCAGGCTATTAATCAAGGGCTAATCCTCTCAACGGCATGGCGTTTGGCAAAAGAACCTCACACCCAGCTAGCACAGATTCTCAAGTCAAAATATCATCACGACACATCCATTTGGAGAGCAAAGCCAAACAAGCCAAAATCAGCTTTTTGGGCTGCCATTCTCAAGGTAAAACCTCTCTTAATCTCAGCTTCTACTTGTCAAATTGTCGATGGTAGCAGTTTGTTGGAGTTTTCCTTGGTTCTCAGAGTGGGAAACCATTTATGATCATCTCATCATTCAACATCCCCCCTTTCTTACCCTGCAGTAGTTAAAGATCTTTGGATGCCAAATCAGAGAACTTGGAATATAGATCTAATTACTTCTCTTTTTACTTCTGACACTGCAATGCTATCATACAAACACCCATAATTAATGCTGCTGGCCAAGACACTTTAGTATGGAAACTAACCCCTGCAGGTAATCACTCACCAAAAAGCGCATACAAACATTGCTTCAACAATCTTCAGCTTCCATCAAGGCAGCGCCCAAAAATTGTGCCACAACAGATTATTCAACTTCTAAAACAGGTTTGGCAAGAAAAGCTGATGGCACCGAGAGTGCAGACTTTTGCATGGAGGCTTCTCAGGAAAGCTCTACCTACAGGTAAGCGAGCTAGCAAATTCTCAAAGCATATTAAAGAAAATTGCTCAAGATGTGGGGCTATGAGGATGAAATGCATTTGCTATTTCTGTGTCCTTTCTCCAAGGCTGCTTGGTTTTCCCATCCTTGGTACATTAAAACTGAACCTCTAGCTGCAGCCTTCCCCTCTATTCCTGACATGATTCAAGCTCTGCTTTCCTCTAGGCATCCTCATATTAATATTCAGAATTTATATACTTACCTTTGGTGTCTTTGGAAAGCAAGAAACAATGAGCTGTTTGACAGGAAGTCCAACCGGCCTACTCAAGTTTATGCAGCAGCCAGTGCGATTACTAAAGGAGTCAGTCTGGAAGAAACAACTCGCACTGAAGATCAATGTCTAGCGCAACCGAATAATCACATACATAACCCCTCTGCTTGTCCTTGGTGCAGAACATTGATATTTTTGCAGGAAATGCCATCTTCTGTGATGCTGCTTGGAGCTCGGCAGCTATAAAGACAGGAATTGGCGTCATTATCCATATGCAGGCAAATCAACATTGTCAGCAGGTGCACATCTCTGCTATGGCTCCTCCGGCTTCTTCTCCTCTTCAGGCAGAGGCATATGGCATGCTCCTTGCAGCCAAACTAGCAGATCTACTGCACATTCAGGACCCTCATTTCCACACAGATTGTTCTGTCCTTGCTTCAGCGACAGCAGCTACAGACATTTTTTCTTCTCCAAGCCATTGGGAGGTCAGGCCTTTAATAGCACAGATACAGGAATGCTCCTCCTTCCAACGAGACAAGGTTTCTCACATCCATAGAAGCAGCAATGTGAAAGCACATCACCAGCAAGACTAGCTATGAAAATTCAGTCCACAGATTTAGCCATACGTTGCTTAAGTTCAGGAATGGGACAATGTCCAGGAAAAGACATCTTTGCTGTATCCTGCGTGTCTCCTTACACGCTGCTATCGGTAAAATGCTCTTAAATAAATAAAATCTTTTTAATGTTCAAAAAAAAGCTAATTGCTCCAGCACTTGTTCCTGGATCGGATTCGATGCGAGATAGCGAATCCAGAGGCATAAGAATTACTAGCTCATTGTACAAAAAAATAATAATTACTAGCTCGAAAAAAAGAGCGCTACCTTTCCGCCTGAATCTACGTCGTCACCATGCGTCCATGCCTAACTCGCACCATGGCCGCTCGCTCGTGACCAAGCAGATACAACAAGGCAAGCACAAGATTCAAAAAATGCGAACGCATGCCAAATCTACGCAGGAAAACAATATTAGCACAATGCCCTAGACCATCACGGACAAGTCGTGCTAGTACAAGAGAGGTGGAGAGGTTGGTGAATGAACAATTGCCAACTCCGCGTGGCAGCACTGACTCACACCAGTGACCAGTCTACTATACTCGGGTTTTGTCTTAACCACGAAACCGTCGTTAATTAGGGTAAAAGTTACTTAAGCCCGCAAAAAGCGGATCAAGCAGCGCCGTTGGTCTAGCTGGCCAGACACTACCGCCTAACCGAAAGCGAACCCGAATCGTACCTCGTGCTGATAGTCACCGCAGGTAAGTTTTCTCTAATCTAAGGGCATCTCCAGCCATGCCCCCCAGGAGCCCCACAGGAGCCCTTTTTAGCGCCGGCGGTAGCAAAAAGTGCAAAAAACCTCCCAGTCGTGTCTCCTAGGACCTCAAATAGCGCCGTTTTGCGCCGAATTAGCGCCGGCGCCCCCAGGCCAAACCCAAGCAGCTGGGTTCGGCCTGGGGGGCGATTGCATGCGCCAGGCCCACAGGTCAGTGTCTCAAACCCCTCTCTCTCTCCTCTTTTTGCGGGTACAGCGCTATTTTAGGCCGAAACGGCACTATTTAAACCCCTGGGGAGCGAGTGGGAGGAATTCGACGCTAAACGGCGGTATTTCATGCTGAGACGGCTGGAGACGCCCGTCCGCCCTTCCCAGCACTAAATTAATGCGCGCGGCACCGTCGGTTAAGCAGGCTCACATGCATGACCATGCGCCGAACCGACCCACTCGGAGTGCAGTCAGGCTCAGGCGGGCGGCGCGGCGCGACAAGAGTCGCCCGCCGTCCGGCCGTTGTTTCCTTCGCCGTGGGATGGATCAAGGATGACCGATCCCCTCTGTTTTTTTCCCTGTACCGCGACAACGCACGCGCCTCGTTTTGTCCCGCCCGAAACCCGGCCACTCACATGGCGCGTGCTGGTGCTGCGAACGCACCGCTGGAGCCAGCCAGCCAGCCACGCACATGCCGCGTCTCTGGACTCTGGCGCCGGCTCACGTGACAACCGACACGCGGTGGCCGGAGCCCCGCACATGCGCTGTCCCATGTGTCCGTACGTACACCTCGCCCCGGCCGGCCGGCGCAACGTGCGCGCGCTGCACGTCGTGACCACACCTCTGGCTTAGTAGTCCCACCTGACACGTGACACCACACGACTACACTGTTCGATCCGCTAGTAGCTGTAGTACAGAAAACGAAGTGGTTGCACGCCCCGGCCAATAGCCGAGCGCGATCTGTTTCTTCGACGGTCCGTACCGCCCAGCGTGGGAGGAGCAATCAGTTTGGTCGCTGAAACTGTAGAGGACGAGGTGGTCGGCGATCTTTTGAATTGCGCTGGTCGGAGAGGTGGTTAATGTGGACGTACGGGGAGGTGTCGCGCTGGCTGGTTTCATTTTCTTTCTTCAACACGGGTTTCGTAGTTCGATGACCCCATTTGGTTTGTGAAACTGCTTAACATTGTCGGCGACTAAACATGAGGTAACACATTATGACATAAGCAGGTCCGTTACTAACATGTTACTTCCATTGTGGGTAACACAGTTATTTCAAATCCAAACATGCTCTACGTCTGTTCATGGTCTATGACATCCCCATGAACTAATGCCCAAATCTTTTCCTTTATTTATTTTAATTCCTGGAAAAGTGTTACACACCGGAAAATCATATAAATTAAAGCAAGAAAATAAACAGTTGAAGCCATACCCACCCTAGATGTCGTATCTTTTCACCCCTAGGGAAGGAAGAGAGTTGTTTTGTACTCTCTCCGTCTCAAATTATAAGGCGCACTTAAATTTCGTTGGTCAAAGACGTCCAACTTTGACCATGATTTGTACTTATAAACATGTCAACAAAATTAGAATAAAAATAAACGAAATGAGAGAATTTTGCAAGACGAAACCAATTGTACCATTTATACATTCTCAATGCATCTAATTTAATGTATTGAGAATGTATAAAAAAGACCAATTATATTTTGGGACCGAGCGAGTACTAGCTTGTAATGGATACTGTGTGGGTGCTACGCGAATCAAGAGAGAAAAAAGTTGTGGTCAAACTAGACTGTCAAAGACCAGCATAACTGTTTTGGGACGGAGCGAGTACTAGCTTGTAATGGATTGTGTGGGTGCTACGAGAATCAAGAAAGACAACCTTCTAGATTTGTCCTACCTACCCTATGATAAATGTGGCAATGCCTCATCTAACAAAGCACAAACCAGGGCATAGCGCGCGACCAAATATGAAACTATTTTTTAAATATGTGGTTTACACAAAAATGACAAAATGTTGGAATAAAAATTGCTTTTTTTTGCATTTTTAGAGCCACGATTTTGTGATTTTTGTGTAGCCTACACTTAAACATACTATCCAGCAAAACTCTAGAGATATGTCGATAACATATGTATTTAAGTATATATGTTTTTTTTTATGTTTTTTTGAAACTTTAAAATACCAAGAGTCCGAGCTCAATGTAGCTCGGTTTTTCAAAAATTCCAAATGCGCACATTTTGGCTTAAAAAAATCATTAAATAAATACCATATGTATGTATTACCGAGATCTACAAGCGTGCAAAATTTTAAATCAAAATTATTTTTAGTTTAGGCTACAAAAAAGACAAGTCAATAAAATTTCAAATTTTTGAATTTGCATATTGTTCCTTAAACAGATCCACTCATTTATCATTTTTCCCAGCCTAGAATACAACGAATTTCACGCTGAAATTTTGCAGACTTGTAGATCATATATATTATGCTCCCTCCGTCCCATTTTATAAGTCCTCCGCGTATCCCTAGGTCGTGAATTTGACCAAAATAATTTGAGAAATATATTATGAAAAAAATATAATTAGAAAATTCAGATGTTCTATTTTCTAATGGTATAATTTTTACGTTATAAAAAATATATTTTATGGTCAAATTCATGACATATGGATACGCGAAAGACTTATAAACCGGGACAGAGGGAGTATAAATATATGTATCCGGGATTTGTTTCCCGATTTTTGGAAAAGTAAAAATGCAAATTTTAAAAACTGTGTGAATTCTACTTTTTACCTTCTAGTTATGCATATGTGACACTAATTACAACATCTAATGAACAATGGTTTAAATTGCCCATTTGAAAAAAATTGCACTCTTTTTTCCCGATGCGTACGATTCGATAAGGTGTGGGGTGATGACTGAGACTCAAAAATACTTGAAACATGATCACATATTGAACATATGGTGAAGGGAAGGCTCGACAAAACATGCAAAATGCCAAACTATGTGTCACAAGTGGACAAAATGTGGGTTAAAAAATGGAATTCACTCTTAAACATGAGATACTGATTTACAAGATTGATTTCCATGCATTCGTGACCGAAATGTTCACCGAACATGACGGGGCCACGGTTCGGTGGAGGTGGACCAGTCGTGTGCGTGCAAGCTGTGGTGGCATGGTGAAATTTCACAAAATTAACCTTTTTATTAAACTTAAGCAAAAAATAACCCTTTTTCGAAACTATTTCGAAATCTGACCCTTTTTCATAGCGCCCTACCACGGGTCGCTACACTCTACGTTATAGCGCCCCGCAACGGGTCGCTATGGTGCTGCCAGCGTGGCACGGCGGGCCCAGAGGACCAAAGGATAGCGACCTGTACCGGGGCGCTATGCTACATACCATAGCGACCTACCGTGGGTCTTTATGCTTTTTGTATTTTTTAAAAGCATGCGAGCACCGTAGTATCGAAATTTGGTGAAGTGAAGGGATACCGTTGTGAGCCGAAATGTTACCCTTTGACGCATAGCGAACCGCGGGGAGGCGCTACACCTCATCTCTGTGATCCATCAATGCTCATGCCATTGCCTCATGTTCTTCAAATAATCACGGGAGCGAGCATCAAATGCCCTAAGAATAACAGTAGAAATCTTGTCCACCCATTCTGATCTGAACCCTTTTAGATGATCTATCTCTTACTGGAGTACACTCTCACCTTCACCAACTAGAGCTAGGTTTTCCGTTTCAAGAAATAACATATCCTCGCACCATTACGTCAATGTGGATTCAGCGTCCCGAGCTGCATTAACGGTCTGTGACACTTTGATCAAAACATCATCATCAGCCAAAGCAGTTGGCCCCTCTGCTTCTTACACCTCTGAAACATGAAACCAAGTAATTCTGATATTATGGGTGACGCATAACTCCTAATGAATTCTTCCCTTAGTGGAATGCTAGGAATAAGTCTAGAATGATCAATTAGTAAAGATAAGCCCTGCTGGAGAGCACCAGCTATTGCTGGAGGTTTGTAGTCATCCGATCCATACTCGAGTATTGCTCTTTCAGTTCTCTTAATCCAATTTATCTCGTTCTGCACTGATGCTTTCAGATTATCAAATATCTCTTTCGCCAAGTATGTAGACAAGGCAATAACGATTCCTGAAATTCACTCCTCTCTGCAACTATACCTTATAAGATTGGCGTTATCTACAAGGGGTTGTAGTATCTCATCCATGGAATCAACAAAATCTCTTGTTATCTTATAAGCAAGAGCAAAGACAAATTTAGGATTCTCAACCCATTTTTAGAGTAAAGAAGACGATGAATTTTTTTATACTACGGTGCTATCCCTTCACTTCAAGTACGTACAAATTGCTGCGTACAGTAAAGAATAGATCCAATAGCAACATTCCGGCTCACAACGGTATCCCTTCACTTCACCAAATTTCGATACTACGGTGCTCGCATGCTTTTAAAAAATACAAAAAGCATAAAGACCCACGGTAGGTCGCTATGGTATGTAGCATAGCGCCCCGGTACAGGTCGCTATCCTTTGGTCCTCTGGGCCCGCCGTGCCACGCTGGCAACACCATAGCGACCCGTTGCGGGGCGCTATAACGTAGAGTGTAGCGACCCGTGGTAGGGCGCTATGAAAAAGGGTCAGATTTCGAAATAGTTTCGGAAAAGGGTTATTTTTTGCTTAAGTTTAATAAAAAGGTTAATTTTGTGAAATTTCACGGTGGCATGGCCCGATGATGGAGCATCATGGCAGGTGTGAACGAGCTCCAAGTTCCAGCATCCCACCATCTGAACGCGGTACGTTGTTGACCCGGGAGTCGGTGCCCTGGCCATGCTACAAGCTTCCATAATCCATAGCCCCTCGAAATAGGCTATGAAGACAAAAGCCCTAGAATAAGGCGAAATCCAAGTCAGTGTTTCGACGAAGGTTCAATGTTTGTTTGTTGGGTCTAATTCTTCTTCGATAACGACGGTTCATGAAAGCACGTAAGGGTAACTACTACTAAGTAGTACTGTCAAGATTAGACTAATACGACGTTAAGACAAACACAGTATACT
Source organism: Poa pratensis (assembly GCA_947311845.1). Taxonomy (NCBI): domain Eukaryota; kingdom Viridiplantae; phylum Streptophyta; class Magnoliopsida; order Poales; family Poaceae; genus Poa; species Poa pratensis. Next base: position 23,736,592 of record CAMZMU010000117.1, read on the forward strand.
ACTTAGCCTGGAGGACTGGAGCAAAGCTTGCACCCGGAGGCAAGAAAGAATCTGAAAAGGGACACGCCCTGCGTGCTGACGGGGATGATCCTCTTTCCACGGCACTGTCAGTGAGTCGGTCGGTTCGGATCTCCTACAAAAACTCCCCACACACCCAAACCCCTCTCTGTTTTCTCAACTAGCCTGCTCACTGCTCTGCTCCCAGTCCAAAACCCCCAAATTTGATCGGTTCAAAGTCCAACCCCGCGAGTGTGTCTGAAACTCTGAATTCCATCCATCTGCCCGGTCCTTGGCAGCGACCGCCGTTTGACCAACCAAATCCTCGGCTGGAGTTGCCAAGATTTTCTCCGCCCGTTTTAGCCGACGCTGACCGAGACAACACCGGCCAGGCCAGCCATTCCCCACACACAAAACCGATTGTCGATTCTCCACACCCGATTTTGATTTCGAACCGCACCACCGTCGTCCACCGAACCGAAACCTCCTCCTTCACCGTCTTCCCCAAAAGGGGCGAGAAGAAACCGTCGCGGGAGTCCGGGGAGGAAAGAAACTGAAGCGGCGAGGAACGGCAGCGGCCAGCGCGGCGATCGGGTTCCGGCCATGGAGCGGTACCATCCTTCCGAGGTCTACGAGCTCTTCGTCCGCCACATGAACACCCCGAGGTGAGTGGGGATTATTTCCATTTGCTCCGCTTCTTCATTTTCTTTCCCCCATCGATTTCGAGCGGTTCGGTGAGCGTTTCTTGGTCTGTCGCGCGCAGGGTGGTGGTGGACAACGGGGTGTGCGAGACGGCGACGCTCGTGCAGGTGCACAGCGCGCGGAACCACGGCGTGCTGCTGGAGGCGGTGGCCGCGCTCTCCGACCACGGCGTCTGCGTCCGCAAGGGGTACATCTCCTCCGACGACGGCCGCTGGTTCATGGACGTCTTCACGTCACCGACGCCGCGGCCGCAAGGTCGCCGACACCGACAAGCTGCTCGCGCGCGTCGAGTCGCCTCTCCGACGCATTGCTGCCGAGGGCGTGCGATTCGCCGGCGGCCAGGGAGCCCCGGCTCTGCCTGCTCGAGCTCGTCGGCGTCGACCGCCCGGGCCTCCTCTCCGAGGTGTTCGCCGTGCTGCACGACCTGCGGTGCAGCACCGTCGACGCCAAGGCGTGGACGCACGGGGGGCGCGTCGCCGCTCTGGTGTTCGTCCGGGACGAGGACACCGGCGCGCCCATCCACGAGGGGCCCGGATCAGGCGCATCGAGTCCCGGCTCAGGCACGTCCTCCGCGGCGGCGCGCGTGGCGCGAGGACGGTCCTGGTCGACGCGGCCGCGTGGGAACCTGGACCGGAGGCTACACCAGCTGTTGAATGAGGACGGGGAGGCCGGCAGGCGCGCTCCCGCGGCGGAGGGGGCGACGACGGCGGTGGCGGTGCAGGAGTGGGGGGAAAGGGGGTACTCGGTGGTCACCGTGAGCTGCCGCGACCGGCCCAAGCTGCTGTTCGACGTCGTCTGCACCCTGACGGACTTGGATTACGTGGTGTACCACGGCACGTTCGACACCGACGGCGATCACGCGCAGCAGGTGAGGCTTCTCGCTGTTTCTTGTTCGATCGATTTACTGCAAGATTTTATTGGGGAACAGGTTGTCGTGTATATTTGGGGGAGCTCTTGATTTCTCAATGTTATTATACCTCGGGTAATTTTGGGGCGTCTTTGCAATTCCCTCTTAGTTCTTGGTTTGGGCTTCCAGATTTCCTTTGCGTTCTGTCAATTCTGTCCCATTAGTCACTTGCTTTAATTTCATTTGATCACGGTTCTTATGTTGGCTCCAAACTAACCTGAGCGGAGAAAGTTCAAATGGAATCGTAGTTAACAAATGGGATTACGCTTTTGCCTGATCGCAACACACTAGTATACATCTTCATCCATTTCCATTTGTCTCTGTACCTGTTCTGAACTGAGTCTTCTTTAAACAAGCACACTCTGAAATTAAGTCAATCGAAGTGTGTGTTTTAATCTGATTTCCGTTTGCTTTGGCTTCGCCGCAGGAATTCTACATCAGGCGGCTGGACGGCCGGCCAATCAGCTCGGAGGCGGAGCGGCAGCGAGTGATCCAATGCTTGCAAGCGGCGATCGAGAGGCGCTCATCCGAGGTAACTCCACGTCCCCCACTGAATATCTCCTTTCCTTGCCCTCCATGCCACGCCACGCCCACCCTACCAGGACAAACAAAAAGGGGCACCCAATTCCCCTTCACGATCATCCATCCCACCAAGTCTCTTTCCACCCAACTTTCTTTCCACTTCACCGCCATCGCCATGTGTCCGGCCGAAACTCCATGGACGTCCATCTAACGCTATCTATCTTGGATGCAGGGCGTTCGGCTGGAGCTGCGCATCACCGACCGGCGCGGGCTGCTCGCCTACGTGACGCGCGTGTTCCGGGAGAACAGCCTCTCGGTGACGCACGCCGAGATCACCACCAGGGGCGACATGGCGGTGAACGTCTTCCATGTCACCGACGTCGCGGCCGGCCCGCCGACCCGAAGACGATCGACGAGGTCATACACGGGATCGGCACCGACAGCCTCCGGGTGGACGAGGAGCGGTGGCCCCGTCCTCTGTGCTCGACGGAAGGAGGAGAGGCTGCCGCCGGCGCTGGGCTCTTCTCGCTGGGCAGCCTCGTGAAGAAGAACCTCTACAGTCTTGGCCTCATCAGATCCTCGTGAAGGGACTACCGGATGCTTGTGTGAAGTACTGAAGCGTGAATACGGGATAGTCTGTAAATTAAGTAGGCCTCTTTGTTTACCTTTTTTAGGTTTAGCAGTAGTTAAGTGTACAGGTCGGTACAAGCTTGGAGCTTTGGTGGGCCATGTATTTACGTGCAAGTAGACAAATAGATCCATGTAAATACGGTTGTACATATATGATGATATAGTCCTTGTACATGTTAGTTTGGACAAACAAACTCGCTCCGTATCCTGAATCTAAAAAGCATCTTAGCTGAAAATGAGTACATGGTATCATGGTAGACAATTCAAACTGCAGTGACGCCACTTGGTTCACGAGTGTGCAAACAAGACAGACTAGAAAATTCTAACATCACGAACTAGCGTCATTACAAAAGTCCAAATGTAGGCCAAAAGTAAACTTGATCAAATAAGCATGACGATCGATTTGGCAAAAATATTGTTTGAACTTTGCACTGATTGTGTCAAGAAAAACGGCAGAAAGAGTGGACAGAAATCAATCGCCTGTGAACATACATTTCTCTATCCGGCCAGCAGCGATCATTTCAGTGCACTCGCCGAAGTTTCAGTATCATCAGCAGCCCCATAGAAAAGTACTCCTACTTGACCTGGCCACCAAACTGTCCAATGAATCCGTGAGGAGGTGTCCAGGCATGACATATGTGCTCACGGCCTTGTCCCCGGAAGAAGAAGCATAGAAAAGGCCGACCACGTATACGCATACATACATACCTAAACCGGCCTCGTGTATCGCTTTCACGGGAATTTTCGGCAGAGTACTTGGCACAGACACAACACAAAGGCGGTGGGTTTCTTGCCAAGACGCCGACGCCGGAGACCAACCAGCCAGCAATCCAGCATGCAGAAGCAGAACGAACTGATGGCGATCGGAGGGCTCGATCTCGACAAGAAGAACGAAAGGGACACAACCACTACCGACCTACCATCCCCCAACTGCCGTCGATCGATCGAGCTGCAAAAACTTGGTACAGACGATACGCTCGAGATTGCTTTCGGGCTAGCTGCGGGCGGGTAGATCAGCTGGAGACGACGACGGTTAACAAATAGGTCGAGCGAGATCTGAAGGTTGGCATTGGTTTGGTGGCGAGCGGTTAGTTTCCTCGTCACCCGAAAATGACCGGTGGTTGCGGCGTCGGTCCACGGGGAGCAAAACGTGCGGGAAATTACAACCAACCCTTGTGAGAAATTAACGTCGGCAGCTCCCAAGTTGCCGTTTAATTTCCGGCAGCCATCGTTGCCGTTTAATCAACTCCCAAGTTGACAACTAGGTGAAAGTTAGTCTGCAAATTCGTAACCATCAGCAAGCAAATTGGAACGGTTATAATATGGAAATGTTCTTTGCGTACTCATCTTGCTCTTTGCAGGTGAAATCGCACGGAATGCATCCGGCTCACTTCACGTAAACACCTCGTAGCATGATCATCAGGTGGCAGTGTCCAGGGACTCCTCGCCCTGTGTCGGCCCAGATCTGAGCTTGGACCGGCATGTCTATCTACTGTCCAGCTGCAAGGGGTCTTGGTCTCGACCGGGTACTATGTTGCGTATGAAACCTGCTTTTGCTTACCTGCAAAGGCGGCCTCGGACGACGCCCTTGCTGGCTTCGATTTCGACAAGGGAACTCAAGCTGTTGGCTCCTTGTCTGCCCCGCAAGAGGAGAGGAGTGCACTCCAAAACTTTGTTATTTCCGCGGCGTTAAAAACGACAGCTCCGGAGCTCAAGCGCATGCCAACTTGCCAAGGAATGGAGAGGCGTCATCGTCAATTCGCCATGATGGGCTCATGTCAGGCAGCAGCGGAGCAGAAGCAACGACTGCCTCCGTCATGCCGCCCATGGTATTCGGCTTCGGCATCGGGTTCCTTCCATTTGACAGACAATATGTGATGAATAATAGTGCTTAGTAACCGGTGTTAGAGTATATTACGTTAGTCTAGATTTGGTAGTTTAGCTTTGTAATCCAAGTCTATCTCTAGGAGGCTTCTTGCCCTCCAAATCTTGTACCCTTTATAAGCAGTCCACTGTGCCTCAATCTAGAATCAAGCAATACAATCAATATTTCGCAATCTTATATGGTATCAGAGCAATCGGCTCCGCGCTTAGGGTTTAGCCACAACGCTTCCGCGCCCCCCCGGCGAGATTCATCTCAGCCGGGGGCGCGCAAATAGTATTAGATCTTCGTCCGTCAAAATTTTCTCACCGGCCACTTGACCAACGTTTCTTCTTATTTCGCCGATCATAGATCGGATTGCGTCGCCCGCCGCCTGCTTCCTCGTGCGCCTCTACTCCAACACGTCGTCGACTCCTCTCCGGAACTCCACGTCGCCAGCACGCCGGGTCGTCTTCGACAACATCGACCGGACAAGCTCGTCCCCAAGTACGCCTCGTCGTCAAGAAAAGGGCCTGCACCAACAACGCTCGTGGTAATCATCGCCGACAATTTTCTAATCAAGAACGTCCCCGGCATCTACTACCTCGCCGACAACTATCTACACCAACAAACGTATTCAACAACCACCACGCCGTCTTCGTCCACCGCAGCCGAGCCGGTAGAGTTGCAGTCTATTTTTTATTTGCACAATTTACTTTTTGCAACCTTTTCGTCTACTCCAGCAACAAACGGCGGAAAATCTGCTATACGCACCGACCGATCACGATCTCCTCTGCTTCTTCATCTGGCTCTGGCTCGTAAGGTTTATGGTGGTCCCTGCCTTCGCATGTCTAGTACTGGCAACACCGGCGCGTGCCTTCGTCCCGACACACTCCCGAGTCTGGCAAGCTCGGCAAGGCATGCTGTCTACCACGTCTACACCGACTCCAACACCGTCTACCTCAACTACCCCAACAACGGCAACATCAACCACGACTACAACGTCCACAACTCGGCTACATCGACATCGCATTAAAGGGCTATCACCTCGACTCTCTCTCCAGTTCGCAACTTCGGCTTGTGCTCCAGTCAGACCGTCCGCGACGCTCCAGTTGTTCGCGTCACTACCGATCCGACTACGGGTGTTGGGGGTGTTAGAGTATATTACGTTAGGCTAGATTTGATAGTTTAGGTTTGTAATCCAAGGCTATCTCTAGGAGGCTTCTTACCACCAAGTCTTGTACCCTTTATAAACAGCCCACCGTGGCTCAATTTAGAATCAAGCAATACAATCAATATTCTGCAATCTTACAACCGGAAACCTACTAAAATGGAGCCCGAGCTATATGGATCCTGGTATTTTTCAAAATTCAAATATGACATTTTGAAGTTTCCAAAAAATCTGTAAATTTTTCTAGATGTGTCCAATGATGCATTCTACCAGCTGGGAAAAAACTCAGGGTGAAAAACATTGTATTTTTGTGACAAAATCTGACAAATGTTAGAGGCTTCGCTTTTTCAGACACACGATTTTGTCAATTTTTCATAGCCCAAAATACCGAGTTTTCGATTTGGATTTTTGCACACTGTTAGAATACATCATTATCTACCTCTACGATTTTTTTCAGAAATTATGAAACTTTAAAATGCCGTTTTCAATTTAAAAATCTGGGCTCCATGTAGCCCTGGCTCCAAAAATCCACTCTCGTTAGTAACGGCTTTGTAATATTAATCCCATAAGAGATTAACTCTTGCATAGATCTAATCTTGGGTAGCACGGGAAAAGAGAAGAGGTGATCACAGATGCACTTCGTGCTATGAAAGAATGGTTCTTCCCCAGCCCGTAAAAAGGGGCTGGACAAGGGTATATATACAATGGCGTAACTGATCTGTAGACTGTATGTACAAAAGAATTTGTGGCCATTTGCCAGCTTATGAAGTGAAGGCGTAGTTCACGATTACGACAGCACACAAGCAAGCATCAACTAATTTTGTCAGTTTTTCCAGTCTACAGAGGGTCACTGCTACGAGGTATTATTCTTACAGGAAGGCCAGCTGGGGTGCGGTCATAAGCATCAGCGGTGCCAGGTCGCTGATCTTCATCCTTATCAGCAAAATGAAGACCCAGCCCTTCCTCGATGTAGGAGTCGTCCATATACCTCGTCCTGGAAAGGGTTTCAGGATTTCTCCAACTGCCGCCGCTGCTGCTGTTTCTGTTATCCCCCTGCTCCAGGTCTCCCTCGCTTCCCTCGGATATATCGCCACTGTGATGACTGGAACGACGAACACCCGCCATATTATGATTTCCGAAATCTGGAGGCTCGAGAAAGCTGCCCTGCGGATCATGAGAATATGCAGGGGCCTGGTCCCACCAATTGCCTGCTGAACTATCTTCTTTACCATGGTGCTTCGTAGGAGCGTGATGAAACAAAGTGCTTGATGTTGATGCCTCCATATGGCTTTGAACTCGTCCATACAAATCAGAGTAATCATCTTCATCTCCTTCGATTTCGGATGTTTCCCTTCCTTGTGGACTTGTGTTCTGACCAGTCACGGGGGAAGCTTCGCCAAAATGGGGAGCTTCAGTTATATCCTCGTGTGGTGAATGGCACATGTAATACCAATCCAGAATATATGGTTGAATTCTTTGATCTGTGTCAAGCAATCCTACGGGGCCCAAATTATAAGCATCAGGTGGGATGCCCTCAGCATGGTTACGGAGAATACTTGGGAGCAGTTGATGGAAGATATCACCCCTTTGACCTGTGCTATCCACAAAGCCTGATGCTTCCATTGCCTGATATTGTGCAATAGCCTGCTGACGTATTTGCCTTTCCTTGAACTTTTGTAGGTTCTGTAAGAATTGTTTGCCATCCACATTTGCCACCAATGATGGATAAACACTCTGAAAACTGCAAATAATTATGTCATACAATTAGGATATAAACAGTTACAGTGGCAATGATCAACTTATGTCATATTTTAGGAGAAAATCACTATGTGCTATATAGTATGCCTCCAACTCAATTAAGTTTTGAAAATAAGAATTGTTTCAAATTTCTAGAAAACATTTTGCATAAAATTTCCCAGTATTTTTTTGGCGCAATTTAGACAGATAGTTACAAAAAAGATCCTTACCTTAACCTTAACAAAGCCTTTTGTCCCAAACAAGTTGGGGTAGGCTAGATATGAAACCCTGTCACGAGGACTTCTCAGGAGGTCACCCATCCTGGTACTACTCTCGCCCAAATGGGTTTCATATCCATGGGACTGGCTAGTTTTTACGTTGGCTCGCCAAGCCTATCACAACCCTTAGATATGAAACCTTTCATGAGGACTTTCCAGGAGGTCACCCACCCTAGTACTACTCTCGTGGGTTTCATATCCATGGGACTGGCTAGTTTTTACGTTGGCTCGCCAAGCCTATCACAACCCTCCTCCTTTATCCGGGCTTGGGACCGGCTATGCCTAGAAGACATAGGCGGAGTTATAGTTACAAAAAAGATATATCAATATATTTCATGTTCAATGTGCAAGAAGCTAAAAACGGTAACCCCAGAAGAAAGGACAAACTTCACAGAAAATAACTACTCCCTCCGTTCTAAATTATAAGATGTTTTAGCTTTTTCTGAATTGGATGTATATATAAGCATTTAGTGTGTAGGTTCACTCATTTCGCTCCATATGCTCTCTATATTGAAATATCCAAAACATCTTATATTATGGTCCTGAGGGAGTACTCCCTCCGTTCCAAAATACTTGACGTGGACTTGTCTAAATATGGATGTATCTAGACGTGTTTTAGTGTCTCGAACTCTCGATACATTCGTATATAGACAAATCCACTCAAGTATTTCGGAATAGAGGGAGTAGTATTTAAGTACACCAAGCTAGTTAGAATTATTTGAAAGTATAGTACCTTAAGAATGATTTCTCCATTTTCCCTTGGGAGCTCCTTAGGCTTTTAGGTGCATCAAATGGAGAACCATAGTTTCTATTACCATGTCCTCTGAAGTTAAACAAGCTTAAACTGTTGAAACACAGCAAAGCAATGATGTCAAGTGTTGCAGAGTCAGCAAAGATAGATGGTAAGAACATAAATTTTGAACAAGCTTCAGCAGCGGACCTGCATACATCTCCCACTCCATCTACATAAACTGTAAAGTCTGAGATGAAGCGCAGAATGTCATCGACACGCTGTAAATTTGTAAGAATTAACAAATGTCACAAAACTTTAGAAGAACACATTAATTGAGCTAGTTCAGAACATTACCTTTGGTAACTCAAAGATGAGCAAGTAAGGAGTGATGAAAATGGAGGCCATCTCTTCTACTAGCATTACTACGGTATACTGCATTCACAATTTAACAAGCCAATTCTCAGAGCTATAATAGAAAAGGTAAACCGCAGCCAATACATATATCCTGGATCTAAAAAATTGGTCAAATCTTATGCAGGTGGCAGATATCTAGGGAGCGGAACACTACGGTGAGTCCCGTGAACCTAAACACCAAACTAACCTCTATTTTTTCAGATATATCACTTTACCCAAAAAAGATTAACATGACTTGAAAAGCTCAAAACTGTCATCTCTCTTATCAAGGAAAAATGTCACTTATATATTCACCTATTAATTTAATTGTCCAATTCTGCAAAAAGAACTTAGTGACATAACTCATAAGCAGCATTTTTTTAATAATGCAGTGACTAGGAGAATCAAAAAACAATTGGTGATGGATGCCAACAAATGGAAGACCGGGAAATTCTGAAGCCAAATGGCACAGCATAACCAATACTTGTATAACTAGCTTAGTTAGCTAAATATTGGCATATGTACAATAGTACAGCCAACTCTTCCTCTTAAATAATTAATCAAAACAATACAAGAGCACAGTACCTGAAATAGTGTTTCAAATTCTCTTCGAACCAGTTCACTGCTCTCTTTCCCACGCCACCTCTTTGGCACGTAATGTGTTTGCTGGACAACGAGGCACATGGCGCCTTCTGGGTCAATTACTTGAAGTTCGTCAGCCACTACTTTTCGACTTATAGCTGCTATTGTTCCAAATACAATAGTATACCAGAATAGGTTTCTTCCGAAAATCTTCAAAATTTATGGATGCATAAAATTAGAAGGTGAATACGATGCAAGAGATGGAAAGAAAAATATTACAAATAAAGAGCTTACATGACCCTCGAGAATGGATTCACCCAGAAATCCAATTATTATAAGAGCACCAGCCAAACCACCAGAAACAAATGATACAAATTTTGCTACGATAGATATCAGTGGAGTTGGAAATTGCTTCAAGTAATTCAACGAATGCACAGCACTATTGTTCATCCTATGTCTGAAGAAATGATCTACCTGAAATTGTTGTAAACAGTTGAGTTTTAGAGACAGCTAAGAAAAATTGCATATATATAGCTCTCAACAAACACTAGTTGCTTGCAGCAATAGCCAATAGGAGGATTGTTAGCCAGATAAATTGTGAGATAAGGAATGCAAAAGAGGTCGAACGTTTCATTTAAACCAAGTCAATAGTAGCAATGACTGTAATAATAACGAGTGCTGCATGAGAAGCTACCTCATTATACTCTCTAAAAATCCACCTTGATAAGTTTGACCATCTTCTGGATGATGCTGTACTGGGGTGATTATAAATTTCTTCAGCATGCCTCAGAATGAGGTATACCAATGGGAAAATTACAAGGCAGGGCGACAGAACCAGCATTGCAATGCCGACAAAGACAAGTCGCTTTTTCAACACAGCTGGGCTTGTTAGAAAATCTTTTCTAACACAGAATTTGCTGCAAAAGCAAAGGATACAAGTATTCAGTATACCTGCATAAGGAACTAAAGTTTGCCCAAAGAGAAAACTAGGTTAACCAAAACATCAATGGAACAATCCCAAAGTAATGTGTTGAGTTCTTGTTAGAACTTCATACTGATCATGTACAAATTGGAAATATATGTACAGATGAATATGCGGACTGTAGGTGCTAACATCTACGGCAACGTATCCTAAAATCCTATGCATCCTGACTACTTGGTGTCCTTATACGGTTATACCCCCCCAATCCAAGCCTTCTGAATCTGATCCTTGTCCAAGGGGATAGAAAAATTCATCAAGGATCCTGAATCCTGAGCATAGGATACTGTCAAGTGAGCTACTGGATGATATTTGAACCGTGTGTACAAGTTGGATCCATCATAAATGGTTTCTGCCACGTGAAATGACTATTTAAGCTAACTAAATAAAATAAGTCTTTAATAAATGGTTATCAAGAAAATTATTAGTAAGGCTTGGTATATGTTCCGCATCAGTAACTAAACATTTAGCAGCATGTAACTAGCTATTGTACCACGTGGGTTTAATACCATTAAGGCCATCTACAATGAAAGGTGCTTATTTAAATAAATCAGTTTATTTTTCTCAAGCACTAGTGCTTATTTCTATAGTAGAGGTGCCTAATTAAGCACTTGCTTTGTATAACTAAGCAGTAAGCACTGGTGCTTAAGCAAAAATCGACTTATTTTTCTAAGCACCTTGCATTGTACACCCTCCGTTCATAAATATAAGATGTTTTAGGTATTTCAAATGTGGTCTAGATACGGACTGAAATGGGTGAACATACACACTAAACATGTCTAGATACATGTGAATATGGAAAAAGCTAAAACATCTTATATTTAGAAACGGAGGGAGTAGATCCTAGAAGAAAAGGCATATATCAAGACTGGGATGGACCGTAAAGCTGGCTTATTTGCACCCCCTTGTGCATTTAAGTGCTTAATTAGGTAGTGGCTAACAGCTTATATGGACTGCTCTAGGGCATGTTTGCCCTCTTGAGCTCCTACCGAGAGCAGGGGTATAGTGTAGAAAAGAAAATAGCTTGATCATCCACATAGTGAAAACAATTTCAGCCAAATAAATAGTACTCCCTCCGATCCAAATTAATTGTCACAAATTAGTACAACTGCGACAATAAATATGTATCGGCGGGAATATTGAAATATTTAAATACTGGTCCAAATAAATCAGTTACTAAACAGTAGGTAAAGCTTAAAATACTGAGGTACAGACAGCACTACCTGTCAAACATACTCTGGAAGATGCACCAGTTTAAGGTCCATTCTAGGGCTTTTGGAAGTATCACATAGTTTCTCCTGTCATGCACATGAGATTTGACAGTTGGACCAGCACCAGGTAGCCAAGGCTGAATTGGAAATGAGATAATGCCTTTATTCACCATCCCTATCAAGTAATTCTCTTTCCTCATTATTCTCATGATAATATCGTGCTCCGAGAGATCCCTAACAACACAAAGTTTTTTAGACTTTTGTAGCAGGACAACCTTCTCGATTATTCTGGGCCATGATATCGTTTGAATCTCAAGATCTGTAACCTTAAGACTACACAAAGAAAAAAGGAACAAGGGTAAAGTTATTAATTGGTGCAAGGTAAAAAGATACACATGCGTTAAGCTGAAACATTACCTGTTATAGTAGAAGTCACGCACATTCAGTGTACTTCTCAGTTGTACAAAAAACTTGAGGAAGTTTATAAGTCCATACGTTGCCAATATAACCATTGATCCAACAGTGATCATTTTGGGAAAGGTGAAGGGAACTAGTGGATTACGCTTAATAGCCTCCATCAGATCACATGGTTTTTCCCCGGACTCAAGTGCCTCCACACCGCATTTCAAGTGGCCAAGGGCGTTCCAATCAACATACAAGAAGAAGAATCCAATACAGCATACCATAAAGAGCACATTAAGTATCTCGATTATCCATTTGGTAACGATACACCTCAGTCCTTTTGCGCAGAAATATTCATAAAGCCTTTCGAAGAAAATATCCAAGTCAGGGATCGGTTCTTCCTTGACGCTTTCCCCATGGAGAAGTCCAGATGGGCTCTCACTTCCAGGCAATCTTCGGTAGTCGGACAACTCAATTTCAGGTGGAATATCAATGAGAAGTTGTTCTGATAACGGCGATTCTCTTCTCCACGGCCACTTAAATATTGTGTGTGTGTTAGTGTCCTTCAAAGGGAAGGACATCATTCATGAAAAGAAAATCTGAGGCCAATTGGTATCCTTGCCATGCCACAGGAAATCACCTATATAAACAAGACCAAAAGGAAGTTGATCACTCGCATTTTACATACCACCAATGTCTACAGCAGTGAAACTGTGAAAGTGCAAGGAAATTGATGCTTCCCACAGCTACTTCAGCTAATCCAAGGTCAAGTTCTTAACAGACTTAACAAGACATGAACATTGGATAAACAGTGCAAACAGTGTGCACGTAGAAGTAACAAGCAGTTAGGAACAGATGAAATTTCGCAACGAGTAAGAACAAATGCCGACCAGCAGCAACCATATATACCGCTGAAGAAACAAAGGAGGACTAAATTCCTTGGCTCTGGTCAATCAACCGCTGCCACAAAGCCCAAACAGAATTGCAGAGTAAACTATCTGCGTCCACATCTTCTACGCTATCATCACGCGAAGCAATATGGGGCTCTGCACATCAAGGCTCACGCGAAGCAACATGGGGCTCTGCACATCAAGGCCGGCAGCTAAACTACACGTCTGAGCTACTCCTAGCAAAATCCCTACCATATGAGCACATGATCATCACAACTACTAAAGTATCCCTCCGACTACTAAACGGCGAACCTAAACCAACTGGTTTGCTAGAGCCCGGTTTCAACGGAAAATCGCGAGAACAGAAGAAAAAAAGGTTACGCGCGGAGAAGAGGAAGAGAGGGGCGGAGTCCAGGACCGACCTGATGGGCACCGGCGGCGATCGGCGGGGCGCGAGCGCGATGGAGGCCGGGTCGCGGGAGGCGGGGGGCGGGCGAGGGTTTCGTGGGCGGAGGTGACTTGCGGTGGACTGCGGCTGCTGGTAGGGAAGGGGAATCGAACGAGGGGGAGAAGACGAGGAGGAGAGGGAGACGGGGGCGGCGGTGCGTATCGGGAGAGACGTGACGGGAACGGGGAATTGAATCGTACGGGAGGGGATAATTTTGGTTCCTTGCCTTTATCCGGGGTTTTCCCTTTGCTCGGCGTCGCGTGGCGTTCCTCGCCAGGCTTTTTTTTTTTTTTGCGAAAGTTCCTCGCCAGGCTGATTAGGAATCGTAATGGCTTCGCGTCGGGATTTTTGACCACGCGCAGAACACGTTCAAGTTTCATCAACTAACACAAACTAGTTAACGTGCACGTGCAACGCACGTCTATACAATACATCACATTTTTTTGAGTTCTATAAGTTACTTCTTTATAATTTTTCCATCTCCACTTTAAATGCTAAATTTGTGTTTCCTAAGATGCACCCCGGTTCAAATGCTACTTTCCCGCTTCTCATTAGGGTTTGAATATGTCTAAATTGGAAACTAACTCTTGCCACTTATCGTCTGGAATAATTACATATGTATATTGCAGCATGACGGGATAACTCAAAATGAGGCAGAGGAATATCGAATGGTTCCATTATATTTTTTTTACAACGCAACATTAAGAAGAGGATCATGGAATGTATAAATCAATAATTAGGAAGAACTATTCCTTTAAAAGTAATTACGAAAAATTGATATACCTAATCTAGTTGCATACTTGCAGCTTAGCGAGACAACTTCTCTGTGATGCTCCTATTATTTCTAAAATGCTCCTTAGAGAGATGTAGAATGTTTTGATACCTTAGAATCTTCTCCTTAGGGCCTCACCAAACAAATCGTATCATTAGATGTCTTCCGACAGTAGTGTACTCAAAATGTTGAAACAATGTGCAAGGAGCCAAAACTTTTGTCATAGGCTTGCAAAATTCGTCCAGAAGAAACAAGCTGAGAGCTTAACAATTAGTGCAAAAAAAAAAAAAAAACAAGCTGAGAGCTGTGATCCATGATTTGTATCTTCCATCTCATCCCTTCGGTGATGGCTTGTATGTTCACCAACATATCCACGGTGTCCCAGAAGATCACTCTTCCTTCAGGCGTGAGAACCCGGTCCATCTTCAGTAGAATGTATGTTATTCACAACTGCAAGCGTTGCACCATTGTTGAGAATTTTAGTAGTTAGATAATAATCATAAGTCTCCTTACTCGCTTAATCTAAACTTTCTTATGCCAAATGCAAGCAAGAAAAAGCAACAAATATTGAATGACTTTCATTACCTATCTAGATAAAAGTTGACTACTTTATCAGCGTAGATGAGGTGAGATGTCCTCGCATACGTCTGGAAAGCCTCACACCAGTCGTGGTACATAATAAATCATCGGTGTATGCATACCTGATCACTCAAAATCATGCACGCGTTAGAAAATTCAAGCATCCCAACTACTGGGATTTGGCTCGATCTGCAAATACATACAGAGAGTATAGGAGGCCAATTTTATTGTAACTTAGTGATTGAAAACTGCTAAATTATCTTACTTATTAACACTGCATGTCTGCCAAGATAAATAATAGATACCAAATTTTATATCAAAAATGAATATTACCTGATCAGTTTATACTCACATAGCCTGACAGATCAATATAGGGTTCTAATATCCCTTTATCTGACTCGAGAGTCGAGAGCCCTCTTTCTAGCAGACATAATTTATAATTAGCTACAGTTGTGTTAGACCAAAAATAAAAGATCTAAACCCAAAAGAATACTAAATCGTGACCATGAGATCAATGAATTTTAGCACTATAGTGAGTGACTAAATTTTCCTATATTGTCGGACAACATGCTGGCTACTAATACAAAAATGCTATATGAAACCTTAAGACCATATATAATGTTGTTGCTATCTGAAACCACCCCTCCGAAGCTCATTAGCTGACAGGCTTTCTCCTAGCGTTTAGGTGTATTTGTCTTCAAGTTGCTACAGGTTGTTGGGATTGAATATTAGTAAGATGAAGGTCAAATCTTGGAGGATAACAGATTACCGCTGCAGCATAGAACTTTGGTATTCACTCTACAGTATAACTATTAAGAAATCATGAAAGCTGATACGCAGCCTTTGAATGACATGTAAAATCTAGAGTCACTACTCACTCGTCAGCAATCACCCAGTTCCTTATTCATCCATCGTTCTATAGTAAAGTATCACTAAATTATTAATACATCGCGGACAAAAGTTAGACAGGAAGATAGTCCAGAACAATGCATAGTGGAAGGTTTCATCTGAACAGTTAGAGATTTATAGTCCTTACTAAAACAGTATAAATTCAAGAAAATATGGACTGTCATATTTCTAGAAGACGTGGTTAATTCTAATGGGGAGGAACAAAAATGAACATACATAATTTTGAAACAAATAAAAAGGAAATTTCTTAAAATTGGGGAACTGGAAATTCCTTAAAATTGGGGAAGTGGAGACTTGGAGGGATCTCACAACTGAATAGTAGAGGAGAAAACTGGGGTACCGGAAGCAGAGCGGAGCAACTGCTCACCGTGGAGTACGGTCCAGACCCTGAGGATCTTCTGGCAGCGGTGCAAGGTCGAGGCGGCAATCTCCTGGCGCCGGACCAAGGTCCTGGCGGCAGAGTAAATTAAATCGGAGGAGGAGGCGAGTGGTCGCGATTCAGAGGCGGGATTCCTCAAATCGGCCGCGGGAACAGCTAGATGAGCATGCGGCGACCTCAATTCGGCGGCGGCGCTCGGGAAAGGCCGCGTGTCAGGGGCGGCGAGCTTGCCGGTTCGGAGGTCGGGGCCCGGACCACAGGGAGCAGAAGGAGGCTGATGCTGCCGAGATTGACTCGCTGAATATTGGTGAGGAGGAGCAGAGCGCGGCTCCAGCTCGGCGACGCACCCGGCCGTGTCCAAGAAGGTCCGACTCGAGCTGGCCGCCTTCGAGTCCAACCGCGCCCGCCACCGCCATCCCGCTCGCCCTCGTGCTCACGCGGCAACGGAGTCGTGGGCGCCGGCGCCAGGTCGCGCGGGGCGGGTTTCACGCAAAAAAACAAAAGAAAACGTTTCGCAAGATGTGTTGAGTTGCGCTCAACACCGACCGGACAATCTGATTCGTTGATAGGAAATTTAACGCGTACGATTTAATGTATCCGATCAAGTTTGCTCTTTTAATAGTAGTATAGATATAGATAGATTAGACTCGAGAATATACTAGACCTCCTACTATATGGTATTCTTCTACACCCTAGGAAATTATTTCTTTCCATATAACTGATTGATATTCCATCGATCCTTAGGTAAGGTCGAGCTCAAATAAAACCATATACATGATATCATATCCGGTCTGGTGCATTGAGAGCTGCCGGAAGTATCTTTACTATACTTATTATACCGAATGCATCAGTTCCCAATAAGAAACCCTAAATTGTGTAATACCTGCCCAACTACACTTGATACCAAGAATCTTGATTAAGTGTTTTATCATATCCGGTCTAAAACTATCTTTACTACTAATGTCGAAGCGCATCAGTTCCAAAGGAAGATATTCAAAATTGTGAAACCATAAAAATCTGAATAAATTGTACTACCTACGATACCGTAACCACGAATGGTCTAGTACACTAATTAAAGAGAACTAACACACATTTTAGACATGAGAATATACTAGTGCGACTAGGAGTTATTTCTTTCCATAACTGAAATTACGTCGACTCGGAAGAAACATCACACAAAAGGGCGAGCTCCGGTACAACCATGCACTTCCTGAGTTTTTCGATGTACTTGGCACTAACGTAATACTACACGTTTCTTCTTTCATTGCCATTTACTGAACCAGCAGGGCCGGGCCGGCAAAATTCGGGGCCCTGTGCGAAACCCTAAATTAGGGCCCTATATCTTACAAAATTAAACTAACTTAATTTACCCTTTTCTATTTTTTTCTTACGCTTTTGGGTTATTGCTCTTCCACAATGACTCAAATTTTTGATTCTTAAAACACTGCATATAAAAGATGAATAGAACAAAATTAAATGATCGGTGTGGCATCATCACTCAATTGGATTAGCAACAAAATTGCTAATTTTCTTAGCGATTAGATAGACTATTGAACTCACCTTGGGTTTGTTCGTGCCCTGGTCCAGTTAAACTGACTGTAATAGCGGCCGAGAAGACGAGGAGTAGCTGATCCCTGCCGTGTGCGCTGATCAAATCGGGATTGGAGAACCAACTTTTTGGCTTTGCCGTGGTGTTGCCAATCGGTGGAGACTGGAGAATCGAGATTTGGAGAAGAAAGAAAACAGTCACGGCGTCGCTTGGGTATTACGGCCTGGCGCTGGCGGCTCTCTCTGAATCAGAGTTTTTTTTTGCGGGAGTTGAGCGAGCGAGCGAGCTGAGAGGGCCACGGTGCAGGGCCGTTCGCTTGGGTTGCCTGATTGATCGATCAACTCGCTCGCGATCTAGCGCCAAGACTCGGACTGAGACGACGCTCTCCAGCGGATGAGCTAGGTTAAATTGGCTTCGAAACCCAGCGGATTTGCAACTATACAAGATATGGCTACACAGGCTAGACGAAATTTTGGGCCCCCAAAATTTCTGGGCCCTGTGCGGCCGCACATGTGGCACACGTATGGGGCCCGGGCCTGTGAACCAGACACATCATAAAGAGATGATATGATGTTCTCTGTGTTTTAGAAATGTTCCTTCCATCCCTCTCTGCATGGTGTAGAATTCCTAGTGGCATGGCCTTCTATTTAATCGGATTGACCAAGTTCTACTTTTTGGTATATGAACTAGGTATCTGATTAGATTGAATGCCACCACTTGAAAATGTAATTCATAATAGTGTAATACCTTCCTAGATACACTTGGTTCTATAAAAATTTGGATAAAGTCTTTCACGTATAATACCATATCCAGTTTTGTGCACAAGGAGATGATAAAAGCATCTTTGCTACTAATGCCCAAGTGATATTCAGAATTGTGAACCCTTTCGAAGTGCACTTGCTACTATAAGAATTTTGACAAATTGTTTTACTTATAGTACCATATCCAACCTCGTGCAACAAAATCATCTTTACAAGACTAATGCCCAAATCATCAGTTCCCAATAAGATAATTAAATTGTAAATATCATTCCAGTTACACCTAGTGCTACAAAAAAGCTGGTTAGTTTTTTAATTACAATACCATATCCACTCTTGCGCATCAAAAGATCACAAAATAATCCTAAACACAAAAGTTTCCAATGGGAAATTCAAAGCTGTGAAATATCTCCTCAACCATGGTTGGTATTATAAGAATCTGGCTGAAGTGTTTAACTTATAATATCATATCAGGCGCATCAAGAGCCGATAATAACATCTTTACTAGATTAAGGCCTACACCTCTGTTTTAGAATAATATATTCTTGTAGCATTTTTAGAGGGTCAAAGTTTTTCAAGTTTGACCAAGTCATATAACAATTCACCAATATTCATGCCACCAATTAGTTATATAATGAAAATAAAATGTATGATGAATCTGATAATGTTGATGGTATAAATATTAACAATTTATTGTACAAACTTGGTCAAACTTAAAAATATTTGTCTCTCTGAAAAAGTTGAAGTATTTTTTTTCTCACACGGAGGGAGTAAACCGGCTCTCATAAGAAACTCAGTATCACAAGATTCTGGACAATGTGTTTTAGTACTTACTAGGTAATATGCCCGTGCGTTGCAACGGGTGAAAAAAATCCATGTTGTGAATGAATTTCCTACTTCGCGAAAGAAAGAGGTTAAGGAGTAGATTAAGCTGCCTATGTGTTGCAACGGACATAAAAAATCCACACTGTGGAGGAACTCCCTACTTCGCGAAGAAAGAAGTTAAAGAGAGAGAGTAAGCAGGGAAGAGGATAAATCATCCGCTGCAACACATACAATGCCCATGCCGAAGCCTTCCCGGACAAATTCTCATCGTAGAGACATAGACATAAATCGCTGGTTGACACTAAATCAAGCATTTCAAATTTAAGAGTATCTATTTCAGAGACAATGGCATATACACCATGTGATTTTCTCACTGGATATTTAACTTGCAATGTGCACAGATTAACATATATTGCTAATCAGAGATATTACAAAAACATTAAGTGCATGCTAGTGAGGGCATCGGTTTCAAACATAAATGTTTCTTGAGCATACACAACTCGCAAAAATGCACAAATCTTTATTTCTTCCCTTGGTGATTGAAAGCTCATCGGGGCAGTCCAGAATCCTAATGCAATAGACATTCCAACCTATATTCATGCTTCCATCACTCCCACTCTTCCTTGCTGCCTCAGCACGCTGGCGGGCTCGACAACGACCTCGACCAAGCACTTGCATCCAAAAGCATCACTGAAGAGCCCCATGGCCACTCCGTGCTTCCTGAAGGTCCTCTTCACGGTGCTTGTCGCTTGTTCCTAAAAATTATCATGGCATTTCGTGTAGTGTCTTGTATGCAGCAGTAGTCTGACATGGGAATAAATTTTATAATGAATTCACCTAGTTATAAAAAAATCAGCAGTGACAGCTAAACAACTAAGTTGACACATGTACAACCAAATTCTGACATTCTACAGATGACCCAAAGACAATTAAGTGAAGTGTGTATATCTTGGGTTCTGCTTAGTAGAACTGCGCACCGGAATGTGCTGAACTATCCAAATAAAATCATCAAGCAATCCCGGTATGGGAGTCTTGCACAGGTAAATATTAGGAGTAGTAGAGATTCTATGATTAACATGATTTTACAAGGCATCAAAACAAAAACTGGGTGAAGTCAATAGTCCTACATATATGTATAGGTTATACTGTGTTATCCAATATATTTGCCAGCACAAGCTTAACCTATACTTCTATGTCATTACACAAAATAAAGATCTAAAAATGTGTGGACAAATGCTCTCTTACATCAACACTTTTCTTAAGATATTCCAATTTCCTAGCAAAATTTCTGATGAAATTCTTACTCTTCCCTAACATATTCCTCGCATTGAGTAATAGCGTAATGCACACATGTCACCATCTGCAGCAACCATATGTGCGGAACCATCATGATTGGAGATAGTTAGTGAGTGTACTTGATGGTGATGCCAGCGAGCATTGTCCATCCTGGACACCTCGTGCTTCCGAGTCGCACGATCATCTGCAGCGACTTCCGCAGCACGCCACATTCATAGCTGGCCGGGGAACTCGTTGCACAGATGGTGGGAGATCCCCATCGGCGGCCAGCCCATCCTGCGGATCGTGCCAAAATCAGTCTATTTGGTATCAGTTCAGTAAGTACAAAGACTGGATGAAACTGGATATCAAGATAGAATGGCAAGCATGGCAGCAATGTGTTGTTCGATCAGTGTGAAGAGAGTATATAGCTCCGACTACTGACAAGATTGAAGTTGTTGGATCCAACATGTCTGTACTCTGCCAGATGCAATGTTATCAGTTATTTAGTGCAAAGTTAGCGTGATTCAAGGTGTACAAAAATCTAACAATCAGTGAATTCCCGAAGAATCAAATGCACCCACAGAGTCACAGATAGTCAAAGACACAAATACGCACATATGTACACACATTGAACAACAAAGCCACTTCTAACCACCTCTAATGTACGTTCAAGTTTTGGCACAAAAAAATCACAAGGACAAACATGGAGATGGATTAATCTCCACGGAAGTGTGGAAAATCCTCGGATGCAATTGGTAATAATCTGGGAAAAGGACAGAATGTTATCTACCTAAAAGAAACACCTTCTCCAGATGCTATCAGAGAGCGTGTGTGTAGCCGTGTAGGTGATAAAACAACTTCTTCATTCATCCTTTCCACTAAGTTCTCTAACTGAATAAAAAGAATGATGAGATTATTAGTCGCATAAGGTCTATAGATCAACAATTATTGGCAAGAGACTCGTCAGCAAGAAATGAGAACAAGGAGTCAACAGATCAACACGCGATGTGAAATAAGAACTCGTAAGGAATAAGCATGCGTTAGTTCATACTATTAAGAAACGAAAATAAAGTTGCATGTAGTTTATATTGTTGTGTTGTACAGGATCAACGGACATGATCAGATAACCACGTACCTGTGCATCTTCTCGGATACGAAGATTCCGTCATGTTGGATCAAATAAATCATTTAATCTGCGTAGTTACAAGACAACCAAAAGCATGAACAACCACTAAATTATTAATGAGTGAAAAGGTTGACTCCAATTTCATATGTTGTTACAATTTTAAACCTGTTTCTAAGTAAGCCTTTCTGCATCAGGTGTATCATAATCAGGAGTAGCATACGGCAATCTTGCTCTCAAATGTATATCGTATAGGGATAAGAAACTACCTGGTTCCTATGAGGTAGCAATAACATATATATGTATGTAAAGCTCCAATTTAGAGCAGAGAATTGTGATTTGTCTTTGTCTTTGTGTTGCATGTCAGTAGCAATCAAATGCATGGCTTGACAAGATATGACACCCGCAGAATAAACTCTCCTCTAGGGGGTCTGAGGTCAAAATAAGAAATAATCATGTCATGTGAGCCTGATTATTTTAACAGTTTATAGACAAAAACATATGAAGAAATTACATCTTGAGTGAAGCTGAACACACACATCACTTCCAATGGGATAATTCCAGGCGACTTCTGCTCTCCCTGCAATCAAGGTGTCCAAGTGTACAGCGAAGTGTTCAGTGCTGCTGATGCTGAAAAACTATTTGCACATGCCTGTGTGTGCACTTGAAGTCTACGGCAGTAAGCAATACTCGTAAGAGAGAAAAGGGGATTTTACCATTTATATGCTAAATAGTAAAATTATGTCTTCTGCTGAAGAAACATGTGCGTAGAAGCATACCGATAGACATGCTGGAGAGCCGCTTGACCTCCTGCCGTAGAGGTGCTTCATCCATGGCTTCCATGTCGTCGGGGCGACAGAAGACGCCGGTGCCGGAGCTCGCCCGTGGTGGCGTTCTCGGCCTCGTGACCTGGGGAGCAGGCGGATCCGCCATATGGAGGCGCAATGATGCGGCCTCGGCGAGAGAAACCGAGAGGGTCCGCAGAGCCGGGGCAACGCCGGCGTGCGGCGACGCTGGGGTGGCCGGCAGCGAGCGGCAACGCAGGCGGCGATGTTTCAGGATAGAGAGAGATCGAGTGAGGTGAGAGAGGCGGCGGAAGAGGAGCAGGGCAACCCTAACCTGTTAGATGTACGGAGGTGGTGCGGACTGGCGACCAAAGAGGTCGCTGGGGTTGGGCTCCTGCTTGTGGGCGTGAGCGATGGCAAGGGCGGCGGCCGGACTGTCAGCGGCATCGAGGTCGACCTGTTCGTCATTTGGGAGAGGCGATTGGGGAGGGGGAGAGCTTGGCAGCGCGAGGTTGAGGACGGCGGCGACGGAGCAGTGAGAGAGACGTGGGCTTGGCCCATGTTGGCGTGACGAATCGACGCGAGCGGCGAAGGATGGTGGACGAAAGGTTTGACGTAGTGCATCGGTTGGCAGACTATATATATATACCCCAAACTTTTCATATTCCATCTTGGTGCCCGGGCACCAGGGAGCATCTGTTAATTTACCTATATATATATATATATATATATATATATATATATATATTCCAGCTATTAAAGAATACCTTAATGAATAACTATTCTGCACAACTTTCTGAACTTCCGTTTGAATATTATGTTAACTTCCGGATGGACCACCCAGATTTTCTTTTACGTGGACAGTATTTCTAGCGTGATTTTCAAACGGATTACCGTAATGAGCCATGCGATATACCGTTGGAAAGGTACAGAAATTGCGCAACTTTTTCATCTTGACAGGTTTTCCAAATTGTTTACGATTTCAAAACAATTTTAGAAATACTACATTAAGCTTTCGCGAATTTCCTCTTTTTTTACTGTTTTTTGGCTGTCATTTTTAAACCCCTCGTTGGATTGATGCAAAAGATAGGCCGTTGAAAAGCTATGTAAAATGCGCAACATTTACGTCTTGACGGGTTTTCCAAATTCTCTACGGATTTAAAGAAATTTTAGAAATCCTACACTGAGTTTTTGTGAATTTCTCCGTTTTCGCACTGTTTTTTGGCCGTCATTTTCAAACCGTTCGTTGGATTGATACAAATGATATGCCGTTGAAAATCTATGAACAATGCGCATCTTTGTTATCCCTGGCCAATTTTTGAAATTCCTTACGGGTTAAGAGCAGTTTTAGAAACAAGCAGTACTGTTTTCTGAAATTTTAGGTCTAGCGGACAATTTTTTGCTAATTACTTTCAAACCGTATATCGAAACGTAACAAATGATATTCCGTTAGAAAGATATTGACTAGACTCAACTTTTTCGTATAGAATTTTTTTTCAAAATTCGATACAATTTTTGGTTAATTTTGAAAATACGAAAAACAGAGAAACGAGATATCATGGTAATCGATTTGAAATTGGCACGTTTGTGGTGGTCGGATTGGACGAGTCAGCATAGGAGAGTCAAATTAGACTCATATACGTGCCAACTGCATGAGGCGGCAGTCGATTTGGCCAAACGGAGCTCGTATCAATGATTTTTATGCTTAAAATTTCCGCCCTAGAGAAAACAGAGTACATGAACTTCCTTTTACTCGTCCGTGAACTTCTGAATTTGCAATAATGAACTTCCGATCGTGAATTTTGTGTTCGTATCACTCAATGTTTTTGTTGTAGTTTTTAAACCGTTTGTCTAAACGATGCAAATTATATACCGTTGAGAAGGTATGAAAATTGCGCATCCTATATTGTTGGACTTTTTTTAAATTATGTGTGGTTTAAGAGCTGTTTTAAATATACGAACTGCTGTTTATTTTGAATTTTCTCTATTTTCATGTTGTTATTCGGACTGGATTTCGAGATTATATAATTTGAACTTCAAATTTTTCTGAGAGTGAACATCTCCAAAGTTTGAACTTCGCGATAAAAAATTACAACACGTACGAGGTGAACTTCGGACGCATTTAAAATGAACTTTTGACTTGTTCAAAGCGAACTCCAGACAAAAAGTAACGTCCAACGCATTTTAATATGAACTTCCAACACGTTCGAGGTGAAGTTCGAGGTGAACTTCTGTTTGATTAAATTGAACTTCTTAAAAATTAAGAATGAACTTTCTTCTATTTTTTGGATGAACTTCCGAGAAAAAAGCAAATTATATGATGCAGCTGAAAAGACCTTCCGACATATTCGAAGTGGACTCCCCCCTATGCAAAGCGAACTTCCAACTAGTTAAGGAACTCTAAATAAAAGTAAACTTCCGACACAGTTGAGATGAACTTCCAATACCTTTAAAGTGAACTCCAAACACGGTCAAAGTGAACTTTCCGGAAGTAATAAAATCAAAACAGGGACATAGGCATTAGCTAATGTGAATCTTTTTAGCTAAAACCAACTCCTGACTACATAAACATGAACTTAGTTGTCGCACTAAGCAAACTTCCTAATAATCCAAATAAAATTTGCTTCCGAGTGAACTCTCGCATTCAACATTGCTTTTAACTGAAACTGCCAACGTAGACAAATGAACTCCCCAAAAATTAAGAATAAGTTTGGAATCTAAATAAATTGAAGTTCCCAACACCAAAATATATCTTGGAGACAAAACCGAACAAGATCTAAACAGTCTTCGGATTCAACTATTTCAGACCATGTCTAGGACTCTACGGATATTATCTTGACGTGATGAAACAATGCTACTACGCTGACGCGGTATGATTTTGCCCCAAAACTGAAAATCTGTTGTGTAAGTGATCAAGAATAAAGTTACATGAAAAATGAAATAGTCCAATTCATCTGTGTAAAATAAAATGGAACTATGTAACCGGGAGTCCAATCTTACAAACACTGACCATCTTGGTTGGCCAACAGGGCAGGTATTCCATTCCACTGTCATAGGACTCTGTAATAATAATTCAGAAAACAAACCTGAAGTTCAGGTACCAAAAAATACATGCATCTTCCGAGAGAGATAGCATCAGTGCACGAACTAGTCAACATCAAATTTCATCTCCGATCAATCGACAGTAGGTGGAGACAGACAAAACAACGAACCAATCAATAAGCAGAGATCCAAGCGATCGATCGATCATCTACAAGGTGGTTCCAAACATAAATCAAGCAGCAAAACTTATATATACAGGGTGAAGCGCACGAGCAGCAAGGTTGTCGCGCACGACCACCGGGGGCCAGTGCGCTAGGGCAGGGCCGCGGCGGGCCAGCGCGCTGTCTACCAGGGGCGAGCACGCCGTAGAGACGGGCCGCGGTAGGGAGCGCGAGCGCGCCTGGAAATGGAGGCTGGGGCAAGCGGGGTCGTGGCGGGGCGGCTTCCATCCGACTTCCCCTGCGCGCGGTGGCTCCCTGGCCTTGAGGAGCTCCTGGGGCGCCGAAGATGTGGTGGAGAGAGCAAGCCATCTGGCGCCGCTGGGAAGGAAGGAGGCGTGTCGGGGGTGGGGGCAAATCATTTGGCGCCGGAGGGGAGGAAGGAGGTACGGCGGGTAGCCGGTCCTTGGGCGGCCGCCATTGTTGAGGAACGAGGTATGCCGGCGGAGCAGGTCCAAAGGCGAGCGGGCGCTGGGAAAGCCTGATCCGGTGAAAGGGAGGCCGGGGCGGCTCGATCTGGTGGAAGGCCGGGGAGGCGCGCCTCCGGGCGGCGTCGCAGCAGGGCACTAGGACGGCGGTGGAGGATGGAGGTCGGGAAGGAAGAAGGTGGGGAGTCCTGGGGGGAGGAAAAAGTGGGTCAGATTTCTTCACGGTTCGGGTCGGTCGGCTTTTCTCGGGTTCAGAAGGTCTTTATTTGAGAGTTGTCCTGAATAACTATTTAGAAACACTTAAGGGGTATTGCTGAATAGTCCTGTCCTATATATATATATATATATATATATATATATAGGACAGGACTATTCTAGACAACCCTATAGTATTTGTAGAATAACTATTCTAGACAACTTTCCTAACAGAAAGACCTTCTAAACCAGAACCGACCCAATCCTAAAGAGCTTCTTATCCCCTATCGCACGTCACCCACCACCGCAGTCTACCACCACACCAACGACCGGACCACTCGCCCTCGTCACCGCCAGTGCGCCGCCCCCGTTGCCGACGGCGAGCCGCGTCCGTCGCTGCCGGCGAGCCGCCCCCGCCCCACGCCGGCGAGCTGCCCCCGAATCCTCCGGCCCGCCCCATCCTCTCCACCGGCGGCGGCCCGTCCCACCCGCGCCCCGTCCTCCCCACCAGCGTCCACGACCGCCGGGACCTTCTTCTCCAGCGCGCCGCCGTCGGGCGCTTCCTCTCCTGCGCGGCACCTCCGGCCCCAGCCCCGACGCGGCGCCCCGACGCCGCCCATCATATCACCGATGCGCTGCCCTGGGAGGCCGAGGGCGGCCCACCACCTCCCTCCGGCGAGCTGGGCATGGCCCTCCACCTCGCGCCATCGTGTGGTCCTGCAGTTCCATATATGGATTACTGAATCGCGTGGGCCAATGGTGATGGAGACGAGCTGGGGCGACGGATGCAAGCACCTGCGCCGCCGTGGCTTCCCCTGCGCACCACGCTGCTACCAGGCCGTGGACGCCGCCAATCCCGCATGCTGTGCGACTCCATCTTCTCTTTCACTGATGCGTAAAAGTTCAGTTCAGTCTAATTGTGTCATCTCCGCTTCAGTTTAGACGATCCCGTAATCGTTTCTTTTTTTTTTTGCTCAACGCACTGGGTTATTAACGTACTAGTCGATGCAGTACTAGTGACTTATATTTAATTGAGATCGAGATAAGCTGGATAAATTAGTAGTTCTTCGTGTACTCACAAATGGTGAGAGAGGTTCACTGTATAAATCATAGAATTGTTCGGTGCTGTGAAGTTCATAACGAGAGAGCTGGGAAGTTTAAATAGGTAGAGGCTGTGAAGTAGAAGTCCTCTCATCCGTGCCCCGCGGTTTTATTTGAAAGCACTACTTTTTCTTTTGAAAAATTTCATTCAACGCATGAAGTAGAGTTCAATTCTTCTATATCCGAGGTTCACTTTTTTCCTAACAATAAAAATAAAATTTATTCTTGAGTAAAAAAAAGATCATGTTTTTCTAAAAAGAGGTTCACTGTCTCAATTACGAAAGTTAACACTGCAAAAGTTAACACTGCAAAAGTTTATTTCATATATATGCGACGATATGTGAAGTTCATCGTATTTAACGGGAGTTCACACCGTGGAGTTCGCTTTTTAAAAATAAATAACAAAAAACAGAGGTTCATAGTACCAAATCGCGGAAGTTCAACTCATATTAAAACGGAAGTTAGAACTGCAAAAAATTCATTTCATATTATACGACGATATGTGAAGTTCACATCGTATTAAACGGGAGTTCACCACACGAACGTCACCTCGTATTAAATAGAAGTCCAGTCGCGAAGTTCGTCTCGTATTAAAACGGAAGTTCAGCCACGAAGTTCATCGGACGACGTTCGCTTCGTATTAAACGGAAGTTTATCCCGTGAAGTTCACTTAGAATTAAAACGGAAGTTTAGAAAACTAGTGAGTTCAATAACCCAGAAGTTAATTAACCCGAATTAGCGATCGGAAGTTCAGCAACAGACTAAAAGGAAGTTTAGTAACAGACTAAACAGAAGTTAATGGTCGTATAAAAAGGAAGTTCATATACTCTGTTTTTTGAAGACGGGATTCTTACGCGTTAAAATTATCATTATGATTTTCGTTTGTTCAAATCAACCGCCGCCGCATTCAATTGTCGAGTATATGAGTGTAATTTCACTCTCCCATGCTGACTCGCCCAGTCCGAGCACCACAAATCGAGTCAATTTTGGATCGTTCCCACGTTATCTCGTTTCACTGTTTTTCGTATTTTTAAAATTAATCAAAAACCATAAAGAATTTGGAAACAATTTCTATACGAAAAAGTTGCGTATAGTCAATATCTTTCCAACGCAATATCATTTGTTACATTTCGATAAGCGGTTTGAAAGTAATTTTAAAAATACTGTCCGCTGGACATAAACATTCATAAACAGATTTGTTAATTTTTCAAACTGCTCTTATTCCGTGATGAATTACGAAAATTGACATGAGATAGTCAAGATGCGGTTTTTCCATATCTTTCCAACGGCGTATCATTTGCTTCAATCCGACAAACGGTTTGAAAATGGCGTCCAAAACAGTACAAAAACGAAGAAAATACGCGAAAATCAGTGTTTCGTATATTTAAAATTACTTTACAACCGTAACTAATTTCAAAATCTTGTAGAAGTGAAAAAGGTGCGAATTTTTCATATGTTTCCAACGGCGTATCATTTGCTTCAATCCGACAAACGGTTTGAAAATGGCGTCCAAAACAGTACGAAAACGAGGAAAGTACGTGAAAAACAGTGTTTCGTATATTTAAAATTATTTTAAAACCGTAACTAATTTCAAAATCTTGTAGAAGTGAAAAAGGTGCGCATTTTCCATACCTTTCCAACGCCGTATCATTTGCTTCAATCCGACAAACGGTTTGAAAATCACGATGGAAAAACTCACCGAATCTAAGTGTTCCATCCGGAAGTTCACATATTATTAACTCGAATGTTCATAAAGTTGTCCAGAATAGTTATTCTAGAAGAGAGTCTAGAATAGCAGGGAACCCCTTAAGTGTTTCTAGAATAGTTATTCTAGACAACTTTCACCTAAAGACTTTCTTAACCCGAACCGTCCCACCTGCTTGTACCGTCAGAAACGCACGCACCCACCATTCCCGAACCCACCAAAAAAAAACCACCTACCGTGCTCTGGAGCACGCAACCACCCTCCCCACCCCCACCCGCTCTCCTCCCGATCGAGGAAGGACCCGCCCCCGTCCCCGTCCTGGTGGCCGTTGCTCCCCACGACCGCCTCCGGCCTCCGCCCCGCTTCCATGTCCACCGCGCCGCCGCGGTTCCCCCCGCCTTCAACCTCCAGCGCGCCGCCGCGCACCCACGATCTACACCGCCCCTTCCAAACGGCCAGCATCACTGGCGCCTCGTCACCGGCGATCGAACGCCACCGCCTGCGCGGGGTGGCCGCTCCGTCCTTCCCGTGCTTCTTTGTCGGCGCCGTCTTGGGGAGGGTCGCCGCTCACCCTCCCCATGCTCCCTCCCCATGCTCCTCGTCTTCGGGAGGGTCGGTGCGCCACCGTGGCTCCTTCCCCATCTTCTTCTCCCCGCTCGCTATGCGCCCTGCCTCCAGCGCCGCCCGGGAGCGCCTCCTCGACTGCGCCGCCCGGGAATCCGGCCGCCTGCTCCGCCGGTCTCTCCTCCACTCCGGCGCGGCAGCGCCCCCGTCCACGACGCGTGAGGCCGCCGCCCTCGAGGCCGAAGGCCACCTACCCCACGACCTGCGCGCCGGCGACCGCCCTCCCACAGCACCTGCGCGCCAGCGACGCCCTCGAGACCAGGGAGTTCACGCCGCAGAGACCAGGGAGTTCACGCCGCGCCCCACCTTCTTCCCCAGGGCCAGGACCCGTTGTCTCTCGTGGCCGGCGAGGAGTTGTTGCCATGTCGAGGTCGTCCAGTCTTCAGGCGGCGCTGCCCTCTTGGTGTGCTCGCGTCTGTGCATCCCATCCCCGATCGATTTGTACTTGTGTAGTGGCTGTGCGTGTGCATCCCTATCCCCGATTTATTCTTGTTTTAAGAGATCGAATGATGCTTGGGCATGTATTGCTAGATGTATGGATGCAGTATTAGCACAGTACAGTACATTTTGGTTAGATTGACACCGGCAATACTACTTAGTGCCGGAAAAATTAGGAAGTTCACGTATCAAACACAGGCAGTTAAACAAAAAAAAAAGTTCACTTCGGTATCGCGAGATGTTCGGAACAAAGATGTTCAGTTTTAAAATTAATTAAAAGTTCACTCCATATTAGATGGGAGTTCACCACGCAAAGTTCACCTCGTATTAAACAGTTCAGTCGCGAAGTTCATCTCGTATTAAAACGGAAGTTCAGTCGCGAAGTTCATCTCGTATTAAAAATAAAATTCCTTCAAGAGTAAATAAAAAAAGGAGGTTCAGTTCAGACCGCGGAGGAATTCGTTTTGACATTGTCGGAAGTTCACCTCGAACATGTTGTAAGATACTTTGTTAGTTTCGATCAAATCCGAAGTTCACTAAAGACCGCGGGGAGTTCACTGTGAACGCGTCGGAAGTTCACCTCGATCAGGCGCTAGAAGTTAACATTTTCAGGTAGTACATTTTGTTAGAAAAAATTGATGTTAGAAAAAATTGATGGTAAAAATTGCGTGGCCGTGAAGTTCACTTTTACATTGACAGAAAGTTCAATTCGTGTGGGGGCATGGAGTTCATTTTTTTCGGCAGAAAACTTTCAACTTATCCGCGTGAAAATAAATCGCGATCGGAAGTTAACTAACAGACTAATGGAAGTTCACCAACAGACTAAACGAAAGTTCACAACCGCATATAAAGGAAGTTCATTATACTCTGTTATTCCAATGTCTTCTCGTTTCTCCGTTTTTCGTATTTTCAAAATTAATCAAAAACCGTAATGAATTTCGAAAACATTTCTATACGAAAAAGTTGCGCCTAGTCAATAACTTTTCAACGCCATATCATTTGTTACTTTTCGATAACCGGTTTGAAAGTAATTGCACAAAAACCGTCCGCTGGACATAAAAGTTAAAAAACAGAAATGACGATTTTTTAAACTGCTCTTAAACCGTAAGGAATTTCGAAATTTGCTAGACATAGAAAAGTTGCGCATTTTCCGTAGCTTTCCAATGGTATATCGTTTGCATCAATCCGATAAACGGTTTGAAAGTAATTTCCAAAATACTTTCCGCTGGACTTAAATTTCAAAAAAACAGAATCGTTTATTTTTCAAACTGCTCTTATTCCGTGATGAATTACGAAAATTGTCCTGAGATAGTGAAGATGCGGTTTTTCCATATCTTTCCAACGGCGTATCATTTGCTTCAATCCGACAAACGGTTTGAAAATGGCGTCCAAAACAGTACGAAAACGAAGAAAATACGCGAAAATCAGTGTTTCTATATTTAAAATTACTTTACAACCGTAACTAATTTCAAAATCTTGTAGAAGTGAAAAAGGTGCGAATTTTTCATATCTTTCCAACGGCGTATCATTTGCTTCAATCCGACAAACGGTTTGAAAATGGCGTCCAAAAAAGTACGAAAACGTGGAAAATACGTGAAAAACAGTGTTTCGTATATTTAAAATTATTTTAAAACCGTAAAAAATTTCAAAATCTTGTAGAAGTGAAAAAGGTGCGCATTTTTCGTACCTTTCCAACTCCGTATCATATGCTTCAATCCGACAAACGGTTTCAAAACCACGATGGAAAAACTCACTGAATCTAAGTGTTTCATCCGGAAGTTCACCTATTATTACTCGGAAGTTCATAAAGTTGTCCAGAATAGTTATTCTAGAAGGGAGTCTAGAATAGCAGGGGTATATATATATATATATATATATATATATATATATATATATATATATATATTGCAACGGGGCCATAAATATTCTTGTGATTCAGCACAAACCGTATCAAACATATTCATTTAGAATCCTCGTACAAATCAAGCCATACTGTCGACTTTTTCATCGTTAAATCATTTTTCTTCTCGCTTCTCAACCAATATTTCCGCATCTCCGATCCAAGCTCATCACCGCCGTCAATGGCGCCATCCGGGTTTGAAATTATAAAATAGCAAGAGAGAACTATAGGATCACTCTCGTAATGTCATAAGGGCACAAACCAGCAGAGATCGCCGTCACTGCCACCGGTAATAAACACATAACTCGACTTCTTGTCGATGCAAAGGACCCCACTTCAGGCCGGCAATTTGACCCATGGGTACGTCCGCCCATGGGCACCCGACCCTAATGGGTAGGGTATGGGTCGCTATTTGTGCCCATGGGCAAGACCCATGGGCGACCCGATTAGTCGTGGGTAGGGTATGAGTCCAAGTTTATGCCCATGGGTCACCCGATGGGTCGCCCGATTAATATAAATAATTAATATAAATATTTATTCAACATTATTTGTAGTCTCTTTATGCAAGAACTTAACTTTCTCTGAGAGAAACAGTTCACAGAAGAAAAAGAAACAGATCAATTGACGTAAAAAAATGAACAAAACAATGGCATGGCTTCGGCTGCTCATGTGTCCTAGTACTAGAAGCACAATAGTACATCCCAAGTCTCCAATCGTACACTTTTTTGTTGAGCGAGGTAGTTTGGCCCATACAACAAAAGCCCATGCAGCTGCAGCGATTCACGCGTTATACGGATTCGACGAATACTGCGGCTCCTCAGCTAGCCAAGCGCATCGCGCGTGTAGCTCTTTAGTCCCACATCGCTTACTCAAGCGCATGCGAGGAGCACCTCTGCCTATATAATGTACTGAGGCTCTTTCGTTTTTGGCGAAATGGATGCTCTTCCTGACGTACAGGATGCAAAATATAAAAGTTTTAATTATTAGGCTGACCCGATGGGTAGCCAAACCCGACGGGTTCGGGCATGGGTATGAAATGCCGCCCATGGGTAGGGTCGTGGGTCGCTGATGCACCCGATAATGTATTCGGGCATGGGTCTGAACAAGGTTGACCCGATGAAACCCGACCCGATTGCCAGCCTTAACCCCACTTCAGCGTTTATATATATATCTCAATGACCTCACTTGTGTAATTGGTATGTCTACCAGGAGGAATTCGTAACCCGTA
The DNA here is from genome assembly GCA_947311845.1 of Poa pratensis. NCBI lineage: Eukaryota > Viridiplantae > Streptophyta > Magnoliopsida > Poales > Poaceae > Poa > Poa pratensis. The sequence continues at coordinate 23,769,871 of CAMZMU010000117.1, forward strand.
ACTTTCGACAAATCTAAACGGTAGCACAAACTATAACATGATCAACGAAAGCAGCCAATATGGATGAAACTGTTATCAAATACATCCTTCCCGTAGTAATGCTACCAGAGAAGACTGCTTCGTAATACGTAATCAGTAGCACTCGTAAATAAACAATACAATCACATATGTGTGTAACTGTCCGATCAGTCAACAAGGTAAAACACAAAATTGTGAGGCACTTTGGAGCAGCCCAAGTGGCGTTAAGATAATTTCTTCAGTAGTTTTTTGAACACCTCTTCAGCATGATGTTCCATTTTTGGTAAAGCCCAGTCATGCTTCCTGGATGATATCAAGGCTATCTTTCTCTACGCCCAAACTCTACAAATTGAATTTTAAGTATTCAGTTTCACCAATAAGATACGGAGACTTGCTTCACATTTGGAATTACACAGAACAGATTTTTCGTCGGAAAGAGGTCTACGAATACTTTTGGGAAAACGTCGACGTTTGCTGGCTTATTTGCAAAGAAAAATAGTGTACGTTATAAGAAATTAATCAGTGGCCAAATGAAAATGGTGATGTCTTTCTGTCTGATCAAGTCTGTAAAGATGAATCACCGGAACACACAGATATACAAGCACCGGTGTAACCAACAATAAGAGACCCAAATATTGTCAAACGTCAAAGATTGTGATAGTTCAGGAATCAAAACAAGAGAAGGGGACAACCATGTGTATTGCTCGATTGCTACAATTTCCTAGATCTAATGGCACAACATAACCACAGAAAAGCAGAAAACTGAGGTAGCATGTAATCAATGTCAAAAGTTAGACGAATTGAACAACAGTTCATCGGAGATCTCTAATTAACAGTAGTGGCCTGTATTCTCACAATGCAATTCATCTTTGCAATATATGCAACACTGGATACAATTTAAAGTTTCAAACATCATCCATACCTTTTTCGACAATATCTGATTGACACACCAGCTGATAGCAGCAAATCAAGTTGTAGCAGAAATTAATATTGCTTCCTAGGTTTGAGTAACAAAGCTAAAAAAACTGGAAAAATAGAGAAGCATTCAAAAATAGCTATAAAAGTAGATATCACTATAGTACATACAAAGTTATCTACATGTAAGTCATAGTTTTATTTATTGGGTGAACTCTTTATTTCATCAGGTAAACTATAATGGCATATAATCACCGTCAAAAACTCTGCTTGAACCACACTAACAATTATGATTTAACACGAACAGAGATAAAAAAGAACATTACCTTCACTAAATACTCTAAGGCATGAAAGAACTCAGAAAATGAAACCATAACAGGTAAAGACCCTATCTGACTATTGTTTGTTCATGTTTGACGTATTACACAGAAAAAGTGCCACTAAAAGGATATTTGGCATCTTCATTCTTCAGTGCTCTAGCATCCCAAGGAAAACACTGATGGAACTGTAGCACTACTGATTCCGACTTAACCTTGTAAAAGACTTCAAATATTTGACCATGAAAAGAACCGAGAAAAGAAACTTACAAAATCAGACTTTATCTTTTTCATTTGGTTCATGTGGATAGATACATTGTAGATGATGATAATCAGGGGAAAGAAAAAGATGCCCTATCAAACAGAAATACTAAAATCATCACACACTCTGATGGCCGTAGTATCCACATTTATATTACAGACTTCAACTCCAAGTGGTTTAGGACCTTTAGGTCTAGCAGGGGCACCTGTGTCCAACCTGAGAATAAGACCAAAACATGCATAAAATCTGTGACTTAGCATTAACCCAAGGAGATTATGCTCTATTTGATAAAAAATAGAGAATACGTAGTCGAATGACAGATTTAAAATATAGACAGCCTGTTGGAAGATTATGAGTGTGGAAACGGAAGAAGGTTAGTGTCATTACATTGAAGAGGTACTTGCCGCTATAGCATCTTCACCGGCATCACCTTGACACAACTTCCTCTTCTCATCTTCAATTTCAACAGCTTTTTGCATGAAAAAACGCCCCGACCCCGTCCCTCGCGTCTGAAAGTGCATGTTGCCCCATGTGTGGTTTTGGTAATTAATGACAATCCTTATGGACTAATGTTTGCATTGAGATATCCTTGTAGATCTTGTCCATAGGAAAAGCAAGGAGTTCATGTGTTGGACTCTAGAAGCTTACATGGTAAAGTATGGCTTGGAAAAGAAGATTGAGCGAACATTCATGTTTATCTCCAAGCCATCCTATATGTCAAGAGAAGAAGATGAAGTGCAAGTTCAATATGATCCATCTCGGAAGATATCATTTGATTGAAGCTTGCAATGGATACATGAAGACGAAGCTAAACGAGACTCTCCCATAATGGGGTATGGGGGAGTATTTGGAGATGTCTTCATCAAGCATGTGCTAGCAAGCATGATCAAGAAAAGTGTTCCAACTTGAGAGAGTCAAGATCGTTATCATCTAACTCAAGTGGAATGCGCAAGGCAAAGGTATGATCTTGATAGGGTTTCTATTTTACCGGTCTCATGTTGTTAGTTCGGAGACGGGTTATAGGATAGGTACCGTACTATCAAGAGGGGCTCTCAAGTGAGTAACTTGATCGCATCTATGTGGAGAGCTCAAACCTTTGCATACTTGTCATATCATCTTTCTTGGTTCTTATTTGACTTTTATCCATGTGAGAATTTAGAGCTTGTGTTCATCTCCATACCAAGCTCTAGTTAATCAAAAACGGATTTCATTCGAATATATTGTTGCATTTTTTATGTTGGAGGTTTTACCGGTTTGCCTTTTATAGAGAGGTCAAACTATCTCCTTGTGGTTTCCTCCTCACATGATGGACTATGACGTTTCTCTGCATGATCTTGTAGTACTCTTCGTTGCGAGTTCAACAAGCCCAAGATCATCGAAAACGGAGTCCGGACGAGAAAGTTATTGGGTTTTCAGTTTTGTTGGTTTTCCTGTCCCGGACGGCGCTTGCGGTATTGGGGCCGGAAGTGCCCCGGAAGTGCCCCGGAGTCTCCACCCCCTAGACCGGAGTCTCCGGGGTTATTTTTCCTGCAACGGCTCTTTTTTTGTGCGACCTATAAAAGGCCCCTTCTTCCCCAAAGTGACAATCTCTTCCAAGCACGAAATTTCCCCCTCTCTCACCTCCATTGCTGACCTTGGAAAGTTTGCCTCTCTCTCAATTCCTCCCATGATTCTTACATATCTTTATGGGAAAAGAGAGAGGAGATCTAGATCTACATTTCCACCAATCCATCTCTCCTCTAAGTGAGGAGAACCCTTTCGATCTAGATCTTGGAGTTTCATTTGTTGAGTTCTTCTTTGTTCTTCCTCTCTTCTCCCCCCACAAGTATTAGTTGCTTTTGGTGGGATTTGGGAGTGAAGGATTTGAGCACTTCTTGTGTTCTTGCCTTTGCTTTTGTGCATCGGTTTGCTCTCTCCACGAGGATTCATGGAAGTGAAAGTTCGTGAGCTTATTACTCTAGGGTCGTTGGACCCTAGACGGTGATTGAGACCTTTTGTGGTCACTTGGGAGCTCCCAATCCTTTCGTGGGTTGTGCCTCAAGATTGTTGTAAGGGACTCGATTTCCGTCCAAAAGGAAATCAATAGTGGAAGGTGAACCGAGCTTTTGTGCGAGGTTCATCGGAGAATAGGGTGAGGACATTTGTGGCATCTTGAGTTTGAAACTCACACCCCTCCAACGAGACGTACTCCCCTCAAAAGGAGGAACTCGGGAATGCATCATCGTCTCCGCGTGCCTTGGTTATTTCTATACCCGAGCTCTTTACTTATGTAATTTACATTGTGATAGCCTTCGTGCTTGAAGTCTATTTTTTGCTATCACCTTGTTACTTGTCTTGCTTAGCATAAGTTGTTGGTGCACATAGGTGAACCTAGTATATTTAGGTTGTGTAAGATTGATAAACTCATATATTGATTAATTGATACGACAGGGCTACAAGCGTTTATATTGTACATGAAACCACCGACTTAGGCTAGGATTCTAACTTAGACTACAAGTCTACTAGAATTACAATACGTAACCATGTCCAACTCCTATAGTCTAACATCCCCCCGCAGTTTCAACGTGGGGTTCAACAACGTTGAGACTGAAACGAATGTCGTTGAACGGTGCGGTAGCGAGTCCTTTTGTGAAGATGTCAGCAAACTGAGCGCTGGTCGGGACATGGAGAACACGTACTTGTCCCAGGGCAACCTTCTCCCTGACAAAATGAATATCAATCTCGATATGTTTGGTACGTCTGTGCTGGACTGGATTGCTGGACATGTAGACCGCTGAAATGTTATCACAGTAGACAATAGTGGCCTGCTGAATAGGACGATGAAGCTCCGATAATAACTGACGCAACCAAACCGTCTCGGCAACAGCATGCGCCACGACACGGTACTCAGCTTCCGCAGACGAACGGGAGACCGTAACCTGCCTTTTAGAGGACCATGAAATTAAATTGTTACCAAGAAACACACAATATCCGGACGTGGATCGACGAGTATCAGGACAACCAGCCCAGTCCGCATCGGAATATGCTGTCAGAGAGGTTGGGGAAGAAGAATTTATATGAAGACCATGATCCAATGTACCCTTGAGATAACGAAGAACGCGTTTGATATGGTTGTAGTGAGGAATTCGTGGGTCGTGCATGAAGAGACAGGCTTGTTGAACAGCGTAGGAAATTTCAGGGCGTGTGATAGTGAGATATTGCAAGGCACCCGCGATGCTGCGATAAAGAGTGGAATCTGAAAAAGGTTCTCCATCGGAAGAAAGTTTCAAGCTAGTATCGACAGGAGTACGGGATGGCTGACAATCGATCATACCAGCACGAGAGAGAAGGTCAAGAACGTACTGGCGTTGTGAAAGAAAAAGACCGGAAGAATCACGAGTGACGGCAATGCCAAGAAAATGATGAAGGAGACCTAAATCAGTCATGGAAAATTCAGCGCTGAGGAGAGCGATGATGTGATCAAGGAAGGATTGAGAGGAGGCCGTGAGAATGATATCATCGACATATAAAAGTAAGAAGGCAGTAGAAGAGTCCTTTTGGTAGACGAAAAGAGATGTATCGGAAAGAGAAGGAAGAAAACCAATTGTTTGAATAAAGGTAGAGAAACGTTGAAACCATGCCCGAGGAGCTTGCTTTAGACCATATAATGATTTTTGGAGAAGACAAACATGATTGGGAGATGAGGGATCCACAAACCCTTGAGGTTGTTGGCAGTACACAGTCTCTTGCAAAGAACCGTTGAGAAAGGCATTTTTCACATCTAGTTGATGAATGGGCCAAGAGGAAGACACAACAATGCTGAGAATAGTTCGAATTGTACTTGGTTTGACAACAGGAAAGAAAGTTTCATTGAAGTCAACGCCTTGTTGCTGAGAGTAGCCACGACAAACCCAGCGAGCCTTGTAGCGAGAGAGAGAGTCCCATCGGAGTGAAATTTTTGACGAAACACCCATTTTCCTGAAACGATGTTGGCATTGGAAGGACGAGGAACGAGCTGCCATGTGTTATTTTGAATTAAGGCTTGAAATTCGTCTTTCATTGCTGTGGCCCAATTGGAATCTAGAAGGGCAGTGGTGGCTCTAGGTTGACGAGGGAATATCTCCCCGGCAACAGTGCCAGAAACAATGCTTGTACGTCACACGTCAGTTGGGAACCCCAAGAGGAAGGTATGATGAGTGCAGCAGCAAGTTTTCCCTCAGTATGAAACCAAGGTTTAATCGAACCAGTAGGAAAACGAGGTTTGCTTCGAAGGTGTTGGTGAAGGAGTGTAGTGCGGCGCAACACCAGGGATTCCGGTGCCAACGTGGAACCTGCACAACACAATCAAATTACTTTGCCCCAACTTAACAGTGAGGTTGTCAATCTCACCGGCTTGCTGAAAACAAAGGGTTAAACGTATCGAATGGAAGATGATGTTTGTTTGCATAAAACAGTAGAGAACAATGATTGCAGTAGATTGTATTTCAGATGTAAAAGAATGGACCGGGGTCCACAGTTCACTAGTGGTGTCTCTCCAATAAGATAACTAACATGCTGGGTAAACAAATTACAGCTGGGCAATTGACAATTGATAAGTGCATATAACATGCATGTGTGAGCTGTGGTGTCTACTATGAGATTCATTTGGGCATTACGACAAAGTACATAGACCGCTATCCAGCATGCATCTATGTCTAAATAGTCCACTTTCCGGTTAACATCCGTACCCCTTCCAGTATTAAGTTGCAAGCAACAGACAATTGCATTAAGTAATGTGCGTAATGTAAACAATACATTCATCCTTGAATAAAACATTGCTGTTTTACCCCTAGTGGCAACAACACATCTACAACCTTAGAACTTGCTGTCACTATCCCAGATTAAATAGAGGTTGAACCCAACTATCATGCATAAATACCCCCTCTTGGAGTTACAAGTATTCACTTGGCCAAGGCTTCAACAAGTAACGGAGAGCATGTAAGATCACAAATGACATAGACATGATAATATAATATTCACCTCCACATAGGTATCAATATAAGTCAGATCCCAGCAAACACAACATGTAGCATTACAATAAGATGATCTTGATCATGATAGGCAGCTCACAAGATCTAAACATGATGGCACAAGTGGAGAAGACAACCATCTGGCTACTGCTATGGACCCATAGTCCAAGGATGAACTACTCACGCATCACTCCGGAGGCGGGCATGGCGATGTAGAGCCCTCCGGTGATGATTCCCCTCTCCGGCAGGGTGCCGGGAAGAGCTTCAGAAACCTCCCGAGTTAGGGTTGACGACGGCGGCGGCAGCGAATATGTTCTGGATGAATGGCTCGGTGTTTTAGGGTTTTCACGTCTCGGGGAATAAATAGGCGAAGGGGCGATGTCGGCGGACCCCCGAGGGGCCCAAACCACAGGCAGGCGCGGCTGGGCCCACTGCCGCGCCACCTGGTGGTTTGGCCACCTCGTGGCTCTCCTTCGTCTCTCCTTCGGACTCCGTGTACGTGCTGGAAAAATAGGGACTTGGCCTTTTGTTTCGTGCAATTCCGAGAATATTTCCAGAAGTAACTTTCTGAAACCAAAAACAGCAGAAAACAGGGAACTGGCACTGTGGCATCTTGTTAATAGGTTAGTCCCAGAAAATGCATAAAAGTGATATGAAGTGTATATAAAACATGTAGCAAATGGTATAATATAAGCATGAAACAGCAGAAATTATGGATACGTTGGAGACGTATCAGGCAGCTTTATAGGAATTGGGAATAGGAGAAACAGTGGGTGTGGCATGCAGGTTGAGAAGATGGCGAGGCTGACGAAAACCGGATTTGGCACGCGTGCGCATGGAATGATCATTGCGAGGAATGGTGGTGGTGACAGCACGGGCTGGGAGAGGAGGTGGGGAGGGTTCATCATCGGAGTTGGGGTCGGACGCAGCGGAAGAGAGAGACCCCGGAGAAGACGGAGCATCGGGAGCCGTAGAGTCTGTCACGACAGAGATTTCGGTAGTTTGTGCTGGCACGGCAGGAGGTGAGGGCGGCGATGGATCAAGTGATGACGAATCGGGTGGCGCGGCAGAGAAAGTGGGAGGTGTTGCTGTCGCGGCAGGAAATTGAATGGTGGGAAGGAAAGTTGAGCGAGGAGGAGATGATGGGGGAGTAGGATCGGTGGGAGGTGTGCGTTGTGCAAAAGGAAATACGTGCTAAAAAAGGTGACATGGCGAGAGATATGAACACGGCCAGAGAGCATATCCAGACATCGATAGCCTTTGTGCTCGTCAGAATAGCCAAGAAACACACACGATATGGAGCGAGGAGCTAATTTGTTTGGGGAGGTGGCATAGGAATTTGGAAAACAGAGACAGCCAAAAACCCGAAGATCAGGATAATGTGGATGAGAAAGAAAGAGAGAAAAATAAGGGGTGGTTTTGGGATTAACTTTAGAGGGTCGGATGTTTAAAAGAAATGTGGCAGTACGTAGAGATTCAACCCAAAAGCGAGGTGGCATGGAGGAGTGAATTAGGAGAGTTCTGACTATATCATTGAGAGTACGAAGAGATCGTTCGGCTTTCCCGTTTTGAGGAGAAGTGTAAGGGCAGGAAAAACGAAGAAGAATGCCATGTTGGAGGAAGAAATTTTGGTTTTTAAGATTGTCAAATTCACGACCATTGTCACATTGGATGAAACGAATAGGGAGAAAGAAGTGGATGGCGACATAGCGTTGGAAGTTGAGAAATATAGCGTGAACGTCAGATTTGTTACGTAGAGGAAAGGTCCAAACGAAGTGAGTGAAATCATCTAACAACACAAGATAATATTTAAAACCAGAAATACTAGTGTGAGGGGATGTCCAAAGATCACAATGCAACAATTCGAAAGGAAAAGTACTGGAAAGGTTGAGGAACTAAAAGGGAGACGAACATGTTTTCCTAATTGACAAGATTCGCAAACCGAAGTATCATGGCTATCTCGATTACAAGGAATAGAAAATTCACTAAGCAGCGACGACAGAACAGCAGCATTTGGATGACCAAGGCGTTGGTGCCACAGATCGACGGAGGCCAGGAGAGATGAAGGTTGGGCAGCTGCAGGAGCTCCGTGAAGTGAGTAGAGGTCACCAGAACTAGTGAAGCGTGCGATCTCCGCCTTGGTCTGGAAGTCCTTCACAGATAAGCCAAATGGGTCAAATTCGACAGAAACAAGATTGTCAGAGGTGAATTTACGAACAGATATTAAATTTTTAATGAGAGCGGGAGCAACTAGGACATCGCAAAGGAGAATGGGTTTAGAGGATGTTTGTATTTGGGCTTGGCCGACACAGTGTATGGGTATGGAGGAACCATCACCGAGGGTAATGGAAGAGAAGGGGGAGGGAGTGCAAGAAGACAGCATACTACGCGAGGAAGACATATGACTAGAAGCACCAGAATCGAAAATCCAGCCCATACCTGTGGTTCCTTGAGAAGCAAAATTGTTCATGGCCTGCAAAAAAGCAGCTTGATCCCATGTTGGCGCAGGAGCAGGAGTCGTCGATGTCGTGGGCGGAGGTGCTGGCATGGCCATCGGTAGAGGCATCTGGTAGGGCGTGCAGTAACCGCTGCCGTCAGGGAGAGCGCCATAGGGGTAGTATGTCGGGGCAGCGTGATAAGCATGGGCGGCGGGCGCGGCCCGAGAGAGCCGGGGGCCGGTGGGGGGCGCATGCCAGGCATCCAGGAGCCGGAGAAGGTCGGTGGAGCACCGATCGAGGAAGGTGCAGTCCAGGGCATGGGCCACGCCTGCACCATCCCTGTCCATGGGTCATGAGGAGGTCGCCAGCTTGGAGACGAAGGAGGAGCTGCCGGAGGTACAGGGGCACCGCTGGGAGCAGGAGCTGATGGTGTGGAGCGAGGTGGCCGGTAGATCGGATTCTTGCCTTTGTAGTTGGGACTGGGGCGCCATCCTGGAGGAGGGTGTGTCGTAGGCGTGGGCAGCAAGGCAGCCGGCGCGGGCGGCACAGCAGCAGGAGCCGATGGAGCTGATGACGGCGGTGGCGGCCGAGTGGCAGCATGGAACACACTGGGGCGGGACTCCTTGCGGGCGTGCGTCTCCGCGGCGAGCTGCAACATAGAGCGCACCTCGGCGAAGGTTGGAGGAGGCCGCATCATGGGATGAAGGAGGCTTGTTTATCAAACTCCTCGCTGAGACCGACGACGATGATGTTCATGAGTTGCGAATCGCTGACGGGGTCGCCGAGTTCTCGAAGTTCGTCACCGATGGACTTGACACGCTGGCAGAAGAGGTTCACCGGGGCATCACCTTGGGCCATGTTGCGAAGCTCGGTGTGGAGCACGTTTTTCCGAGCGTCGCTGTTGCTCTGAAAGAGCTGACGGAGGGAGCCCCAGATGTAGGCGGCAGTGGCGCCGTCGTGATCTAGCATGTTGAAGATCTCGGTGGAGATGCGGGTGTAAAACCACTGTACGATGGCGAGATCGTCCTTCACCCATTGGGGATCATCCGATCGTGGGGTACTTGTGGTGGCGACGTGAGATCGGAGGTTGCATCGGCCGAGGTGGAGATCAAAAAGGTGGCGCCAATGATAATAGTTGTGGGCGGCGAGATCAAGAACAATGGGGATGAAGGGACTAACATCGGCGATGGTGTCGGCGAGCGACATTGGAGCGGCAAGGAGAGAAGTAGGTTGAGGATTGAAGAGAGGAGCAAGGGAATTTTGGGTAGAGGTAGAGGCTTGTGCCGCGGCGGCGGCAGCTTTGGCGATGTTGGCGGCCCGGCGTTCGAAGTAGCCGGGCGGCGGCGGCGGTGGAGGGTTGGGCGGTGGAGCCATGCCCTAGGATCGATAATCTGATACCATGTAAGATTGATAAACTCGTATATTGATTAATTGATACGACAGGGCTACAAGCGTTTATATTGTACATGAAACCACCGACTTAGGCTAGGATTCTAACTTAGACTACAAGTCTACTAGAATTACAATACGTAACCATGTCCAACTCCTATAGTCTAACAGTTGTATGCTTGTTAAATTAAAACACCTAGTTTTATTCCGCATTTATCAAGCCTAAACCGGAAAAGTTTTTAAATCGCCTATTCACCCCCCTCTAGGCGACATCCTTGTCCTTTCAGCGTCGCCCGCACCGGGCGACTCGAGGGAAGCCAACCCCCGCGCCGCCGCCAGGGAATCACGGCGCCTCCTCTCCTCCACCGCTGCCGCTGGCCTCGCCGCGGTGGCGGCGGCTCCCGCCACCAAAGGTGGATGGGGCGACCCGCGGTGGACGCGAAGATGAAGGCCGACCCGTCGCGCTTCTCTCCGGTGCGTGCAGCGGCCAGGCGGCGGCGTTGCGTTTGGTGGCGGTCTGCAGCGGCGGCGGGCGGTGTGGTGCGGCAGTTGGCGGCGGCGGCCCCTCGGCTTGACTGCCGGCAGCAGCGGTGCGGCATGGGCCCGATCTGGGGCCGGATGGGCTGGGCGGGCCGAGGTCATGCGCGGCGCTTCCCGTGCGCTGCGCCGTCGGGTGCGGAGCGTGGTGGCGGCCGGCTGTCGCGTGGTTGGGCGTGTGGAGGCTGCAGCGCGGTCGGCGGAGGTAGAGGCGTCCCGGCCGGCTTCCCTTTGACGGCACGTCGCGTCGGATTCGGGACGACAGCGCGCGAGCGTGGCTGAGCGTGCAGCTGTCCTGGAGCACTTGGACGTCGGGGCGGCGGCCCCGGACTTGGTGGTGGCGTCGAGCTGAGCCAGGAGGTGACTCGGCTCGAGACGGACCTAGGCCCCGGCGCCTAGCTCTGTTTGGTGGCCGTGGACCGTCGGGCGCGAGGGGCTGACGGTGTCCGCGTGCGGGTCTGTGATGGTGGGCTGGTCAGTCCCCGTGTGGGCGGGCGGGCGGTTAGTGTTGCCCCGCCGGGTGAAAACCTTGCATTGGTCATCGACCAAGACAGGCGACGGTGACGCCCTCGGGCGCCATTTCCTTCTTGAAGACGTCGTCATGGCGGTGCTCTCACTCCTCCGTCCGGAAACTTCCGGGGGAAACCCCAGATCCTCCGTGGATCGGGCGAGGGCGGCGCTTCGGCGTCGTATTCCCCTTGGGCCTCGTCTTGGATGTTTCGCTGGCCAGAGGGACCCGTGGATGTTTGGTGGTCTGCGGCGACGATCTTCTCGTCTTCAGCTAGGTGGTGCGTGGCCCTGGGGCCGGCGTGGATGTTGGAGCGGCGGCTCCGATCTCGCCTCCGCTGCGTCGCGTTGAGGTGTGTGGGTGTCGGCCTTTCCTGCTTGGGCGGTTTCGTCGTCGACCTGTGTGGAGCGTGGCCCGTGGCTAGCGTGGATGTCGGAGCGGCGGCTCCGGGTTTTGCCTCCGTTGTTGCGTTGAGGGCCTCCGCTGTTGCGTTGAGGGGTGTCGGCCTTGGCCGCTTGGGCGGTTAGGTCGTCGACTTGTGTGGTGCGTGGCCTCGAGGCCGGCGTGGTGTGTTGTGTTGTTGTATCCGGTTTTTGGCCAGTTTTCCTTATAAACTGGCCAATTCACTTCTTCTATATAAATGAAAAGGCAAGCCTCTTGCCCGGTTTCAAAAAAAAAAAATTCAACAGCTTTTGCACTCGCTGCATTGTATCCAGGTGGGAGGAGGTACATGTAACTCACAGCTTTCATTATCTCCATCTGAAGTTGTAAAGCTAATTGCAGATTGATGACACTGGTTCTACATGGGTGATAAAAGCAGAATGTAATGTTTATATATTGGATGATGTTTATTACAGTGTAAAAGCACCTAAAGAATCCTCACAGCTCTTTGAAAGCAACCAGAGCTGGTAGGTATCAAAGCACTGGTTAAATCTGAGGGGCATTATTCTGGGTGCAGAAAATTGCAACAAAGAAGTGTATTTTCTCATTTCTTATCTAACCTATACTTTATATACTGGGAAATATATTTGAGAACCTAACTTTAGATAGGACAAGACAATAGCAGTGTTGCATTATCGCCGGTTTATTCTATCTCATGGCGCAGCAATCTGCATGAAACAAATTATGGTGAATGAAGTGGATATCAAAATTAATATCAGGAAAAATCATCATTCGTTCAGTAACACACCAACTTCAGTAATACATGGAAATTGGGGTTGACAAAAAATCAAAACCAAAGAATCATTTTAAAGGTTCTTAAAATGAACTACAACTGTAAGTACAAGCACTACAGGAGTACAGGTGATGCTATCTGTGCCCATACAAATTAGTGACGTGCCAAAATGGTGCCAAGCCAATCAATAAAAAATGCATAATCACAGCGAAACAATATTCCAACTCGAGCGAGAAATCAAATTCCTCATGATCTGACAAGGCTATGGTGTCCCCAAAGAATCCTTATCAAATACCTCACCGAGTTACAGACCTAGCATGCAAGGACAATAGCTATGGGGCTGAATCGCAAGCTCTATGTTTCACTGCAATTGGAAAATCTAAGGAAACACGGTCTCGCACATACGGTGTACACCAGAATCAAACATCACATCTAGTTGACTGCACATCGCCTTGTAAGGTTGCATTAATTTTAAAATCCATTGAGAAAATGTAAACATATGAATTGAATTTTCCATTGACGCAGTGATCAACACGGCAACTGAGCAATGAGACAGAATCGTTGACGCATAAAAAATATCTAAAGAACAGATTGCATTAAAAGAAAAATCCGTCCGGGTTCAGTAGTTGGATTGAGGAAAGAAGGGAAAACCTCCTCCCCGCATTGCACGCCGTGTTCGTCCCACTCATCTTCGGTGCGCTCTGTCCGAAATTTGTTAAGCTAGGGCAGCGGGAGTAACTGGAACCTGCCGAGATCCATGGTGGCGGGGAGCAGTCGTGTCTTCACCGGGATTGCCTTGGCGGCGCCGTTGCACGGAGGCAGCTGGGTGTAGGAGGGCAGCGCGATGGCAGAAGCTGAGGCAGAGGAGGCCAGGAGGGATCGATCTATTTTTCGTTTCACTTGGCGGTGGCAGAGGATGAGTATTTACCAACTTGCAGGGGTAGAATCGAAAACATAAAATATAGTGGACGAAACGGACGACGTAGTGGCAGACTGAGAAAAAAATTCTTCTTTTAGATAGGAGAGATAATCCCGTATCCAGTCTCGTGCATCAAATCTGACAAAGCATATTTAATAGACTAATGCCCAATGAATCCGCTTCCAATAAGGAAGTGTTTTACTTATAATATTATATTTGGTCTCGTGCATCAAGAGCGGACAAAACCATCTTTAATAGATCAATGCCCGAACACATCAGTAGTGATTTACTTATAATACTCACTCCGTCCAAAAATAAGTGTGCTTATTTTTGGACGGAGTGAGTATTATATGCGGTATCATCAAGAGTGAACAAGAGCATGTTTGACATAGTATTGTACAAGTGCACAATTCTCACTAAATTTTTCTTAATTGTGAAATACCTTCCCAACTACACTTAGTCAAAATCTGCGATAAAGTGTTGCTTTACCTTCATCAGTTGAATGCCAGTTTAGACATAAGGTCTTAGCAGAGAGACGATAAACGTAGTGTATCACGAGAGAGCTAAAAATGTACAAAGAACTAAACAATATATGAAATAGGAAAGAAATAAGAGATTGAAATTGAACGGCTCACAAAATCAACAATGCGACTATGTTGCCTGAGGGGTTCCTTTTCTCTCGCTTAAATCGTGATCCAAACAACAAAATATTTAGCGGCGTGTCTTTCGCCCTTTTTTTTAGATAAAGGGCTTTATTACTTAAAGTTTAATCATTACACCCGGCCTCTGCATATCAATGCACACAGCCGCAATCCAAGTGACAAAATAAAAAGAGTGTGTAGCACTAGACGAATTATAATCATGAAATGAAAAAAGTAGATCGCCAGCACTGAAGATGAACGCGAACGCCTATGGAGGACCAATCCGGCGATCAAGCGACCATCCATGTCGGGCAAAAATATCTCTCGCCAGCTCTTCCAAACGTGCACATGCCTAGGCCTCGATGACCCTCCCGTTGTAAGGTGGACCACGAACGGAGAATACTTATGCATCGGTAGAGTACCTGCAAACGAGAAACATCTTTATCATTGAAAACCTTGTCATTTCTACTTGGCCAAAGCGACCATATAACGGCTATCGCTCCCACCCTAATAACGGTTTTATACTTTTTATCAATATCATGTAGCCAGTTGCCAAAAAACATTAGCAACAGACTTTGGTTGATATAAGTTAGACGCTATCTGGATGAATGACCATATAGAACATGCGAAACTACACTTGAAGAATAAGTGTTTTATTGTCTCTTGTTGTGGACAAAACATACACTTCGTACTTTCATGCCAATTCCATTTAACAAGGTTATCCTTAGTTAGAATGACACCCCTACGAAGATACCACGTAAATATTTTTATTTTAATTGGAATCTTCATTTGTGATATTTTTTTATTATCATCGACTGGTACATCGGAATGTAGTAACGCCCTATACATAGAATTCACGGAGAATTTTCCATTCGCACATATATTCTTTTTAACGAGGCAAAATCTTTGCCTTTTATATTGATAAAGTAGAAGCAAACATGAAGGACAAGGCCTAAAAAGAAAAAAAATTACAACTCGATCCACGCCGGCCCCGAGGCCGCGCCCCACACGAGTCGACGACTAAGTTGCCCAAGCAACCAAAGCCGACACCAAGACCCCCTAACGCAACGCGGCGGAGGTGAGAGTCCGGAGCCGCCGCTCCGACATCCACGCCGGCTCCAAAGCCGCGCTCCACACGGGTCGACGACCATGACGCCCAAGCAACCATAGCCGACACCAAAGACCTCGACGCCTCACAGCGGAGGTGAAGCATCCGGAGCCGCCGCTCCAACATCCACGCCAGCCCCAAGGCTGCGCCCCCAACAAGCCGACGATCAAAACGCCCAAGCGACCACAGTCGACGCTACACCACCTCAACGTAGCACGGCGGAGGTGAAACCCGGAGCCGCCGCTCCGGCATCCACGCCGGCCCCAGAGCCGCGCACCCCCAAGCCAAAGACGAAGACTCGCCGCCGCCAGCCACCAGCACTCCATAGGTCCCGCTGGTCGGTGGAACATCCAAGGCGAGGCCCCAAGAGGCAAGTGACGCAGGAGCGCCGCCCTCGCCCGATCCCGCTAGGGATCTAGGGTTTCCCCCGGAGAACCCGGCGTGGAGAAGCGAGAGCACCACCTCGACGACGCCTTCAAGAAGGACGCGGCGCCCGAGGGCGTCGCCGTCGTCGGCCCCGGCCGACAGCCCGGGCTAGGCTTTCGCCCGACGATGTGTCGCAAACCCCACCGACTGCCCATCGGGGACCGACCAGACCACCAACTCCGCGTGCCGCAACCACCGCGTCACCTCATGCCACGGCAGGCGGCATGCCGACCACGGTCCACCCGCAGCCGCACCTCCGGGGCCGCCGCCCCGGCTTTCCTCCTCCCGACCTCGCCCCTGCCGCAGCAAGGGGCGGCTTCGCCGCTCGCTCCTTCTCGCCGCTGCAGCCACGCCGCTGCAGCCCCGCCCGGCGCCGGCCCGCACGGGCCCATCTCTCCTGGTCCTGGCCGCGCCCCGCGCCCACCTGCGCCACGCCATCCTGCGCCGCACTACCGCCGCCGCAGGACCACGACGTGGCCGACCGGGCCCTAGAAGCCCGCGCCGCCGGCGTCCCCGACCCGTCGTCCTCACAGCCAGGCCCAGGACCGCCCCCATCGGATCCGGGCGCGAGGGCACCGGATCCGCCTTGCCGCCGTCGATCTACGGCCCCCGGAGCCGCCGCTCCGGCCTGCCAGCGTCGGTGGCCCGCCGTCGCCGCCCAGTCGGCTAGGACGCCGCCGCGTGAACGTGGGAGAGGTGGACCACCCCCGTCACCAGATGTGTGGCAGCGGGGAGGCCGCCACCGCCGCGGCGCGAAGGCCGTCGACGGCAGCGGCGAGGGTTGGCGGGGAAGAGGCGGGGGCCGGCGGCGGCGCGGGATTCGCCCCCGGTGTCGCCTGGTGCGACACGCGGGGGGAGCGGGCTTCCTCCTAAGATCACAAATTATACCATTCGCACATAGATTCCAACGAGACTCGTGGCGCCTGTGTGTCTTCCGCCCCTGTAAACCCCAAACCCAGTAAACCCCAGACCCAAGAGGAACAGGGGAGCTCGAGGCGCTGGCGGTTCGAGGTGAAGCCCCCCAGTACTGTAGAGCATCGCCGGCGACCATGAACAGCTCGGGTTTTGACATGAGGCTCGGCATCGAGAGCGCTCTACGGCGCGCGCTCCCGTACGGTGGGCTTCCCGGCAACGACTCGCCCCAGACGGCCTTCTTCGACGCGGCCACCGAGGGCGACCTCCGCCGCCTTAGGGGTGAGCAATCCCTTGTCGCACCCATCTCTCAAAGCTCTCGCCGTGCACGGCCGCGCGGCGCCCGCTCCCTCTGATGCGGCCTCACATTGGCTAGGGTTTTGGCGGGAATGGGGTCCGCGCATGCTTGTGCTTGTTTCGCTATGTAATGTGTGCTATATCCGTGTCTAACCTGTGGATTTGTGGTGGTGGTGCTGAAGAGTTGGCGAGCGGCAAGGATGCGAAGGAGAAGGCGTGGCTTGCAGATGTGTGCATCCAAGGCCTGGGGCCGTTTCAGGTCGCTGCGCGCCTGGGAAGAGTGGATGTGTGCAGGTGCATGGTGGAGGAGCTCGGCTTCGACATCAATGCTGGAAGCAAAATTGGTAAGCGTGTGCTTAAGATTGAGTCGATTTCTGTTCTGACGAGTCCAGTTTTGCAATGTTACCATTTGCACAATCTCTCCATTTATGTACATCACATCAAATTTGTAACACCCGAAGTATTCCCTGGACCGCACTTGGGTGATGGGCTGCTAACTTGGGGCCGGCCCAACACATGGAGCCTTGGAGACAGAAGGATAAAAGAGACAGAAGGTCAACTGGAGAGAGGGGGAGGAAATGAAGTGAATCCAGTTTCCCATCTCGTGCTGTTCTCCCTCATCCTTGCTCCTTGTTCCTCACCCCCTGCTTGCTTCTAATCTCTTGTCCCAATTCCCCTTTGTATCCAGTCTACTGATGGTTTGATTGTAACCACAAACAATCATTATCTCTTCCATATATTATGTATCTTGCAAAGTATCGGTTGATCTGGTTGTCCACCCCATCTCTTTGACTTGGGATATGACAATTTGGTATCAGAGCCTTCAAAATCCTCCAAAAAAATTCATTCCCCTTGGTTCATTTCCCATCTAGGTCGCATCCCTACTCAGAGCCCACAAAAATCCACAAAAAAAATCACCACCTCAATTCCTGCCCACCACCTGTTCGACGAAATGGCAAGCCACCATGAACCAATCCGCAGCTGCGTCCTGCATGTCTCTGTTACCCACTTGATCTATCCAGTGACGGAGAAGGTACTTGGCCAGCTCTTTGATGCGTATGGAGTGAATGATGTGTGCCTATTGCAGCAACCCACACATCTGGATGTGTTTGTGGAGTTCCAGTCATGGCACGAGGCAAGCCAAGCTCGTGATGCATTGCATGGTCGGTGCATCTATGACGGCTGTTGCCTTCTGGACATCCAGCACGCCCCGCCATCCATCAGCGTTCACAGGCTGCCGAACTCCGAACCAGTCGTGGTTGATTGGGATCGAGTGGAGGTGGAGCCACTCGCCTCGTCTTCGACTCCATCGTCTTCCACCTCCGCACCGGCAGCCGCAACAACCACATCCATGGCCATCTGCAAGGTCTCCACCGACGTCCACGCTGACGCGGCCTGCCCAGTCGTCGTCAAGGCCCTCGACAACGAGGAGGTGGTTGCTTTACCAGCGGCGCCCCATGGAACTTCATCAGCGGCCACCACCAAGGTCAAGGACGCTCGAGAGGACGTCTTCCCTGCTGCCGCCGGCTGCGTCGCCACGGCGCCCACAACTTGTTCGATAGAATGCCTCGATCAAGCTCGCTGGCCTAGCAGTGACAAAGGCTTCAAGCTGTCTCTTGTGTGCCTATCGCCACATCCACCACGGGCGACAGAGCTACTGTTCTGTGAGTCACAAGAAAGTGTGTTTGTGCCATCTCGACCTCAGAAACCACCTGACCCAACTCAGGGACCTTTTATGTGCAACCTGATTCCGGATTTCACTACTGACAATCTCACATTAGTACAATTGGAGACGATTCAGTGGGATCCTGGAATTATACAGCGGCCTTTCCTGAATAATATCAACCTGGATGAGACATATGAGGTGAAATTTCTGTTGGTCCTTGCTATGGGGTGGTATGCTGCTTATATCACAGACAGCAGTAACTATGCAAGCTTTGAAAATGGCGTGTCCATTGGTATTAAGCAAGAAGCTGCATATGAGACAATGCTTCACTTCTTCACTGCTAGTGCACAACTCCAACACATTGTGCAGGTTGTCAGGTCTCTTATTGGAAGGGACCAGGCGGGTGTTGTTACATTTCCTACTGCCAGTATGAAGTGCCATGACCCTATTTCTGCCATTTCGTGCTTTTCTGCATATGTTGTATTCAGTATGATCAATCAACTTTGGCATTGGCATTCCTCTGGCTGGAAGTACCCCTGTTCGATTGAGTTGAAGCAGCAGCTGCATGTTGGAGTTATATATGCTACTCTTGGTTATGGTGCTCCGAACTTTAGCTGTAACGCCTGCGAGGGACACATGAAGACAGCTTACCCGTTTGCTGCCAACTACAGAATATGCTTCTGTTATCGGACTGGAGTTCGACTGAATCAACTAACCGCTGAAAACGTAGGAGCTCAGTACAATAAGCATAATGGAGAGGACATTGCGCTAGTACTGGGCCCTGAGCAGAACGCTGCTGCGTTTGTGGTGATTCGAGACCTCGTCTTGTCAGTGCAAGGACTACAAGGGCTTGATCTTTGGACTGTTCGTGAACCTCAAGGTGTGTACTTGATAGCTCCCATGCCTCTTGTGACTTGTGTCGAGATATTGGATGCACACGTACAATGGGATCCCGGCGGGTTGTTGTCGATCATGAGTGGTGAACATGAGCCGAACCTTACTGAACGATCACGGAGGTTGCAGAGGATTGGTGCTCGAGGATACAGAATGATCATAGGCATGAACAACTTGTCGGCACCTTGGGATCCAGGTATAGTCAAAATCTACGAGTCGGCTGTGCCAGTTCCTGTCAAGGCAAGGCGACCTCAATGCGGAAGTGGGCGCTACAAATTGTTGCTACCTGTGCATGCCATTGCTTGGGGACAAGCAATGTTTTGTCGGGGCGGTAGTGTAACACCCGAAGTATTCCTTGGACCGCACTTGGGTGATGGGCTGCTAACTTGGGGCCGGCCCAACACATGGAGCCTTGGAGACAGAAGGATAAAAGAGACAGAAGGTCAACTGGAGAGAGGGGGAGGAAATGAAGTGAATCCAGTTTCCCATCTCGTGCTGTTCTCCCTCATCCTTGCTCCTTGTTCCTCACCCCCTGCTTGCTTCTAATCTCTTGTCCCAATTCCCCTTTGTATCCAGTCTACTGATGGTTTGATTGTAACCACAAACAATCATTATCTCTTCCATATATTATGTATCTTGCAAAGTATCGGTTGATCTGGTTGTCCACCCCATCTCTTTGACTTGGGATATGACAAAATTCATCTCGGTTTCATATACATTCAAGTAGTGCAGCATGTTATCGTCATACTTCTGCATTCGTTTTCTTTCTAGATCTTCGATTGTGGACTTGTGGCCACCTCACTAGTCGCTTACCTTGCTTATTCATAGTAGAAGTTCACATCTTAGTTGCTGAAGCTGTAGATTTTAGTTGGGAGAGACATGTCAATGACTGCACGAGTTTACTTGCTTCTGATTTTGTTGGTAGGTGTAACTGCTTTGTCTGCTGCTGCATTGGATGGAAAAATGGATGTTCTGAGGTACCTTCTCGACCATGGGGCTGATCCAAATAAGAAAGATGATCCAGGCTCCATTCCTCTTCACTGTGCTGCAAAATTTGGTATCCTCTCTGCTGATACTTAGCTTTTTCTCTGTCGATTTTACATTTATTAGTTTGTTGCAATGTAAAGATGATAGGTTCATTATTTACTGGCCAGTCTCCAACTCTTCATTTATGTCACTTGGCCATTTGTGGCTCCATATAGATGTTTAATTCCTGTACATCTACCAACGTGTGGTTTCCATGTTGCTACAAGTTCATAAGAGGAAAAAAATATTGATTTGACTTTCTTGAACAGTTCTTGCTGGTTTTCGTGATATCCAAACCTGTTAAGCGTATCTTTCTAACCTGGTTTAGATGGCATTCAAATCTGGTAACTAGCTCTGCCACTTTATTACCCCCTTCCATATTAGTTATCGCTGATTTAGTACAAAATTGTACTAAATGAGCAACAACTAATATAGAATGAAGGGAATATATTCCACTTTTCTGACAACAGAGGAACTCACTCACATATGTTTGGATCTTATGATCATCCAGGGGATGTGGGGTACGAGAGAGTCAAATCTTAGCGGAGGGAGATGAGCGCGCCTCCACCAGGCGATCTGCCGGGCGATCCGCCGGGCGGCGACGGCGAGCGGCTCCCTGGACGGTTTTGGGCTGGCTCGGATGTCACGCCGCCGGTTGCCGGGGCCGGACGTCGACGCCGGAAGACCCTAGCGCCGCCGGCGTGGGACGCAAGCGCCACGGGGTCGCGATTCGCGTGCCTGGGCAAGCTAGACGCGGCGCCGTCGCGTTTCGATGAGGTTGAAGACGTTCATGTAGCAGTGCGGGTGGCCTTGGAGTCCCTGGAGGAAGATGATTCGCCTCGATCCGGACTGACGGTTCATCCGGCGTCTCATCTGTCCGAGGCGGAGACGATCGAGCAATTCTGGGCCGTTGCCGGATTTCCGTCGCCGGCAACTCGGTTCTGGGAGGATTCCTCAACGCCGACCTCTGGTGAGCGTGTTAACGTTGCTGTTGCGTGCAGGGAGGAGAAGAAGGTCGAGACGTGGTCGAGAAGATGTGGTCCGGCCGCCGGAGTCCGCCTCTCGCGGCCGCCACCGAGGATGGGCGCGTGGCGCGGCCCGCTGCCGCCAAAACGCTCGTCGCCGCCGCCGGTCCTAGGATCCTTCATCGACAAGGCGCTGGCGCGGCGGGCGAGCATGGCATCTCCTTCGAAGAGTTCGCCGGCGACGGCGGCCGCGGAAGATGCGCGCGGTGATCCGTCATCCACGCCTCGGTCTACGTCCGGGAGGGTTCAAATTTTGGACGGCCTGACTGGTGGGGCCACGAGCGCTGCTTCGGATCCGAACCGTCCAGATCCCTGGGGCCATCTTCGCCGACGATTAGGGTGCTTTTGGCTACGTCCCTGTCCGCCGCCTCCTCGCAATCAAACCCTGCCGCCTCCGTCGTCGCAACTCCCCGTGCCTTCGAGTTCCGTCCTCTCCGTCGACGCCCCGCCTCTGCCGGGTCCTCTCTGGGAGCGGTCCTTCGCCGCCGTCGCTGCCGTTCTCCCGCTGCCGGAAGCCATGGCTGGAGCGCAAGCACCGCGGCCTCAGCTTGGAGGCGGGTCTCGGCATCAGCAGCCTCCGGGCGCTCCTCGCCCACAACAGCAGCCGACGCCTCGTCCTCAGCAGCAGCCGGCTGCATCTCGTCCTCAACAGCCGATGGCGGCGCCGTCTCGTCCCCAGCAGCTGCCGGCAGCGGCTAGGCCGCAGCTCCCGGCGGCGGTGCCCAATGCGTTCGCCGGTCCGTTCTTCAACGGCGGGTCGTCCGGGGGGATGGGGATGGCTCCTCTGCCCTTCATGCCCCTCCAGAGGCCGTCCCAACTGTATGGGCCGCCGGCGTACATGCCTCCGACGCAGCCCGGTTATATGCAGCCGATGCCGTCCATCATGAACCCCGGGTACCCGTCCTACCAGCAAGTTCAGCAACCTGCCGTGGCCGCAGGGCCTGCGGCACCGCGCCCTAAGAGGAAGAAGAACAAAGTGGGGCAGCCGGGGACTCAGGGCCAGCAGCCGATGCCGCAAATGCAGTTTCAGCAACCCGCGTTTCAGCAGCAGTTCGTGGGACAGCAGATGGTGGCGCCTCCTCCCATCCAGGGTGCGAGCGTTCCCGCCGCCACGGAGGCAATTGGCATGACTGCAGTTGTAGATACCCTGGATCCTTCTCCGGGGAATCTTCCCGAGGCTTCGACAGGGGGTAAGGGCAAGGCAAAAAAAGGCAGCAAGTGCTTCAAGTGTGCGTCGGACTCTCATTCCTCCAAGGCCTGCCCGATAAAGCACTACTGTTTAGTTTGTGATAATGCAGCTCATCCCACTTTCAGGTGTCCGACTCTGCGGCTTCCAAAGCCCACGTGTTTCACCACGGGCTCGGGAAGTCCGGAGACTATGTTCGTGCAGTTTCCTGACAGTGTCTACAAGCCACACCTGATTCCGTCGAGTTCGCCCACTGCTCTGATCTCGATAGTGGGTGACCCGGTGCCCGCAGCTGCTATTGAGAGTCTGATATCCAAGGTGTGTTACTCCGCACAGTGGACGTGGGAGGCTTTGCCCCACGGAGACAACGGTTTTCTCATTGGATTTCCGTTAGCCGAGGACCTTAAGAGGGTGGACGGAATTCAGCTGAACATTCCGGCCTCTAACTCTCAGGCAACTATTTCTGTTTGGAAGTCCAATGATGATGTAGTCCCCATCAGAGTGCTTGAGAAGGTCTGGGTTCATGTTCAGGGGGTTCCTTATGCCATGAGACACTTTCTCGGCTTCTGGGCGGTTGGTACGCTCATTGGGACGACTCTTGACGTTGATCTTGTCACTTACCGGAGCCGTGGTATTGTTCGCATTCTCGTGGGCATGCTGGATTCGAAGGTGCTAGAGAAGCGCATTGCTGATGATGGGCCGTATATTGGGGCGTCGTGTGTGGTGAGACTCAAGGAGTTTGGGTTTTATTTCAGCCGTGAGCCTGCTGATTTCGTTCCAGCTACAGATTTTGTTCCTTTCTTTTGGCGCCGTAAGAGTGATGATGCCGATGATGAGGAGGGCAAGGAGCATGATCTCGAGGGCTCTTTGGGTCCGGATAACTCTAGTGGTTCCCTCTCCAACCACATGGACGTTGATGCTAGTACATCGTCCGAGACTCCGGCTGGCAACAAGCCCGCTGCACCTGGTGATCAAGTTGGTGCTGTCTTGGCTATTACTCCGTACAACTCTTCACCTAGCACTCCGCGGGGTCGTGAGATCGTGGAGCGGATTCGTCGTTCCTCACCGTGGCTGTTGCGTTCCACGCTGGAGTTTGTGCCGATAGTTGGAGACGCTGCCACAGGTGGTCTGCAGGACTCGGGTGAGGCTGAGGCTTCGTCTGGACCATGGCCTGCAGCCGAGGTTGGGCTGGGCCGTGGTGCGCAGCTCGGAGCGCACGCTGCAGCCGCGGACGGGCTGGGCTGTGGTACACAGCGCCGAGAGCGGGACGGTTCTCCGGCAACCGCCGGGCTGGGTCAGGAGGAGGCTGCTACAACGCCTTTGCCTCCGGCCGCTGCGCCTACGCCACTCGCCTCGAAAAAGGCTGTGGCGATGGACTTGGACTACGGCACATTTGCCGGGGGCGTCGCGCAGGGTCCGACGCCTCTGGTGGACAGCGAGGGATTGGTCTCCAAGGGGGCTTCTACGTCGCCACAACCTCCTTTGGAGGGACCGATTCCTGACGCTGCTCTGTCGGGTGTGGCCTCGACTCCGTCACAGGCCCAGTCACCCCGAGAGGTACAGGTCGACCCTGTGGTGATGGCTGGGGAGGCTGCTACTTCGACCAGGCCGTCCCACGCCATCACTACTCCGGTGACCATGCGCACGGAGGGGCGCAGCGCCATGCCATCCACTCCTCCAGCACATCGCAGCGGCAGGTTCGGGGTGGATGCGAATGGCGCTTCCGCCACCGACGAGGACTCCTTATCGAGGGCTATGCGCCGTAAGGCAGCGCGTAACTTGGACTATTCTGGTATGGATTTAAATTCAAAGTCTTTTCTTTCTTTGTCGCCGCATTCTATTAATTATAATCTGAGTAGTGTAGGTTTTAATCTTGGTAATAGTCAATCTCAAATTAATGTGTCAACTAAAGTCTTGAGACATATGGAATTTGACCGTCTCACGGTTATTCCTAAAGTCTCGACTGGGTTGTCTTCCACCTATGATGATGAGGATGAAGCGATTGCCACAGCAGATGGTCAGCTGATTTCTCATCTAATTGGTGAGGTGTTGGAAGGTGGTTTGGATGACGACGGTTTGAGCTCATTATATGAGTTAAAAGCATCCGCTCGGAAATCCAAATCTACAGCCCACAAGTCCCGGAAACGGACTAAGTTATCCAAATCCCCCACGGTTTCCCGATGAATGGCATGTTCAAAAATAGCAGAGGTCTTGGTGACTTGGCTAAACACTTGCACTTCGCTGATTGTATTCGGGACCATAATTTGGATTTCTTAGCTATTTCTGAGACGGGTAGACGCGAGTTCTCACAATCTCTTTTGAACCGACTTTCGGGCGGTATAGAGTTTGAATGGCACTCGCGTCCTCCTCATGGACGTTCTGGTGGCATTTTACTAGGCGTCAGGACTGACACCATGGAAGTGTTGGATGTTACGGAAGGCAATTTTCATATCAAAATGCATATCCGTAACAAGTCTGATAACTTCGTTTGGAGTCTTGTCGCCGTGTATGGGCCTGCTCAGGAAGCGTCTAAGACCTCTTTTCTCGTTGAATTGGTAAACCTAGCGAAAGATAACCCTCACCCTTTTATCATTGGTGGGGATTTCAATCTGCTACGGTTTCCGTTCGAGAAGAGTAAGGGTCGGTTCGACAACCGTTGGCCTCTTTTGTTCAATGCAGTCATAGACAGTTTGAACTTAAGAGAGATCTCGATGGTGGGGAGACAGTTCACCTGGGCTAATTCTCTCCCCGAACCCACATACGAGAAACTAGACCGTGTACTGATGGATTCCGATTGGGAAGCTAGGTTCCCATTGGTGTCGGTACGGGCTCTAGAGCGTATTGAGGGTTTGTCGGATCATGCTCCCATCCTTTTGACCACTGGAGTGCCCAGACCGCAGTGTAAACCACGGTTCAAGTTCGAGCTTGGCTGGTTACACCGTGAGGGCTTCTATGACATGGTCAAAAGAATCTGGGAGGCACCGGTAGCGGGTGACTCGCCTATTCAGCGATGGAATAACAAGATACGTGCTTTACGTACTTACCTCGCTGGTTGGGCTCGCCATACTTCTGGTTTACTTAAAAAAGAAAAGGTACGACTTTCCTCGATAATCGATGCTCTAGAAGCATCAGCAGAAGTTCGGCTACTATCTGCGCAAGAAATTGAGCTAAAAAGCCAGTCAAACGCGCAGATAGCGAAACTTTTGCGAGAGGAGTTAAAATGGTATCAACGTTCTAAAGCCCAATTCATTCTAGAAGGAGACTCGAATACTCGTTATTTCCACAGTATTGCCAATGGCAGATATAGGAAAAAGCGTATTCATTCTCTGATTCAGGATGAAGGAACGATTGAGGGCCATGAACAACTAAAGTCGTATATTACAAATTACTATAAAGGCCTGTTCGGTGACTCAGAGGAGGGAACTTTCTCCCTGGATGAGTCTCGAACGGAGGACATACCTCAGGTTTCAGAAGAGGAAAATAGCCTACTTACTAAACCCTATTCAGAGGAGGAAGTGAGGAAGGCAGTTTTCCAAATGAAACATAATTCAGCTCCTGGTCCTGATGGCTTCCCAGCTGAGTTCTATCAGAACTTTTGGGATGTTCCACTGAAAACTAAAGTGTTTGCGTGGTATTTACGTCGAGGAGTTATCCTCACCAAAGACAACCTTGCCAAACGCAATTGGCATGGAAGTAAAAAGTGTGTATTCTGTCAACATGACGAGACCATTAAACACTTATTCTTTCAGTGCGAATTTGCTAGGTCTATATGGTCAGCCATCCAGATAGGTTCTACCTTATATCCACCTAGTTCTGTTGCTAACATTTTTGGCAACTGGTTAAATGGAGTGGATCCTAGGTTCAAACTATTCAGTAGGGTGGGAGCGATTGCTGTTATTTGGTCGCTATGGCTATGTAGAAATGACAAGGTCTTTAACGATAAAAATGCTTCTCTCATGCAGGTTATTTACCGATGCTCAGCAACGATACGTGCATGGTCTTCCCTGCAACGTGTGGAGCACCGAGACTTATTTTTGGAGGTGGCGTCGAGACTGGAGGCTGCGGCCAGGGAGCTTTTATCCCGGCATGGGTGGCAACATAGACTCCGGATAGACCTACCAGCATCTTAGGCGGATCTACATTTTCTCATTTTGACATGTAATTCGCCTTTTTTTTCTTCTGTTATCCGACTGGTGTAGTGGCGAAGTTGTGGCTGTGTGCATCTCAGTTATGCAGAGACCGGGTGTAATGCTTAAACCTTTTAAGTAATAAAATCCCTTTATCAAAAAAAAAAATGTCTTTCATTGTGTCCCGTTATACAAAATGACAACAATCATGTTCTTGCTCTTTGAGTTCTCTATAGCATTTTTGTGTTTCCTAAACAGTTCTACCAAGTAATCATCATAACTTATGCATGCTTGTCGTCTAGGTAAGTCATGAAAATGGTAATAAATTTTAGGAATCTATTCTGTTGTTGTCTGAGAAATGTTTTTCCTTTTTCTTTTCACGGTAACATTTTATTGTGTTTATGTGTGCATTTTATGTAGGGCATGACGAAGCAGCAAGGCTGTTGCTATCTAGAGGAGCTAGTGTTGATATAGCTTATTTTCATGGAACACCACTACATATTGCTGCTGCCTATGGGAAGGCCGGTGTCATCAAAGTCCTTTTGGAGCATCATGCAGATGTAATAATTAAATTTCACTATTTTATTACAAAGTTCTTTTTTCATTTCTGTGTAATCATCAGTTATGTCGTAGCACCATGCAGATGGCGTAGAAGATACATACATATGCCAATGGTCTTACAGCTTTAAGAACCCCCTACTTTTATGAAGAGATAAGATAAATTCTTGGTGTACCATGTGCTGTTTCTTATTTGGCTTGTCACTTAACAAAGTGTTATTTTGTCTAATGGTATGCCATAAATGGTTGAACTGAAAAAATGCCATTGCACCTGAGATTTGGCCATCTATTAAACAAATGCACCGCATCAGCCTTTAATAGTTCTCTACTGAATAAAAATAAGGGGATTCATCAGTATGGAAACAAATCAGTATATCATAATGTTTCTCTATATTGTTGACATTTTTATCTCAGAATTTAATACCTGGTGTATTCTGTAGTATATTAAGACAAATTTTCCCCACTAAAGCTGATCTTTTCTTGTAGCCAAACAAAGTTTCAGAAGTTCTAGGTACACCACTGATTGCAACTCTACATGCTACTTCTGAAGGATTACCTGAATCCATTTCACTGAAGTGTGCACAGCTGCTTGTCAAGGTCTGTCCACTGTTCACCGTTCACTGTGACATCATGTATTTTTATTGAATGGTAATCATGTATAGAAAAATATATACGTATGTTCGTGTTATTAATTTTATTTCATAAAAAGTTGAAAACTGCAGTGGCTACTTTTAATTTTGCATGATCCATATCTGCAGGGTGGTGCTGATATAAATTCTACTAATCCTGACACTCCACTGGTGGTGGGCCGGTGGCAACTACCCATGGCTTAACTGAATGCATTAAGTACTTGCTAAAGGCTGGTGCAGACCCTAATATCCCAAATAGCCATGTGAGTTTTTTTTTTGGGTTTGCATTCTTCTACCTACTCTCATTTATAAACCAGTACCATGGGACAGTTTTACAGCCTACTCGCTGTGCATTTGTTTTAATGTACCATGATCAAGTGAACTATAATCCTCTCAGATTATATTCTGACAGCTTAGGGAAAGATTCTTGCACATTTGTCCCAAATGGCCAGGTTGTTCCTTGTGGCCTCTTGACTCTTGAGATTTAGATCTAACTTCAGGAAAAGAAATTATGCTTGGTAATGCATAAGCCTACTAATATGAGGAACTAGAACATATGAAGATCTCACGTTTTTCAATTAATTTTGAATGTATATGTTGACTTTGGGCCGAGCGAAGCTGAAACTTCTAGAAACAGTACCTCAAGGCTCAAATGACATTTTGAAGTGGTTGGGTCATGTAGTGGCCAGTATGATTTAATCTGTTATACTTATTGCATTATATAATCTATAAGTTAATTTGACTAGGTCTACATTAGTTTTTTCTTCTTATGGTAGCTACAGTATATAATAACTTCCTCTCTTTCAATCATGTCACTCATGTTTTGTCCTTTTGATACTTGATAGTGTGGTGCCATGCCAATACAACTCGCAGCAAGCTGTGGAAGAAGAAAGCATGTGGAATTACTATTTCCTTTAACTTCTCCAATTCGAACAATATCAAACTGGACCGTTGAAGGAATTATTGCTCACGCCAAATCAAAATTTTCCAAGCCCGGGTATGAATTGAATTCTATGTACTTGGATCATTCTATATTTCATCAAGATACTCAATGACTAATGCCCATGTAACTAACTACCCATATGATCCAGCATTGCAAAGTGATTAGCTCCAGAATTTGTTCCGTTGGACCAGCTTGAATTTCTTGAACTATGTTTCGCTCTACTGCATATTCTGTAAGATAGTTCGCGGGGTGCATTTGTATTAGTGGTATGCTCACATTTTGCACTTTTAGATTTTTTTATTATGTAGACCACGAAACAAAAAAAAAACAATTCAGAACCACAGTTCAACGAATTTGACATTTGTTGTCATATATAAAAATGCAAATAGCATTAGTGAAAAAGAATGCCAAGGGCTTTTACTTTATTGTCCTGTCCCAGTGACAGGAAAGAAGTTAATGTTAGGGTTTAGGTGTTTTCTTTTGATTTATGGTCTCCAAGGATTAAAAAAGATTGAAAGAAGATTTTTCTTAGGGTGACAATGTCAGAAAAATAATATTTTAAATACCCAAAGGCAACCAAGGGATGCTGCCTGAGCTTAAAATTTCCATCTTTAAACTTTTTCTATTTGTTCATTATAGTCTCAGTATGTAACTAAATATGCTGCTACTTGAGTGACCTGCAATTGTGAGTCTCAATCTCACATTCTGACCAGATAATACACCTTTCTTGGACGGTGATCTTATCAACATAAGGTTGTTATGATTTTTTACGCTACAACTGCATTATGAATTATGATGCTGATCAATTGTACTACTTCGAGCTTAAATTCTTGGTGTACCTGTTACTTGCGTAATTGCTTGTGGACTATGGAATGTAATACTCTTTACTTTCTTATTTTTTTGTTTGATCAGAACAAATGTGCCTTTTGCAGCGCCTAGCTGCCCTATGGGCAGATTTTTTGGCTATTAGGCTAAAGCCTTGCTTTTCTTCGTCCATTATCATATATTATGCTTTTATTTTTTAATAATAGGGAAACGTGATATTTATTTATCGCGACTTTGTACGACTTGGTTAAGATGCAACAAAAAGCGTGCGACTAGTTGTTTGTTTTGTTAGAGATAAGGCCTTTTGACTCAGCTTTAAACAAATCCAAACAGCTGGGGCCACAAGTGTACAGAGCTGGTCCAGATATCACCTAAATTTATGCTGCAGCATTACATCCCAACAGGGGCAAAAGACATAAAGAAGGGAACGCCTCTTGCCGGTGACCTAAACCAGCAGGGCATGGTTCCTAGAAACTAAACTTAGTTGTTTGCTTGATCTTTTACTTTTATATGAAGTTGTCTGATCAAACTACTTTAAACTTTCTTGACGTGAAAACTTATTACTTGTCTCTGTAAATATTGGTCATTTTGTGTCTATATTTTACTTGGTTTAATTATCTCCGTGATTTAGGACGAGCAAGATGATAACAACACTAAAGTCCAGCTGAAATTATGTGGTGCGGAAGCTGTTAAGAGAAAGGACTATCGTGGCGCGTCAATGTTCTACACCGAGGTTAGTACTGAGGAATTATTTACTAGTAATGCTACTCTGTCTTTAATGCTTTATCGACACTAGAAGTAATTTGAAGAACAGTAGTGGTGGTGTGAGGCATATTCAATCATACCAATACTACCTGTTCTATGGGTTCAGGTGTAGTGGTGGTGTGAGGCATATTCAATCATACCAATACTACCCTACCTGTTCTATGGGTTCAGGTAGCATTTTTCTTTAGTCTATTAGATCCTTTATCTTTTGATGCTTCTTTTTATGCATGGTAGTTCTTTGGAAGATTCATATGCATGACAGGGTATGTTCCAAAATAACACAATTTGTTCATTTGGATGCAAGTTTTTGGAAGATTCATATGCATGGTACGATTAAAGATAAAAAAATCCTGCCGTGTCACAGAAGTTGAGCTTCTGCTTGTGTTGTATTACCTCTGTTCCAAAGTATAGGACATTTTGGTAGGCTTCCAAAATATAAGACGTTTTGGTAGGCTAAAATGGCTAAATATACATTTTTAAGACTGTAGATAGAATATCCACTGATAAACACAGATTTCAGTTATTTTCCTGAGGAATTCGGATTTCAGGTAATAATGTGCTTAATTAGAAGATGTTATAACATGCCCTTATCTTAGTTTGCCCTTTTCCTGGAAAGAACTAAGTATTTGGTAATACTCCAAATGACCCATGGTACTTTGACACTAATAAAACGCCCTAACCAATTATTTAAGTATCATGCACTAAGTGGGCCCTCAAAAGTCAAAACCGACACCAAAAGGTCAAACGGCCCCTACCCTTCTCCTCTGTATGGCTTCTCCACCTTTCCAAATTTCTCCACACAAGCTGGTCAGGCGCCGCCGCATCTGGCCACTGTCTGATACTCTGATGTGTGTGCTGTGCGCTGCATACCGAGGGCTTGAGTGCATGGGGATGCTCAACCTTTCACAGGTTCCTCCTCCGACGGCCACCACCTCGACATTTTCACTCACCTACCTCAGCTCCAGGTACACTGTCCCTCTGTGCTCGAGGGCTGTGCTGCCTCCTCCAATATGTGCCACCAGGACACTGTCTTGTTTGCTCAGATGTGCTCGCCTTGTTCCCTGTCTCCGATCACATTGTCCTGTCTCCGATCACATTGTGCCAAGGCTTACGTATTGCCATCAACTCCGAGATATACTTGCTGCAGCTCGACCTATGTCTGTGGTGGCATTGGGAGCAACTCATGTTTAGGTCCGGTGACAGCATGAGTCATAGTGGCGGAAGAAGGTAGGAAGGGCATTTAGGTCTTCTCGCATACACGGGGAGTGGAAATGATTAAAATAATGTAGATGAGACATTTTGTAAAATTGAGCACTTCTTGATCATTTGGGGTTTTACCAAATAGTTGGTCTTTTGTGGGCAAGGGGCAAACTAAGACGTGTGATTTTATCATCTAAGTTGGTTCCATGATGCTACTACAGGGTTTTACCAAGTTCGACATATATTGTGTATTTGTGCGGTTTGGAAACCTTTGTCAGCCATCAACTGCTCTGGTGACAATTGAAAATTCAAATCAGCTCCC
Organism: Poa pratensis; assembly: GCA_947311845.1. Classification (NCBI taxonomy): domain Eukaryota; kingdom Viridiplantae; phylum Streptophyta; class Magnoliopsida; order Poales; family Poaceae; genus Poa; species Poa pratensis. The sequence goes on from CAMZMU010000117.1 coordinate 23,801,886, forward strand.
GCAGCCCCCTAGAAAGAGGCCTCGAATGGTTTGAGAAACCCTGGTTCTCAGGTTTCAGTGTATAACTATCATGGAGTCAGTGCGTCACCAGACCTGAATGTATTGCTGTAGACATGGAACATGTGTTGTCTTGCTAGCCCAGTAAATGAGGCTCTTGTCACGCATACATTGTCAACCCTTTACTATAGATACATGCAGTTTTACTTATTTGTGATATAAAAATTGTTTGATAGTAATATGGCTCTCTCTATTTTTAATTCTATGTTTTGATGCAGGCAATTGAGCTGGATCCTAGTGATGCAACACTGTACTCGAACAGGAGCTTTTGCCATATGCAAATGACTGAAATAGATATGGCTTTGTTTGATGCTAATACTTGCATTGAATTGCGCCCTGGATGGCTGAAAGGCTACTACAGGAAAGGAGTTGCTCTCATGTTTCTCAAGGTCAAATAATTAACTTTTAGATTACACTTGGTTCACTTTGCACTTATTTATATGTTCACTTTGCACTTATTTATATGTCACATCCTATTTGTAATCTGCTTTTCTATCAATAGGAGTACAAAGAAGCATGTGATGTTTTCATGACTGGACTGAAGCTGGACCCTGGAAATGACGAGATGGAGAATGCATTAAGGTTACATATCTTATATTATGCCACATTACTTACAGAAAATGCTTGATCCTATGATTTGTAACCCGTAAATTTTATTTATCAAACAAAAAAGAATGACAACATAAATGCCCGGGGTGAAGAAGATTTGGAGACTAGTTTGGATAAGGCATTGAACATGGAATTAATTTTGTTCACTTTGCAGGGAGGCAATTGAGGCAATGAAAAAGGACCACCTTGCTAGGAAAAGCTTCAAGCCATCTGGTTAGAGAAAAACTGGCATCTCTCGGGATTGAACTGCCCGTTTTGGATGCCATAGTAGTTCTGTGCTGCAGTTGTTAATGGTAGAGTTCTCAATGTGTAGCCTTACGATTTTGGTTTTCCAGTGAGCGCCGTTTGTTCTGATTACTTTGCTAGTCAAGCTTGCGAGTGGCATTGGTTAGCCTTATAACTATGGTTTGACAAAAGGCCAACACTTTGAAGTTTGAACACAGGGTTTCCTGAGAAACTCGATGTCAAGTGAAAGTGGATGGTTTGCATCAAAATGGGTTGGATTGCATGGGCATGGCGTGCTGCGTTTATATTCCCGTTTTACGTGTTGTTTCCTTGTCTCATTATGACTGATCGTATGTGGTGAGTTGATTAAAGCAAGTTAACTATCAAGATCCTCATCCATTTCCTTGATCTACAATATATGGTAAACATTGAAAAGAGTTCTTTTAGGATAGCACAGTAACAAAGCCATGTTACAACTTGGATGACCTTGCTAGATTGGTAGGTGTACAAGCCATTAGCCCCAAGTTAATTTTGCATTGGCATTCAGTTCTGTAGCATCCTGATCTACAAGATTGTACTCCCTCTATCTCAAATTACCCTGGGATTTAACTTCTGTCGAAGTCAAACATTGTAAAGTTGAACTAATTCTATAGAAGAAAAAAAAAATCAACATCTGCAATGTCAAAAGCTAGAAATGTTATGGTATATGTGGATTGTCCACCTTCTCTCAACCATTTCGGACTTTTGATTCTACTGATTGATGCATGAAATAGCAGAGGTCCTGGGGGTTAAATTGCACTTAAATACAAAAATTGCTCTTATCATTTTTCAGTCCACGTGTAGGCCTCGAGTCAACAGAACACAAGTAAAACTTACTATTTTTTTTTTTGAGGAAGGATCTGATCATATATTAAGGAGGCCAGACACTTTTACAGCAAGGTCCAGAAGAAACACAAAATTACAAAAGAACCCTGATTGTGACATGACGACAACTTACCAATTATGTACACTATACATACGGAAATCGCACCAAATTCCGGTTACAATTGTACAATATTTTAAGAACACGAGTAGAACGTACTAGGCCTACAAAAATATTCTACGAATATGACGTGACAACTTAACAAATATACACTATACAAATTGCGCAACAAATATCTATGGATGGATGATGCCGACTTCAATGGAATTTTATGCAATCCATATCTGTCCATATCAACAGCTATGTTTGACTTAAATTGGTTCAGCTATGGCGTGTAGTGGCGTGGCCAATCCTAGAATCATCCCAAACTTCTCCCCCATGTCCACCCCCTTTGCCTCCATCTCTCTTGGAAGCCTCCACTCGAACCGGTGCAGCAAGGTCGCAAGCATCAGATGCACCATGCGCACGGCCAGCGGCATCCCGGGGCAGATCCTCCGGCCGGAACCGAACGGAAGGAGCTCAAAGTCCCGGCCCCGATAATCGATCTCTTTCCCCATGAACCTCTCCGGCATGAACTTCTCGGGTTCAGTCCACAGCTTGCGGTCTCGGCCAATCGCCCAGACGTTCACCAGAACACGCGCGCCCTTTGGCACCGTGTAGCCTCCTAGCTCCGTAGTCGCCAAGGCCTGCCGCGGCAGCAAGAACGGGGCAGGAGGATGAAGACGGAAAACCTCTTTGACGATGGCCTGCAGGTACTTGAGGTTGCCGATGTCTGATTCCTCGATCTCTGATTTGGAGCCAATCACCTGTGTAAGTTCTTCGCGAGCTTTTGCCATGGACGATGGATTTTGTAGCAGCTCAGCCATTGCCCATTCAACGGTTCCTGTGCTCGTATCAGTTCCAGCACTAAACAAATCCTGTGGAGTGAGACGGACGGAATCAGGTTACTTGGCATGTAATCTAAATCTAAATTCACCTATTTTCGTTGGCAAGTAATGGCATCAAAATCCAGCATCTGATCTATATCATACGGCAAGCACAACAACTAAATAGTTCTGAAGTAATCTGGACTGTTTTTCTTCTTCATAAACTCACTAATTGAGAGGCGGCTTAGGATTAGAAGATACCGTAAGCAACGACCGCAGCGTCTGCCGATCAAAAACCCGTCCATCCTCCGGGCTGCGGTAGTCGACGACCACGTCCAGGAAGTCGCTCTTAGGCGGCTCCCCGGCGTCCCGCTCAAGCACGCGCCGGTCGATCTGCTCGTCGAAGATGGCGTGCAGCCTCTGGAACACGTTGGCGATGAGCTTCCTCAGGCGCTGCGGGTCGAGCGGGGCGACCGCGGGGAAGAAGTCCGACAGGTTGGGCACCCCGACGGCGATGGTGGACTCTGCGATCACGTCCCTGAACTGCCCCGACCCGCCGCGGTCGTCGAGGTCCGCGAGGTCGGTCGAGAATATGGTGCGAGAGAGCAGGTTCAGCACGGTAGCGAACGCGACGCGGCTGACGTCCACGGCCACGCCCTCGCTCGACAGCCGCGCGACGTGGGAGACGAGCCCCCGCAACTTCTCGCGGCGGAGGGACTGGTGCGCGTCGAGGCGGGATGGTGAGAAGAGCTCCGTGGAGAACAGCTTGCGGAGGGCGCGCCACCGGGGGTCGCTGGGCGGGAGCCAGCCAACGGAGAACCTGTCGTGGGCGCAAGCGCGGGCGGCGTCGGGCACGGAGCGCGCGGAGAAGACGGCGTCGTGGCGCTGCAGGACGTCCCGGGCGGCGTCCGCGGAGGAGGCGACGATGGTGGTGACGGCGCCGAGGCGGAGCGTCATGAGCGGGCCGTGGCGTTCGGCGAGGCGCGCGAGGGAGCGGTGCGGCTGCGCGCCGAGGTCGAGGAGGTTGCCGATGAGAGGGAGCGGCCAGGGCCCCGGAGGAAGGTTGCGGCGGGCGTCGGCGAAGAGGCGGAGGAGGTACAGAGAGGAAACGACGAAGAGGAGGACGCATGGTGCGCAGAGAAAGAGCTCCATGGCGAATTCCGTGGCCTGTGCTGCTACTTGCTGGGCCGTGGAAATATCAGCGTTGTGGAGTCTCGACATTCGACCGACGCGAGTGGTGCGGGTGAAAACTAAGCTCCTTCGGAGCGGGTGACGACGAGGCGTCGCCCTGGAGTTCCTAATCCGGTGTGACTGGTTTACGGCAGATGGGGAGGATGGCTCTCATGGTGACGATATGTCGAGGCGGCGGACTCGAGCTCCCATGCAGCGATGGTCCTATGAGACAGGGTCATGGCCAAGAGCGGGTTGGGTGGCGTCCTGATAATGTGTGGACAGTAGGTTCATCGACCCGATTGGTTCAACTTCGGGCAATTCAAATTTTCGTCGTGTTTGCTACGTCGGGGCGGCGGTCCGAAGTATGTGGGATTTGGTGGCGTCTTTGTGCTATGCGAACAGCTGGCTCGTCGACCCTGACTGGTTCGATTTCGGGCTATGCGAAGGTTTGATCTGGTTACTACGCCGTGGCGGCGGCCCCGGAACAAGTGGTGTGTGTTTGTGGTGTTTAGTCGACTTGCGTCGTGTGTGCGGCGAGTCGCCTTGCCTATGCGATTTTTTGGCCATGTTTTCCACATAACGAGGGCATTGTACAGTTTGTATGGTTTTTGGACCTGGTTTTCTTTATAAACTGAGTCATCTCTTTTATCTATTCAGGCGGTGGATACGACCACTCTGAGCTTTTAAAAAATATCAGCGTTGTATACTTGTATGCTTGATACAGTCCGAAACTGTTTTATTTCGAGCGATCGTGCATCCTAAGTGTTCCCTTTGTTCCCCGCCGTCCACCCAAGCTGACATCGTCAACGCCACTGCAACCGGGTGAGCTGCGGCGGAGTAGGTGGCGGTGAGGCTGGAGCGAGGCGGTAGCCGAGCAATGGACTAAATTCTTGGCGGGACGGGTGTGACATCGAAGACGGAAAATAAGGGGTGCGGGGAGGTCACAGGGATGGTCGGGAACATCGGTGAACCAGCGGAGGCCGTGATTTGAGGAGAACAGTGCGGCGAGGAGGCCGCGGGCGGCAGTGGCTGCGGGGCCTTCCTCCTTCATCTGTGTTGTTTTGCTTGTAGAAACCGATCAAACATTCGCGCTATCAAAGAATAGCAAACCCCAATGTTATGTATGCAAATTGCATTCTGCTGGCTTAGATATCTCTATCTCTTCTCTACTACTCCCTCCGTTATAAATTAGATGACTTTCATTTGTTTAAAATTGGATGTCTTTACAAGTAATCAAGTATAGATAAATCCGCATGTAGACAAATGGAAGTCATCTAATTTAGAACGGAGTGAGTATATAATACGAGTAAATGACCGTGGTATGGTACGTCGCGGTACGTTTTGGGCATAACCCCCTAACAAATCTTAAAATCAACCGGTAGTCCTCCTTGCCTCAGCCCGCGTACTCTCTCCTGCCAACATCTTATCTCTTCGTCTCTTTCGTGTGCACGCCCGCGATTCCCACCGGTGGCGTGGTCCAGGAGGATTCCTTGCCGGTGGCCGCGGCCGGGAGGATGTCGACGGCGAAGACTTCGGCGAATCAGAGCGGAAAGGAAGAGCGCAGCGGTTCTATGCCCAACGCCGGCTCGGCGTCGGCGTCGCAGTGCACCTCGGCCATGATCCGGGACTCCACAGCACCTCGCCGCCGAGCCGTCGTCGCCCACGCGCCGCCGCCAACCGAGGGGATCGCCGCCGTCGCACGAGGGAGCGGTTCCCCGCCGCCGCTGTCGCCGCCAGGTCTTCGCCCCGCAGGTCCTCCAACGGCGGCGGAGGGACGGAGGAGAGTGGAGGAGGTTCGGGAGCTGGTGATCCCCTCGGTCAGTGGCGGCGCGTGGGCGACGACGGCTCGGCAGCGAGGTGTTGTGGAGTCCCGGCGCGAGCACGGCTCAACGACGACGGAGGGATGCGGCCTTCCCACGGTGGAGGTGCCTCTGCTGCGGCCAGGACTTCAAGCCCACTCGCGGCCCATCTGGGTCCCTACGGGCCTGAGGTGGTGGCTGTGGTGACTGATACGTCTCAAACGTATCTATAATTTTTGATGTTCCAGGCTGTTATTATATCAATTGCTACATGTTTTGGCTACACTTTATATCATTTTTATGCATTTTCTGGGACTAACCTATTAACAAGATGCCACAGTGCCAGTTCCCTGTTTTCTGCTGTTTTTGGTTTCAGAAAATCTATTAAGGAAATATTCTCGGAATTGGACGAAACAAAAGACATCGTCAATAATATCACGAGGAGATCACGGAGTCCAAAGGGGAGTCGGAGCAGACCCACCAGGGGGCCACGCCACACTAGGGCGCGGCCCAGGGTGGGCCCGCGCCCCCCTATGGCGTGGTGGCCCCCTCGGCCACCGACGCCGCCTCTTCGCCTATATATTCTCCGCGACGCGAAAACCCTATTACGGTCGATCATATTCCACGAAAAGTTCCGTCGCGGCCGTCATCGTCAATCTCAGATCGGAGGAGTTCTGAAGCTCTTCCCGGCACCCTGCCGGAGGGGAGATCATCACCGGAGGGCTCTACATCACCATGCCTGCCTCCGGAGTGATGCGTGAGTAGTCCACCCCTGGACTACGGGTCCATAGCAGTAGCTAGATGGTTGTCTCTCTACCTTGTGCCTCCATGTTTAGATCTTGTGAGCTGCCTAACATGATCAAGATCATCTTATTGTAATGCTAGATGTTGTGTTTGCTGGGATCCGATGAATATTGATACCATGTTTATTCAAGTTGTTTATCTATGTGCTCTTGATCTTGCATGCTCTCCGTTGCTAGTAGATGCTTTGGCCAAGTAGATGCTTGTGACTCCAAGAGGGGGTATTTATGCTCGATAGTGGGTTCAGTCTCTAGATATCTGGATCAGTGACAGAAAGGTCTAAGATGGTAGATGTGCTGTTGCTACTAGGGATAAAACATTGGTGCAGTGTCCAAGGGCACTTGTATTGATTACATTACACACTTTACTTCATGCAATAATCTGTTGTTAGCAACTTAATACTGAATAGGATGCGGATGCTGCCTTGAAGGTGGATTATTTAGGCATAGATGCGGTTGGAATAACGGTCTATGTACTTTGTTGTAATGCCCAACTAGATTTCATAGTAGACATCTTGGCATGTATTGCATTGTTATGCCCTCTCTATTTGTCAATTGCCCAGCTGTAATTTGTTTACCCAACATGCTAGTTATCTGTTCTGAGAGAGACACCACTAGTGAACTGTGGACCCTGGTCCAATTTCCTCATACTGTTTACACAACCTGCTGCAATCATCTGTTTCCTGTTACTTGCTGTTTTTCCTGCTGTTTTCCACACCATACGTTTAACTCTTTGTTTCTGCAAGACCGGAGAGATTGACAACCTCTCTGTTTCGTGTTGGGCAAAGTTCTGGTTTGTGTCTGTGCAGATTCCACGTTGGTGCAAGCTCCCTAGCGCCAGGGGGAGTCAACATCAACAACCTTCCGATAGATCGTCAAGTCCTACTGGATTGATAACCTTGGGTAGATTTCTCAAGGGAAAACTTCTGCTGTCTACATCATAACCTTCCTCTTGGGGTTCACCAACACGTAGCCATCAAGCTGTTTTCTGGCGCCGTTGCCGGGGACTTGGAGGCTATTGGAAAGGGGAGTCTCTCAGTTCCAATCTCTTTACTTTGTTTTTGTCTTGTTTTAGTTTTGTTTTGCTTGCTGTTAAAAATCAAAAACCCAAAAAAATTAAATTCCTGCATCTAGTTTATTTCGGTTTGCTCATCATGTCTGGTTCTTCTTATTTTGTTTCATCTCCTGAGGTTGAGGTTCGAACTTTTAAGCAACAAGGGGGAGAAAGTTTAAAAGATGCTTGGTACAGAATTAGTAATGCTCATCATAGGTGTGCTAAAAAACATTCCACTACAATCCTTCTTAGGAACTTTTATGTTGGCATTACCAATTGGTATAGATATGTTTTGGACACTTTGACAGGGGGTAACTTCCTAGGAACACCTGCTCTAGAGGCTAGCTACATCCTTGAAAGTCTAGTAGGAATACCACCTGTTAATGAAATTAAAATTGAAGTCTCTCTTGAGGATGTTATGAAAAAGCTTGAGGTTGTAGAGAATCTTCCAAGTATTGATGTTAAGCTTGAAAAACTACTTGAGAACACTGAAAAATTTGATAAATCCTTGGAAGATCTTAATAAAAGAATTGTTGCTCTAGAAACTTGCTTTAAAAATCATGATCAAAACTCTAGGATTGAGGAGATAGAGGAAGTCATTGACACCATGAGTAATACTTTTTCCTCTTTCAAAACTAAGAAGCAAGGGTATATTCTAGATAAAGGAAAGAAATTCATGTATGTACCTAAGGGGCCTAAACCAAAACTTTCAACTTCTGATGTGCTGGATAATGGATTTTATGAATTTACTAATAAAGCTTGCAGTGGGCCTCTCAAGTTTTCTTCTCAAGAACTAGCTAAAATGAAAACCCCTCTTGTTGTGAATTATGATTTATCTGAAGCTTTTGGGAACCTTGATGTTTCTGGTCTTGACAATACTTGATGCATCTCTTCATGCCTAGCTCAAAGGCATTAAAGAAAAGCACTTCTGGGAGATAACCCATGTTTTTATTTGCTGTTTTATTTTTGTTTTCTTGAGTCAAGGATGCTTGTTTACCTCTGTAGCAACTCCTTTGTATCTTTTATTTGCTGTTTTGTTGTGCCAAGGAGAGTTACTAATGCAAAGTTGGTTTATTTTCGGGACTGCATTGGACAGATTGCTGTTCGTCACCGTTTAATTCAGTAGAAAATCAGAAAAAATCGAAAAATGCTGAAACTTTTTGTGCATGTTCCTGATGATGTTACGCAACTTTCATTATTTCAAAAGTTTTTCATCTGAGCATCGTAAGTGCCTCGAAAAAATTCGTCATTACAGACTGTTCTGGTTTGACAGATTCTGTCTTTTATTTTGCATTCTCTCTTTTACAAGTTTTTAAGTGGTTTCTTTTCGTGTAAAAGTGCCCACTTGAGCCTAGTAACAGTGGCTAATGTTTAAAATAGTTGGCTTGTGAGTTTTGTCTTTGCTAGAACTTTGAAGTATTATCTTTTAGTGCACTAACCTGCTAATGAGAAAAGCTGTTAAGTTTTGGTGTGAAGGAAGTTTTCAAGTGTTGATAGAGGAGAATGATATTACATGATCAAGAAGAGTGAAGAGCTTAAGCTTGGGGAGGCTTACCTCCCCAGCATATTTCAAGAAGACTCAAGCATCTAAGCTTGGGGATGCCCAAGGCATCCCCTTCTTCATCTACAAATTATCAGGTCATCTCTAATGGTGCTATATTTTTATTGCTTCATACTAGTGTACTCTTCCTTGGAGCGTCAGTGTGTTTTTGTTTTCAGTTTGTTTTGTTTTGTTTGCTGTGCTATACTTGTTGGATCCTAGTATTCATGTTTGGGAGAGAGACACGCTCCACTTTTTCATTAGAATACTCTTGTGCTTCACTTATACTTGTTGAGTATTCCTGTCTAGTTGCTGTTATTGCTTTAGCTCTCAGTTTTTCATGTATCTCTTGTTAGAGCTTTCAGTTTCTTTTGAAGAAAGTACTCTCTTGCTTCACTTATATCTGTTTGGAGAGTTGTCAAATAAGTTGATTGGTGTTTGGTTGGACCAGAAAAATGCTATGCATGTGGTAGTGGTATAAAATGCTTACATGAATCTTTTTAGATCGTTGTCTTGAGTAATTTGATGCTTGCCAATTGTTTTGAGCTGTCAAGTAATTAATGTTTAAGCTTGTGCATCATGTAAGTAATGGCTATTAATGAAGAACTACTATAAGGATTTTCTGCTATAATAATCTGTTGCATAATTGGAAGTCCATAGTAGTCTAGATAATTTTTGGATGAAGGCTATGTGTTAACAAGGAAGACAGTGGGAGTCTATGGTTCGTCAAACCTTGTGTTTTATGTACACTCTTGCTATTCCAGTTGATAATGATGTTTGCTTATAATAACCTTGCTAGCCTAAACTCTGTACTAAGAGGGAATGCTTCTTGTACATCCAAAACCTTGAGCCAAATCCATGCCACCTGTGTCCACCATACCTACCTATTATGTGGTGTTTTCACCATTCCAAGTAAATTTCTTCATGTGCTATCTACTAACTACTCAAAACAATTATCCTTTTTGTGTCACTACTTGAAAAGCTCATAAGGACGTAGATAGGTGGTCTTTATTTCCTGGTTGATCAAATTTTACACACCTGGACTAGTGGCATATACATCCGCTTATCCAATAATTTTGCAAAAAGAGCTGGCAACGGGGTGCCCAGTCCCAATTAATTACAACTTTAACCAAACAATTCTCTTCACATCTTTTTGCCCCTGATTCGTCAGTCAAGCAATGTTCACAAGTGTGTAAACAAAAGAGAAGAGGGATGATCTGCCCGCTGGTAGAAATAACGTCCTTCATGGGAGCCGCTCTTGTAAAGTTTGATCAACTAGTGAAGTAGAGTATTGCCTATTTGCTGATTTGTTGACACCTGTATACACCATTACCTTACAAAACAATATTTTATGCTCTCTATATGCCTTCGGGAACTACAGCTCTAGCACATGATGTTAATCCCTGCTTCCCTCTGCGAAGGGCCATTCTTTTACTTTTATGTTGAGTCAGTTTTCCCACTTCTTTCTGTCTACTTAAGCAAACATCATTGTCAACTCCAGTATAACAGTTTTTACATAACTTTGTGTTTGGTTGATCATATTCTTTGCATTGACATTATCTATATGATATACATGTTGAAAGTTGAAGCAAAAGCTGAAGCTATTATCTTCCTTTGTGTTGATACAAACACTTTCATGTTGAAATTATTGCTGCTGTGAGCTAACTATTATGTTAGACTATTATATCTCTAAATGTTTTATAGTATTATTCATGAAAGTTTGCACTTGTGTGATCACTTATGTTTACTCTTTATTTACTTGCTTGCAAACTATAGACCATTGGCTTGGATCACTTCATTCAGATCATGTGCATTACATTGTTATTTGATCAAAGATTGTGTTGGTAGCATGTCACTTCAAAAATTATCTGTTTTTATCGTTTACCTACTCGAGGACGAGCAGGAACTAAGCTTGGGGATGCTTGATACGTCTCAAACGTATCTATAATTTTTGATGTTCCATGCTGTTATTATATCAATTGCTACATGTTTTGGCTACACTTTATATCATTTTTATGCATTTTCTGGGACTAACCTATTAACAAGATGCCACAGTGCCAGTTCCCTGTTTTCTGCTGTTTTTGGTTTCAGAAAATCTATTAAGGAAATATTCTCGGAATTGGACGAAACAAAAGACATCGTCAATAATATCACGAGGAGATCACGGAGTCCAAAGGGGAGTCGGAGCAGACCCACCAGGGGGCCACGCCACACTAGGGCGCGGCCCAGGGTGGGCCCGCCCCCCTATGGCGTGGTGGCCCCCCTCGGCCACCGACGCCGCCTCTTCGCCTATATATTCTCCGCGACGCGAAAACCCTATTACGGTCGATCATATTCCACGAAAAGTTCCGTCGCGGCCGTCATCGTCAATCTCAGATCGGAGGAGTTCTGAAGCTCTTCCCGGCACCCTGCCGGAGGGGAGATCATCACCGGAGGGCTCTACATCACCATGCCTGCCTCCGGAGTGATGCGTGAGTAGTCCACCCCTGGACTACGGGTCCATAGCAGTAGCTAGATGGTTGTCTCTCTACCTTGTGACTCCATGTTTAGATCTTGTGAGCTGCCTAACATGATCAAGATCATCTTATTGTAATGCTAGATGTTGTGTTTGCTGGGATCCGATGAATATTGAATAGGATGCGGATGCTGCCTTGAAGGTGGATTATTTAGGCATAGATGCGGTTGGAATAACGGTCTATGTACTTTGTTGTAATGCCCAACTAGATTTCATAGTAGACATCTTGGCATGTATTGCATTGTTATGCCCTCTCTATTTGTCAATTGCCCAGCTGTAATTTGTTTACCCAACATGCTAGTTATCTGTTCTGAGAGAGACACCACTAGTGAACTGTGGACCCTGTTCCAATTTCCTCATACTGTTTACACAACCTGCTGCAATCATCTGTTTCCTGTTACTTGCCGTTTTTTCCTGCTGTTTTCCACACCATACGTTTAACTCTTTGTTTCTGCAAGACCGGAGAGATTGACAACCTCTCTGTTTCGTGTTGGGCAAAGTTCTGGTTTGTGTCTGTGCAGATTCCACGTTGGTGCAAGCTCCCTAGCGCCAGGGGGAGTCAACATCAACAACCTTCCGATAGATCGTCAAGTCCTACTGGATTGATAACCTTGGGTAGATTTCTCAAGGGAAAACTTCTGCTGTCTACATCATAACATTCCTCTTGGGGTTCATCAACACGTAGCCATCAGTGACAGGCAGCGCCGGGACGCCTAGTGGCGCCGGTTGCTTGGCACCGTGGCGGTGTCGGCGGCCGGTCAGGCGGCGACGGGCTGGTTCCCCACCGTCCAGTCCCGTCGGCTCGGATTGAATAAAGGTCGCGGTCCTGGATCCCTCTCACACTGAGATGAAGATTTACTTGATGCATGTCTTCTTTGATCTGGCCGGAGTGTCGAGTTCCGGAGGGCTCCGCCGGCGAACTCCATTGGGCAAATCAAGCCTGGAGATTGACGAATCGGGTGGGATTCGGTCGCGCGCAGCCATGTTTTTTCTGACCGTTTGGTTTCAGAGGAAGCGTTGCGAAGCTCTGCAGTCTGTTGCCATCATGAACTTGTCTTTTGTTCCATGATGAAGTCAGAATGCGGAGAATGGCATGGAAGCCGAGATTCGAGGACTAGCAATGGTGGTCGAGTCCTGATGGGATGAGGGATTGGCTAGGTGATCCGTAACTTGGAGCAGCGGCAATGGCAAGAGGGGGCGACAGCACAGGAGAAGTTCAGAGTCTAAACTTTCAGGGTGAAAACCCAAAGTCTGGTCTTAATTGGTTGTGTCTGGCAATTGTCTTGTTGAAGGCATTGTTTTTGCGAGTGTGGACTTTCTTCAGGGTAAAAACCTATGATCTATGATCAGGGCGACGACGGCGCTTGAGCACTGTTCCCTCCTTGGAGGCGTCGCTTTTGAAGTAGTTGGACTTCTGGTACTGTTTTGGTGGGGTTAGGTCTGCTGTCACAAGGAATAGAGCGGGACTTTTCTTTTGTTTGTAATTCTTCTTTTTATTCTGAGATGTGTGCATCTGTGTGGCCGCTAGGGCAACGCGTTGTTGCAGTGGCTGGGTGTAATTGATATCTTCGCGATATTAATATATACTTTTTATTAAAAAAATGATCCGGGACCAGACTCAGGACCCTTTTGTTTGGGCTTATTTTGCCTTTTTGGCTTTGGCTTTAAGCCAGAGAAACACCAAAATAGGTGCTTTTTTTGGCTTTTGAATTTTGGAAGCTAAAAGATTTGGATCATTGTTTTTGGCTTCCAAAATCCAAAAGTCAAAAAAGTACCTATTTAGATGCTTTTCTGACTTAAAGTCAAAGCCAAAATAAGCCCACGCAAAAGGGCCCTCAATACTCGTCGTTGTCTGGGTCGTCGGCGTGCGACGGTGCGAGGGCGCCGTGATTCTCTTCCGACGTCCGCTTGACAGTTATGATGACTACAAGTTTCACCGCCTTCCGGGGAGAAAATCTGATGCGACAGAGTACAGACGGAGCTGTTGCTAGACCTTTGTCTGTTGGTTATACACTGCAGCAACGACAGCTTCAGAGAAGAACACCCCAGAGCACTCTGTGGATGCGGCAGCTCCGCAGATGGCTGACGACGAGGCACCAAGGAAGAAGCCTGGCAGCCCATAAGCACTACATTTTCTCTCTAACGGAGCATCTCAATACTGAATCCTGATCATCGGAGGACAAATCAATGTGTTCTGAGAACTGGAGGTTGCACACAGAAAAATTTGAAGAAAAAGAAAAGAAATGCATTGCACAAAAACAAATCACCTAGAAGATCGGCGGCGACAACGACTCGTTGCTCAAATTCATGAAGTTCATGTGCTCCATCTGCTCCATGTCGCCTCCTTCCTCTGGTCGAATTGGCACTGGCAGAAGCTACACAAACCACATCCACAAATGTCAGCACAAAGCGTCGACGTGGAACGTTCAGAGGCACAGAGGTAGCTGGGGGCATGTCACTTCGATTCCGCAGCAATTGCCTCAAAATTTCGAGTACAAACTCAGTTCTATAGTTGACAAACCTTCCATCCATGCCGATGATGAGAACGGTGTTTGGCTGCTTGCTGAACACGACCAAGTACTTTGTGCTTTCACGGACGCTGAACTGAGCCAATGACCATTCAGAACTGAAATAGCCCGGCAAGAATCCTGTTGGCCAAGTATGATAAGCACAAGGTGCCCGGTTCTGTAGAGCCTGATAAACCTTTTGCTTATGGGAGCCTATATGCTCATAATTGTTACCGGTAAAGAACTACTTCAGCCTGTTCCATGCATTATGTTATCTTCCCATGAGTTAGAACTACTTCAGCCCGTTCCATGAATGCTTTTTCTGCCAGCTTAATTTGGACATATTGAGCTTCTTTGCTGGTTAAATCAAGTATGTTTCCCAATTGTTTTAGCATCATATCTCTGAATTGTCTTTCTTTCTGGAGATTGCTGTCCCAAATGAAGCATTAGTCGTCCCCCGTTGATACGTAACATATCAACAGAACATCAAATATGTTCGGTAAAGCTCAGTCATGTCTCCCAATGGAAGGCCATCTTTGAGGATTATGTCTTTCTGACTTGACTTGCCAAGCTGGTTATGTGGCTCGATCGATTTTTGGGCAAATTTTGGGCTATGCTGACATTTTCTTCGAAAAGTTGGTTTTCCTCCCCGTTGCAACGCACGGGCATATTGCTAGTTTGTTCTAATCTCTCTATTGGATTATATGACGATGATGTGGTGGATGACGTACAAGGTCTGTTGCAAATAGGAAAAGACATATGATGATGGACAAGGGTATGTTCCAAATTGGCGAGCATGTGTTCACATTTGATGTTTTAAATGTGTTCGCATAGATCTGAGGTTTTAAAAGTGGGGAACTGGTTGCCCAGGCAAATAAATGGGGTTGGCTCCAGACTGAGATTTAAATTAATGAGAGTAGCGAGTTTCCAGTTTTGAGGACTTGGATGGGTTTGCTTCCCCTCATGGTTCCGTAGTGAAGTTATTGAACCTTTATTCTTTCCCAAAATACGTCTTGCCTAATATTACTGCTCTCCAAAAGAGCTCTGGAATAATTACCTCTAGCTTAATTTTGTTCTTCTGCAAACATCTAAAATTTCTGCGGTTAATTTTGTTCTTCTGCAAATGGCATCTAGATTAATTTCAGCGCTTAATTTAACATGTTCTCCACTACATACGGAGGCAGTACTGAATTCACAAAAACTGTTTCTGCGTTGCTTACTACCCGAGAAACCTTGGGATTCCATTTTAAATACAGCTGAAAATCCAAACACCATGCTTCAAAACATTTCCAATATTGCACCCATCGTCAAACAGGGCACAGGTCCATCCAAAACACGTGAGCTCCAGCCAAATATCAAAATTAAAATTGTTTTTACCCACGTGACAGGGAACTTATTGCTCAGATCCTACAATCTGGGCACCAGGCAAGTTAAGATAGTACGGCACATTTTGACAAAATTTAGGAACAGAGACGCTCCTTCAATTCCCATCTAGTAGGGCTCCACTGGTGCACGGAACTTGAGTCCAGCGTACACAGCTGCCGCACCGAGCTCTTCCTCGATCCTAAGAAGCTGCTCGAATTAAAAAAACAGGTCAGTAAAATGCACAAGATTCATCAGCTCAAACCAACGCACGCCATGATTTAAGAAAGAGCAACAGAAAAATAGCATTGCACACAAGAGCTTGTCTATAAATCGGTGGTAGCAAGTTTTCCACAACGATCTACAAAAAGATATGGAGACAATAAGTGGACTGTTAGCTTCTTGCCTGGTTGTACTTCGCAAGACGTTCTGATCTGCAAGGTGCTCCGGTCTTGATCTGGCCCTGTTTCATAAGAAAGATTGTTGCATTAACTTCACACTGAAACTTGAGTCACACTGATGAGGAGCTACTTCCAAGATGAATGTGGAAACATACCGTAGACAAACCAACCGCCAAATCAGCAATGAATGTATCCTCAGTTTCACCACTGCAGCCAAGATATGACAATTGAATATTTCGGACAAGAGGAAATTAGTACAGAAACAAAAGACAAGGTGACTGGGAAGTCTACCTCCTGTGACTGGTCATCACACCCCAGCCAGCACGTTTTGACATTTTCACAGCCTCAATGCTCTCAGTTACAGACCCAATTTGGTTAACCTATATTGTAAATGGGAGACAGAATTATTCAGCTGACTCTATTGGCTACAAGTACAACAAAAGTATCTCCAAACTAACATACCTTGAGGAGAAGAGCATTGCAGGACTTCTCAGCAATGGCCTTTGCAACTCTCTACAGGAAAGAGTGAAATACACTAATTAATTCACCAAAGAAAACGAAAAGGTAAAGAAAATGTTACTCAAAAAAGATTGGACATACAGTTGGGTTTGTGACGAGGAGGTCATCTCCAACAATCTGTACTTGCTCTCCAATTTCCTCAGTCATCTTGGCATAGTGAACCCAGTCATCCTGATCAAATGGGTCCTCAATCGAGACAATTGGGTATTCACTAACAAAAGACTTGTACACATTCTTCAGGCTATCTCCAGATATCTTCTGGGAGCCATCATTGTTCTGCAACAAGCAAAATATCAACCATAAATTGATCCGTCAAAATAAACTTGGGAATTCAAACTGACGTTACCTCTTCCTTGAAGTTAAGGTCATAGGTTTGATCCTTCTCTCCGTAGAACTCTGAAGCAGCAACATCCATTCCAATGACAACCTATTATGTCCGGCGGAATAATTAGTCATCAATACCAAATATCTCAAACAAAGGTACCATAATCATAAAATTAATGTAACATGATGTAGTTTCAACAAACCTTGCCAGTGTATCCAGCCTTCTCAATTGCCGTCTTCAAGAGCTCAAGACCCTCCTTGTTCTCCTACGATATGAAAAAAAGGCTAAGGAATTAAGAAAATATAACCACAAGACATACTTTGTTGACCAATGCATTCCAATTCTATGATTGTCACATTAGCAAAAGAAATAAATACCAATATCAGTGGAAACCACAACTTGTTCACTACGTACAGAAAGTTCAACGTGCCATGTAGCATACTAGCATAGACTAGGAAGTTACTTCCTTTTACAAAGTACTAATCCATAATAAGCAAATAAGATATTAGCCTAACTTAACTATTGGGCCACTGAAATGTCTATTTACCAGCATAGAATCAGAGATACTCAACAAATCACATACAAATCCACCTAAACAAGTAACATCAGAAAATCTATTTTGAAGGATTATCTTGCATTGCCAGGTATAAGCCCCAAAGATATTAAGGACAAACCTGAATGTTAGGAGCAAAACCACCTTCATCACCAACATTGGTGGCATCTTGCCCATACTTCTTCTTGATAACGGACTGTACAGAACACAAAACAGGTAAACTGTTAGATTTTTGCAAAACTACCAGCAGATGTGAAAATGATGACTAAAGAATGACCTTCAAGTTGTGATACACTTCAACACCCATCTTCATGGCCTCCTTGAAGGATGAAGCACCAGTAGGAAGGATCATGAATTCCTGTAGAAGAATTTAGAACAAAAGTTACAGGCTGCAAATATTCCTTGATTCTATATACGGATTTAGGTTTAGGGCATTGCCTGCATGGCAAGCTTGTTTCCAGCATGTGATCCACCATTGATGACATTGAATGCAGGCACAGGCAGAACTAGCTGCTTGTTACCAGCAAGGTTGGCGATATGCTGCAATACAAGACACATAAATGATGAGCAACCAATCTGAGAGTTATAAGCAGAACAAATTAATAGAATCCATATAGCAAAATGTACCTGGTACAACGGAATCTTCTTGACAGAAGCTCCAGCTTTGCATATAGCAAGTGACACAGCGAGGATAGCATTAGCACCAAGCTGAACATCAAAAGAATTAAATCGTCAAATGGAGTTAGCAAATTGAAACACTTCCAGCTTTCATTGCAACAGCACCAGAATCTGCAATAATATTGAAAATTACCTTTTGCTTGCACCAGCCCCATTCATTCTTGGTTCCATCAAGTTGATGAACCATGAAGTTGTCAAGCTCAGTCTGTTCTGTGGGATCCTACAAAGCCAAAAGAACGTGTACAGAACCATACAAGTTAAAACTGTACTATGCACAGATTTCCAATGACAGAGTAAGGAACCCAAACCTTGCCAATCAATGCTGGTCCAATAATGGAGTTCACATTGTCAACAGCCTGTTACAAAGAAAATATTGTTATGATAAAGAAAGTTTAATTGTGGAGTAATCACAGCATGAAGTTATAAGAGATAACACACTACAAATCGAACATTCAAACAAGGAATGCACTAAATCAGAACAGACCTTTAGAACGCCCTTTCCCAAGTAATCTGAGCCTCCATCCCTCAATTCCAAAGCTTCATACACACCTATTATACAGGCAAGAAAAGCTTAAGCTTAACTTCACAATAAAAGTGGCCACCTGAAACTTTCATGATTGACATAAAGTAACAGCATAAATACTCTAAATAGGAAAGTAAATATCAATGCATAAAAATTAACATGCAAAAGCCAAAGGCTTAAGAATCCCAAACAAAATGCATGTCGTTACATTCTTCTTCATCCTAAAAGAAGACTAGTATTCTTAAAGCACATTAAAAGGGATGTTGCGAATCTAGCTGGTGCATAAACAATGAAAGAATGTCAATGAAGGCACTAGTTTGAAGTTTAAACAGAAACCAGTACACTGTAAAACTGACAAACAAACGACAAGTGTATTTCCCAAATAAATTAAGTTGACTGTTGATAAAGAAATGGCTCACCAGTTGATGCACCGCTGGGCACAGCAGCCCTCGCAAATGTTCCATCAGAGCAGCACACGTCAACCTAGCAGCAGCATCATCAGATTCATATTTAGCTATAGGAACATTTTGCAGCTAACATTAATCATTCTCATATTTGACGCAATGGAGCAGATGAAAACATGACAACTCTACGATCACATCTCAAAACACAATAAATGTCACATATTACAGTTTCAGACTAGTCCGGAACCAAACCAAGATATAGCAGATGTCAGATTGAAACAAATAGTCAAGATTCCTGGCTATCGTGAAGATTGCCGAAAACTTAAAACCAAGAGAGATATATTTCACTGATGATACGGTGAGACAGGCGTCGCTAAAGGCAAGTTAGAGCAGCAGAACGGATCAGCTATTCCGCTACAACCTTAAAGTGCCTTGCTAAAGCTAAAATTCAGAAATGAAATGAAAAACAAGTAGAATAGACTGCTGATCGAGTAAACGCGTGGGGATAAAATGATCGAAGCATGAGACTGGTAAAATGCCTAGGAACCTATCCGTGAACAAAATTACTGCCAAAGCAAGCGGACTCACTCATCCGATAGAGACAAGCAAATCAGAGACCAACCCACCAACCCATGGCCAAATCGGGGCTACAGAGGTACAGATCGTACCGTCCAGGACGCTAGAAATAGTAGGACGCATCGTACATTACAAGATAAACCCTACAGAGGACGCCAATAAAATCCGGAACCGTTCTAACGACCCGATGTCCAGATCTCGCTTTATGATAGCAGCCGGTCTGGTCCCGCGACACCTTAGATATGTAGGACGGAGCTGCGCGTACCTCGACGGTGGGGTTGCCACGGCTGTCGAAGATCTGGCGAGCCTTGATGCTCTGGATGGTCGCAGCCATGGCCGGAGAAGGAGAGGGATGGATCTAGATGTTTTGGGCGGAGAGCGGATTAGGTATTTGCGGAGGTGGAGCGGGGCCGTTTTATTCGGGCAACGGAGCGGCTGGGCGTAGCCTTTGATGACGGACAAAGGGAGGCGTCACATGAATTGGCATCGACCCTTTTCTAGATTATATTTTTTATCGAGTTTCTATTTTCTTTTGATAGCGTCGGTCTATTTTTCTTGGAGAGAAAGAAAAAGAGTAATAGGCCTCGACGATTCGTCTATAGAAAATTGAAATACACATGGCATATTCGCAGGGGCGGAATCCGCGGCGCTCTTCGGGGAATCCGAAGCCGCGGTCGGCCTGCGGGGCTTCCCGGCGGAGGTTCACGGCCTTGAGGTCCAGCCGTCCAGGGTATGCTTTGCCCACTTGGCACTCAGTGAGGTTTCCACCTAGGGGCCCATTTGCTGCCTGTAACAAGAAAATAGAGAGGCCCTACACATTATAATGGACACAATTAACACTTTTTTGCATAATAAAATTTCTGATTCCACCGTTTTCAGAATCTGTTCGTGTGGCATGAGAGACCACTACCCGCACGTAGAAGATGTTTCTAAGAATCACAACTAAAATCGTGGAAATGTAAAACAACCTTTTGAAATGTAAAACACGTAGAAGATGTTTTTTCTTTTTTTTTTTTGTGTATGTTTGTTGCCGCTCAGCATTTCGTGACTGTTGGTTGTATCGGGTGGTTGCTATATTAATATAGCAGGCTCCGGCCTATTACGTCATATTGAGCGATGCTACACGTATGACGTATTTTGTCCGATATCCATACGACACGCAGTCACAGGTCCATCAAATATGCATCGATGCTCAGTTGTCCGTCAGATTTAGCCCTTGGTTGTCCGTCAGATTTAACCACGTCAGGTCGTACGGTCGTCGGACGAAAACCATCGTGCGCAAAGCACTTCCGTTTAATATTAGAGTCCATCGAGAGTAAATGTTCATCGCTCTCAAATAAATTGTTAAGAATTTCAGAATAAATATGTATAAAATATCTATTATTTTAAAATAAATATTTTATAAAAAAAATGGAACTCAAATAGAAATATCATGAGAAAAATATGACAACTTGAAAAGAAAGGGAAAAATAAATTGTCAACCGGATTGAAATCGGCTATAGAAAATAGAAAAGGGAATATATGAGCACCGTTGGCACTAGTATCGGTCGAGACTACAGTGAAAACACACGCAAAAAAATATACACAAGATGTAATTGGAGACGATGTTTTTACTCATAGGTCTAAATGCACATGTTTATGGAAATTAATTGTAAGTGCATTTTAATATATAAAAAAGCAAGCAAAAAAATTTGGGTGTAAATCCAAACACTTTGTGCCCACACACAAAAAATCGCCAAAAAAAGACATTTTTATGGAAAGTATTAAAAAGATAAAAAAAATGTCTCATGAAGAATCATTTTGTAACACCGGAATTTGTCTTTTTTGCATAGGCCACAGAAAATGTTTTTTTTGTTGTGAAACTTTTTGTGAAGACATAAACTATATGTATGTGTGTTCGAAATTTTTGTTTGAATTTGTTTTGACATTTTAAAATAGCGGGTGCATCGACACGTACGAGTCAAAACAGATATCCCGGTAAGATTTTATTTTTTATTAATCAGGTATGTGCTATTATTGTGTCTCTACCTGAATAAATTAGTACTCTTCAGGACTAGTTCGAGTAAGGAGCCCATACCCCCTTTGCTTGGAAGAGGGGAAAGACACCCTAGAGGTCGGTTTCTTAACACTCCCCTTCTACCGCTCGTGCGGCCACCCCTCCCTTGCCCCCGGTTGGGCTTTCGTCCTCTGAATATAGGCCTCGCGAGTCATCTGCATAATGGCTACGTAGACAACACAAGGGTGATGGGGCAAGCTGGTGGCGTCGCAGATACAACTGTGGCGCCTTTTGGTTTTTCTATCAAATCAGACGTGGCGGCCCCAACAACATATGGGCTAGATTTTAGAGTTCCCAAATATTTAGATCCAATAGGCTGGGTGTTTTTTGCACGTGTATTGTCACGGCATTAGGGGAAGGAAGAGGTCCGGTTGTACATGCTCTTAGATTTGAACTTGGTAGGTTGAAAAGAATGAACCAAACACAACACAACGCAAATAAGACGTACATTTACAAAATCATTTCTGGGTTGTTAACCACCAGCCTGAGCAATTAATGATTCTCCAAGAAACAATTTTAAGTGGCTAAAACCAAGCATCCAAAAACCAGATGTACAACCGTTATAACATTGCAGCAGTCGTCAAACACGGTACAGGTCCATCCAGAATACGAGAGCTCCAGACAACATCAAAATTAAAAGTGTTTTGTGTACCCACGTGACTGGGAATTTATTGCTCAGATCCTACGAGCATAATCTGCGCACCGGGCAAGTTAAGATAGTACACATTTGACAAAATTTAGGAACAGAGGCTCCTTCACTTCGCATCTAGTAGGGCTCCACTGGAGCACGGAACTTGAGTCCAGCGTACACAGCTGCGGCACCAAGCTCTTCCTCGATCCTAAGAAGCTGCTCCAATTAAAAAAACAGGCGTCAGTAAAATGCAACAGATACATCTGCTCAAAGAAACGCACACCATGATACAAGAAAGAGCAACAGAAAAAACAGTACAACACAAGAGCTGTCTACAGAAATTAGTTTTGCATGACAACCATCTACAGAAAGACATGAAATCGACAAGTGGACTGTAAGCTTCTTGCCTGGTTGTACTTCGCAAGACGTTCTGATCTGCATGGTGCTCCAGTCTTGATCTGGCCCTGTTACATAAAGAGGAAGATTGTTGCATTAGCTTCACCATGAAACCTGAGTTGCACTCAAGAACTCCTTCAAAGAAAAAATTGGATACATACCGTAGATAACCCAACAGCCAAATCAGCAATGAATGTGTCCTCAGTTTCACCACTGCAGCAAAGAGATGGCAATCGAATATTTCAGATAAGAAAGGAAGGACAGAAGTAAAGGAACATAAGATAGTGACTGAGAAGTGTACCTCCGGTGACTGGTCATCACACCCCAGCCAGCACGTTTTGACATTCTCACGGCCTCAATGCTCTCGGTTACAGATCCAATTTGGTTAACCTATATTGTAAAGCGGACACATAATTCCTTAGCGGACAAAGGAATTGGCAAAATAAAAGTCAAGTATCTAAAACCAGACATACCTTGAGGAGAAGAGCATTGCAGGATTTCTCTGCGATGGCCTTCGCAACCCTCTGCACGCAAGAGTAAAATAAACTATTAAGTCACCAAGGCAAATGAAAAGATAAAAACAACACATCGCCGGAAAGAGAGTACACACAGTTGGGTTCGTGACAAGGAGGTCATCTCCAACAATCTGCACTGGCTCTCCAATCTCCTCAGTCATCTTAGCATAGTGAACCCAGTCATCCTGATCAAATGGGTCCTCAATCGAGACAATTGGGTACTCACTGACAAATGACTTGTACACATTCTTCAGGCTATCTCCAGATATCTTCTGCGAGCCATCATTGTTCTGCAACAAGCAAAAAAGTATCCATAAACTGACCATCAAAATAAAAATAAACTTAAAAATATTTAAAGTGACATACCTCCTCCTTGAAGTTAAGATCATAGGTTTGATCCTTCTCACCGTAGAACTCTGAAGCAGCAACATCCATTCCAATGACAACCTAGTATATCATTTGGAATATCTCAGAAAAAATTGCCATAATGATTAAATTAACTTGACATGCTGTAAGTTCAACAAACCTTGCCAGTGTATCCGGCCTTTTCAATGGCAGTCTTCAAAAGCTCAAGACCCTCCTTGTTCTCCTATAGTATTACAAAATGCCAAGGAATTAAGAAAACATACCCAAAGAAGATATTTTGTTGGACAACACAAATACTAGTAACTTATATACAAAGAAAGTTCAATGCACCATACTTCACACTAGCATAGATTATACAAAGTCTCTTCCTAATATGAAGAATTGAGCACAAGAAACAAGACAAATTTCAGACTAACTTTTGTGCAACAGTAAGGTTCAGTTATCAGGTCAGAGATAGCAAAAATGAATCAGAAAAATAAATCCAACTAAGTAATATCGGGAAAGCAATTTCAGAGAAGCATCTCACATTGCACGATGTAAGCCAAAGATATAAAGGACAAACCTGAATGTTAGGAGCAAAACCACCTTCATCACCAACATTGGTGGCATCTTGCCCATACTTCTTCTTGATAACGGACTGTACAGAACACAAACAGGTAAACTATTAAGAGTTTTTGCAAAACTACCAGCCGAAGTGAAAATGATGACTAAAGAAGACCTTCAAGTTGTGATACACTTCAACACCCATCTTCATGGCCTCCTTGAAGGATGAAGCACCAGTAGGAAGGATCATGAATTCCTGTAGAAGCATAAAGCATAAGCTACAGGCCACGGAAATCAACAGATAAAAACTGAATGTAGATTTTAGTTTGGGGCCCTGCCTGCATAGCAAGCTTGTTTCCAGCATGTGATCCACCATTGATGACATTGAATGCCGGCACAGGCAGAACCAGCTGCTTGTTACCAGCAAGGTTGGCGATGTGCTGCAGTTTACAAGACACACAATTTGACAGTCATAAGCATTACAAAATGATTCAATCATAAGCAAAACGAGCATAACGAAATGTACCTGGTACAGCGGGATCTTCTTGACCAAAGCTCCTGCTTTGCATACAGCAAGTGACACAGCCAGGATAGCATTAGCACCAAGCTGAATTTCAAGAGAAACCAGTCATCAGATGGCAATTAGCAAACAATGGGTTGCACCTTGCCTTGCAACACTACACCACCAGCATGTACAACAATACCAAAATATACCTTTTGCTTGCACCAGCCCCACTCATTCTGGGTTCCATCAAGTTCATGAACCATGAAGTTGTCAATCTCAGTTTGTTCTGTGGGATCCTGCAATGCCAATAGAATGTGCATAGAAAAATAAATTAGCACTGTACTACGCACAGAATGAGAGAGAGAGAGAGAGAGAGAGGAGGAGGGAAGACAAACCTTGCCAATCAATGCAGGCCCAATAATAGAGTTCACATTGTCCACAGCCTGTTACAAGTACCAAATTGTTATAAGTTAACTTACGTAGCCATCCCAACTTAAAGTTAAAAGAAATGATACACTACAGAGACATTATAGAATGTGCTGGATTAAGACAAACCTTTAGCACGCCCTTCCCCATGTAATCAGAGCCTCCATCCCTCAATTCCAATGCTTCATATACACCTATTATACAGAAAAGCCTAAATGTTAAGTTCACAACAAGAGTAGCCATAGAGACATAGTGATTGACATAAAGCAACATCAATCCTCTAAAGCCCAATGGGAAACTAAATCTCAATGCATGAAAATGAACGTGCAGAAGCCACAAGTCTAAAAAAATACACCAGAACGAAATGCATATGCCATGGAAATTCTAAAACTTCCTCCCAAAATACACTAGAATTCTTGTAGCACACAAAATAGGAAGAAACTAATTTAGCTAGTGCATAATCAATGAACCGACATCCATGAAATCACCACATAACTTTTTTAGGAAAAAAAAATCAAAGATACAATTGCACACTACAAACTGCAAAATGACAGTATATTGACCAAAATGCATTGAGTATAGCAAGGCTATAGCCACAACAGAAAGAGAAAGCACTCTGGTAATGAAAAGACCTACCAGTTGATGCACCACTGGGCACAGCAGCCCTAGCGAATGTTCCATCAGAGCAGCACACATCAACCTGGCAGTAGATGAAACATAATAACACTTAGTATGGGAAGAATCTGCAGTTAGAAGCCTAAGCCTGGAACCATTAAAAATTGACAAATTCAACGCACTGTAACAGATAAAGGCTCCAACAACACTACTACCACATCTTCCACTAGAGTGAAACTAAACCAAACGACGAGATAACAGAGATCAGATCGTAACAATCGATATGAAAATCATGGGTATTGTAAAGATGATCGGTGAGAGACGCGTTGCCAAAGCCAAGTTCAGAGACGCTACATAGCATCCAGTCGCCTCGCTAAAGCTAAATTTCAGAAAGGAGAACACAAAAGCCAATAGATCACACGGCTGATCGAGTAAAACACGTAGCCACGAAATGATAAGATCTACTGAAGCTCGTGAACTTCCTAAAACCCTACCCGAAACCAGAATCGAAGCCAAATCGGACTAACTCGACAGATATAGACAAATCAGAGCTCAATCCACCAACCCGTGGCCAAATCGGGGCAACATAGTTACAGATCGTACCGCCCAAGACACTAGAAATCGTAGCCCGTATCGTGCATTACCAGATATAAACCCTAGAGAAAAGGCCACTCAAATCGGGTCTCCAGATCTGGCTGTATAAAAGCCGGACACCTTAGATAGGATGAACCGGAGTTGGGTGCTTAAGCTGCGCATACCTCGACGGTTGGGTTGCCACGGCTGTCGAAGATCTGGCGAGCCTTGACGCTCTGGATGGTCGCCGCCATGGCCGGAGAAAGCGATGGATCTAGTGGATGTTTTGGGTGGAGAGCGAACTAGGAATTGGCGGAGGTTTTGAGGCCTTGAGGGACAGTGGGGCCTTTTTATGGTGCGACGCAGCGGGTGGGTGTAGCAGCCTCTGCCGACGGAGAAAAGGAGGCGCGGGGCCACGTGAGTTGGCATCGATCGTTTTCTATTGTTTTTCTTCGATCGCATCGACGATATTTTCTTGGACAATGGGCAATAGTTCTTGTAGAGGAAGAAAAGGAGAAATTGGCATCGACGTTTCTTTTCCATTGCGCAAACGACAATAGACTGAAAGAGTATTCGCAGATGAGAAATCGAATCAGGATTAGTACAGGTGGCATATTCGCAAGGGGAGGTAGCCGTGGCATGCTTTCGGCGATTCGGCGCCACGGCCCGGCCCGCGGGGATGGGTGGCTCAGGATGGGCTTTGCAGCAGAAGTCTATGGACTGTGTTCCCCATGGTCCAGTGGTCCAGGCTGGGCTGTACAAGTTTGTTTAGAAAGTTTTCAGTCTGTGCACGTCCTGAGTCTGTGGACTGGCTTTGCTTAAGAGCACGCGCTCTGGGCCTCTAGCGTTCCACGTCGGTATTTCGAGGATCCAGTGTACTCACGGCCGGCTCACAAACTGGAAAATCCTTTTTTTTTTGGATTTTATCACTTACGCAACCATATGCCATTGTGACCGACGGTAACCTCAGTTTTGTCAACTGAAATCTCAATCTTGCCACTGCTTCGTTAGTTCGCTCCTCAGTTTTGCCACTCCGTTACTTTATTGTTAGTTTTGTCCTCACTTTTGCCACTTCAGTGTTTGTTTTGTCCTCACTTTTGCCATTCCTAGTTCTCCCTCCCTTTCTCTTTATTATTTATCGTATTGACAGGCTGTGGCTTAGGTTGTACAAGGAGAAGGCTAAGAGGTCAGCGTCAAACAACGGGATGTGCTCGGAGGTGTGCGCTGGCGGGCACACGGTGGAGTCCCGTACGAGCGTGGTTGCGGCTGGTGAAACCTGCAGTTGTGGCTTCCGATGGTGCCCTGTCGACAAGACCGGCAATAGCATACCAGGGAGGTGCTGCTTGCGGGGCAAGAGGCTTATTGGAAGGTGGCAGAGGCTTGGGGACGACATCATGATGCCAAATATAGAGAACTTAGTGTGATGCGGGCGATCGGAGACACCGTGACATTCTGAACAACTGCTTTGAATTTGCTGAAGTGATGACATGTAGGTCCGCCAATCAATCTGATAAAAAATAAAGACAAAGGGAGTGAGGACTAGGAATGGCAAAACTAAGGACAAAACTAATGGTGGAAAGCGAGGACCGAACTAAACGTGCAATAACGGAGTGGCAACACTGAGGAGCGGACTAACGGAGCAGTGGCAATATTGACATTTCAATCGGTCAAATGGCCAAACTGAGGTTAGTGTAGATCATAGTGACATAAATGATAAAAACCTTTTTTCTGTGAGCGGCAACATGTTAAAAATGATCATCATCTTTAGAGGCTGAGATTACAATCTTCAAACCTCATGCGAACATACATTGCACAAAATGCACTTGGAAGACTGAATGGATAGGCTTGCTATCAAAATAGCTGACGACGTTAGGAAGAGACCCGTACCTCTTCGCCTCCGAGAGCCAGGAGAGGCGATTAGGGTTCCACGTTTCCCATCGGCGCCGCGTTGATCTTCCACGCCTCTGTGGCCTTCAGGCCATGGAGGCGCGGTGGATTTCGGCCCACTTGGCGGTAGGGCTTCTTTTTTGGTTTTAGTGTCCAGTTTCATCGGGGCGGCGCTCTGTTGGTGGCATCGGTGCTTCTTATAATAATGTCTCGCCGGGTTTAGCCTCATCTCGGCGGCGACGTTGAGAACCTTGTGGGAGTAGTGTGGTTCCCGAGTAAATCTTCTAGCGGTGACGTTCTCCAGATCATCATGTAGATTCATCGGCAGTTCATCATTCTTATTCTGCTCCGGGGCGGATTGGTCTTCTTGACCCGTTCACGACTTCCCCTCCGCATCCAACAATGTCAGTCCGGCTCTGGAAGGAACGGCAGCGGCGGCGCGCCGACGACACGGTCTGGAGGTTGAAAACGAAGGTCATCTAAAGAATCTCGTTGTAATTTTTGATTCTGTTGAATTGTTTTGTTCTCTTCGGTGTTTCTTTTAATGCCAAAATCCTTTAAAAAAACAGCTGACGACGTTACTCGTATGGGGTTACACTCTACGCAATCGAGCTAACTTTTCCGGAGCTATACGTGGACTTTTCGACAAAATGCAGCCATACACAAACAGAGAGAGGACGACGAAAAGCACGCAGGAGCACAATCGGGGAAAGGCCAAGTCCAACTCACGTCCTACCCAGCTCACGCACCGAGGATCTGTCAAGTCACTCGCGCACTCGCTCGACGTGACAAACTGCGTGCACGATGCATGCAGTGCGAGGTGCCAGCTTTCTTTTCCACCAGTAACCAGTTGACCCAGTTTGTCTATTAACCCAGCTTACATCAGCTCGCTCGCATTGACCTAATCATTTCACTGCGGACTTGACACATGCATACGTTTTTCAAAAGTGCAATCCATGCCGTGTACTTGAGGACGACGACATCGCAGACCTGGCAGGCATGGTGCAGATGTTGATCTTGTGATCGTGATCAACCTGTGTCATCCATCAATGCCCACGCGCGAGGAGAAATGGAGGTCCACTTCTCACAAAGCTAACTCGCTTTTGGTTTTGGACTTCACCGCCGGTGACCAGTGTGGTGGCTAGATTCCTACTGCCCTACGACGGAGCTGGAAGGGAAGCAGCAGGAATGCGTAGTACGGGACAAACGGAGAATAGGTAGCGATCTGCCGCGATTTGGACTGGTGCGCGCGAGAGAGAGGCCAGCGCCGGTTGGGGACACGCGCGCGCACAGGCGGCCAACCACGGCGTCGATCGGACGCACGCAGGCGCTGCACTACCGAGTCCACTGCCTACAGTGTCACCGGCTAACCGCACGAGCTACAGGGCAAGCTGCCGGCTGCGCGCTGATAACCCCAAGAGCAAGGGATCACTGTAGCACCTCTCAATGTGGAAGTAAGGTATCGATCCGCAGGAGCAAGAAGGAAAAGTTATCTATTCCCTACAACTAAAGTGTCACAAGTTTTAGTTGATTATGCACTAAACAAGTTTGGAGAACAAGGTGGTTGATGGATGGAAATTCGATGTAACAAGGCAAGAATGTGGAATTGTCCCAATCCTCTTCAATGCAAGAGGACAAGACAAAGGTTTTCTAGGATGCTTGGAAATAAGGCCTAGGGATATCATACTTTCACTAGTGGACACTCCCAACAATTGAATACATAGATATTTCCTCTTCACTTTGCTACTCTGAACTATTCTCCCGTTGGATAGAAATACCAATCTACTGCGTAGGGCTACAAGAGCACACCTTAAATTCTGAGTGAACAAACACCACAATATCATAGAACACCAAGACCATCGTGTAGGGCTACAAAAGCACACCTTAAAATCTGTCTTCCACATCTAGGGAACCCCAATGTCACTATGAGTGCCCCAAAATAGTACTAAACAAACACCACAATTTTATAGTGACATCCAACACAAAGAATAACTCATGGTAAGTATTTCTGTAACCTTTAGCCTAAGAGTCACACACGGTGCGCACACTGTCAACTTCACACCATGGGACAAAAGTGACTCCGGAAATTACATTAATAAAACCACTTGAGTAGCACAAAAAATGAAGGAGAAACATCCATGAATTCAATTAGATTACAAAGCTCATGATCACATAAAGATCACATCATGGGAGAGAGAGATGAACCACATAGCTACCGGTAGAGCCCTCAGCCCCGATGAAGAACTACTCCCTCCTCATCATGGGAGGCAGCAACGGCGATGAAGATGTTGATGATGAACACGCCGGAGGGGGGTGGGGCCCTCCGGAGGTGATTCCGCCGGCGTTTCCCCCCTCCGATCTTCTCCGGCGGCAGCCTTCTGACTCTCTGTTTCGTGGTTTTCTGTTTCTCCGCCGCCTCCTTTCGCGAAACGCCAGGGGACCTTTTTTATAGGCGTTTTTAGGTCAAGACGGAGTCGGTGGACGAAAGATCGATGGCCACGGAGCTCCGAGGGGGAAAAGAGCTGGGCCCACGCGGCCAGGTATTTTAGGCCGCGTGGGACCCTCCCATTTCCAGCCTGTTGGGTTTCTGGTCTTCAATTTAAGCCCATTGCGTTCGTCTCGAAAATTCTGAACCGTGCTCTTTGGCCTTGCCCTTTTTGGAGTCCCGAAGCTCCCGGAAAGTCTGAAACACTAAAAAAGACGTTTTCTGGAAAAACAGGGTTAATTCCAAATAAATGGGAAAACTATGAAATATTCCCAAAATCATTATAAAACATTGATATAACCCTTATATGATGCAAATATGATTGGAATATAAGCAATTAAAGTGCAAAGTTCATGTATGCATTTTACATGCATCAACATCCCCAAGCTTAATCCATTCTCGTCCTCGAGTATGAAGATGATAAAACTAACATGGACTTTGCAATTTAATACTTAACAATGAATATCAAAGATGATTATTATTGCTACATATAGTCAAATGATTCATTCTTCAAAGGAGTAGCAATATGCAAATAGTTTATGAAGTGATATCAAGTATTCAAGACAAGGATGTTCAATGATAGTTCACAAAGTGTAACATAACAGATAGTAGTATGGACCACATGTATGCATAATGATAAGTATGGACATCCTACATTGGTCATAGAGTGATGATGAAAATCTGAATATGATAGGTGGACACTTTGGAAAGATGTATAAGTGAGTAGAGGTAAAGCACGCATAGGTTTCATCCAACTTCCAAACTCTTCTACTTAAGTTAATGATTGCAATAAGGTATTCATTGGTGTCAAACTCTCATTGCCCCTATCATAGCATCTTGAATGATTAAGGTTAAAGTGAAAACAAATATGAGTAGTGTGCTTGATAAAGAATGGGTTGAATGTCTCATGCCCCTTGAATACAAGTACTTACACCATGTGTTACTCAACTTGGGAAACAAAGCAAGTTCAATTAAATATCATTGTAAGCATAATTGTATCATCAAGAGCGTCAACTGGGGTACCTCTTGTCCCAAGATATGGAACAAGCCCATATCAAAATGACAAGACAAACAAACAAAATGAACAATCTCAACACCCTTTTTATTTACCATTTGGAATATTTTTTATTGCAAGGTGTATCACAGAAGGTTCACCATAGTATGTAAGTAAATTTCCACCATGAATGATGCATGGCTTAGATTAGCGGCCCAGGCGTCTGTCTAACCATTTACACAAACTCATTTAAACTCACTCTATTTCCACATTTATTTCAACATGATAAGCATCCATAGACAAAAGCACATGATATCAACTAAATGAGATGAAGAGCGTGTTGAAAGCTTGCCATGTGACAGCACATATGGGCTAACTTCCAACCCAAAACATTCATCAAGCCACAAACATCATAATCTTAATCACAATGGGTCAAGTTTTATTATGCAAATAAAAGAACATTGTGCATCAAGTTCGTGAGAGCTATATAACCAAAAAAAATCTATTGCAATCAATAACATAAACATTTTCATTCAGAGGTAAGATAACACAAACAACATGTTAAACATACTAGTTGAATGCCCATGCGTTGCTACGGCATCAGTTTATGCACCGTGGTAGGTGTTATGCATGTTTTTCAAAAAATATTTATGAGCATCCAATAATATGATGTTTTATTTTTAGAAGATATATGATTTCTAGACTATACACATGTTCAATTTTTGATTTAGCTAATAAATTTGTTTAAAATATAATAAAAATTACGAAAACATAACAATACTCCCTCCAGTCCATTAAAAGCGTCGTTGCAGCCTACATGTTCGTAATATACCATGACAATTTTAATGGAGCAGAGGGAGTACAACTTACGGTAGAAGGATATCAACACTTTATTCCATTAGTTGAATAGAATCATAGAGATATTTAAATTAGTGGCCATCCGCTTCGCTTACTTGCAATCATCCCCATCCTCCCCTTGCTCTGGGGCTGCGATGTGACGGCCTCATCGGCGTCGTTGGGCGTCTCAGCTGGCCCACGGACTCCATAAAAAAATGGTACAAATTTACATTCCAGCGTATTGAGGGAGTGCATCGACCTGAGTGTGTGTGTGGCTGGGGGGCACATGGGTTAGATTTGAGAGTGACGAATTCAGTGGAAGATGGGGCCATGGGGCGGTTTGAGGAATGAGGCCATGAGATCATAAGGGAAAATGGATAGACTTAAGAGTGGCGAACTCAAGGGAAGGTGGGGCCATGGGCGGTTTGACGGATGAAGTTGGAGATGAGAAGAGGAAAGGGAATGAGAGTGTGTCTTCATGCCTAGAGTTTTGCGATGTAGATTCTTTGACCTTACCCAGGCCTGACTTTGGGTAATTGACGCGTCGGTCCCACATCTGGTGGGTCCATTTTCCAGTGACTCAAAGTCAGGAAAAAGTCAAGGCAGTAATTCAGAGAATCTGCGTCGAGAGTTTGACCCGGTTTTTATCTAACTTAACTTGAGAGTAGGGCGTCGACTTATTTACGCCTTGGGCCCAGCGGGTGCTCAGCTTGGTTTCTTCCTATAAGAGAAGACAACAACATAGCAGGGTCAAACAAAAAAACAAAACACCGATTCTCTCATACTTCTTTCTACCAGTAGTCATCGGGTCACAACTAACCGATTCTCTCGTGCTTCTTTCTACCAGTAGTCATCGGGTCACAACTACTTTCTCAAACGTAAAAGCACCATTTGCCTGTCAGCCCCTCCTTCCCTTCTACCTCCATTTTTTCAACCTTCCTTGGTCTAGAATTGTCGCCGCTTCAAAAGTTGGTCATCTCCAAAAGTCATTCACATCGGCTCTCCCCTTACCAACACTTGGGAACCTTTTTTTTAACCTTCAACAGATCTATGGAATGGTCCTCAAATATCGTGAGGGATGTGGCATCTCAGATTTGTTGTTTACAAATATGTGAAATGCATGCGGTGCAATGCCAATGTTTACCTCACCTTATTCTTTGATCACAGCAAAGTTAACTCTTTTGTTACTGCAAGAAACGCAGAGGAAAACATATATGGTGTACAACCAAGAATAACAAGCTAACAGAAGAAGTCAATATTCTCCTTGGGCATGCCCCATTAGGATCTGATTTGATGGCTCGGAGCACTGCTAATTCAGAAATTCATATTATAGAGAGGAAAATCTAGAATTATAGTTGGCAAACGAGCATGAGTAGTAGTACAACATATTGTTATCTCCTAGAACATGTGGAACATATCTTGGAATAAGAATGAAGTCAGCAGAAGGGATGAATGCACACTTGTTGATTGATCTCAACAAAAATGCTTACGAGCTTCAGCATGCTCCCTTCTCTCAGCATCATATCTTTTACACGGTTGGGGTATATCAGAATGAACAATCAACTTACCTATGACATGTGGTAATACAGCACAACATAACTTGTGAAACAAAGAGACCTCTAGCTTGCTAAGCAACTAACATGGTAACACATTTGATTCGAAACAGGAGGATGATAGAAGGTTAGCTACTTAGCTATATTTTTATGAGAAATATAAGATGCACTTACCTTTTGTAACTTGAAAGTATCGGGTCATGAATATATCTAGAAGGCATCCAGTTCATTACCTTGACACCATGACAAGCGGTGGCATGCCCTTTTAACTTCTGTAGAAAGTATAATGATGACCTCGTAAGATCACAAGGTTTTGTGTGGAAATTTCAGGACAACATTGAACAAAAGAGGCCATGTCTCACGGATACTAATTTCAGGTCAGCTTGTGAGGAATTTGTACCGCCAATGCACTGCCCCTAATATTTAGAAGCAGACATTATAAAAAAGGAAGAGAATGCTGAAAAAATATACCTTCTAAGCAAAATATTGTTAGGCTGCATTCGGACATTTCCAAGAGAACTTCTCAAGGAAACTTGACGAACACCTAATCGCATATTCATCCAACTTCTCATATTGCTGAATATTAGGATTCAAAGAGGCACTCCAGTAAGTATCGACAGTGTGATGCCCAGCTGATCAACACTGGACCAAGCAATGAAGCTCGTGGAAGTGTAATAGCTTCTACGTCGGTGGCACAGATGGAATCACACTATCTGCATGACATTATCCATTTTTGGATGCAACACTTCCATGATTAGCAATGCTTCACCACCACTATATTTGAAGCTCAAGTTTATTAATGCCGACGACAACGACTGCTCATCGTCAAACATGTCACCTGCACCAAGAAGTTCCATTTCAACATGGTTTGGAAAGAGCCTCCAAGTGTGATAATATCCTAGTTACTCTGCACTTCTTCTAGCAGCACAACGGCACAACTGGACCAAGCACTTTTTAGATAGTATCAACACAATCACATGACCAAGGACGATTTTTGTACAAAATGAATGAAAGCATAATTATGAATAATTTAGCAACAAAGGCAAGAAGCACATGAAAACAACATTATGCCCACAAGCTTTATTCCTTCCAGGATTTCAGCTCATATGTAAACAAAGTGAGAGCCAAAAAAACTCGATGCAAGGTTTTTAGATTATTGACTCATCTCTATCATCAGTTAAGTCCATATAAGAAAAAAATTAAGTTGTTCTAATTAAATAAACATGCATGCATAAATATTTCTTTAAGACATCCGTGAAGTTAGGCCATATGAAACCAGGTGAGCAATAATAGCTTTCTTATTATACACAACATTATACAGATCTAGAGAAGGAAGCCTGCGTAAATAGAAATCATCGTATACCTTTAGTAATCTTATGACAAGTGAGAGTCTATCGATCTTGTAGCCATAATCATTTCTCCGGCTGAAATGCATTTGTTTCTCAACAGTTGTGTTTTATAGTCGGTACCTCTCCTGCAGATCTCATCAGCTAAAACATAATATGATCCCTGCGAAAAATTATTGTTATTAAACTAAAATTCTATCTCACAATGCGTAATTGCCCTAGACATGTTTCTCTACGGTTCTGTTTATAGTCGGTTCTTATTAAAATGCTATCTCTCGCTATATAACTAAATATTGAAAAAGAATGAGAAAGACTTAATTTGGTGTTAAAAATATGTGGCCCCTTGATGAAAGTCTTTCCTATATAAACACATCGTAAACCTGGTAAATAAATGATACAGACATTTGATGCTCGACACTGGGCTGAAAGTGGAGGGACAGAACAAAAATGCAAGGTTTAGCGACAATGCTCATGTGAAACGGACCTACGCTCTTGGCTCTGTATTGACTGAACATTCAGATTCTGAAACTTGAAAACAGTAGAATCTTGAAAAGAATAAGGCGCTGAAACTAAAAGCCTGAAGCGTACATCTATATATCCAAATTGCTGGAAAATTACTGCACAGCTATTACAAGTATCACTACAACAAAACTGTGCAGTAGAGACATTTTTATAGAGACACTCTCCCTTATGTCTCTTACAACCTAACCTAATTTCCTGTAGAGGCATTAAGAGAGACATTTTGGAACATGTCTTAGCAGTAGATACATCTACCTAGAGGCATACTCCAAAATGTCTCTTAGTTTTCATCTAAAGGCATTTTAAGCGACATTCTTCAGAATGACTTAATAATACAGGCATCTCCTTTGAGGCACTCCTCATAATGTCTCTTAACACATATGTAAAGTCATTAAGAGAGACATCTTTGAGAACCCCTTACCAGTAGAGTCATTCTCTAAAGACAGTACATATGTCTACTAAGAGAGACATTGGAAAATGCTGAACAAAATAGACTTCATCCCTATAAGTATATCATGAAACCTTCTCATAGGAACCGTGAGCGAATTTGTTAAAAAAATTCTAACGATGTCGCACCAGATGGTCGTAAAACGCTCGGGGGACACTCAACTAGTTTAAAAAATAGTCGTCTTTCCAAAGCTTGATTTTTCCCATTTAGGAAAATCAAATTTTGCTTGTACTAAGATTAGTTCCGCTAATCCGTTTTCCTAAAAGGTTAATTTTCAGTTAGAGGAAAAACAAGTTCTGTTTATACCGAGATTGGTTACGTTAACCCATTTTTCTAAAAGCTTGATTTTTTTTGGTTATATACGAGAACCAAGCTCTGCTTATTCTGTGATTATTTATCCTAAACCAAGCTTTTTTTTAGAGAAAAATATCCCAGCTAGTTTTATGCAGTGGGCGGTTTTCCTTCTGTGCGATTGCAATTCTTGGCGCGATCGCCGAATTATTCCCGCGCTGTGGCCACCCACGCGGCCACGCCCACCTATTAGTTCGGTAACTTCCGCACAATCCTAATTTTCTCAGCTTTCGCTCCCTCCCCTCTCCTTCCACCAGAGTTAGAGGAGAAACCCAGGCAGCTGTCGCCGCCGAAGCGAAAGCGAGCAGATTTTCGCTACACCGTCCGCCGCCTCAAGGGTAATCTTAATCTTCACTCATCTCTCCACCGCGCGCGATGTGCAAAAAAGTTTCATTATTTGGTGTTCCATCTTCAGCGTTTAATGCTTAATTACATGCAGAGATCGAAGGAGCCTGGACACTAACCAGACGCGCGGTCGACGGCACCAGCTACCGTGGCATGAACGTCCTCAATACTGCCGTCCGCCGCCCCGGCAAGCTCGCCGCCTGGCGCTACCTCGTCGACATCGTCAAGCTGGACGTCAACATGCATGTGGGACACTTCCGAAGTAATCAATCTCTCCGTGCCATCTCCTCCATCTAACTTATTCACATCATTACTAAATTATCTTTATCATGGATCGATGGTTAACTGCATCGATTGTTCTGCTCCTGTGCTGTGGTGTGTACATGTGCGGTATGGGCATCAAGACGCCCCTGGAGCATGTCTGTCCGGCGGCAACCAGCCTGCCGTCATGTACCTTCTGTACCAGGGTGCCGATCTCCCTTGTGTGTTCTGGCTGTACTACATAACTTTTTCCTTATTGCAGTTCTATTGGTGCAGCAATGCATATATATTTCGTGAATTAATCTACGGGTGTAACTTGATCATATACTAGCTAGTTGGTTCACATCAAAATTAGATGTAAAGGTCGTTTGTCTTTGTCAATACCTAGTAGATGCGAATTTGATCTGTATCTCTTTTAGATCCAGATAAAAGTTAAACAGTACGGTAGATGCCTTCTGTCTAGTTAGGCCGAAATAGAAATGTTTGATTGATGCAGTTGCTTGTATGGTAGACCCTTTTTGCTCCATCATTTTTTATCGGATGCCCAAACCAAACGTATATCTGCAACTTGGATGCTGAAACTTAAATTTGCTGTGCAACTATTCACTCAGTATGTCTTGTTTGTCCCTTGCAAAATACTTTTCAACCGTGGTACAATCCAATGCTTAAATTATACATCATGCTTTCTTATAAGTATGCCGTTTGTTAAAATCTCATGTAAGTTTGATTTAATGCATTTTAATTAATATTTCCTGGTCCTAAAAGGGGATTGCTTATTCAGAAAGAAATTGATGCACATGTATATCAATTATCACAAGATCAATTATTCTTTTACAGGTTGAGAGAGTGAAAGATGATTCAAACTGAGGCACCACGTCCTTATGATCTTGCAATCCATGTAATTCCAAAATGGTAATTTATTTGGAACAAACATTTCTATGTCAACAGTTTGCTCTTAAGACTAAAGTGACATTGGTCCATTGATTGTAGGCTTTATGTATTTGGCTCCATTATGTGGCTGATGACAAGAGCTCGGAAAGGGGATGTGCAGTATTCTTAAGATCATTGATGCTTTGGCTTCGTGCTGTTGTCCAGCAAGGGGAGATTGTTCCTTGTGCCTGGAACGTGTTGTGGTTTAAGTTTTTCATTTCGCATGGGCATCCAGCTCACAGTTTAGTGTCAATGGTGTGAAGATTATTACTAATATTTCATTAACAATTAGTGAACCCTCGGTGTATCTACCATGACCTTTTCTTTGAATCAATATTCTATTATCTTTTGTTCCTATGTCATAATAATATCTAGTATGTATATTAAGCTTCTATTGAATATTGATAGATTTTAAAGGGAGTAAATGTCCTCGAGATGATATAATGTGTCGATGATCTCTCTCTCGAGACATTCCAGTGTGCCTCTATAGACTGTAAGGATATCTCAAGATACGAACAAAATATCATAAGTGTGCCTCTACATTTTCCGAAGGGGCATTATATTTCTAAAGACCGAATAAAATGCCTCGCTTAAAATGTCTTGACATTTCTAAAGACGGAAACATTACCGCAACAAAATGTTTCTATTATTGTTAGAGACAAGCCGAAAATGTCACACGGAAGTGCCTCTATACCTATAAGTACAAATTCCAAGTGTATCTTTGAACTGTCTCTACGTGTGTAGATACACAACATCATGTCTCTACAAAATGACCTTATGGTCATATAGACATATTGCCATATGACTCTATAGTCTAAGAGACACCGCACGTAGTGACACTTTTGAGACACTATGAAAATGTCTTTACAACTCTGTTAAGACAATTTATGTGTCTCTACAGGGCCAAAATAGTGCCTCTACGGGCTAGATCTCTTGTAGTGTATACTACATTCTGGAGGATCTTTCATAATTAACCAATGAGTTCGTGAGTTCGGTTAAATAAATACCGCTAGAGAGATTGGCAAATTTGAAGCAAGATCCTCCATACGGCAAAGCGTATGTCAACGTGAAGTAAGATCCTCCATATAGCAAAGCGTATGTCAACATTCCTGGCATACGCAGGCACAACATTAATTGATGAATCAACTTATCACAGCAACGAACAATATAAATTGGAGAGGCAGGTAAATTACGGAATGTCAAATAAGCTAAACCATACGGGAGATTACCTGAGGTGAAGTGCTCAGAACTGTAGTGTATCGCTCATGGCTGGCTGCCACCAGCGGCTAGGCTGCAGACAATTTCTTCATCAAGATGGTCTTTCTCAGGGTCACATGCCGTCCACCATACAAGACACTGCTCGACACACCTTGCCGTCGATTTCATCAGCAAAAAATCATCCAAATCAGTCGCGGTTTAAAGAAGCAGAGGAAGTGAGAGGAGGGGATTGATCTGGAAGCTCTTCGGTGGCAGCGGCAGGTAGGGTGTTGGCAGAGGAGGTGAAGGCCGCGATGGCATCGACGACGGGAGGGCTCCGGCAAGGAGCCACGTGCGGAGGACTCGAAGCCAGGGGCTTCGGGAGGTCTACAAGCATCGGGAAGCTGACGATCCCTTTCCTTCTACCGGAGGAGGGAGGCGGCGCCCACAGGAGATCAACCGGTTAGCCTTGTGGCGGGGAAGAAATCACCTAGTCGAGCACGGGCAGGACCGCAGCCCCCTCTCGCTGTCGTGCCCACCACCGTAGCCCCCGGCTCGCCATCGTGCCCACCTGTTCTGGCCGAGCGCCGCAGTCCCCCTGCTCGTGCCCCCTGCTCGCCGCCGAATGCCAAGAGTGGCTCCCCACCACCGCAGCCATGGGAGGACGTGGGGGTAAGGAGGGGTGTACACCCTCGAGTCCTCGACCCCGCGGAGCTCATGGCCATCGTGGATGGCGACGCCCTCGCAGTCCACCTCCCCGTGGGCGCAACCCATGTGGCTGCAATGCCAGTCGTCCTCCTCCTCGTGAAGCGACTCAGCGCCAAGGTCATCGTCGCCGTCGACCGCGGCTACGACCGCACAGAGCTCCGCTTCGCCGCGCACCTGTTCCAGGCTTTCCAAATCGAATCCATGGACGCCGTGGGCACGAACCTCGACACGGCCGTGTTCGCGTCGGCGGGCCGACGCCCTGCTGCTCTTATGCCGCTGCATGTGCGTTCCGTCCAAGGCCGCGCAAGGTCGTACCCATCAGCGAGGCCTCGGCGGCCGGGGACCGGCGAGGCTTAGGCGGAGGTCGGCGATGGGGCCGGCGGCGAGGCCTAGGGTGCGAGTTGGCCGGCGGGGCCGCCGGCGAGGCCTGGGCGAGAGGTGGGCGGCAAGGCCTAGGCACAATACAAGGTGGGCGGCGAGGGAGAAGAGCCAGCCGCGAGATCGCGACCCGTCGAGAGGGAACTTGTGGATGGATATGAACGTAGTGTTCTGTTAGTTAGTTTAGATCGCCGGTAATTATGCATGAGAAAAGTTTGTGGACAGGTGGTTTCCGTGGTGGCATTTGGTGTAAAAACGTGGATGTGTGACACCACCGGTGGTGTGACACCAACCACGGACTCTCCTTTAATAGTAA
Source organism: Poa pratensis (assembly GCA_947311845.1). Lineage (NCBI taxonomy): Eukaryota > Viridiplantae > Streptophyta > Magnoliopsida > Poales > Poaceae > Poa > Poa pratensis. The sequence continues at coordinate 23,842,475 of CAMZMU010000117.1, forward strand.
AGACTCGGAATAGCATAAAGCCAATAGGTAGATATGGTGGACTCACTGGAATAACTTTGGTTGAAGGTGTTGGAAACAAGTTTTTACTTGTTAGAGTTTTTGGGCTAGCAAAAGGGAGAAAGTTAACCATCTAGATGCATGCATGAGTGTTCATAGAACTAACTAATCCATGTTAAACCAAGTGAAATAACAATCAGCACCAAAACATGAATAAGTGATAGCTCTACAAAAAGAATTTGCAAACTATTACTCATAAACAAGCTCATGAATAATGCAACAATATGTATCATTAAAAATCAAGTCAAACATCCCTTTTCCCAATCTTATAAAAGCATCCAACATATTTCAACCCATATTTCCAGTAACTCTCTCATATATGAATGATAGTGTGGTGGTCTCTCAAGACTCAAACAAAAACAAAAAACGACGCTCCAAGTTTATGCGATAAAGTGTTTCGATCGAAAAACAGAATTTGGACGTGTGCAAACCGAGAGTGTGTAGGTCCAGCGGGGATGTCTTCACATCCCCAAGCTTATGGTCTTCACCATTCTTGGATAGCTCTTGGTGCATCTCCTCCAATCACTGTGAAAAAACTTCAAAACACCGTTTCTCCCATTTCTTTTCTGTGAGGTACATTAATAGTGATAAACAAATATGTTTCTTGCTGCATATAATTCTAAACAAAAATTCATATGAGATGTCCAGAAAGTGTATAATGTTGTATGCCTACTCATAAACTCAATTGGATAAAAAAGATTCAACTTAAAAGCTCAAAGCATGCATCAAACAAAATGGGACAGAATCTATCCAAAAAACAGCAGCAGCAAAACGTATTTTTCTACCCTACCAAACTTTCTCTAAAAATCCGAACAAATTCATGCATACAGAGGATGAAAAGTTGCAACTACAGTTCAAATATGAGCTCATTCGGAGTTACAGAATAAGAATTAAAAATCATACCGTGCACTGACTCGTGCAGGAATAAAATCTCCAAACGCTATAAGCAACTTTTCAAGACCAAAATGGGTTAAAACTTGGCACTTTATTTAAAATTCCAGAAACTAAACTAGCCACAAAGTCTCTTGTTACAGCAAGAGGACACAAAGAAAAATCACACACAAAAATAACCGGGTTGCCTCTCGCAAAGCGCTTTCTTTATAGCCATATAGCTAGGCTTGATAGTTTTAATGATGCTCACATAGGAATAAGAGTTGAATATAAAAGAGCATCAAGAAGCAAATATCAAACACATTTAAGTCTAACCCACTTCCTATGCATTGGGATCTTGTAAGAAAATAAATAGAAAGGCCAAAACCTTCATCATAAAGAGGATAAATTTAGTAACGTGAAGATTTCTATAACCATACTTTCCTCTCTCAAAATAATTTTCAGCGGCATCATGAATAAAATCAACAATATAGCTATCACATAAAGCATTATTATCATGATCCATAAGCATAACAGTACTATTACTCTCCACACAAGCATAATCAATTTCATTAGTAATAGTGGGAGTAAAACTAGCACATCCATCATTGTAATCATCATAAATTGGAGGCATAGAATAATCATAGTGAATTTTATCCTCAATAGTAGATGGACTGAAAACATCATAATCATCATTGTAAACATCAATATAGGAGGCATATTATAATCAACATAAATTTTATCCTCAATAGTAGGTGGACTGAAAATATCACAATGATTATAATCATCATATATTGGAGGCATAGTATCATCAAAGAAAATTTTCTCCACAAAACTTGGGGGACTAAAAATATCACATTCATCAACAGCCGCTTCCCCAAGCTTAAACTTTTCCAGAGCAATAGCAATAATGGTGTTCAAAGAATTTATAGTGATAACATTGCTACCATCATGCAAATAATTTTCCATATGTTTTTTAATTTTCTCTTCAAACACATCATGTCCTAACTCAAGATAGATTTCATAAAGCTCTCTAATTTTTTGTTGTTTTCCATTTTCAAATTTTTATGGGTTTTTGATATATATATATATAAGCTAATAAGAAACTCACAACCAAACAAGTTTAAAGGAACCTCCCCAAGCTTAGATGATTGCAAGATATAAAACAAGTTAAAGAGACCTCCCCAAGCTTAGTCTAGTGCACACAAGAATAGAAACTTAAGCGCTACGCTCCCCGGCAACGGCGCCAGAAAAGTACTTGATAACCCCCAAGAGCAAGGGATCACTGTAGCACCTCTCAATGTGGAAGTAAGGTATCGATCCGCAGGAGCAAGAAGGAAAAGTTATCTATTCCCTACAACTAAAGTGTCACAAGTTTTAGTTGATTATGCACTAAACAAGTTTGGAGAACAAGGTGGTTGATGGATGGAAATTCGATGTAACAAGGCAAGAATGTGGAAGTGTCCCAATCCTCTTCAATGCAAGAGGACAAGACAAAGGTTTTCTAGGATGCTTGGAAATAAGGCCTAGGGATCATACTTTCACTAGTGGACACTCCCAACAATTGAATACATAGATATTTCCTCTTCACTTTGCTACTCTGAACTATTCTCCCGTTGGATAGAAATACCAATCTACTGCGTAGGGCTACAAGAGCACACCTTAAAGTCTGAGTGAACAAACACCACAATATCATAGAACACCAAGACCATCGTGTAGGGCTACAAAAGCACACCTTAAAGTCTGTCTTCCACATCTAGGGAACCCCAAGGTCACTATGAGTGCCCCAAAATAGTACTAAACAAACACCACAATTTTATAGTGACATCCAACACAAAGAATAACTCATGGTAAATATTTCTGTAACCTTTAGCCTAAGAGTCACACACGGTGCGCACACTGTCAACTTCACACCATGGGACAAAGGTGACTCCGGAAATTACATTAATAAAACCACTTGAGTAGCACAAACAATGAAGGAGAAACATCCATGAATTCAATTAGATTACAAAGCTCATGATCACATCATGGGAGAGAGAGATGAACCACATAGCTACCGGTAGAGCCCTCAGCCCCGATGAAGAACTACTCCCTCCTCATCATGGGAGGCAGCAACGCGATGAAGATGTTGATGATGAACACGCCGGAGGGGGGTGGAGCCCTCCGGAGGTGATTCCGGCGGCGTTTCCCCCTCCGATCTTCTCCGGCGGCAGCCTTCTGACTCTCTGTTTCGTGGTTTTCTGTTTCTCCGCTGCCTCCTTTCGCGAAACACCAGGGGACCTTTTTTATAGGCGTTTTTAGGTCAAGACGGAGTCGGTGGACGAAAGATCGACGGCCACGGAGCTCCGAGGGGGAAAAGAGTTGGGCCCACGCGGCCAGGTATTTTAGGCCGCATGGGACCCTCCCATTTCCAGCCTATTGGGCTTCTGGTCTTCAATTTAAGCCCATTGCGTTCGTCTCGAAATTCTGAACCGTGCTCTTTGGCCTTGCCCTTTTTGGAGTCCCGAAGCTCCCGGAAAGTCTGAAACACTAAAAAAGACGTTTTCTGGAAAAACAGGGTTAATTCCAAATAAATGGGAAAACTATGAAATATTCCCAAAATCATTATAAAACATTGATATAACCCTTATATGATGCAAATATGATTGGAAATAAACAATTAAAGTGCAAAGTTCATGTATGCATTTTACATGCATCACGCGCCCGCGTGCATGCATGCTGTGGCGGCGAAGTGGGTCGTGCGTACTGTTGTGAGCTCCGTGCCGTTCTCGTTACTGTCTTGGGCTGCTGGGCCGCACGTTACGTCCGGCTGGCTTTTGCTGTGGCCTGCGGACCGACCACCGACTCTGTGTAGTCCGTGGTCCTCCGTGAACGTGCCAGCGAGCGGCGTTGTGGATTTGTGAACGCGCGAAAATGCTTGATTGAAACAAGTTATTAAAGGAAACTGTTGTCGGATACATCATACGTTCACTAGTGGAAACCATGTCTTTGGTCCAGAGCCACATTTGGCTCTAGTACCGGATTGCTTACGAACCGGTACTAGAGTGTGGCTCTAGTACCGGTTCAACGGATACGACGCCGCGCAGCAACGGTCCCAGGTCGTAGGGCACCTCTAGTCCCGGGTCGTGATACCACCCGAGACTAGAGGTCTCGCGGCAGGCAGCTGCAGAGGGGGGCCCGCGCGAGAGCCTTTTGTCGCGGGTCGTATCACGAGCTGGGACTAGAGTTTGGAGCTGTAGTCCCGGGTCATGATACCACCCGGGACAAGTGCTCTCACTATATCATCTTCCACCCCGAGAGCAGTCCTCTATTTTTCAGCTCGAGTTCATCTCCATTTGCTCCATTGTTTTCCTTTCTCAAGCTCGAGTTTATCCCCTTTTTTTTCACGATTTGTCAAGGTTAGCGGCACCCATCTATCTAAGGGTTAGCAACTTGATCCTTTCATCCGGCATTGCTCATTTTAGCTCATTTCCATACTAGTTTAGCTCATTTCATTTTTGTAGTGCTTGGTAGGTGTTTGATGAAATGCCTAAGTTAGGAATTTATTTGTTTTATATGCAATTTGAGCTAAAATAAAATATGATTTGTGTGTTCCAGTGCCGTGCTCACCGTCGTTGATCGTCCGCGTTGTCCCGTCACCGGCACCACCTCGGTAAGCCTCTTTTTTAAAACTTTTATTTTAAAAAATCTTAGTTGTATGATTTAGATGCATAATTATTATTTGTATAATTTTATTAGTTGTATAATTGTTTGTTATATATATATAGTGCCATGGTTTTGACACCTGCCCACACCGTCTCTCGTCCGCTCTATTATTCGGATGTGGTATGATTGTTTGTTATAATTATATATTTGTTTCGTTTCGTGTTTATGACAATCATGCCGACCAACTTGACATAGATATATTTTTATATAGGAGGTAGTTGAACCGGAAGTTCCAACCGACCTTTTTGTCGATGATAATTTTTTAGAAAAAGAAAACAGTGATTTGAAAGCAAAATTGAAAAGAAGTAAAGATCTTCGTCTCCAATGCCTAGAAGAGAAGATAAATTGGAGTTCAAGCTTGCCGACATCGTCGATGAACACGAGTTCAAGCTTGCCGACGTCGTCGATACTCATGAGATGAAGATGGATGCAATGCGCTTGAAGATTAAAAAGATTAGAAATATGCCATTAGTCAAGAGGCTTGGTATCATTATGCTGTTGGTTCATTACCTTAGTTGCGATTTTGATCACATTTGTTGTTGGATTTAAATTTTTTGATAGTTGTATGTTGGTTTAAATGTATGTTTTATGAGAACTATGTATTACATTTGGTCACTAATCTACTTTGGTTTTAATGTGATGAACTTGTATTAATGAATATGGTCAGTTCTCTATTATGTTCGTTTACCGTAATGGGTTTTAGCGGTGATTGCGTTTGACATACTTATATAATGCAGATGAGTCATCCATGGATGTACGCTGACCGACGCTCTGACGAGTACATGCAAGGCTGCAATCTTTTCTCAAAGTGGCTGAGGCAAAAACGCGGAATGGTTTTATGTGTTGTCCATGCCGTAACTGTCGGAATGAGAAGGATTACTCTAGCTCAGAAACCCTTCACATCCACCTGATTCAGTTTGGTTTCATGCCGGCTATAATTGTTGGACCAAGCACGGAGAAAGAGGGGTTATGATGGAAGACAACGAAGAAGAAGAGAACGATGACAACTACATGTTCCCTGAATACGGTGGTAAGGCAAGGGGGAAGCTGATGATGAAGAGGTACCAGATGAGCGCATAGATGATGATTTACGTCGGGTCATCGTTGATGCACAGACCGAAGCAGAAAGTGCACTTGAAAAGTTGAAGTTGGAGCGCATGTTAGAGGATCACAAAAAAAAGTTGTACCCAACTTGCGAAGATGGCAACACAAAGCTCGGTACCACACTGGAATTACTGCAATGGAAGGCAGAGAATGGTTTATCTGACAAGGGATTTGGGAATTTACTGAAAATAATGAAGCAAAAGCTTCCAAAGATAACGAATTGCCTGACAGTACGTACGAAGCAAAGAAGATTCTCTGCCCTCTAGGATTAGATGTGCAGAAGATACATGCATGCATTAATGACTGCATCCTCTACCGCGGTGAGCAGTACGAGAATATGAATGAATGTCCGGTATGCGGTGCATTGCGGTATAAGATCAGACGAGATGACCCTGGTGATGTTGAGGGCCAGCCCCCCAGGAAGAGGGTTCCTGCCAAGGTGATGTGGTACGCTCCTATAATACCACGGTTGAAACGTTTGTTCAGAAACAAAGAGCATGCCAAGTTGTTGCGATGGCACAAAGAAGACCGCAAGAACGACGAGATGTCGAGACACCCGGCTGATGGGTCGCAGTGGAGAAAAATCGACAGGGAGTTCCCGACGTTTGCAGCTGACGCAAGGAACTTAAGATTTGGTCTAAGTACAGATGGATTTAATCCTTTCGGGGAACAGAGCTCCAGTCATAGCACCTGGCCTGTGACTCTATGTATCTATAACCTTTCTCCTTGGTTGTGCATGAAGCGGAAGTTCATTATGATGTCAGTGCTCATCCAACGCCCGAAGCAACCCGGCAACGACATTGATGTGTACCTGAGGCCATTAGTTGAAGAACTTTTACAGTTGTGGCGTGATGAAGGGGTACGTGTGTGGGATGAGCACAAACAGGAGCCATTTGACCTACAAGCGTTGTTGTTTGTAACCATCAATGATTGGCCTGCTCTTAGTAACATTTCAGGACAGTCAAACAAGGGATACAATGCATGCACGCACTGTTTAGATAAGAATGAAATATATATGTAGTAACAAGAATGTGTACCCGGGGCATCGTCGATTTCTTCCAAAGCAGCATCCCGTAAGAAAGAGAGGCAAGCATTTCAAAGGTGAGACAGATCACCGGACGAAGCCACCCTCCCTACTGGTGATGTTATATATGATATGGTCAAGGATTTAGAAGTAATCTTTGGAAAGGGTCCTGGCGGACAGTCTGTTCCGAATGACGCTAACAAGCGCGTACCCCTGTGGAAGAAGAAGTCTATATTTTGGGACCTACCCTATTGGAAACTCCTACAGGTCCGCTCTGCAATCGACGTGATGCACGTGACGAAAAATCTTTGCGTGAACCTGCTAGGCTTCTTGGGCGTGTATGTGAAGACAAAAGATACGCCGGAAGCACGGCAAGACCAGCAACGTATGAAAGACCCAGACAACCTGCATCCAATGAAGACGGATAAAGGACGTCTAAGTCCTGCTAGCTACGCTCTTACCAAAGAAGAGAAGGAGATATTTTTTGAAGCCCTGAGCAGTATGAAGGTCCCGTCTGGCTTCTCGTCGAATATAAAGGGAATAATAAATATGGCAGAGAAAAAGTTCCAGAACCTAAAGTCTCATGACTGCCACGTGCTTATGACTCAATTGCTTCCGGTTGCATTGCGGGGGCTTCTACCGGAAAATGTTCGACTACCCATTGTGAAGCTATGTGCTTTCCTCAATGCAATTTCGCAGAAGGTAATCGATCCAGCCATTCTAGGAAGGCTACAGAAGGATGTGGTTCAATGTCTCGTTAGTTTTGAGTTGGTGTTCCCACCATCCTTCTTCAATGTTATGACACATCTCCTAGTACACCTGGTCGACGAGATTACCATTCTGGGTCCTGTATTTCTACACAATATGTTCCCCTTTGAGAGGTTCGTGGGAGTCTTGAAGAAGTATGTTCATAACCGTGCTAGGCCAGAAGGAAGCATCTCCAAAGGCTATGGAACAGAGGAGGTCATTGAGTTTTGTGTTGACTTTATTCCTGACATTAAGCCGATTGGTCTTCCTGAATCGCGGCATGAGGGAGACTGAGTGGAAAAGGCACTCTAGGAAGGATATCAATAATATGTAGGGACGGGCATTCTTTCACACAAGCACACTACACAGTTCTACATAATTCCAGTTTGGTGGCTCCGTATATCCAGATACACAAGAATATTGTACGCTCCAACAACCCGGGGATGGATGACTCCTTGATTACAAAGGAACACATGGAGAATTTTGGCGGTTGGTTGAAACACATCTCAACAATGACAACACTGTCTCAGATGAGCTGTACTTGTTGTCTAGGGGACCATCTTCGACTATTTGGACTTTCCAAGGGTACGAGATAAATGGGAATACATTTTACACGATCGTCCAAGATAAAAAGAGCACCAACCAAAACAGTGGTGTCCGCTTTGATGATTCAACAAACGTCAATGGACGAAAGGTCACGGTCACATATTATGGTTACATAGAGCAGATATGGGAACTTGACTATGGACCTTCTTTTAAGGTCCCTTTGTTCTGGTGCAAATGGTTCAACCTGAAAGGCGGCGGGGTAAAGGTAGACCCATTGTACGGAATGACTACAGTGGATCTCAAGAATCTTGCATACGACACCGAACCATTCGTTCTAGCCAATGATGTGGCTCAGGTTTTCTATGTGAAGGACATGTCTACCAAACCGAAAAAAAGAAAGATAAGCAAGCGAATACATCAGCCGATGAGCCAAAGCGCCACATAGTTCTTTCAGGGAAAAGAAACATCGTGGGAGTGGAGGACAAGACAGACATGTCAGAAGATTACAATAAGTTTCATGAAATTCCGCCCTTCAAAGTGAACACTGACCCAAGCCTCAAGTTAAATGAAGAACCTTGTCCATGGTTACGGCGCAATCAGAAGAAAGGGACACACACGAAGAAAAAGTGAAGACTAGATAGGGATGTTGTTGGTGATGTGTAATAATGTATTAAACTTTTATGTAACTGTGTTCTGAAAACTCAGAAGAGAACTCTAAACACTGATATTTGGTTCTAAAAATCCAACGGCTTACAAGCGCACGAAAAAAGTTGAAACAAAACACACGGTTTCCCCGTCATACAGTCCAACGGTGGCTCGTGAGTGCCTGCATATCAAATGCACCGTTGGGCTGTATGACGGGAATCCGAATGCTTCGTATACCAAAATGAACTACAATGAGTAGACGGTGAGTGCCGAACATGTCCGGGAGGGGGGCTATATATAGGGTCATGTGGCTCACTAAGTGGTCGTGATAGTGCTGATCCAACAGCTCACAAGCTCTCACGAAGCTGGCTTGGGCGCTGAAAGACTCATCCGCGATGTAACTGTGTGGGATGTTGTTAAAGATGTTTTTAAAATAAAGAGATGATTATTACAAATTTTAGAAAAAATATGACTTTCAAATTTAAACAATATTAGTTAATGCATTTTTAATTGAAAATGGCAAAATGGTTAATAGTTTGAATAGTTAGAATAATTATTTTAGAAAATAAAAAATGGCTTTGGATTAGTTATTCAAATTCAAACACTTTTCAAGTTGAAATTTTTGTCAGATTCAAAAGTATGCAGACGCTATTCAAATTCATATTTAATTTTTTTCAAATTCACTTTTGCGCATTTTGCGCGCAAAAATTCAAAATTTGGGCCGTTTGAACGAAAAAACAGACCTCTAGTACCGGGTGGTAGCACCACCCGGTACTAGAGGTGATTTTGCACGCGCTGGGGCGTGCGCTTGCGAAAATACCTCTAGTACCGGGTGGTGCCACCACCCGGTACTAGAGGGTGCCCTCTGGTATCGGACCGTGGCTCCGCCTGGGACCAGGGGTCCCTGGGTATAAATACCCAGGCCTCCACCCCGGGTCGAGCCACGACCGGGAACACAACTTCCGCGCCCCCGCGCCGCCGCCGTCGAGCCCTTCTACGCCGTCAGGCTGCCCAAATCCGGCGCCGCGCCGCCTCCACGCGCCGCGCTGGTGGCTCTAGGTTGACGAGGGAATATCTCCCCGGCAATAGTGTCAGAAACAATGCTTGTACGTCACACGTCAGTTAGGAACCCCAAGAGGAAGGTATGATGAGTGCACAGTAAGTTTTCCCTCAGTATGAAACCAAGGTTTAATCGAACCAGTAGGAAAACGAGGTTTGCTTCGAAGGTGTTGGTGAAGGAGTGTAGTGCGGCGCAACACCAGGGATTCCGGTGCCAACGTGGAACCTGCACAACACAACCAAATTACTTGTCCCAACTTAACAGTGAGGTTGTCAATCTCACCGGCTTGCTGAAAACAAAGGGTTAAACGTATCGAATGGAAAATGATGTTTGTTTGCATAAAACAGTAGAGAACAATGACTGTAGTAGATTGTATTTCAGATGTAAAAGAATGGACCGGGGTCCACAGTTCACTAGTGTGTCTCTCCAATAAGATAACTAACATGCTGGGTAAACAAATTACAGCTGGGCAATTGACAATTGATAAGTGCATATAACATGCATGTGTGAGTTGTGGTGTCTACTATGAGATTCATTTGGGCATTACGACAAAGTACATAGACCGCTATCCAGCATGCATCTATGCCTAAATAGTCCACTTTCCGGTTAACATCCGTACCCCTTCCAGTATTAAGTTGCAAGCAACAGACAATTGCATTAAGTAATGTGCGTAATGTAAACAATACATTCATCCTTGAATAAAGCATTGCTGTTTTACCCCTAGTGGCAACAACACATCTACAATCTTAGAACTTGCTGTCACTATCCCAGGTTAAATAGAGGTTGAACCCAACTATCATGCATAAATACCCCCTCTTGGAGTTACAAGTATTCACGTGGCCAAGGCTTCAACAAGTAACGGAGAGCATGCAAGATCACAAATGACATAGACATAATAATATAATATTCAGCTCCACATAGGTATCAATATAAGTCAGATCCCAGCAAACACAACATGTAGCATTATAATAAGATGATCTTGATCATGATAGGCAGCTCACAAGATCTAAATATGATGATCTTGAGCATAAGCAATTGCTTTCAACTTGTAACATGTATATCTCATGGATAGTTGTCAACATAAAGCAATATAACAAGTGCAATAAGTAAATATGTAAGAATCAATGCACACAAAGTTGACACAAGTGTTTGCTTCTAAGATAGAAAGGAGTAGGTAAACTGACTCAACATAAAGTAAAAGATAGGCCCTTCGCAGAGGGAAGCAGGGATTAAATCATGTGCTAGAGCTTTTTAAGTTTTCGAAAGCATATAGAGAGCACAAAATAAGTATTTGAGAGGTGTTTGTTGTTGTCAACGAATGGTAGTGGGCACTCTAACCCCCTTGTCAACCAGACTTTCAAAGAGCGGCTCCCATGAAGGACGTTATCTCTACCAGCAAGGTAGATCATCCCTCTTCTCTTTTGTTTACACATGTATTTTAGTTTCTTTATAGATGACACTCCTCCCAACCTTTTGCTTACACAAGCCATGGCTAACCGAATCCTCGGGTGCCTTCCAACATTCACATACCATGGAGGAGTGTCTATTTGCAAATTAAGTTGCTTACTGATAAATCAGGGCAAAACATGTGAAGAGAATTATTAATGAAAGTTGTAATTAATTGGGGCTGGGCACCCCGTTGCCAGCTCTTTTTGCAAATTATTGGATAAGCGGATGTATATGCCACTAGTCCAGGTGAAAGTCTGTCAGAAGTAAATGACAAGATTGAAAGATAAAACACCACATACTTCCTCATGAGCTATAAAACATTGACACAAATAAGGAGTAATAAAGTTTTGAATAGTTTAAAGGTAGCACATGAAATATTTACTTGGAATGGCAGGAAATACCACATAGTAGGTAGGTATGGTGGACACAAATGGCATGGGTTTTGGCTCAAGTTTTGGATGCACGAGAAGCATTCCCTCTCAGTACAGAGTTTAGGCTAGCAAGGTTGTTTGAAGCAAACACAAGTATAAACCGGTACAGCAAGAATCACATAAAAACATATTGCAAGTATTATAAGACTCTACACTGTCTTCCTTGTTGCTCAAACATTTTACCAGAAAATATCTAGACCTTAGAGAGAACAAATATGCATCCCAAGTCTCAACAAGCTCTACGGTAGTTCTCCACTACTAGGCTTTAACTACATGATGCAAGAGCTTAAACATGATCTACTTGAGAGCTCAAAACAATTGCAAAGCATCAAATCGAAACAAGACAATGATCTACAAGAATGCATATGTCTTTTCCAATACCAACTACTACATGTAGCATTTTCTTTCTTCCAAACAAACACCAATAATTTATTTAAACATAAACTCTCCAAATGATAATATAATGCAGCAAGAGAGTATTTATAAACAAGTGCTAACAGCTCGAAGAGATGCATGAAAAACAGGAGCTAAAAGCACTGCAGTAGCTAGTTAAGAATACTCAACAAATATAAGTGAAGAACATGAGTATTCACATGAAAAAGCGGAGCGTGTCTCTCTCCCACACAAGGATTGCTAGGATCCGAATTTATTCAAACAAAAACAAAAATAAAAACACACAGACGCTCCAAGTAAAGCGCATAAGATGTGAAAGAATTAAAATATAGTTTCACTAGAGATGACCTGATAAGTTTGTTGATGAAGAAGGGGATGCCTTGGGCATCCCCAAGCTTAGACGCTTGAGTCTCTCTGAATATGGTTGGGATGAACCACGGGGGCATCCCCAAGCTTAGGCTTTTCACTCTTCTTGATCACATAATATCACCCTTCTCGCTTGATCCTTGAAAACTTCCTTCACACCAAACTCAAGACAGTTCTCATTAGAGGGTTAGTGCATAATCAAAAATTCTCATATTCTGTAATGATACAATCAATCCCAAAGCTTCTGGACATTAGCTACAGCCACCAATGCTTTGTGGAGCAAAGAAATCCACACAAACACAGTAAAAGAGCGAATGCAAAACAAAAGGCAGAATCTGTCAAAAACAGAACAGTCTGGAATGACGAATTTTTTCGAGGCACTTAAGTTGCTCAGATGGATCTGGCCTAAAATAATGAAAGTTGCGTACATATCTCAGGAATATGCGTGATTTTTCTCAGAATTTTTTGAATTTTCTACAGGGAGATAAGCTCAAATCCGTGACAGCTAAAAATCTGTCACTGCGCAGAAATCCAAATCTTGCATCAACTTTCAATATAGAACTTTACTTGGCACAACATTGCGATAAAATAAAGATACAAAGGAGTTGCTACAGAAGTAACAAAACTCCTTGACTCAAAGAAAACAAAAATAACAGCAAATAAAAACGATGGGTTGTCTCCCATAAGCGCTTTTCTTTAACGCCTTTCAGCTAGGCGCAGAAAGTGAAAATCAAGTGTTATCAAGAGAAGAAGCATCAACATCATAACTTGCTCTAACAATAGAGTCAAAAGGTAACTTCATTCTCTTCCTAGGGAAGTGTTCCATACCTTTCTTGAGAGGAAATTGGTACCTTATATTACCTTCTTTCATATCAATGATGGCACCAACAGTTCGAAGAAAAGGTCTTCCCAAAACAATAGGACAAGATGCATTGCATTCAATATCCATAACAATAAAATCAACGGGGACAAGGTTATTTTTACTGTAATAAAAACATCATTAACTCGCCCCAAAGGTTTCTTCATAGCATTATCAGCGAGAAAAACATCCAAATAACAATGTTCCAAAGGTGGCAAATCAAGAATATCATAAAGCTTCTTGGGCAAAACGAAACACTTGCACCAAGATCACACAAGGCATTGCAATAAAATCATTCACCTTTACCTTAATGATGGGTTCCCAACCATCTTCTAATTTCCTAGGAATAGAAGCTTTAAGTTTCAACTTCTCCTCCCTAGCTTGCAAAAGAGCATTTGTAATATGCTTTGTAAAAGCCAAATTAATAGTGCTAGCATTGGGACTTCTAGCTAATTTTTGCAAGAACATAATAACTTCAGAGATGTTACAATCATCAAAATCAAAATCATTATTGTCAATGGTGGTGGAACCATTGTCTCCAATAGTTTGAAAAATTTCAGCACTTTTATCAGAAAAAGTTTCAGCAGTTTTAGGCAATTTCAAACGCTTTGCAGAAGTAGTAGAGACATTACCAACACCAATAACATTACCATCAATAGTAGGAGGTTTACTAGCATGTGAAACATTAGCATTACTAGTGGTGGTGATAGTACAAACTCTAACTATACTATTCTCTTTTTCAAGTTCTTCCTCTTTTTCCCACCTAGCATGCAATTCAGCCAACATCCTAATATTATTATCAATTCGAACTTGGATGGCATTTGCTGTAGCAAATGACTTAGTATCTTTAACTTCATTAGGCATAACTTTCAGTTTTAGAATTTCAACATCATGAGCAAGACTATCAACTTTAGAGACAAGATCATCAATTTTTTCAAACTTTTCCTCAACAGTTTTATTGAAAGCTTTTTGTGTGCTAATAAATTCTTTAAGCATAGCTTCAAGATCAGAGGACACACTTCTATTGTTGCTGTAGGAATTACCATAAGAATTGCCATAACCATTTGAAGGATAAGGCTTATAATTGTTGCTACCAAAATTATTCCTATAAGCATTGTTGTTGAAGTTGTTGTTTTTAATGAAGTTTACATCAACATGCTCTTCTTGAGCAACCAATGAAGCTAAAGGAACATTATTAGGATCAACATGAGATCTACCATTCACAAGCATAGACATAATAGCATCAATCTTATCACTCAAAGAGGAGGTTTCTTCAACAGAATTTACCTTCTTACCTTGAGGAGCTCTTTCGGTGTGCCATTCGGAATAGTTGATCATCATATCATCAAGTAGCTTTGTTGCTGCACCTAAAGTGATGGACATAAAGGTTCCTCCAGAGGCTGAATCCAATAAGTTCCTTGAGGAAAAATTTAATCCTGCATAAAAGGTTTGGATGATCATCCAAGTAGTCAGTCCATGAGTGGGACAATTCTTCACCAAAGATTTCATTCTTTCCCAAGCTTGAGCAACATGTTCATTATCAAGTTGTTTAAAATTCATAATGCTACTTCTCAAGGATATAATCTTAGCAGGAGGATAATATTTCCCTATGAAAGCATCTTTGCATTTTGTCCAAGAATTAATACTATTTCTAGGCAAAGAAAGCAACCATTCTTTAGCTCTTCCTCTCAAGGAGAAAGGAAAAAGTTTCAGTTTTATAATATCCCCATCCATATCCTTATACTTTTGCATTTCACAAAGTTCAACAAAGTTATTAAGATGGGCAGCAGCATCATCAGTACTAACACCAGAAAATTGCTCTTTCATAACAAGATTTAATAGAGCAGGTTTAATTTCATAAAATTCTGCTGTAGAAGCAGGTGGAGCAATAGGAGTGCATATGAAATCATTGTTGTTTGTGCTAGTGAAGTCACACAACTTAGTGTTCTCAGGAGTACTCATTTTGAAAAACAAAATCAAACTGAATTAAACAAGTAACTAATTTTTTTGTGTTTTTGATAAAAGAGCAAACAAGACTAAATAAAAATAAACTAAGCAAGACAAATAACAAAGTAAAGAGATTGGGTGTGAGAGACTCCCCTTGCAGAAGCAATTCGTTTTCCCCGGCAACGGCGCCAGAAAACGTGTTGGTGGCTCTAGTTGACGAGGGAATATCTCCCCGGCAATAGTGCCAGAAACAATGCTTGTACGTCACACGTCAGTTGGGAACCCCAAGAGGAAGGTATGATGAGTGCAGCAGTAAGTTTTCCCTCAGTATGAAACCAAGGTTTAATCGAACCAGTAGGAAAACGAGGTTTGCTTCGAAGGTGTTGGTGAAGGAGTGTAGTGCGGCGCAACACCAGGGATTCCGGTGCCAACGTGGAACCTGCACAACACAATCAAATTACTTTGCCCCAACTTAACAGTGAGGTTGTCAATCTCACCGGCTTGCTGAAAACAAAGGGTTAAACGTATCGAATGGAAATGATGTTTGTTTGCATAAAACAGTAGAGAACAATGATTGCAGTAGATTGTATTTCAGATGTAAAAGAATGGACCGGGGTCCACAGTTCACTAGTGGTGTCTCTCCAATAAGATAACTAACATGCTGGGTAAACAAATTACAGCTGGGCAATTGACAATTGATAAGTGCATATAACATGCATGTGTGAGCTGTGGTGTCTACTATGAGATTCATTTGGGCATTACGACAAAGTACATAGACCGCTATCCAGCATGCATCTATGCCTAAATAGTCCACTTTCCGGTTAACATCCGTACCCCTTCCAGTATTAAGTTGCAAGCAACAGACAATTGCATTAAGTAATGTGCGTAATGTAAACAATACATTCATCCTTGAATAAAGCATTGCTGTTTTACCCCTAGTGGCAACAACACATCTACAACCTTAGAACTTGCTGTCACTATCCCAGGTTAAATAGAGGTTGAACCCAACTATCATGCATAAATACCCCCTCTTGGAGTTACAAGTATTCACTTGGCCAAGGCTTCAACAAGTAACGGAGAGCATGCAAGATCACAAATGACATAGACATGATAATATAATATTCAGCTCCACATAGGTATCAATATAAGTCAGATCCCAGCAAACACAACATGTAGCATTACAATAAGATGATCTTGATCATGATAGGCAGCTCACAAGATCTAAACATGATGGCACAAGTGGAGAAGACAACCATCTAGCTACTGCTATGGACCCATAGTCCAAGGATGAACTACTCACGCATCACTCCGGAGGCGGGCATGGCGATGTAGAGCCCTCCGGTGATGATTCCCCTCTCCGGCAGGGTGCCGGGAAGAGCTTCAGAACCCCCCGAGTTAGGGTTGACGACGGCGGCGGCAGCGAATATGTTCTGGATGAAAGGCTCGGTGTTTTAGGGTTTTCACGTCTCGGGGAATAAATAGGCGAAGGGGCGATGTCGGCGGACCCCCGAGGGGCCCAAACCACAGGCAGGCGCGGCTGGTGGGCCGCGCCGCCAGGTGGTTTGGCCACCTCGTGGCTCTCCTTCGTCTCTCCTTCGGACTCCGTGTACGTGCTGGAAAAATAGGGACTGGCCTTTTGTTTCGTGCAATTCCGAGAATATTTCCAGAAGTAACTTTCTGAAACCAAAAACAGCAGAAAACAGGGAACTGGCACTGTGGCATCTTGTTAATAGGTTAGTCCCAGAAAATGCATAAAAGTGATACGAAGTGTATATAAAACATGTAGCAAATGGTATAATATAAGCATGGAACAGCAGAAATTATGGATACGTTGTAGACGTATCACGCGCCGCGCTGCCTCCTCTCCTCCTCCGCGCCGGCGCCGCCCGAGCCCGCCTCGCCCTCAAGCTCCCTCCGCGCCGGCGCCGCTCGCACCGCCTCGCCCTCCAGCTCTTCCGCCGCCGCGCCGTCCTCCGCGCTAGGTATTTTTTTTTTGCTAGGTTAAATTAGCTAGGTTAGGTTAGTGTAAATTAGCTAGTTTTTTTTGCTAGGTTAAATTAGCTAGGTTAGTTTAGTGTAAATTAGCTAGTTTTTTTTTGCTAGGTTAAATTAGCTAGGTTAGGTTAGTGTAAATTAGCTAGTTTTTTTTTGCTAAGTTAAATTAGCTAGGTTAGTTTTTAGTTAAATTAGCTAGGTGTAAATTAGCTAGGTGTAAATTAGTTTTTAGTTAGGTGTAAATTAGCTAGGTGTAAATTAGTTTTTACTTAAATTAGCTAAGTGTAAATTTAAATTTGCTAAGTGTAAATTTTGCTAAGTGTAGATTTAATTTTGCTAAGTGTAAATTTTGCTAAGTATAGATTTAAATTAGCTAAGTGTAGATTTAAATTTTGCTAAGTGTAAATTTAAATTTGCTAAGTGTAAATATTTTGCTTAGGTAGATTTAATTTTGCTAACTGTAATTATTTTGCTAAGTGTAAACATTTTGCTATGTAACTGGATTAAATAAAGATGTATGAGCGATACTTTTGCATATTTGTAAAGTTC
Organism: Poa pratensis; assembly: GCA_947311845.1. Taxonomy (NCBI): domain Eukaryota; kingdom Viridiplantae; phylum Streptophyta; class Magnoliopsida; order Poales; family Poaceae; genus Poa; species Poa pratensis. The sequence goes on from CAMZMU010000117.1 coordinate 23,860,222, forward strand.
CCTACTTTGAATTATTCTGCTAATAATGCTATCATTGTTTTATCTTTCTTTTGTATTAGTTAAACAATGGATGGGGATGTTCCCTTCGTAAGCAGACAAGGGGAAGAAGAGGTGTTCGCCATTATGTGGGAACCCGAGGAAGGAGCTGAAGATCGTAGATCAGAAGAATATGGCTCACAGTTTTTGAACGACTTCGTTCCGGGAATGGAGCCGGAACGAAGCGTCGAAGCGCAAACGAACACAGAGTGCGATAACGACTTGCAAATTAGTGGACCCCCGCAGTCCGGCGAGGTATATTAAGCCTATGTTGATCAGATCCAAAATTTTAGTTGTATATATATATTAACAAATGTTTCTTATTTTTAGACCTCTGCATCGACCCCATCTACTAAACGAGGCCATGCCAAAGGGATGGGAACTAAAGAGCATCTCCGAATTGAGGTCATCGATGCAGATGGCAAACCCTTGGAGCCCCCGGCGAACGCATCTAGGTTTGTGCATCAATGCGGAGTTGTTGTTAGGGACAATGTCCCGATCAGCATTCAGGAATGGAATAAGCAAAAGAACTTAGAGGGTAGTTATTATGTCAGCGACAGAACTAAAGATGTGCTTTGGGACAAGCTCATAGCACATTTCACCCTGCCGGTGTTGGATTGTCCCGAGAAGACAGAAGCCATGACGAAAAAAGTCAAGCATTTCGCTCTGAAGAAGATGGCTGAACAGTTCAATAATTACAAGAACAGATTATACCGTGATTGGGTCTCAAAAATAAAGTTCAAGATTTCACTGGAACACTAGAGAGGCAGCGGGCTCACTGGAAGGCATTTCTGGATTACAAGGATTCAGAACTAGCCAAGCAAAGATCGGCAAAGAATAAGTTGAATGCAGCGAAAAAGAAATATCACCATAAGTTCGGGGAGGTGGCTACGTAAGTGCCGAGCCTAAGTGGGATCTGATTGAGGCCGCTATGCACGAGAAAGGGATCACTCCAGTTGCAGATCTCTGGCCCCGTAGGGTCAGAAATTGGATGCTTGCTCATGGGGCTGAGTATGACGCATTAGTGATCTAATAGTTGATGAAACGAAAGAAACTCCTATACCCCAGCAACAGATTATTGATGCAATCGCCGATGCTAAAGAGGGAAGGTTTATTCCCGACAGAGAGAACGACGAGCTGACAAGGGCCCTCGGTAATAAAGAAAAAGGAGGACGAATACGAGGCAAGGGATCTAAGACGTGTAATGAAGGGTTTCCTGAGGACCGTGAATCTTATTGAAGCCGAGCAAGAGCAAGGAATAGGAAGGATCAGGAGGATTCAGACCGGTTGAGCAAAGTTGAAAGTATCATTAGCCAACAACAGAAGCAAATAGATGAATTGCGCGAGCAAACTTGTCAAGGGGCAACTCATCAGCTGCAATTGCAAGATAGTCAAGCAGGTGGTCCATCTCAACGGAAAAGCAGCGTGGCTTCCACGACGGTCGGTGCTGATGAGGCAACCTACCCCGTGGATTTTATCACTGAGAAGACAACTTGTGAGCTACATGAGGCAGTGAGAAACTTAACCATGAAGGCGGCGGACGGCTATGCTTTAACTTGTGAATCTACAACATTGTATCATGGCAATGAGATTCCAGATGGCTATGCTCGTGTCGGCGTGGATCAAGTTGTACCCGGATTTCAATCACTTAACCTTGACATCCCTGGAGATGATGATGAGAGTACACTGGGAGATGTCCAGGGTGGACTCATTCTATGGCCAAAGAAATTGATCGTGTTTCCAGGCTGGACGCCAAGGCCACCATCGCCTCCTCCGAGTCGAGATGACGACATTGACGACCACCACGACATGAGTCCATCTCGATCTCCGTCGCCGCGTCAGCCGACTCCGTCGCCACGTCAGCCGACTCCGCCGCCGCGTCAGCCGACTCCTCAGCCGTCTCCACCGCCTCCGCCCACTAAGGATAAGGATCAAAAGGGGATGAAGACCGCCGTTACGTCGATGGGTTTCCGACCCAAACCCTGACTCGAGCCCCTCCCAAAAGTACCGAAGGTTCCTCCACCGAGACCTTACGACGTCGAGATGACTCCAACGGAAGGCGCCGCGTGGCTGGCAGCCGACGCGAAAAGACAGTTTGCGGAACTGGCTACGAAAAGACAGCCCGCACCAAAGCAAGTATTTACGGCAGAGGAACAAAAGTGGGCTATTGGATTTCTTACTCAGTCATCGCAAATTGAGATAAATAGGCCAGATGACTATGTACGTTGTATGAGGAAAACTCCCTCTAGCCGAAAAAGATCAAGAGAGGTTGCCCAGCTCGGAGAGCAATCAAAACAGTTCATCTCCCCGCTCAAGGTGGCCACTGATAAGGGCTCTGCGCACGCGGAGGATTTAGCTTACCGCGCGCAATTTGCTGAAGAACTTGGTGTTTCACTTTCTTGACTGGAAGCAGATGATCTCCCCTCCGTTATGCCACATGCTAAATGGACCTGAGAATACGGGAAGTCTCTACTGCCACCTAATCAGATCGAGAATCTACCAACACAAATGCTAAGACTGCATAAATGGTACATGGAAGTCACAAAGCTAGATCGAAAAGTGCTCCTTGTGCATGTTACAGAGAAACATTTCAACGGTAGAGACGAGTTAACTATTTATCTTGAAGAACTCTATCAGTTATACCATCTTGACGCCCTCGACTTGAGTATCGTCAGTACCTATTGTCTGTAAGTGATTCAATTCATTTATTTTCTAAAATAAAGTCTATAGCTCAGCTCGGTCATTGCCTGTTCTAATTATGCTCACTACGCTATTATGCAGAATGAAGAGCGATGAAAAAATGCTCACTACGCTATTAGCTCAACTTTGACATTGGTTCATTGACCCAACCCGAGTTAATGAAAAAATGCTACGGACCTACCACAAGGAAACGGTGGCCAACTTGTTTAGCTCCATAAAGAGGCAAAATTATAAAAGGAAGATATTGTTTCCTTACCACTTGAGGTAAGAGTGTTACTGTCTTGTACGCATAAGTTTTTCCTTACCACTGATTAGTTACTGACATATATAAACGTGCGCAGCGACCATTACATTCTGCTAGTCATTGAAGTTGATGCTGCAAAAGTTGAAATCTTCGACTCATTGGCGTGGCCCCAAGAGAAGTTCCAATATATTAAAGATGTGCTCCAAGGGTATTTTCAATCATTATCGTACTATATCGGTCTCTTTTGTTCAATTCCTGAGATATCAAGTAACTAATTAATAACTCATTTATTCATTTGTTTGCCGGGCAGGATTTGGAAAAATTTCATAAAGAGGACATCTGGTGATTTTGCTAAGGAGCTTACTTTTGTTAATGCCAAGGTTCGCGCATCTCGTTAATTCAAATTTCAATAGCATCGTCATACCATGCTTGATTATTATTTGATTGAAATCTATTCTCGTAAAGTACTATGATAGCCAGCCACTGGGGACTAATTTGTGTGGATACTACGTCTGCGAGTGGATTCGCCGGCAGGTCTCTGAGCGGAACCCATCGACATTTATCGAAGTAAGTGAACAAATATATTCACAGTTTTGTTTTATTACCATCAATTGTGTTGAGTGTCATTCATAATTTCTGTTATGATGATTGATATTCATATTGATCTCCCTTCTTTTATAGATGGATAGAATGCGGAGGGACCTGCAACTAAAGGACCGCTTTCGACCAATTGGAGAGGAAATTGCGGGATTTTTGATGAACTATGTCATAAACACAAAGGGAAAATACAATGCCACCGATCAATAGACGGGCTCTAGTCCCGACGATGATCTCCATGTAATCGAATAGACGACGGCTCTAGTCCCTGTTATATATGATCTCTATGTAATTAATCGAATAGAGGAGCTCTAGTCCCGGTTGTGATCTCCATGTAATCTCTATGTAATTAACCGAATAGACGGGCTCTATTCCCGGTTGTGATCTCCATGTAATCAATTAAAAATGATCGAATTCTCATAAAGATTTCTTTTATGAATTTTTTGATATGCTATATGTATTTTTCTGATTTATAATTAATTAACCATATATTTTGCAAGATTAATCATAATATAAACAAAAAAAAAGAAGCCGCCACGTGGGAGAATCTCTAGTCCTGGGTTGTATTACCACCCGGGACTAGAGGTCCTCTGCCACGCGCTCTGCCCTGGGCCCGCGTGGAGCTCTCTAGTCCCGGATCGTAAGCCACCCGGGACTAGAGGGGGGGGGGGTGAAAGGACAAGGATGTCGCCTAGAGGGGGTGAATAGGCGATTAAAACTTTTCCGGTTTAGTCTTGCTAATTGCGGAATAAAACTAGGTGTTTAAATTAACAAGCCAACAACTTATGCTAAGCAAGACAAGCAACAAGGTGATAGCAATATAGAATACTTCAAGCACGAAGGCTATCACAATGTAAAGTGCATAAGTAAAGAGCTCGGGTATAGAAATAACCGAGGCACGTGGAGACGAGGATGTATTCCCGAGTTCCTCCTTTTTAGGGGAGTACGTCTCGTTGGAGAGGTGTGAACCAACACAATGGTTCAACAACCACAAAGGTTTCACCTTCTTCTCCGATGAACCGCACCACAAAGGTTTGGTTCACCTTCCACTATCGGAATCCTTCGAGGCGGAAATCCGGAGCCTTTCAACAACGATCCGGGCACAACCCACAACGGGATTGGGGCTCCCGAACAGCTACAAGTGACCACACAAGGGTCTCAACCACCACACGGGCGTCTAGGGTCCAAAGACCCAAGAGTAACAAGTTCACAAGCTTTCAACTTCCACGAATCCTCGTGGAGAGCACAAACCGATGCAACGAAGCAATGGCAAGAGCACAAGGCTCAAATCCTTCACTCTCGAATCCCACCACAAGCAACTAATGCTTATGGGGGAGAAGAGAGGAAGAACAAGGTAGGAGAAACACCAAGAACTCCAAGATCAAGATCTACTAGGTTCCCCTCACTTAGAGGAGAGATGGATTGGTGGAAATGTAGATCTAGATCTCCTCTCTCAAATCACTCAAAGATATGCAAGAATCATGGGAGGAATTGGGAGAGGGGCAACCTTTCCAAGGTCAACAATGGAGGAGAGGGGGAAAAACGTGCTTGGAAGAGCAAAAATGGCTGAAGGTAGGTGGAGGGGTATTTATACCCCTCCCGGAAAAAGAGCCGTTGCAGCCAACTTACACCGGAGTTTCCGTCTGGGAGGCCGGAGACTCCGGCCCGGGCGGAGACTCCGGACGCAGAAAGTCAAGAAAAAACCGATGCAGGAAAACTCATACCAGAGACTCCGGACCACGAGGGCCGGAGACACCGGCAGGGGCGGAGACTCCGGGGATACTCCGGACCAACTCTGGACCCTATACCGCAAGTGCCGTCCGCGGGGCTCTTTGCTCCAAAACCAGGGAGGCCGGAGACTCCGGCCCTAAGCACCCCTGAGGCCGGAGACTCCGAACAGGAAAGACAACAGCAGAACAGCCAAGCCTGAAATGCAATAACTTTTGCAAGGAAGCTCCAAACGAGATGAAACCAACGAGGTTGGAAAGGTAGCGACAAGAGCTTTCCTACAAAAATATTAAGGGTCCCAAATATGGAGGAGATATCACACATGGGAGGTGTGGACCTTATCTCGAGGAGGACCGGTAATATTTCCAACACCGAGAACGCAACAAGTTTTCCATCCGGACTCCGTTTTCAATGATCTTGGGCTTGCTCCGAAGATAATCAGAAGCACTACAAGATCATGCATATACACATCATAGTCCATCATGTGAGGAGGATAACACAAGAGGAGAGTTTGACATCTCTAAAAGAGACGAACCGGTAAAACCTCCAACATAAAAAACACCACTAGATATCCAAATGAAATCCGTTTTTGATGAACTAGAGCTTGGTATGGAGATGAACACAAGCTCTAAATTCTCACATGGATAAAAGCCAAATAAGATGATATGCCAAATATGCAAAGGTTTGAGCTCTCCATAAAGATGCGATCAAGTTACTTACTTGAGAGCCCCTCTTGATAGTACGCCGTCTATCCTATAACCCGGTCTCCAAACAGCCAACATGAGACCGGTAAAATAGAAACCCTATCAAGATCATACCTTTGCCTTGAGCCCCTCTTCAAGTGGACCACCTTTCTTGATTGCGCTTTCTAGCACATGCTTGATGAAGGCTTCTCCAAATGCTCCCCCATACACCATTATGGGAGAGCCTCGCTTAGCTCCGTCTTCATGAATCTACTTGCGCTTCATATTCTTCTCTTGATATAGATGATGGCTTGGAGATAAACATGAATTTCACTCAATCTTCTTTTCCAAGCCATGCTTGCAATAAGCTCAACTCTAGATGACCATTCTTCATATGAACCCATTGGATAGAATCTTGGTCATCATATAATCTTCTAGATTCCAACACATGAACTCCAATCTTCTTTATGGACAAGATCTATAAATATATCTCAATGCAAACATTAGTCCATAAGGATTGTCATTAATTACTAAAACCACGCATGGAGCAACACATGCCCTTTCAGGGGGGGGCCTCTAGTCCCGCCCAGGGCGTCCCGGGTGCGAATCCGGTACGAGAGGGGCTTACGACCCGGGACTAAAGCTCATGTTTCCACTAGTGGTTGTAGATTGAAAGGAGTTTGTATAGGACACCGCTGGGGAAATCCGTTTCGGCTCGTAGGGGTAGATGCCCTGCTATATGCGGAACCGGTTCACCGGTTCAAAGCCATCTTTGAACTGCTTTTGGAGCACATAGTGGATGGCCTTATGCTCTCTGTAAGTTCATGTCATGTTGCACACGTATATACTCTCGGTTCTGGTTTATAGGTCCGACTCCTGTCTCTAGATAATCAATTTGACCAAGTTAACATGATTTATATAGTACACAAATTATACTGTTAAAAATATAACATCTGAAGTTTCAAATGATTTTTTTTGTTTTATTTAACTTGTATTATGTAGATCAAATCGACAATCTAGAGAACCGTGCAAAACCTATGAACCGGAACGGAGAAGCATGCTAAGACGATCGATCACACCAAACTGTGTGTACTACGATGCGCACGGCGCTGTACGTTGCTGTGCGGCCATGCTGCCACGCCTCGCCTTACCGCTAGAACTTGCAGGTAAGCGGGATGGGCGATTGGGCGGCACATCCCAACTCTCCCTGTAAGTGGGCGCACTCACGGCGGCCCATCATTGGCCCACCTGTGCCCATAAGATTTAATTGGGATGCCGCTATCTGTCTATCTAAACCTGCTCATGCTAACCAGCGTTCAGTTCGCCTAGTTAAACCCACCTTCGTTAGGCAAGTACATAAAGAAAGGAGAAGCCAGCTTCGTTGACCTCGATCATATCCCAGCCTCGGTATCAACTGAGCATGCCAAAACTTCAGAACTACACGGACACTAATACTACTACCGTTGCTAGTTTGCTACTCCACGTTGATTCCAGGTTGTAACACGGTACAATAATCATGGTAGTCAGTAATTATCGGAATCAAGTTACTGGAAGTTAGAACAACAAGTTAACTGTCGGATGTCAGATAAACCAACAAGAAGTTACCGAAACTTCCATCGAAATACAGAGACGAATCGCCGCTGCATATCATCCATCGAGAGCATGGATCAATCTTTGCAAGCAACAATAAAGAAACAACAAATATATGCAGTTCCAATTCGGCGTTAATCTTAAACACAAGAGACAAGCTTCTAAAAAATTACTCAGGACACTAAGTACAACAAAACGTTCCATCTTCTTCAACCTCAAGTTTGAAATGATCACAGATGGCACGAAATAGACGCCTTGAATTCCCAACCAAGTTTTGTTGGATCTCGTTGATGCCTTGAATTCTGATCGATCCGCTTGGATTTGCAGCTGGTCGGTCGGCTGGTCCTCTATCGGGATCGTGTCGCCTGCGGTCTCTCTCTCTATCTCTCTTCTCACCTCGATGTGCGCCGGTTGTCGGTCAGGGTCGATCGACACGTACTGTAGTCTGTAGCTGTCTCTACATAATGCGACGCAACTATATATTGTGGGCATACCAAGCAGGCGTATAATGGCAGCCAGAAACCAAGAATGTGCTGTAGTATTTGCTGTCCATTCGTATGCGCTGAGAGTGCCTCGCCATTGATGTTTTCTAGGATGATCGGCGGCAATGGTGGAGACGGCACTTCGAGAGAGGCCATGTATTTTCTTTGCTGGTTCGTACTGCTCTCAGCTTCGATCGACAACCGCTTGACGCCGACTCGCGAGCCCTCTATATTGTGGGCATACCAATCAGGCGTATAATGGCAGCCAGAGGCCAAGAATGCGCTGTAGTATTTGTTGTCCATTCGTATGCGCTGATATGTCTGAGAGTGGCTCGCTCCTAATGTTTGGCTAAGATGATCGGCGGCAATGGTGGAGACGGCACTTGGAGAGAGGACATGGATTTTCATTGCTGGTTCGTACTGCCCGCCGCTTCGATCGATAACCGCTTGACGCCGACTCCCGAGACCCGATCGAGCTCTCTATGTTGTCACCTTCGGGGGTACGCCGTCCCGGTAGTGAGGTTAACTTCAAAAATTTAAGAACCTTTTGAATCTTGGACCTGGTCAGTGTTGTCTCCTTCAGCCAGGGTCACGCACGCCGTCACTATAGTCTCGTTAACCATACGCATCTCACCTGCAAAGTCCGCAGGTTGTTTAATGGCGGACAACCACAGCTTGCTTCCGTTTCTGTGGTTTCTTCCACAAGTTCTAGCTCTACCAGTACCATGAACTACCATCTGCTAACTATTTGATCAAATCAAAATGACATGTCCAGAATTCAAACTCCTGTGGCGGAAACAGACGCAAGAGAGGATCGGTTTCATCACGACAGCAACTTATGATATCGTGATACTAGCAAGGACGACAGCTCTGATGAAGAAGTATGACTATGAGCTCTGTGGCCTTGGGTTTGTCATCCGGTCTGAACGAGCAGGGGTTCTTTGACTCCGATTCTCGTCCAGTGGATGCATTCGCAGAAGTCACCGGCAGACGTCGTCGCAGCTGCAGTGACGCAACAAGCAGCGAGAAGGGCGAACGTTTTGAGCGGCGCCTGGCAATATCTCTGTGTCATCAGAAGACGCAATCTAGGGCATTGAGTTATTTCCACACACGGACTTGGGGGACGTCTCGATTCTCGATTCATTCAGGCGTGCAGGGCGGTCCAGATGGGCGCGGATTCGCTGACGTTGGATTCGCTGACGTTGCCTGACTTTGAGTCACTTACATGTGGGCCCACCATGTGTGGGGCCCACGCGTAAGTGACCCAACGTCAGCGGGAGCGAAGTCAGCGAATCTCAACCTGGTCCAGATCGGTCGATGTCGGGATTAATGGTGTCCTGCCCAACCTGCCGACCGCTCTTAATGTGCTCTCATGCTAATGTGCGCAGTGAATACGATACGAGTATCTTCTTCCTCCTTGCGTTGTGGAGTCGTGAGCACTGAGCAACTCTCCAAGAACTTGCCTGTTGGCTCGAGGTGATCGATCTCTGGTACAACGGACGAGCTATCGCGGCCGCGGGAGAAAGTGACAAATGTGGCATGGCCGCGCAAGAACTTTTCTGCCTCCGGAGAGCCAGGGGGATCACCACAAATGGAAAACCTGAGAAGAGGAAGAGATAAATCGAGAGAGGGAAGAGATGGTCCACTCCAGACGGGAGATGGGGGCGCATTAAACGCAGCACCAACGACCCGAACTGACCCGCATTCATGATGCTCTCCTCCCCGTGAAGTAGAGTGAAATTTCACAAAATTAACCTTTTTATTAAACTTAAGCAAAAAATAACCCTTTTTCGAAACTATTTCGAAATCTGACCCTTTTTCATAGCGCCCTACCACGGGTCGCTACACTCTACGTTATAGCGCCCCGCAACGGGTCGCTATGGTGCTGCCAGCGTGGCACGGCGGGCCCAGAGGACCAAAGGATAGCGACCTGTACCGGGGCGCTATGCTACATACCATAGCGACCTACCGTGGGTCTTTATGCTTTTTGTATTTTTTAAAAGCATGCGAGCACCGTAGTATCGAAATTTGGTGAAGTGAAGGGATACCGTTGTGAGCCGAAATGTTACCCTTTGACGCATAGCGAACCGCGGGGAGGCGCTACACCTCATCTCTGTGATCCATCAATGCTCATGCCATTGCCTCATGTTCTTCAAATAATCACGGGAGCGAGCATCAAATGCCCTAAGAATAACAGTAGAAATCTTGTCCACCCATTCTGATCTGAACCCTTTTAGATGATCTATCTCTTACTGGAGTACACTCTCACCTTCACCAACTAGAGCTAGGTTTTCCGTTTCAAGAAATAACATATCCTCGCACCATTACGTCAATGTGGATTCAGCGTCCCGAGCTGCATTAACGGTCTGTGACACTTTGATCAAAACATCATCATCAGCCAAAGCAGTTGGCCCCTCTGCTTCTTACACCTCTGAAACATGAAACCAAGTAATTCTGATATTATGGGTGACGCATAACTCCTAATGAATTCTTCCCTTAGTGGAATGCTAGGAATAAGTCTAGAATGATCAATTAGTAAAGATAAGCCCTGCTGGAGAGCACCAGCTATTGCTGGAGGTTTGTAGTCATCCGATCCATACTCGAGTATTGCTCTTTCAGTTCTCTTAATCCAATTTATCTCGTTCTGCACTGATGCTTTCAGATTATCAAATATCTCTTTCGCCAAGTATGTAGACAAGGCAATAACGATTCCTGAAATTCACTCCTCTCTGCAACTATACCTTATAAGATTGGCGTTATCTACAAGGGGTTGTAGTATCTCATCCATGGAATCAACAAAATCTCTTGTTATCTTATAAGCAAGAGCAAAGACAAATTTAGGATTCTCAACCCATTTTTAGAGTAAAGAAGACGATGAATTTTTTATACTACGGTGCTATCCCTTCACTTCAAGTACGTACAAATTGCTGCGTACAGTAAAGAATAGATCCAATAGCAACATTCCGGCTCACAACGGTATCCCTTCACTTCACCAAATTTCGATACTACGGTGCTCGCATGCTTTTAAAAAATACAAAAAGCATAAAGACCCACGGTAGGTCGCTATGGTATGTAGCATAGCGCCCCGGTACAGGTCGCTATCCTTTGGTCCTCTGGGCCCGCCGTGCCACGCTGGCAACACCATAGCGACCCGTTGCGGGGCGCTATAACGTAGAGTGTAGCGACCCGTGGTAGGGCGCTATGAAAAAGGGTCAGATTTCGAAATAGTTTCGGAAAAGGGTTATTTTTTGCTTAAGTTTAATAAAAAGGTTAATTTTGTGAAATTTCACTGAAGTAGACTGCAAAGAAAAGATCACACGTACACCTCCATGTACAGAGGAAAAGGCAGGCAACCAACAGTGGAGGGTTAGCGGTACTCGAGCATAGAGCAAGCTCGATCCCTGGCAATGGTGTCGTCCCCCTCCCCTTCCCCTACCTTCAATTCCGCGGTAAGTCACGCCTCCGACAACTCTGCGTTCTCCGAGTTATCCGCTGCTTGCTTAGCTGTGATCCGCAATGCATGCACAGGTCTCCGAGCAGGCGAAGCAGCATGCTGCCGGTGCCGCCACGACGGCCTCGGAGAAGGTGGACCAGAAGTACGCGCACTCCGCCACGCCGCTCCACAGCCACGGCGGCGCCAAGAAGACGCCGCGGCGTGGGAGGAGCGAGGGCGGCGCGGCCGACACGGCGGCGGCGTACGTCGCGGCCGTGTCCTGCTCCGACTGCCGCTTCAAGCAACGAACCCAAGCGCCGGCATCGCCGGGGGCCGTCATCCGCTCGCTGTTCGTCTCCCTCACCCGGCGCTCCACGCCGCGCTCGTCGCCGTCCACGACGACGACCTCGGCCGCGTCGGAAGGCGACGGCGGCGAGCAGTGGCGCCTGGCCGCGGCCGACCTCTCGCGGCGGCTCGCCGCGGCCACGCGGACGCGGGACGACGCGGTGGAGGAGACCGCGCGGCTGAAGAGCTCCCTCGCCGAGCTGGAGCGCAAGCTCGAGCGCCTCGAGGCGCGCGTGCTCCCCACGCCGTCCGCCGCCTCCGTCTTCCCCGTCGAGTCGTTCCTCCGCGCCGTCTCCACGGCGCGCGCCACGGTGCGGAACCTCACGCGCGCGCTCTCCACACACCTACGCAGCCCGGCCAGCCCCGGGCCGAGCCTCGAGAGCTTCCTGAACCGCGCGTTCCACGCGGACTTCGAGCTCGACACGGACGGCGACGTGATCCACACCGCGGACCCGGCGGGCCGGTGCGAGGCCAACCTCGCGGCGTACCACGCCGTGGCGGCGCTGACCTGGGAGGAGGTCCTCCTCCACGGCACCAAGCACTACAGCGAGGGGCTCAGCCGGTTCTGCGACGCCAAGATGAGCGAGGTGGTGTCGTCGCTGGGTTGGGCGCGGGCGCGGCCGTGGCCGGAGCCGCTGCTGCAGGCCTTCTTCCTGGCGGCCAAGGGCGTGTGGGGGGTGCGCCTGCTGGCGCGGTCCGTGCACCCGCCGCTGCCCGTCGTGCGCGTCGACCGCGGCGCGCGCTTCGACTCGCGGTTCATGGAGGAAGCCGCGGCCGCGCGCGCCGGGCGGCTGGAGCCCGTCAGCGTGAAGATGATGGTGGCGCCGGGGTTCCACGTCTACGTCGCCGGCGCGGGGGTGGTGAAGTGCAAGGTCGTGTGCTTCTACAGCAACAACGGCCGCACCGGCAGCCACAGAGATGGCGGGAGCAGCGTCAATGGCGGTGTGAGACTGGGGAGTGGCTGTAGCGATCTGAACGGTGGTGGTGTTACGGATGCGGGGAAGAACTGCATGAGCAGTAGAGTATAGTTACACAAGAACACGAGGATGGATTTGATTTGTGCGGTAAAAACAGGCTTGCATTTATTCGATCTGTGAATATGGGGTGGCTTGATCATCTCGGCCAGTATTTTTGCTGTACATTTCGCTCCTGTGAATCTGGTTTCGTGAGATTTCGAAACAGCATTTGCTGTTGCGATGCGAGTGGGACAAGAGGTCGGCGTGAGGTGATCAATCCCTGGTACGTGGACACTTCCTCGTCATGGCGGCAGCCGCGCTGTGCCCGATTGGAAGTGGGGAAATGGTTGATTGGATCTTCCAACGATCTTAACCCCCCGTGCGGGTGCTTCTTCATCGGGAACGACTCCCATGTCATCGGGTCCTTGATCGTAAACCTCCCATACTGTGCAACAAGCGAGTACTGTGATAAAGATTTCGTATGGAAAATTCTCTTGGGAAACAGAGTATTCCATCGGTACATAAATATAAAACGTTTAGGATTAACATAGGCAGTAACAATTTTTCTACGTAATATTGTAATAAGTGATACGTGTGGAACATTCTTTGAACTTTGAAGTTGCGTGTAGTTAAATGTCAAGTTTTTTTAGTGTATTTCACATTTAACCGCCTATTTGTGACATCAATTTACCCAGTCCAGTGAACATTCCTGCAAGTACCAATATTTATCTGATGTGTATCCGTTAAGGACGAGGAGTGAAACATATTGAAAAGGAAAGCTAGAACATAATCACGTGTGTCCTCCGAGCTTTACATATTGTTGTTGCCACATCGATCTACAAGAGGCCAGTCGCCGGTGCACCGGACCATGGCGCTCTGCTGGCTCTACGCCGTGAGGGCTCCCGTGACCTCGGGCTGCCATGGCGGGCCTCTCGAGCCTGCGCCGTGTGGCGCGCGCAGCGCAGAGGTTCCCCAGCCTCACGAGGGGGCTGTGGAGCATCTTCTCCGCGCTACTGTTCTGCCCGAGAGCGAAGTCGTACAAAATCATGCCGCCGCATCGAGGTCTGGACTTGCTGGTGAGATCTCTGTTCCGCTAGGGGATGGACCGCCAGCAAAGGGAGGGATCACCGGAGTTGACGCTCGAAGAGGCGGGGAGATGGGTACGAAGAGTTCCATGGGTGGCGAAGCGGGAGGCGAAGATGCGCCAGCCGACCCGAGTTTGGGCGTTGCCGGCGCCGAATGTGCCGCCGGCCCGGAATCAGGGGATTCCGCCGATTCCGTACCCGTGGTGGGGTGTGCGACCGGAAGACTAGTTGGTGCAGATGAATCGGAATTTGGATCCGTACAGGGTGATGCCGCCGACCCCAATCCAGGATGTGATGGCGGCCGCAACCCTAGCAGAGATTCAGGGGAGAAGCCCGGCTGCGGGGCTCAACCTTCTCGTGGAGGTGGGCGCCCAGGAGCGCGACCAGGATCAGGAGGATTTCTGGCGGTGGAACCGCCGCCGAGGAGATGGTCAGTAAGTTTCACTACGAATTTACACAAATCCTTGCACAGAGTCTATCTCGGTGAGTTGCTGTTGAGGATTCATGCTCAGAGATTGGTGCTACTAGACGAAGATGGACTTGTAGCAGACGCTCGATGCTTACGATTTGGGGAAACTGTGATGGTTGGCGCCAAGGTGTTTTTTCCCTTGCCATGATGTGGTGGGGGGAATAGACTCCCGGATTTTGATTCATCGGTGGTTTCGATACCCCGTCTGATCAATATTCGCAAGCAGAATGCATTTGGTGGAGATGGTGGCAGGAATTGGTGGTTGAGAAGGTCTCCTGCTCATGTTTTCAGAGATGTTCAGTGTTATGAACATGACTGCTTGAAGGAAAAAAACTTCCGAGCCTCAGCTGGGCTTTCTGCTGGGCCTGATGGGCTAGTTGAGGAGGCCTCAGACAAGGGAGCAGATAAGGTGGAGAGATCAGGGCAACTCGCAGAGCTTCCACGGCGTCCAGAAACAGAGGGAGAAGGAGAGGATGATGGCGGGGGCGAGTCTTTGCAGCCGCCGGTGAGGAAATCTTACAAGGAGGCTCTGTTGACCCCGGTGATTGAGAGGAAGACGAAGGTTCAAGAGAAGAGGAAGGTGAAAAAGAATAGGAGAAAGATGGCGGATAGAAGGAGGACTTATCAAGATGGTGATAGAGGAAAAGGGATCCCCTATGTTGATTCTCGCAAGAGAGTGGAAAATCAGAACAGGGCGTCGCCACCAAAACAGATGTACGTTCCAAAGAAGAAGCAGCCACAAGGAGAGATGCAGTTGGGGATGGGGGTTGCAGATCCAGCGCCTGGCAGTCGTCCAGGAAGCAGTGGAGGCAATAACCGTCCCACGAGCAGCAATGCAAAGGTAATCCCACAATCAAAAGGAACTTCAGCTCAAACTTCTGAGAGAGTGGTCACATGTTACAAGTGCGATGTTGAAGGGCATAATTCCAAAGAGTGTGATAAGCAAGTGACTTGTTTGGTCTGTGAGAAGGAAACACACATTACCATGAGATGTGTTTGGCCAAGTCAGACTAAGCCAGTGATGCCAACAGTTAGCCTGGCTAATCCAAGCCTAGGTTTATTTGTTGCGCAACATGTAAGAACAGAGCAGAAGTCCAGCAAGGTGTCCACACTCGGTTTGATCCGTGTTGTTAGTGGTTCACTCAATGCTCAGATACTAGTGGGAGGATTGACTAAACAATTTCAATGGAATTGGGAATGGAAGGTGATTGAGAGGGGTGCTGACTTTGTAATCCAATTTCCCTCAGTTAAAAAACTTGACAGTCTGGTCGATTTTGAGGAATTCAAGCTAAAAGGGACACAGACTTATATCAAAGTGCTGAAAACTGATGATGAGGTGGTACCAAAGGCCAGGCTACACACAGTTTGGGCCAGGGCTGAAGGTGTTCCTAAGGAAATGAAACATTGAGATTGGTTCACTCATTGGAGCTGTTGATGATGTGGATATGCAAATGTTGGCAGATCTTGGTGTTGTCAGGTTTCAAGTAGATGTGAGGAGTACCAAAAATTTCCCAATGATCAAGGAGTTTGCAATCAAGCCTTGGGTATATGAGATAGTTTTCTCTATTGAAAAGGTGATTGAAGCTGGAAACATTGATGAGTTCCCTAGTTGGAATTTCAGTGCTGATGGTGATGGAAGAAAGCAAGATGATGTAAATGATGAAGAAGAAGAGAAGAGGGCAGCAAAAAATTGAAGGCTGCAGATAGCTCTGGTGGGAAGGATAAGAAAGGACCCCCGGCGAGTTCTAGTCTTGGAGTTCATGATAATACTCCGGCTGCGACCATGGCAACGCTGGGGACTGTGATGCTGCCGGATTTGGACAATGTGACTGCGCTGCGGAATGCGAAAATCGAAAACATGAGCCAAGTTGATAAGGACAAGATCACAGCTCACCAAAAGCAGAATGTAGAAGATAAAAATCTCTTGGAAAAGGAAAATGAAAAGAATAAGAAGATCGATGTTGATACGGTGATGCAAGAAGAGCAGCTTGGTGGCTCGGAGGTGATGGAAGAAGAGTAAGTAGATTATGAAGACAGTCAAGAAAAAAATGAATCTCATCAAGCTAGTGAAGCAGATTCACAGGATTCGTTCGCTGAGAAGGTTGCGGAGCTAACTGGAAATGAGAAGGAGAAGAAAAAGAAGGGGAGTGCTATGGAAACCACGGTGGTACCAAGAAGATGCCCCAGGCTAAAAGATCAAGAAGATGCGGATAGGACGGAGCTGGCGATGAAAAGAGCGGCGATGAAAAGAATGAAGTTCCAGGTAGTCCAACTCTTCAAGAAATTTCTGTTTTGAATTCTGATGCTAGTTTGCTTAATGATATTGCTAGAAAAGTAGGTGTTCTGGAAGATAGTGGCAATGATATCGATAACTTAGTTGATGTAATCCAAATTTTAGAACTGGCTAGGAAAAACTTGATGAAAGAGAGTAAAAAGGAAAAAAATATGCAGGAACCTATTAGCAACGATCCGTTCACGCAGGTGACGGAAGAAGTTGCAGAAATGGCTGCAGATGATGATGAGGTTGATCCGGGTTTCCTACATACTAGCCCTGTTGCGAAACAGCATTTGCTGTTGCGATGCGAGTGGGACAAGAGGTCGGCGTGAGGTGATCAATCCTGGTACGTGGACACTTCCTCGTCATGGCGGCAGCCGCGCGTGCCCGATTGGAAGTGGGGAAATGGTTGATTGGATCTTCCAACGATCTTAACCGTCCGTGCGGGTGCTTCTTCATCGGGAACGACTCCCGTGTTATCGGGTCCTTGATCGTAAACCTCCCATACTGTGCAACAAGCGAGTACTGTGATAAAGATTTCGTATGGAAAATCCTCTTGGGAAACAGAGTATTCCATCGGTACATAAATATAAAACGTTTAGGATTAACATAGGCAGTAACAATTTTTCTACGTAATATTGTAATAAGTGATACGTGTGGAACATTCTTTGAACTTTGAAGTTGCGTGTAGTTAAATGTCAAGTTTTTTTAGTGTATTTCACATTTAACCGCCTATTTGTGACATCAATTTACCCAGTCCAGTGAACATTCCTGCAAGTACCAATATTTATCTGATGTGTATCCGTTAAGGACGAGGAGTGAAACATATTGAAAAGGAAAGCTAGAACATAATCACTTGCGTCCTCCGAGCTTTACATATTGTTGTTGCCACATCGATCTACAAGAGGCCAGTCGCCGGTGCACCGGACCATGGCGCTCTGCTGGCTCTACGCCGTGAGGGCTCCCGTGACCTCGGGCTGCCATGGCGGGCCTCTCGAGCCTGCGCCGTGTGGCGCGCGCAGCGCAGAGGTTCCCCAGCCTCACGAGGGGGCTGTGGAGCATCTTCTCCGCGCTACTGTTCTGCCCGAGAGCGAAGTCGTACAAAATCATGCCGCCGCATCGAGGTCTGGACTTGCTGGTGAGATCTCTGTTCCGCTAGGGGATGGACCGCCAGCAAAGGGAGGGATCACCGGAGTTGACGCTCGAAGAGGCGGGGAGATGGGTACGAAGAGTTCCATGGGTGGCGAAGCGGGAGGCGAAGATGCGCCAGCCGACCCGAGTTTGGGCGTTGCCGACGCCGAATGTGCCGCCGGCCCGGAATCAGGGGATTCCGCCGATTCCGTACCCGTGGTGGGGTGTGCGACCGGAAGACTAATTGGTGCAGATGAATCGGAATTTGGATCCGTACAGGGTGATGCCGCCGACCCCAATCCAGGATGTGATGGCGGCCGCAACCCTAGCAGAGATTCAGGGGAGAAGCCCGGCTGCGGGGCTCAACCTTCTCGCGGAGGTGGGCGCCCAGGAGCGCGACCAGGACCAGGAGGATTTCTGGCGGTGGAACCGCCGCCGAGGAGATGGTCAGTAAGTTTCACTACGAATTTACGCAAATCCTTGCACAGAGTCTATCTTGGTGAGTTGCTGTTGAGGATTCATGCTCAGAGATTGGTGCTACTAGACGAAGATGGACTTGTAGCAGACGCTCGATGCTTACGATTTGGGGAAACTGTGATGGTTGGCGCCAAGGTGTTTTTTCCCTTGCCATGATGTGGTGGTGGGGAATAGACTCCCGGATTTTGATTCATCGGTGGTTTCGATACCCCGTCTGATCAATATTCGCAAGCAGAATGCATTTGGTGGAGATGGTGGCAGGAATTGGTGGTTGAGAAGGTCTCCTGCTCATGTTTTCAGAGATGTTCAGTGTTATGAACATGACTGCTTGAAGGAAAAAAACTTCCGAGCCTCAGCTGGGCTTTCTGCTGGGCCTGATGGGCTAGTTGAGGAGGCCTCAGACAAGGGAGCAGATAAGGTGGAGAGATCAGGGCAACTCGCAGAGCTTCCACGGCATCCAGAAACAGAGGGAGAAGGAGAGGATGATGGCGGGGGCGAGTCTTTGCAGCCGCCGGTGAGGAAATCTTACAAGGAGGCTCTGTTGACCCCGGTGATTGAGAGGAAGACGAAGGTTCAAGAGAAGAGGAAGGTGAAAAAGAATAGGAGAAAGATGGCGGATAGAAGGAGGACTTATCAAGATGGTGATAGAGGAAAAGGGATCCCCTATGTTGATTCTCGCAAGAGAGTGGAAAATCAGAACAGGGCGTCGCCACCAAAACAGATGTACGTTCCAAAGAAGAAGCAGCCACAAGGAGAGATGCAGTTGGGGATGGGGGTTGCAGATCCAGCGCCTGGCAGTCGTCCAGGAAGCAGTGGAGGCAATAACCGTCCCACGAGCAGCAATGCAAAGGTAATCCCACAATCAAAAGGAACTTCAGCTCAAACTTCTGAGAGAGTGGTCACATGTTACAAGTGCGATGTTGAAGGGCATAATTCCAAAGAGTGTGATAAGCAAGTGACTTGTTTGGTCTGTGAGAAGGAAACACACATTACCATGAGATGTGTTTGGCCAAGTCAGACTAAGCCAGTGATGCCAACAGTTAGCCTGGCTGATCCAAGCCTAGGTTTATTTGTTGCGCAACATGTAAGAACAGAGCAGAAGTCCAGCAAGGTGTCCACACTCGGTTTGATCCGTGTTGTTAGTGGTTCACTCAATGCTCAGATACTAGTGGGAGGATTGACTAAACAATTTCAATGGAATTGGGAATGGAAGGTGATTGAGAGGGGTGCTGACTTTGTAATCCAATTTCCCTCAGTTAAAAAACTTGACAGTCTGGTCGATTTTGAGGAATTCAAGCTAAAAGGGACACAGACTTATATCAAAGTGCTGAAAACTGATGATGAGGTGGTACCAAAGGCCAGGCTACACACAGTTTGGGCCAGGGCTGAAGGTGTTCCTAAGGAAATGAAACATTGAGATTGGTTCACTCATTGGAGTTGTTGATGATGTGGATATGCAAATGTTGGCAGATCTTGGTGTTGTCAGGTTTCAAGTAGATGTGAGGAGTACCAAAAATTTCCCAATGATCAAGGAGTTTGCAATCAAGCCTTGGGTATATGAGATAGTTTTCTCTATTGAAAAGGTGATTGAAGCTGGAAACATTGATGAGTTCCCTAGTTGGAATTTCAGTGCTGATGGTGATGGAAGAAAGCAAGATGATGTAAATGATGAAGAAGAAGAGAAGAGGGCAGCAAAAAATTGAAGGCTGCAGATAGCTCTGGTGGGAAGGATAAGAAAGGACCCCCGGCGAGTTCTAGTCTTGGAGTTCATGATAATACTCCGGCTGCGACCATGGCAACGCTGGGGACTGTGATGCTGCCGGATTTGGACAATGTGACTGCGCTGCGGAATGCGAAAATCGAAAACATGAGCCAAGTTGATAAGGACAAGATCACAGCTCACCAAAAGCAGAATGTAGAAGATAAAAATCTCTTGGAAAAGGAAAATGAAAAGAATAAGAAGATCGATGTTGATACGGTGATGCAAGAAGAGCAGCTTGGTGGCTCGGAGGTGATGGAAGAAGAGTAAGTAGATTATGAAGACAGTCAAGAAAAAAATGAATCTCATCAAGCTAGTGAAGCAGATTCACAGGATTCGTTCGCTGAGAAGGTTGCGGAGCTAACTGGAAATGAGAAGGAGAAGAAAAAGAAGGGGAGTGCTATGGAAACCACGGTGGTACCAAGAAGATGCCCCAGGCTAAAAGATCAAGAAGATGCGGATAGGACGGAGCTGGCGATGAAAAGAGCGGCAATGAAGAATGAAGTTCCAGGTAGTCCAACTCTTCAAGAAATTTCTGTTTTGAATTCTGATGCTAGTTTGCTTAATGATATTGCTAGAAAAGTAGGTGTTCTGGAAGATAGTGGCAATGATATCGATAACTTAGTTGATGTAATCCAAATTTAAGAACTGGCTAGGAAAAACTTGATGGAAGAGAGTAAAAAGGAAAAAAATATGCAGGAACCTATTAGCAACGATCCGTTCACGCAGGTGACGGAAGAAGTTGCAGAAATGGCTGCAGATGATGATGAGGTTGATCCGGGTTTCCTACATACTAGCCCTGTTGCGAAACAGCATTTGCTGTTGCGATGCGAGTGGGACAAGAGGTCGGCGTGAGGTGATCAATCCTGGTACGTGGACACTTCCTCGTCATGGCGGCAACCGCGCGTGCCCGATTGGAAGTGGGGAAATGGTTGATTGGATCTTCCAACGATCTTAACCGTCCGTGCGGGTGCTTCTTCATCGGGAACGACTCCCATGTTATCGGGTCCTTGATCGTAAACCTCCCATACTGTGCAACAAGCGAGTACTGTGATAAAGATTTCGTATGGAAAATCCTCTTGGGAAACAGAGTATTCCATCGGTACATAAATATAAAACGTTTAGGATTAACATAGGCAGTAACAATTTTTCTACGTAATATTGTAATAAGTGATACGTGTGGAACATTCTTTGAACTTTGAAGTTGCGTGTAGTTAAATGTCAAGTTTTTTTAGTGTATTTCACATTTAACCGCCTATTTGTGACATCAATTTACCCAGTCCAGTGAACATTCCTGCAAGTACCAATATTTATCTGATGTGTATCCGTTAAGGACGAGGAGTGAAACATATTGAAAAGGAAAGCTAGAACATAATCACTTGCGTCCTCCGAGCTTTACATATTGTTGTTGCCACATCGATCTACAAGAGGCCAATCGCCGGTGCACCGGACCATGGCGCTCTGCTGGCTCTACGCCGTGAGGGCTCCCGTGACCTCGGGCTGCCATGGCGGGCCTCTCGAGCCTGCGCCGTGTGGCGCGCGCAGCGCAGAGGTTCCCCAGCCTCACGAGGGGGCTGTGGAGCATCTTCTCCGCGCTACTGTTCTGCCCGAGAGCGAAGTCGTACAAAATCATGCCGCCGCATCGAGGTCTGGACTTGCTGGTGAGATCTCTGTTCCGCTAGGGGATGGACCGCCAGCAAAGGGAGGGATCACCGGAGTTGACGCTCGAAGAGGCGGGGAGATGGGTACGAAGAGTTCCATGGGTGGCGAAGCGGGAGGCGAAGATGCGCCAGCCGACCCGAGTTTGGGCGTTGCCGACGCCGAATGTGCCGCCGGCCCGGAATCAGGGGATTCCGCCGATTCCGTACCCGTGGTGGGGTGTGCGACCGGAAGACTAGTTGGTGCAGATGAATCGGAATTTGGATTCCTCTTACTTTTATTCGACTTCATAAAATGTGGGTCTATAACATTGTGCGTAATAAGATGTCCAGGAACGAACACTGATCGCTCTTAGACAATATCGTAGAGAGAATCTCGTTAGTAAGAACTTTTGATGCAATTTTAAATATCACGGTGCACAAGTTAATGCGGCTGAATTGAGCGATAAATGTAGTAATTTGTACCTTGGGAATTATAAGGATGAAAGTAATTTTGATCCCCTCAAGTGAATCCTCTCCATAAGAAGCCGAATAATAATCTTTGTGAGCTCTGCACCACACAGATTGCAATGTGTCTGCAAAAATACAAATTTTTCCTTGTTTCATACTGTCTCCGTTTCTAAATATATGATGTTTTAGATATTGCACATGTTGACTAGATGCATATTGAAATGAGTGAACATGTACACTATAATATGTCTACATACATGTAGATACATATAAATTTAGAAAAGGCTTAAACATCTTATATTTTGGAACGGAGGGTATTAGATCAAGGAACGTTGATTTGCGCAAGTCCACGGATGCTTTTGGTTTGAGAATCAGTCCACAAAAGTCAAGAAATCTTTTTCTTTTTTAGGGTTAGCCAAGAAATCCTTTAATCCTTGCCCAGGACTCCAGGTACGGTCCAGTATATAGCTCTGATGTCGGCCCATTATCCGACACAGATAGTAGCCACTGAAGGCCGTCAAGCCCAAATCAATTTCTACCTCTTCTTCTTCACCGTGCTGCCGTCCCAGTCTGGTTTTCCGTTCGTCGCCCTGCCCCCTCCACAGAAAGGCGGCTAATGGCGAGCGTTCTGCGGAGCACCTGCCTCCTACGGCTTGGCTTCCGTCACATCCCCACCGTACTGTTCCGCGGGCCCTTGTTCCCCGCCCCTAGCCTGGGTCTGGGCATCGGCAGGGTGGGATTGGTCCGGCTCCAATGCTCGGCGTCCGAGGCCGGCGACGGCAGGGGCAAGAAGGTGTCAGCGCGACTTGCACTGGCACAGCAGGTGATGCGTGATGCCGAGGAGCGCGCGGCCTCGGCCGGTTCTGACCCCGCCCCCAAGATCACCATGGGTAACACACTCCAACCCCTGGCCCTAATTGCCCCATTTCGGTAGTACTAATATAGTTGGTGCATACTCCTAAATCGGTAAATCCTAATTGATGCCTGCATGTTTAGAAATGAAAATCAAACTCCTCAAATCCTAGCAAAGAACTTGTATTAAGGATCAGACATTTTCAGTTTCTAGCGTATGATCAGGAACATAGAAGCCGGGTTAAGAATTTTGAGATTTAGGTATCTGTTGTGGGAGAAACAAGCATCTGTTGTGGGTCTAAGTCTATGCTACCTAGCCATCTACTCCACCCGTTCCTGAATGTAGGATGTTTTAGCATTTTTTGGCCCACACGTATCAAGACCAAAAAATGCTAAAACATCTTACATTTCAAAACGGAGGGAGTAGCTCCTATGGAGTTGGTTCTACTGACTTTTTCAATTTTATGTGTATAAGCTATGCACACTTTTCATGCTAAGGACGTTGTTCTGTGGTACCCAGGCAACGTGGTGAATGCTACCTGTGAACTTGATTTGGTTGGTATGTTGTCAATCTGCTAAGTGCTAAGCAGAATTGGTAGTATGGAAAGTAAGTTAATTAAGCTTGTAGAAGAAGCTAAGCTTGCTTGACTTATGGCTAGAAGCATAAACGAGTAAATATTAGGTACAGCTGTCAGCTGCGAGGTTCTAGTAAATTGTTGGTTAGCAAGATGCTCTATCTGACTTTTAAGTTGATGTAAGAGGAGGTAACATAATATCTGGTCCGCTTGTTGCGAGCTGACTCGTTAAAAGTAAAATGCATATTCTTGTCATAGCTTATCTTAGGTGTTAATAATCATCAATGCAATACCTTTTAATTATTTGTAATAGGTGCATGTGACTATATGAACTGGAATAAGAAAAAAAGGTTTGAAGAGTTGGCTAAATTGCTAGGGTAAAGATAGCATCTAGTAAAACTATTTGCGGGCACAGTATTAGTTCTAGATGTGGTATCCCATTGATATGCTTTGATTCATGATGATTATGTGCGCAATCGTTCTGTGAGCTGTCAAGCTGTTCTGAAATACTCCATTTTATGTCTGCAGATCATGTTACTGTTAGCTTTGCAAGAAGTGGGGGTGCTGGTGGTCAGAACGTCAATAAAGGTTTGCCCCTGTTCGTTTTCCTTACTTAATTATCGCATTGGTACTTCTTCACAGCGTATCTGATTCGCTCTTGGTTCATCGTTGTGAAACTAATGACTAATCTATCTGGGTCAACATTTTCAATTAATTGGTATCATCTTTTATTCCGTCACCTAGCTTGATCAGATAATTTCTGTTGGCCCGTTAATGGGATGTTTAGTTTGAGGGATCACCTTGTCCTATAATAGGCAAGTCCATCATGCGATGATCCTTCAAATAGCAAGCTATTCCATTCGTCAAGCCAAACAAGTGGGTTAGGTTTGGAGGTGGTTGGGATGGTCCATTCGATGTTCAGTCCTTCAAAGCAGCCCCATTTGTCTTTATATGAAGGACGTCAAACCTAGTGATTACTTAAGCATGCTGATGTTACCTCTTCATGATAAAATGTGTACCATCATTTTGCAGTTAACACGAAGGTTGACATGCGGTTCAATGTTGAGAAAGCTCATTGGCTTGGAGAGAGGATTAAGGAACGGATATTGCAAACGGTTCGAAAAACCTACGTAGTTTGCACATTTTATTTGTTTATATTGCTATCATATCTGAAGATGATTATAGATTATTTTGTTTACTTTTCGTGATGTGCCTTATTATTTGTTTCTCTTGTATGAACTTTTGCATTATATTTCATATCTAGAGAGGTCTTTTACATTTAAGTTCTCTGTATGCCCAGGAAAAAAACAGGATAAATAGAGACGGTGAACTTGTGATGTCTTCTACAAAAACTAGGACACAGAAGTAAATATTGCTTAGCTAGTTTTTTTTGTTGTCTTGTTTGGATAGCAATTGACATGTTTATCATCATAGGGGCAACATTGAAGATGCTTTGCAGAAAATACAGGTATGCCTCATCCATTACAAATCTTTGTGTTGAAGCAATTTGCATAGGGCTCACGATGTTGTCCTTTTTCTGTATAGCTTACTCCCTAAATATTTGGTTAACAGGCAATCATTGATGCTGCATCATATGTTCCTCCACCGCCTTCAGAAGGGCAAAAGAAGAAAATTGAAAAAATGTAAGCCGCTCTTTTGACCATTTGCCTCCTCCAAACGTATTTAGGTGCCAATATGAGTTTCTTATTGCCACAGAGACAACATTAAAAAGGTTCAGCGACTTCTCTGCAGATGAATATCTTGACTACATGACACTCTTTATGATTTCCTCAAAATGACTTGCACTTATATAAACTGAAGAACTAGTTCTGTTCAGATTAGCTCATCAGTCGCTGCTTGTGTGTAGTGGAGCATTTCTATATAGGAAATCATTGAAACCTTCTTCTATGTCTATACTATAAGGGGTCGTTCAGTTCACTACTTTATCGTAAGCAACTTTGACCGGTTTATGATGTTCTTTCGCTTGTTTCCACACTTGTAGCGTGCCATGGGTTCTGAGCCTCATGTCATGTACGGCCTATTGTAGACATGGTTCCTTAGCCTCTGGATAGCGAGCACTCTGGTACTTGATCACTAACCAAAAGGCTTTCTCATACCTTTTAGTGCTCTACCTCCATGTATGCACCACAGAGTCATGCTTGTGCTGATGGACATACTAGCTCCTGGTGCCAAACTTGCTCCTCAACATGCTACCTTTATTCATCTTGAGAAGTGCCGAGCTGCCATCGTAGCTTGACCGTCGTGGCTTTGCTTCAGCCTCTGCACCGTGTCTTGTCCGATGTGGCTCTGCCTCAGCCTCTGCATCATAGCTTGGCCGATGTGGCTCTACCTCAGCTCTGTACGTATCCTTCTCCGATCACACTGGATGAGCAGGGTCAGGGCGTCCTTCATGGGCAACCGCTTGTGCAGTTGTCCGTCTGTGCAGATCGCACAGAGTTTGAACACCGAAAAGATGTCAGGCAAGTGAGTCGGGTCATGGATATGCTCGTCGATCATGCCGCACCATCCCCGGCCTACCGGCTTTGGTTCCATGACCATCCAGCCAAGCCTTCATCTGCTCCACCGCCGACTGCAACTTTGCCAGTTGTCAGCTCTAGCAGAAGGACACCAAAACTGTAGACATCGGTCTCCTTGTCACCCTTAAGTTGCGCCCATATTCTGCATAATTCTCCTCTAGTTAGTGTTCAGTAGTAAATTGTTGAGATGTCGTAAGTGGATTAGAGCTTCTCACTAGGGGGCTTGTGCCCGAATGTCCCACAGATGACTGACGCAGACTGGGACTCGCCTGGGTTGAGAAGTATCTTGGTGAACCCAACGTCTGCTTTGAGAGGTATTCGACGATATCTCGGTGGGCATAGCACCAGAGAAGTTGTTGTCTGATATTATCAATCTGCCCAGCACCGTCAGCGACCATACATTTACCGGGAAGTCCCCAGAGAATTTATTGTTGCCGAGCATGATGAATGCCAGCGAGAGGCAGTTGCTGATGCTCGCCGGGAGTTCATCGGGCAAGCTGTTGTTGAACATCACTATGCTGTACAGTCTCTCATTGACCCACAACTGATCCGGGAACGAGCCAGAGAAGAAGTTGTTCGGACCTCGAAATTAGCAAGTGGCGACTGCTTACCGAGTTCAGGTGATGTTCGCCTGAGAACATATTGTCAAACAGCTGGATGTAATTGAGGTTCGGCAGAAGTCCAATTGTTGTAGGGATGGTCCCGCTGAACTCATTGAAGTATACAAGAAAACTGGTCAATTTCTCGATGGTCCTGAAGCTTCTGTTATGCTGCCGATTGAGTTTGTTGGATGATAGGTCAATCTCCACTAAATTGACCACAGTAGGTAGCGAGGCTGCTCCCTGGCCAGTCCATTACCATACAAGTACAACATCTCAAAAGCTTTTGGTGCCGCCAGATCCATACAGGGATTCTGCCAGTGAGCTTGTTACTCGACATGTCCAGCATCGTTAGCTCCTTGCTCGGGAATGCCTCAGGTATCTTGCCAGTGAAGCTGTTGCTGTGAAGAATCAGTGACTTGAGCGCCGGCAGCTCGAATACCGCCGCGGGCACAACACCACCGACGTTGTTGGACGACATGTGGAGATTTTTCATGAGCGGTGATAGCCGGCTGATTTGTCAGGATGCTCTCCATAGAAGCCGTTGTTGTTGAGGTCAAGGAACCGAAGCCTGGAGCAGGCGTAGAGCGTGGTGCCGGGGAATCTGCCAGTGAAGTTGTTCTCCACAGAGTCGAGCTTGATCAAGTAGTTGAGGTTGCACTTGCAGACAGACTGAGGGATGCTTGCTTGAAGGAAAAACCCGTAACTAGGCCTCCACTCGGGGGCCACGGAGGTGACACCAGCCCAGCTGCAATGGTAGCATTTTTTTTTGGCATCGTGTGGATTCAAACTAAACATGACCCTAACCTTTTTTGTTCCCCGCATTAGTTACTTGCTGCAACTATGACTTTCACAATTTCTTAGGCACATGGCCTACCTGTCATAGAGTCAAGGCATGTTTGGTTTTTGTTTGCCCTATTATTATGTCAGACATTTGGTTATAGTTTTGCTTCCTCATGTCTGGCACTTAAAACATCCTAACCTGCTTGCCATAGAGATGTGGTCACCCCTAGTACTGCAATGTTTCAATGTTGACACCAGATGAAACACCAGACTGGAGCAAGGTACATGTATTGTCCCTGGTTTATGGCAGACTTTTACAGTGGATCACCAAGGAATTCTTTTGAGTGGGTTGCTCCTAGAAAAGGAGAGTCATTGTAAAGGAAATCACATGTGCATGGATGTCTTGTTTTAGTTAAGAGTCTGTTTTTGGTAGGAATAAGAGTCCAGTTTAGATGTGTTTCCGAGTTGGGCCATTGTGGATGGTCAAGTTTTAGTTTGATGAAGAAAATTCAGAGAATGCATCATGTTGATGTGCCAAATTCTGTATTCGTTCATCCCTTAATAGAGTTTGATTTTGCAATGTGTTTCGGCGGCATTGATCGTCAATGCACTAGTTCCTTTGGTTCTTGTCTCAGTGCAAAGATAAAAGTAGTCTTGTTCCTATATACTCTCCTCTAATCTGTAATTACTTTCTTCTGATCAATCATCATTAGTCTAATCAGTAGAGCTACTATTCCCCTACATATAAACATCTGTACACATGTATATCTTGTGTTTCTAGTTCCAGTTACCACAATCATACCGTCCACCGTGTATTATTTCTTCCCCAAAAATTGTAGCTGCTGTTTGAGCGTGTGAAAGATCCGAGTCACAATTCTCCTTTTAGTTCCAGTCGGAGCCTTATCACATGGCCAGCACAAAATATGAAGTGTGGTACAAGCCACAGTTGCAAGAAATATGTGGCAAAAAATGATAGGCTCCATCCAGACAGAAACGTGCCCAAAATCTTTGCTGCTGGATATCCGCATCATACATAAGATAGATTGTCAAACTACACTTGCTAACTTTGTTGATCTATGTGTCACCGCAGTGCTGCAGCCGCTGAGAGGAACAGGATGCAAAACAAGAAGGTGCTTTCACAGAAGAAGGAACTTAGACGGAGCAAACCAAGCTGGGACTGATAACAAAAATGACTTCTCTGTTACCTGCTATATTGATATGATCAAGCCTTCTGCATGGTGACTGCTTTGTTTTCCTTAAATCTTCATTTCGTAGTTTTACCTTTTTTTAACCATTTTTAACGTGTATATTTCAGTAACATCTACCACAAAAGATCCAGACTCACGGACTACTGGCATTTTTCTCAGAGTGGTTCTTGGACATAGCTTCAGCTGATTCCTGCACCAGTAAATGTAAAGAACAAGGGTCCAACATGGTGAAGGCATCTCGGTGAAGATAGCTAGTTTTACAGCCGGGTCTTGTTTTCATCCGTCCGAAACCAGTAAATTTGTAAGAACAAGGGTCATGTATATCATTCACATATGGACAGGTGATGGCATCTCGGTGGGGGTAGCTACTACTTTCGCCACCAGTTTTTGTTTCATCCATCGGGAACCAGCGCCTGACGAGAAACATTGCTTCTGTTAGCTGGAAGCACTATACACATGAATGGTCCTGATCCCTGAACTTATCAGATGCATCACATGTTAACTGGACGGATCATATGTAGGACTGTTGCAAGTTGCAACCATTTACCCAGTTAGAAAGATCAGATCTTCCAGTTTGAGACTCGCCCTCGTGCCACGTATGTGAGCCAGCTGAACATCGAGATTCTTGCCATCGACATCGTGCCACTGCTGCTGCTGGGAGCTACACTATACGTGCACAGAGCTATTTTCGAGAAGGAAAAGTAAAGGTGCAGAGCCACAGGTCGCATTGCGGTGGAAAAACACAAAGCTGCCCGTTTCATGAAACTTCAGCACAAAATGATTTAATTCCGAAAATATTTCTGAAGCTAACACAGAACGGTAGGGTCTGCCGCTGGGGTGCTAATCCTCTGCACCATAGTGCCAGGTGCTACGCCTCTTCAGCGTAGCAACGCTGATCTCAGACTCAAATGATTTTCATCAAGTTTGATATGTTTGGTTCGTACATTCCTTATTTTGTTTAGGTCCACACTACCATGGAAATGTGCCTGATGACATGACCTTGCAAGCGTTTTATACTTAGTCAGAAGCGTGAGTTTAACTTCAAACCCAAGAAGGGATTTCACTGATTTACACCGTTTGATCGGGACAAGCAACGTTAGCGTATGTTGGCTGTTTTCTGAGCCTCTTGAGGGCATCTCCAACAAGACCCCGCAAACGGATCACGCCAGTCCGATTCTGTCCGAACGGACACGAGAGGGGCTCCAACGGCCAACCGCAAACGGATAAGTGTCCGCGCGGACACGCGGCTCACCCCAAACTCGGCCCAAATTTGGGGCAGATTCGTGGAAGACACGCCGTGTGTCGGTCCATGTCCTCCCCTGCCCCATACGTTACTGAATTTACACATGTGAGACAAGTTTATGTACCTCCAACGTTATTAGCTCATGGGCATTTGTGGAAGAAACACCGAGATTTAACCAGAGACACAGGCGAGTATATCATCATACGACGGTACCAAAACCATTTGAACGTTGGGTCACACCTTGTAGCATGGGCACGCCGCTGCAGTTGCACCATCCAAAGGACAAAAAATCTGCAAATCTTTTATCTCCAAAGTTCAAAATGCAGCGGCGTCCCTCTCACCTCACTACAAAGCCGGCTGTTCAAGAGCATCTTCACCGGGGCCTCCAAATGACCCCAAAGGCCCATTGAGGGTCCAGATGCAAAAAATCGCCACCAGCGGCACCCCCATTGCCTCGCCCCGAGCAAAATCGTGTCCGGCACCCCCGAGAGGGCCTCATAGAGACACGGCGCGAGCAAGTGCTCTAATGGCGCCGTGCAGGAGGCCGTTCAGCTCGCGTTAATGGCGACGCGTTTTCGCAGGCGACGAAGGGACGGGACGGCGACGCGTCTGCGACACGCCTCACATTTACGGCGGCGCCTGCTGAGCGCCTAGACTTTCCCGGCTTCCCAAGCGTCGGCGTGGTCGAATCGTGTCGCCGCCATTAACTCTGATGCGATGCGTGCTCACCCACCCGGCGCTTCCCGCCTACCGCCACCGCTTTCCGCCTCTGTTTCCCGCCTCGACCCTCGACGGCTATAAAGAGGCCCCGCCGTGCATCCATTTCACCACATCACCACCGTCACTCGCCATGTAGCCATAGCCCAGAGCCGTAGCCCAGAGCAACCATGCCTCGCCGCCTCGCCACCTCATGAGCCACCCTCACCCAGGCAACACGCCGTGCTCACGCCACGGCGCAGGAGGACGCCGCCGATGAACGGTCGTTCGACTTGGCGGATGTGGACGACGTCGACGTGGAGGAGCAGGAGCCGGTGCAGGTGTTGTACCCCGGCCAGGAGCCGCCGCCGCAGCAGGAGCAGGAACATGCGCTCCCGTCGCCGCTGTGGCCAGACCAGGTGGTTGCCACCAACTCGTTCGAGAGCTGGCGCAACGAGCAGGCAAGCCGTCAGGTCAAGCTCGACTATGAGGCGACGCCGTGGAGGCCGCCATCATCGAGGCCTCCATCCGGAGCGCGGAGCGGGATGCCCGTTGTCGTGCCTTCATGGCCGCCGCGCTCGGCGTACGAGCAGCTCAACGCCCAGGCAGCGACGCCGGAGCAGCAACAGCTCATCGCCCAGGCGGAGGGGCTACGCATGACGCCTCCCAGCTGCTCGCCGAGCAGCCGGCCCACGAGGAGCTGAACCAGGCTTGGCTGGCGAGGCAGGCGCAGGCGAGGGCAGCGGCAGAGCGGGATGCCATGCGCCGGGCGGCGAGCGTGCTCCGGCAGGAGAGGCGTGTGCGCTCGCGCTTGTCCCAGAGCCAGAAGGCCGCGCACGACGAGGAGGCTGGCCCGAGCGGCGGCGTTTAGATTAGGGTTTAGTTTACTTTAAGTTTGTATCGTTTTAGGTTTAAGTTTGTATCGTTTAGTTTAAATTTGTATCGTCTTAGTTTAACTTCGAATCTAAAAAAAGTGGTCGTGTTTATTACACCGGCGCCGGAGCTCGATGTGCAGCGGCCAGCTTTAAACATCGCCGCCGTTCGAGGCGCTCAGCGATGCAGTGATTATCCCGGCTTCCGAAGCGGCCTATAGCTTTATACGACGCCGGCGCATTAAAACGTGATCGCTGTGCTGCTTGCCTTCATCCTCCTCGTGTTTCTTCCGCTTCTCTCCCCTAGCGCGCCTCGCCACCATGGACGTGAACAGGATGTGGCTTAGCTGGCACGAGGCCAAAGTGTTCGCCGAGCACGGCATCATGTGCCCGCCCAAGGCGAAGTTGCCTAACGGCTTTGCGATTAGCTTGGGCGGGGTGCTGGTGGGGCCTGTACCCAAGGCTAACGATCCGTTCTCCCACCACCCATATTGGCTCACGTACTCCGGCGAGGAGCGGCAGAAGGCGCTCTACCGTTTCCGAGCAACCACCGCCAAACGAGCGAGGTTTTGGTCAGAGCCCGGCCGCACCATTAGAGGCGAGTATGAGGTCGTCCTGGCACAAAATGTCGTTGCCGAAGCTGCAGCACGTGCCTACGCGGCGGGCACCGTAGGATTTAGATTATGAACGTTTACATTTAAATTTGTTTAAGTTTGAGGCAAAATTTGATTTCCATTTAACGTCCACAAGATGTTTATAGTTTGGTCGGCATCTCATACCCCAATTGGATCTTAATTGGGGTGCCGGACACCGATTTGGGGCTAGTGGAATCCATTATCGGCAGCAGGCGTGCAAGTATGGACGTCTTGAGGCTGTCAGTCAGAGGCGCAAAGAAGACCTTGTGAGTTGTGCCACGGACTGACTGCTGGCGTAGTGGCGTCCGTTTCGCGAGCACAGTAGTTCACCGTACACGCCTTCGTCAGACGTCAGCTGCCCGGACGCATGCCGGCATGGGCGACAGAGCGGTGGCCCGGGTCACCGGCTCAGCTCATCTCGTGTCAGCACAGGACGTGCTCGCTGCCAGCCCTCATCATTCGCGCGGGGCGGGGCGGGGCGTGGTGGTCTGCTCTCTGGCGCCGGTAGCTTGTTTGACTGAAAGGCGGGTCAGTCAACAAGTCGCTCTGACCGGTTGCGTGGCCGCTGGGGTCGCGTCACACCGTTTGCCCCCCCCCCCCCCCCCCCGTCCCGTCTCGGTCCGCTGATGTGAACTCCGACGCGACGCGTGCGTGGAGTCGGGAGCTGCAAGCTGGAGCGGCAGCCAGCGCCGCACGGGCGGGCAGCGGGGCACGGCACGGCACGGAGTTGTCTCAGCCGGTGCCGGCACGATCGAGGGACGAGGGGGTCCGGCGGCTTCTGGTTTTGCTGTATTCCGGTCAATGGAACTGGGGTCCTCGGGTGCTGCAAACAGTGCCCGCTCCTACTGTAGCGCCGTTCTGTAGAGAACTAGAGATGGCTCATGCTGCTGCCTGCTTCCTACCCACGGGTGGTTTGCATTTTCCGGCAAGGAACTGCGGGGCATTTTCTTTTTAGCCACGGGGTTCTCAAAATTAAATATCGGTGAAAAGATAGGATTGAATAGCACATCAACATTGAATCTCTTGTTGCAGCTCTTGACCGAATTCTGCGGTTTTCTTACACACCTCAGGGGCAGCTTTTGATTCACATGATTCTCCAAATTTTCAATAGTGAGACAACGGAGTCAGCTGTGAAATGCATCTCAGGATCGAAGCCACTTGAGCCAATGAGCCCTGTTTCAGAAGAAGAAGAAAAGCAAAAGGGAAATTGGTACATTCAAAAGAACTGCTCTATAACTAAAATAGCATATTTTTTGTGTATCGTTTAGTGTTAGTGTTACAAAACTATAGAAATTTATATCAAAGTTTGTTTCAAACCACATAAAAAGCAAACAAAATGTAGTAATAAGAGATTGAATGGTAGAGAATTTCCTCTTAAAATAGAGTACAAGGTGACACTTACTAAAAAGATTAAGTAAGGATAAAATCATGTGGATCAAACATCCTATTCTAGATTTTTCCCCGAAACATTAAAAAAAATGCCAATTTTGAATCAAATGAGCCCTTTTCTTTTTGAATAGGGGCCTGGAAGATTCATTCATTCAACTGCGGTAGGGTTGCAAATACAAATAAGACCCTAAAATAAAATAAATTCTAACACGGGCCTCACAGTTTACAAACATGATCTCAGAGAAAACAAGAGAAAACCACAATCCGATCCATCTCCCTGGGACTGCAAGAGAGCCTCAAAGCTTGGTCGACAACCTCGCCACTGAGGACGAGACTACTTGGGGTGTGGTTTTTGTGCGGTGCCAATCTGAAGTCATATAAGGATGACTCCAATGGGGCGACGCATCGAGTCCGCGCGCCTCCGTTCCTGTCCGCGGGGGCCAAAAACACGGCCCAACAGGGCGACGCAAACGGACTGCGGTCCGTTTTTTTGTCCGCCGCGACCCATTATTGGCCCAAATTTGGGCCACCGATGCGTCGGGCGCGGACGCGAGCGGAGCGCTAGCGTGTCCTGCCCTAGTCCGCCCCTGGCCCGCACGTCATACCATTCCCCACCCCGATCTCCTCCGCCTCTCTCGCCCCTCCCACCGCCACCCCGCCGTCGCTCCCTCGATTTGGCACTGCAGGCCATTCAGGGGACGCCGTCTGCTGCTCTTCTTCCCCGACGGTCACCGGAGCTGCTTCCTCCCCGCCACGGCCGGTGAACCTTGCGGCCACATCTCCCGGAGCGCCCGCGACACCAGCGCCGCCCTGGCACCAACGCAGGTACGAACTCGGCCATGGATAGCTCCGATGAATGGCACTACAAGAACTACATCCTGTGCGCGCCATCATCGGATGATTCCTCGGACGATGAGAGTGACGGCCTGGTTGCCACCCTCATCGTCAATGAGTACATTGAGAATGCGGCCGGTGTTCCGAGGCTCGTTGCCGGGCCGTTCTCCTGCATTGGACCGGAACCGGAGAGCTGGCTTGTAAGACTATTGGTCTTATTTTTATTTGGTTTGTAAGACTATGCATGAAACAATTTGTTATTTGTGAAACAATTTGTATTATTTGCTGAATTATTTAGATTGTAATAACTATGTGATGAACCATTTGGATTGTATAATTTATTTTGTTTCCTATATACTTGTTTTGTATGGATTGATCAAAATGATCAAAAACCCTGGCCGGGCGGACTCGATGCGTCGGCCCACCCCCCTATATAAGAATGAAAATGGCCCATATATGGCCAGTTTAACTAAAAAAAAACATGCGGGCGGACTCGATGCGTCGTCCCGTTGGGGGCACTGGCCAGAAAGGGGCGGACATGGGCCGGACGCGCGTCCGTTCTCCGACCCAAACGGACAAAACGCGGACCAAACGCGCGTCCGTTTGGGTCGCCCCGTTGGAGTCATCCTAAGATCCTCTGCATCGGCCTCTTAGCCTCAAGGAAGAAGCTCAGGTGCAAGCACCCGAGGAGCAAATAGGCCCCATCTTCCAAGAGCAGCAACACTACGCTCATGTTGATGATCACTACAAGTGGAAGCTCCACGAATATCCTCGGGCGCCTCACATCAGCTTGACCTTGCTCTTCCACCGCGCGCCACGTCCGGTAGATCTCACGAGAAACGCCCGGATAAAAGCACCGCCCGAGCTAATTAGCGAAACCAGCAAAACAACGCTCCTCCGCTGGCCTCCACCGTGGAGCACCCGATAAAAGAGCTCACCCGCCATTTTGAGCCGTTGCTCGCATGCAACCAAGATTGGCTTCTTCAGACCGGCATAGCGTCATACTCCATACAGAAAAATCTAACCCAACTACCACTGGAGGCCCTTGAGCTACTTTGTACAAAGGAGAACACCGACCACCTCTCCACAAATATCTCCTAGTGGCAAAGTAGCCGGGGACGAAGGGGAAAATGGCGCGTGGAGGGGGGAGGGGGGTGGTCAACTCTCAATGCAAGGACGGAGGAGAGAGAACGAAAGAGAAGGGGAAACGAGAGCCTCCAAATGAGCCTGTGTATCATACAACATTATATGATTTCCCTCGACTGCAAAAAATGCATGCAAATAGTCGGACCCTAATATTGGGAAACATAAACTCCACTGTAGTTGATCAGAAACCCTTTGGTGACATCGAATCAGAAGGAGACGAGGAGGAACAAAGAGGTAGAGGGAAGGATGAGGAGAGCTTGTGAGTTTCGTAGTGCCGGGACGAGTAGTGGCGGAGTTTGACCAAAGCAGTTGCGGGCGAAACGCAAAATGTGTATGCTTGGGGGGAAGGGGGTAAAAACACTATTTCCTTACATCTAAACCTCCCCCAATTTTTTCTTCACAAACTAGTCCAAAGTTTTGGGGGAGGGGGCAGTGCACCTCCCCCCCCCCCCCCCCCCCACCGCCGCTCGATTTGTACTAAGCTCTACGGAGAAATAATGAGCTCACTGATGGGCATGGTGATAGAATAAAGTTTTATGGTGAGTGGTTGCACCTCGACTTGACATTGTTATCAACTTGTGCTGATGGACAACGGTCTGAAGTATTCATGTTCTCGCGATGGGTGCTAGTTTGTCGTCGATGAAGTATTCATGCTCTTGGCTAAAATCATCCACAACGCACAACACTTTTTAAGATGCTTAACTAATAAAAATATATTGCACAAACCAGAATACATAGCAAGCGCTCATCCCTCTCAGTGCTGGCCTCTTAATTTGAGACGCTAATTAATTCTCTGTTGCCTTCGTTTCTATAGAGCCTTGCCAAGAAAATAAGCAACTAGTATCAATGACATATCTGGCGTGAGGCGTATGGGATTAAAGGGAGCAATTGCGCATACCCCAGGATCCTTTTTTTTTTTGCGAAACACACATACCCCAGGATCCTGGTGTTGATGGTTTAGCATCGCGTTGTGGTTGATCTAAGTGAGAGGGAATGCAACGATCAACGAGCGACATGAGGATGAAATGAGAAGAGGAATGCGAAGAGGCCATGTGTGCGAGTCATACACGTATTGCAGTGTTATCTCGTCCAAAGTTCAACATATGCTTTCTCTTACACAATGGTTAGTCCAAGGTCTATTATGTTGTGAATTCCTAGTAAAATGGTAGTACTAACCATCCCATGATTCAATAGCAGCCATCAGGGCCAATTTTTCTGGACAATGGGTGTATAGGGTTTCAAAAAATCAGTCTATTATTCTGAAGAGGAGTATGTATATCCGTATTATACAGAGTCTAACCTGTCTCCCAGAACGATGGGTGTGTAAATCTGTACATCCAAGTATGTATCTGGCTCCCTCGCAAAAAAAAAGTATGTATCTAGCTCCACCCATGCCGGAAAAAAAACCGAATATGTCGAACAAGGAACTTTGGAGGCATAATTTTTGGAAGATTTTTGATAAGGCCCCGTTTGGAACACAGGATAGGAAAAACGCAGGAATTGAGATGTCATACATCAGCAATCCTATGGGAATTCCAAACACAGGAATGGAAAGTAGTAACCATTTGGATTGCAGGATAGGAAAAACGCAGGAAATATATTGAGTTTAAAACGTTATCTTTCCTCTTGTTTGAAACCTAGTTGTTGCCATATAACAAACTGTGCTAATCACAGCAAAAAAGAATTAAAAAAGGGCAAACAAAAGTACTAATCTCAATGAAAAAACACACTGAAACAATCACGGTGGAGATAATTAGGAAATGATCGATCATGAAGGTGTTGAACACACTGTATAGTCATGTAATTAGGGCATCTCCAATGGCAGAGCGCAAACGGACACGCAAATATGTCCCTTTTTGTCCGTTTGGGGTGGGTTTGGCGTGTCCGTCCGGGTTTGTCCAGGTGGTGCTCCCAACGGCAAAGCGCAAACGGACACACAAATATCTCTTTTTTCTTTTCTTTAGCACTAAATACTTTTCGAAATTAGCACCAGGCACAGTTAGCTAGCAAAATCAGAGAGAATTAGCACAGCGGCACAGCCACGCGAGAAGCCAAGAACACAAATCAAGAAAAGCAAAATTAGAAAGAACTAGCACAAGCACGTACGGGTGTGTGCTGCTAGCATGGAGGGCATGGCCGGAGGTGGGTCGCAGATTGACTACCGCGTGATGCCGCCACCGGCCTTGAGCGCGACCACGCTGCTCTGTACCGGAGCTTGGCGACCGGAGCTTGGTGGCATGGAGGCCAGCGACCAGAGCTTGGCGGAAGGCGACCCGAGGTCAACGCCAGCGCCCCAGCCCGAGGAGAGGATGAGCGTCGGCGCGCCTGGACGAGGGCGGCGCGCAGAACCCGGAGCGCGGCGAGCTCGAGGGCGTCGTCTCCGAGACCGCAGGGCAGCACGGGGAGCAGCAGGTAAGCGCCGCCGACGACGGGGGAGCACCATAGCAACGAGACGGGGGGGGGGGGGGGCAGACGGCGCCCAAGGCCAGCGCGCGTCGCCGTCGCGGAGCTGCACGGCGTCGTCCAGGAGGAGGTCGCGGCCGAGAGGCTCGTCGTCCAAGACGAGGTCGCGCCCAGGCCAGCGCCCAGGTCCACCTCGCGCAAGCGCGCACCATGGCTTCCTGCACGGCCTCCTCCGCGCCGGGCGGCGGCGGCCAGACCTGACCTTGAGCTCTTGGACGGGGCCTTCGCCGGCAGAGCGAAGGGACGAAGCTCTTGAACTCCATCGATCTGCCTGCGGAGGGGATCGTGGGAAAAAGAGAAAAGAAACGGTGATGGGAGAGAGAAGGGGTGGACCTGGTTTTGTTTCGCTGACAGCTGGGCCAGGTCGGACACGGGTGGAGGACAAAGCGGACAGCCGGACAGTCCGCGCTCGACCAAACGCAGACCAAACTTGAGCCAGCTTTGGTCTAGAACGGACAGTCTGCCCGGACAAATGTCCCTATGCGCCAGCCCGTTGGAGCACCTCACATGTCCGTTCGGACAAAAACGGACTGGGCTGGTCCGTTTGCGCCAGCCCGTTGGAGGCGCCCTTAGCTGGTCATATTTCTTTGCATGGCAGACTAGTTGAAGACAGCAGTGTGTTGCACGGGTCTTTACGTGGGCCTTTTTGCCACGCCGGCGAGGGAATGGACGTGTCTCGAAGCTGCAGTTTCCCGTAGAAAAATTTCCAATAGATTGGACCGGATGTTATTTTTCCTGTGAAAGCTGAAGCGTAGGAACTGAATCCTGCGGAACTCCTTTTCCTATTCCTATGTTCCAAACGGCACAAAGGAAATATTTCCTGCAAAATTCCTATCCTGTGAAATTCCTATAGAAATCCTGTGTTCCAAACAGGCCCTAAAATAGAAGGATGAACTTATCATCAGGTCACGAGCAACCAAGAAGGGTCTATGTCTATGCAATCTCGAAAAGAAAGAAGGTGTTTTGCCAGGGGCAGCACAAGTTCGGAAACGGCATTCTGGCTAGTTTTGCGAGCATTTATAAGGGAGTGCTTGGGCCTTGCTACTGCCACACGACACAAACTATGCCCATCAGACCCGGGTATGGCGTAGCCAGCAGGCAGCAGTCCACCACACAGCGCGTCTTCCACTTCAACAACCGCTAAACCCTTTCAAAAGAATCCCCAAATCTCCAAAAGCCCGAAACCCTAGCTCTGCCTTCCTCCCCAGTCCCCACTACTCCCATGGCGCCAGGGCTCATAATCTTCACCGACATTGCCGGAGACGGCACACCCCGTCTCGACGAAGCCTCCGGCGAGGAGCTCGTCCGCGTGGAGCGCGCCGCTTCGGTCGCCCTCGGCGGCCGCGCCCCGGAGCCCCCGGGAACCCTTTTTGTCACCACCA
The DNA here is from genome assembly GCA_947311845.1 of Poa pratensis. Classification (NCBI taxonomy): domain Eukaryota; kingdom Viridiplantae; phylum Streptophyta; class Magnoliopsida; order Poales; family Poaceae; genus Poa; species Poa pratensis. Next base: position 23,899,534 of record CAMZMU010000117.1, read on the forward strand.
GGTAGCGAGCTGATGGCTCTCGCGACCCCCCCTGCCGCGCGGCGGCCATCTCTTCTGGTGCCTAATGTTTCGTGCTCGTTTATCAGGAGGGTGATTTGGATCAGCGAGGCGGAGAAGGCCAAGGGCTACGCGGTGGAGTTCCTGGACATCACGCTCCACGCGGTGTCGCGCGACCCGGAGGCGTACCCCTCGCCGTGCCTGTACACGCAGGTGAATAGGGATACAACCGCCCTTCGGAATTTCGTGGTATCGGTGATTAATTTGGCAAATGGATGATCGGCTTTTGCTCTCATGTTATAGCATCGTTGATTTGTTTGATGTTGGTTAATTGCTCTGGCCCTCTTGGTGTTGCAGTTTTGGTGGTTCAGTTGATAATCCATCTCTCACAACCACATGTCAGGGGGCTCATTTGACAGTAGAAAACATTCTTTTACTGTTTCTTCGGGTTGTGGGTAATGGAATATGTTGCATAGGTCGTTCAGTGTAGGAATTGTTTCACACCCGGATTATTTGTTTTTTCTCTAATAATTGTAGTGATAGTTTAGCTGTGAAGTAAATTAAATCTTTGTTTGGCACCACAAATTTTTGGAATGTTGCTTCGTTTAGTGGGTGAATTCTGTGGTTTCTCAACTTGGCTGCTTGCTAAAATGTAGCTCATCTCATATACCTTCCACTATTCGGAGTGGACTAAACAGTCTAAACTCCATATTATAAGGTTCCTTACTAGGATCTGTATATCTATATGGATGAGTGCGGTTGTTTGTATGATTGTTTTGACACATGTGATTTTCGATTTCTTAAAGATGGGTTCCAACTTCTAAGGAACCTGAGCTCTGTTTGTTACTTTCAGTATCACCTAATATAGCCTTTCAGTTCCCTTCTATGTGGTAGCAATGACCTGTTTTATCTCTTATTAACCTTGTTCATTTGCAAATCACATGTTGCCTTACGCTGTTAGTATAGTAGTACTTGTATCAGGCTGTGTGGATGTTTAAAGTTGAAAAAAACCCGTAAACTAACTTTTATTTGTTTAAAATCAATCTAGTGTTGGTCAAACGGAAAAAAACATGATCTGCTACACTTAACGTGATATCTGGTCGGTCCTGAATTTGCTCTTTGTGGTCACTTGTCAGTTGGTAGCAATGTTTGTCTCCTTTGTTCAAGGTGTCTACTTCTAATGTGCAATACACTGCTTGTTTGCTTTATAGATTGAAGCCGAAGCTAATTCAGACGAAGAGGAGGCAGGTGACTTAGACTCTGAACCACTTGGTGAATTGCAGCTTGCAAAGATCTCTGAGATGCGTATTATACTGTCAGACGCTGCTCAGTGTATCCTTTTAAATTAATTTGTTTCATTTTTCTGCCCCATTTTATAATTCCCTTTTTACAGTATTAAAAACCATTGGACAGCCTGAAGCTGCTGTCTGAAACAGTTTCTTTCTTTTCTCCGAGGATTCATTACATTTTCCTAATTTTATTGGTTTCTTGTTCGCCTGCATTTTTTTGTCTATTATTATACTGGCAGCTTTGATTTTCTAGTGACTCAAGTGATTATAATTGTAAAACTGGCTAATGAGTTTGGAAATTCCCCCATATTTACTCCTGAAGTGTGGCAATTATGGTTGAGTTCGTGCATGGATAGAGCACTGGAATTGTTCTATTTTTCTGCCATCTCCTATTTCGGAAAACCCAAAGATGGATAAAACTAGCAATATAGATAACAGTTGGTCGTACTATAGACAATCTCTTATTATTTGTAAGATTTGACTCAACTTGTTTAGAGCAGTTGTGCAACCAAATCAGTAGGTGAATTATGAAATGCAAGGTCCCAATTGCTCTCTTTGGCATTCAGTGGATTATTATAATCTCAGTGCTTTTGGATATTTTTGTATTTGGCCAGCTATTCTTTTCCGAATCAAGTTGCAAACTGATATATTGCTGTGTTCCGAGTAACATAAAAATTGATTGGAGTTTTGAGAGGAAGAAACACCAGATAACCCAATTAGTTTCACTGCAGCTTTTAAATAATTAAGCACGTACTAACCCTGAATCTTGGATATATGTTTGTAGAACTTAATTCAATTCAAATCATTCCAGTACACAACCAGTAGTTTTTTTAAAAGCTGTGCTATTACGTTCTTGATATTCTTGACCGAACTTCAGTGGATTCACTTTTTGACGCCTTCTGCCATTGTGCTGAACTAAACCCTGATCCCACTGCTGGTAAGTAATTAAAGTTGCAGATAAATAGTTCAGAAAAAACTGTACTAACCTGTGTGCTCGTTAAAATTCCAGAACAAAATGAAGACGATGGCTGGTTCCACGGTGAAGATATGACTGATGGTGGCTGGATTAATGGTGATGAACCCATGGCTGATGGTAAGTTTACACAATTCATTTTGTTTTCATTTGCTACTAATGTTTGAGCTGAGTTTTCATATCTGACATTTCTGCAGGAATTGACCCTGAGTTTTTTACCGCCAACCCGATAGGTCAAAATGATGGATCTGACCTCAGTCGTTCAGTATTTGAGGTATGCACTTGCTGGATTTACACTGTTACATTCTTCAAATTTTATTGCTAACTAGGCAACATATAAGATGAGTGAAAGTTACGCTGACATAAGTCACTTTTAAAACTGAACTAAGGCACTAAGTAGATTGTAGATTGCGAGGTAATCATTTGATTCTAAGCGAGAGAAATGAGGACCACTATCTAAGACGAGTGTAGATGGCCATACTTGATCTTGGTCCTCATAACTGTGGTTATATCTGAGTTACTTAGCTTCAAAGACAACTTGTAACATGGTTTTATAAAACTCGAAGTTCTCTGGCTCTCCGCAATTATGCTTATGGATTGTCTGGCATGTGATGGTCAATTGTATTAGGATAACTTGTTAACAAATTATAACGAGTCAATCAGTGGAAGATCGACATGCGTTTTCTGTTCCAATGCAATTTTGGGAAACCATTGCTCTAGAGCTATCTTTGTGTCAGTGATCGACTGTCGGCTAATACTGCTGTTATTTGTACCTGCAGCTTCAAATCAATGATCAACGTTTTGAGGATGCAGAAGAAGAGGAGGAGGTCCGCGAAAATGGGCATTAAAAGAAGATATATGTTTGTCTTGCTTATCATGTTCCTCGAGAGGACCATGTCATTAGTTTGGGTGAAGATCACTGTGGGTGCAGCTTTGGTTCGCCTCATACTGCTTCCTCCACACTTTCCGTTTGTCCTTTTTTTTTTGATGCCATAGGGTCAAAGGGCAACCGTGTAGAGTTGCATCGATGGTAACTTTGTGAGAGAAGGTCTTGCTGCTGGTCAAGAATGTAACATGTAGAGCTTTGGTGGATAATTTTATGGATGGAATTTAGTAACTTTTGATCTAACAAATAGAAGGGTGATGGTGTAACGAGGCCTGTGCTCTTTTCCCTTGTATATCATGGTGCTACGTATTACTCCTTGTAGGACCTCGAGATTTAAGAAAACGGTCTTCAGTACTCAATCACCACTCTTGACAAATCCTTGCAGGTCAGATAAGAAAAGAAGTGTGCCAATTCAGCGTTGTTTTTTGGCTGGGCGAGTTGATCGACCTTAGCAAAAACCCTTATAGGGTAGAGACCGGAATTTTACCCTTTTACACACTGGAAAATGCTGCATGTGCCTCCCGGTAAACAGAGGTGGCGTGGATGCCATGTATGTGTGCTGTCCGGGTCGTCTCTTGCAACGCTGGAGGACGGGCAAGTAGTCGCCACTCATTCGGCAGCGGAGAATACGTACGTTGGATCCACCGATGGATTCATACGTGCGGAGGATATCTCATTCTGATCCTCCCGTTTGGCCGTATGGGCACGTGTCCTAGGCGCCACCTACCCCAGGACAAGTACATGCACGATCGGTTGCGGTTGGGCATTCCCATAGGGCAAGAGCAAGCCGACGACGACCGCCGAGCCCCAGCGCTGCCCACGGCAACGTATCGCGAACCTGTGCATGGGTACGTCGAGCTCTTCAACGTTATGAGCTGTGCCCGAGAAAGAAGATGATGCGGATGCACTGGCCGGCTCTTGACCAAGGAAGATTTTGGGGTATGTTATTATTCAATTGATCGCAAGATCTCTTGATCTGGCGTGGAAACTGATGTTCAACTCCGCACCGCCACCTCCCACCAATCGAACCCATGACGCTTCACCGTCAAGTCAAAGGATTAACCTTGATACGCACTCACGCACATGATGCCGCCCCATCCTTTTTGATTAGGGAATAGCAAATCACCCAATGTACTCTTTTTTGTAAACCAGAGTGTACCTTTCTTAAGAGACAAATTGTCTTTTGATTGATATAGTCGAGTTTATAAAACCCAAGCCAAAAACCGATACAATAGTATGCGTATCACGCCCGGGTCTGGGGCCGCGCCCCCACAAGTCGACGATCAAAATCGCCCGAACGATTAAACCCAACACCCGAACGCCTCAATGCAAACGCGGCGGAGAAAAACATCTAGAGCCGCCGCTCCGACATTCAGGCCGGCCCCGAGGATGCACACACACACACGACTCGATGACCAATTCACCTGACCCACCAAATTCGACATTTAACACCTCAACGCAACACGTCGGAGACAAAAACACGGAGCCGACACTCCGACATCCACGCCGCCGCCAGGGCTGCGCACCACCTAGCCGATGACGAAAAACATCGACTAGACGAACATGCGAAACACTGACACGGAAGGCAAAGGGCTCCACAAGATGCCTCCAAGGAGGAGAGCGACGGCCGAGAGCGTCGCCTTCTTTAGCATCAATCGCGATCAACGTAGGGTTTTCACCCGGAAATCACCAAACCCGCAGTCACGCCCGCCTAACCGTCATAGCTAAAGTTGCCCATGTCGGAGTCGAAAACCCGGAGATGCTGCTCCGACATCGATGCCGGCATCAGGGCCGCGCACCGATGACGAAAAACGAACAACGTCGACTAGACGAACATGCGAAACACCAACACGGGAGGCAAAGGGCTCCACGAGATGCCTCCGAGGAGGGGACGACGACCGAGAGCGCCGCCATCGTCAGCATCAATCGTGACCGACATAGGGCTTTCAACCGGAGCACAGCAAACCCGCAGTAAAGCCCGCCTGACCGTCGTAGCCGAGGCTGCCCATCGGCTCGCCGCCGCCAACCACCAACCTCACTCCACCTGCCCTCTGTCCGGTGTACTCAAACAACACGTCCAATTTTATAGTGTTCCTTCCTTCTTAGCAGTACGCATCATCAGCAGCGAGCGTTACATGTTACCAGGGCCTGCATGTTATGCACACATGTTAGTGCGGCCTTCCCTTTCATTTCCGTTGGGCGATAGCTATCATGTATGTGATCGCAAGTGGGACACGAATATGCAGCACATCGCAAATACAAAGCTGATCGCGGAGCAAGCTCTACCGACAGCGCTTCATCCGATCTTTAAGGCCGAAATGAAAAATGCAATCCTTATCCCGTGATCCTACCCCCTCCTCCGTAGGACCATCGACCCCACTAGCCACTGGCCACTGGCCACTCCATAATCAGTTGTACACATCCGAAAACCGCACCAGATGATAACGATTAACCATGATGATTTGAACGCTACTCATCCAGAGGTTCCCCAACAACCAGAACGCCAAAAGGCGGAAGAAAGAAACTGCGATGCATTTCCACAGAACTGCTCCACCGGCTAACCTTTTCAGATTTCGCAACTTCCCACATGTGTTTCTACTTTTGCAGTTTTTCTTTCCTTAATAACGAAGGAGCCCTAGTTTTGCAGTTTGTTTCGCAAGAACCCGCGTTGATTTGATCCTAGAATTGTACTAAGCGTCCCGTAAATCTAGTTGCGTTGACAACGACTGCACGTTTCAAATTATAAAGGGCGGATCTATCGGCGTCGCAATTTTCTCAACTAAAAATTTACTCGTTCCGAAAGAAAGAAAGAAAAAGGAGAATGCACATGTACGAAATCCCAGGCAGTCATTGCCTGGAAATCAAGAAAAGAAAGGGAGAAAAATCCCCCACGATTTCTCCTCAAATGTAGCGCCGCGGAAACCAAATCGCGCAAAGCCAAACGAATCAAAACCATCTCTGCTGCGAGCCCCTTCTTCAAACCCAAGTCCAATCCCGAGATCCAGCCAGCAGCCGCAGCCGCATTGCCGCCGCAGTCGCAGATTGAGAGATGGCGCCGCAGCAGACCGGCGCGCCCGGCTCGGCGGCGGCGGCGGGTGGCGGCGCCGGCGCGGCCGTCAAGCCGCAGTTCCACCACTACCACCACCACCGCCTGGCCCCGCGCCACCACCACCCCACCTCGCTCCTCTCCAAGCTCGCCTTCTGGGGCGTATGCTCCCTCTCGCTGCTCCTCGCCTTCCTCCTCCTCTCTCCCTCCGCCGCCCCCGCCTCGCGCGCCTCCTCCACCGACTCCCCGCGCCGCTCCCTCCACGCCTCCCCCTCCACCGCCTCCTGGGGCGGCGCCGCCTGGGAGAAGAAGGTGCGCGCCTCCGCGCGCGTCAGGCGGGCCGGCGGCCGCGCCCTCTCCGTCCTCGTCACGGGCGCCGCGGGCTTCGTCGGCTGCCACGCCGCCGCCGCGCTGCGCCGCCGCGGCGACGGCGTCCTCGGCCTCGACAACTTCAACGACTACTACGACCCCGCCCTCAAGCGCGGCCGGGCCGCGCTGCTCGCGCGCTCGGGGGTCTACGTCGTCGACGGCGACATCGCGGACGCCGAGCTCCTCGCCAAGCTCTTCGACGTCGTGCCCTTCACCCACGTCCTACACCTCGCGGCGCAGGCAGGCGTGCGCCACGCGCTCGTTGACCCCATGTCCTACGTGCGCGCAAATGTCGCTGGCCTCGTCGCGCTGCTCGAGGCGGCGCGCGCCGCGGACCCTCAGCCGGCGATCGTCTGGGCGTCGTCGTCTTCAGTGTACGGGCTCAACTCCCATGTGCCTTTCTCCGAGCATGACAGGACAGACCGACCCGCGTCTCTGTATGCGGCCACGAAGAAGGCTGGCGAGGAGATCGCCCATGTCTACAACCACATCTATGGCCTCTCGCTCACGGCTCTCCGGTTCTTCACCGTGTATGGGCCATGGGGACGCCCGGACATGGCATACTTCTTCTTCACCCGGGACATTCTCGCAGGTCGGCCGATCACGGTCTATGAGAGTTCCGGTGGAGGCACACACCAGACCACCATTTCCCGGGATTTCACCTACATTGATGATATTGTCAAAGGATGTGTTGGGGCATTGGATACGGCTGGGCGGAGCACAGGCAGCGGTGGCAAGAAGCGAGGCCCGCGCCATTCAGGACATACAATTTAGGGAATACTTCTCCGGTGCCGGTGACACAGCTAGTGGATTTACTGGAGAAGATGCTCAAGGTGAAGGCTGTGAGAAGGATTGTCAAGATGCCAAGGAATGGGGATGTGCCCTACACGCATGCTAACATCAGCCTTGCACAGCGGGAGCTCGGGTACCGGCCGTCCACTGATCTCCAAACAGGGCTCAAGAAGTTTGTGCGGTGGTATCTCGAGTACTACATGCCTGAATTGGCTGTGAAGCAGAAGCAGCATGGCAGTAGCAATGGCAAGGGTTCACGGGATCGGAATGGCAGCACGAGCAGCGCAAGATGACTGGCGATTCAGTTTCTGGATGGCCCTTTTCTGACGGTGTGTATCAGAGTTCTAGTCCAGTGCTTAATTCATCAGATTTTGAGGGGCTCATTTTACTCAGGGCCTTCTTCAAGTGAAATGAAACAATCATCAAGTAGTTAGTGTTGGAAAACTGTATTCTGTTTGCTTCCCCATAGCTGAGCAGCACTCCCTTGTCCCATTAGTTGGTTCTTAGGGTGACACTGCTAGGAAGAATTTTCAATCAATTTGGGGAGCAGATGGTGCATTGCAAAGACCACGATAGATTCTTTTAGTGACATTTTGTACCACGAGAGAGAAGGAAGTATATCATGACTCTGTTTCTTTTGTTAGATTGAAGTAGTTCTGTTCAACATTCATTCTCTCTGAACCCTATATCTTACTGAAATTCATGCTAGTTTCCTGTATGGTCGGTCATATTCCAAGCACCTGTGGTATAAAACACTGTCTTTGCCTTGTGAATTTTTAAATTTAGTGTTTCTTAGTAGATACGGCTTATGTGTGTAATGAAGTAAAATCAGGTTTTGCAATTATGGCCCAAGATTATTAAATTAGATTTTTGTTTTGTCTGGCCTGGTCAATATTACCACGATATATATCTTTATGGTTCGTTGTGAGCTTGTGACTGCTGTTGTGATGCAAGTTTTCGTAGCATGCTAAAAATAATTGCTTGTTGTTTGGTTACTGGTCTAACTAATATTATTGCAATTGCAACGTAAGTTCCTATGTGCCGGTGGGAACTTGGATGATCACTAGTACTTGTTATTATAGCAGTTCAGTCTCTTTCTTGGCTTTGGGGTTAATCTTTTCTTGGACTTTTATTAATATAGCCGGACCTGTACAATTGCAGGATGAGAATTAACTTGTCTGTCCAAATGTCTAATGCCGTCGTAACTGCAATTTTCCAGTCTTTTTCTGGACTTTGGGGTTCACTTTTTGTTGGACTTTTATTCATAGTCTCATGGGAAAATGGTGATTTATCGACCTTATTTTCTAGTGGTCGTGTAGTCCTTGTTTGGTTGTTAAAGATTATTTATTAGTTCTTTTTGTACTAGAAATTGCAGTGTGTACGCTGCTGTTATCTATTTGATGTCACGGTTGCATTATGAGTGTGACTTTTGTAATTGCTTACTGGGCTTCATTCTGCATTGTCATTTTGATGGTTTGCCAGCAGAGGTTACCATCTTTCAATCACATTTTATTCAACTCTTAATACTTATGTTACCTTTCTACATTTAAGCATGTTTAACAGTACTAGCTTTGAGTTTGCTTGGCTTCCATCTTTCAGACACATTCTATTCATCAGCTAATACTTATGTCACTGCATTTTAGTATTGTTTATTACTGTACTAGCTTTGAATTTGCTTCATGTGCATGTGAAGGGATAAGGTGATTCGGCATGTATTAGCAACTGCATGTGAGCAGGTCTAAACATCGCGCCAAATAGTATTTTGAAGGATAGTTCTTTCCTGAATGGTTGACCACCAGAACTCTTGCTTGTGCATCCTTCCTTCCTGATGTGTACTGTCCATGTGCTTCCTCCTTTCCAGGATCTTTCATCGACATGTGCTCTCTCTTGATCCTTTCTAACAGCCACCGACGGTTTCTAACCTTCAAATTGCAGCCTGGGGATTATCAAGTTTGCACCCATTTCATTTTGGTCGGCATCGGTCGTATCGCTCTAGCTAGAATTAGCAGTTTGTGCTGAAAACTGTTCTTGAGATGGTCAGTCTCTGTCATCTCTAGTACATACTTGTCGTGTTTTACTGTTCAAACTCCCGTTCTATGCAACGCAAGTACCAGTTTATGTAGCAATGAACAGTGTATCGTGCTCCCTTAAAAAAAGTGTGTATCATGCTATCATGAATTCTTGTGGATAATGCTGTTGGCGTCTGGACATGATTTCCTTTTTCATGTTGTAGCTTTCAGTTTTATCATCAGTAAAAGTAGAAGTATGTTCTTTGAATTTTGATCTCCATTACTCATTACGCTTCCCCTCTGTATATTATGAACTGTATAGACATTGACAATGTTATAAACTTATACCTTGCATGTATTATTATCAAGTGTATTTGTCGCCTAGTCAGTCTACCTCTCGATCAAATTCCAAGTGGCTCCTCACCTATAATATTGGACTCAATTTTGTTCATGATTGAGATTTATCGATGGTTGTGATAGCTAACACAAAATGGTATAAAGATAGTCATTTGGACAAACATGAAATGAAAAATATGACAAGGTAGCATGTCAATTGCTAAATGATCACCGTGCAGTCACACAACAGTACAAAGCAGTGAGTGGGAGATTTTTCTCTTCTTCACACGAATTTGAAACACGATTGATAGATGATACCATGGCTTTTCCGCCATGAGGTGAAAGTTAAACTCGTGCTGAATTTCCACAACATTTGGTGACAAGATCGCATTCATCGCTGAGCTTTCTATGCCGTGGCTGTACAAGGAAAAGGAACATTTTCTCGCAAGGTTTCGTGCATTCCTTGGTATAATTTGTCGCAAATGCTGCCTTAATTTTGCCATATGTATGGCGTTTATACATGTAATCTTTGCCGATGCTGTGCAGCGTGCACATATGGCCCCTCCTTGTTTTCCTAGCGTTTATAAAGATCAACATTTCTTTGCCAGTGACCATGTTGTTCAACACCTTCTTGATTCTTGAACACTATGGACGTGACTGGTTGTCTGAGCCGATTTTTTAGCTCTCTGGACCATGCCTCGTAGTCACAGGGTCCTAATGCCTCGGTTGGTTTGGCAAAACCAGCCTCTAGGCCATGTCGTTTGGTTGACCACGTCTCATTTTCTTGCATGAGCACATAAACGAGAACCTGATATTTGGTTGGCTGCATTCTTGATTCTTTGTAAGGCTAATGCAAATGTGGGTGTTTGGTTGTATGCAACATGTCTAATATGGTAACCTCTTATCATGAATAGTGAGGTTACCCAACATTCGATCATCAATACTATAGACATATATGATACGCAATTCAAAATCAGGACAATCTTAGCATACTCAGTTCATGATTCACCAAGAGTTAACCAACAACAACTCGAGATGCATCTCAAGTTCATTATCGGAGGGGTTAATATATACCAACTCCCAAAATATCACAACCATGGCATCAGTTTTAATCAAATCCTATCTTTACCTCACACCACCTTCCAAAATATAGATGACCTTCATGAGATCCTGACTTTGGATGCTACGTAGTGCTCGCACATATAGGCCCTAAGCCAGGCCCCCTTGCTTGCGTCTTTCATCTCAGTATACCTGATATGCTTACCTTTATTGTCCGCAAGGAAGTTCATAGCCTGAGTCAGTAAGCCTGGATTGTAGAGACTAGCAATAGGAACATCCTTACGCGTGTAGATCATCTTCATCTGAGAATAGTTGACTATGGGCTTGGTTAGGAGCTCATATTTCTCCGGGTTCACCTAAGATTGAGAAAGCAATGTGTCATTTGTGCTTGATTTGTGGGCTATGAACGAGTGAAACAAATAAACAGTGATATGCTATCTAACCATGAGGTGTGAAATCAATTTGTTCTCCTCCACCATGATGGCCTTGGTCTCCAGTCACCACATTGTTCCTTTAAGTTCTCTAAGATTGCACAACCTCACCCACTTCAGACTCCATTTTCTCAGTTGGTTGTAAATATGACTGGCGATAACTGTAAGCCCAGTGAAGTAAGAACATCACTGCTAACCCCTATTAATGTGATGTTCTCTGACATCCTTACGCGTGTAGATCATCTTCATCTGAGAATAGTTGACTATGGGCTTGGTCTCTGATGCATGTAAAATGCATACATGAACTTTGCATTATATTACTTATATTTCAATCATATTTGCATCATACGAGGGTTATATCATTGTTTTATATTGATTTTGGGAATATTTCATTGTTTCCCTATTTTTCTGGAATTAACCCTGCACAGGCAGAAAACCCTATTTTCTATATTTTGATGTTTCAGGGACCCAAACGACGTCCAAATGACCTGGAAATTTACGAGCATCAGTTTTTGGAAGGAACGAAGCGTGGGAGCGAAGGAAGCGAACAAACGGAGGCCCGAGGGCCAAGATAGGGTGGCCCACGCGGCCAGATTCCTTGGCCGCGTGGGACCCACCATCTGGGCCTCGAGGCTCCGTTGCCGTCGATCTTTTTTCCCGAGCCTCCGTCTTGACCTAAAAACGACTATAAAAATAGTCCCCGACGCCTTCGGAAAGGAGCGCCGCAGAAACACAGAAACCACGAAACAGAGACCTGGAGTTGCAGATTGGAGGGGGAAAACTCCGGCGGGGCGCTGCCGGCGTGGTCTCCATCTTCTCCAACGACTTCTCCACCGTCTCCATGATGAAGAGGGAGTAGTCCACCCCTGGACTATGGGTTTGTGGAAGTAACTTATGTATCTCTCTCTCTTGAGCTTCACTAATTAGTACCGTATGAGCTGCTGAACATGATTACGGTCATCTATGTAATACCTTTGTGGTGGATCTTTTTATGAGTTAATATATGTTTGAGATTGCAATAGTTTTGTTTCAGTTATGAAAGTAGATGCATATTATGTACCCCGTTCTTGTTACTTGTTATGATCAAGCATGTGTATGAGAGCGTGTGAGGGGGAACGTGTGCATTAGTTGGAGTAACGGGGGGTGGCTAGTGCGGTGAACGTGAGAGAAAGTTCCGCGATCCACTTGGGTTTTTACCTTACTTTGTTGCCTCACTAGGGATAAAGAAAAATACCTTGCTACCGGAGATGTGGGTGTGACCATTGCCACTACTCCATGACTAGATCTAGCATGTTCTTATTTTAACTTCATGTCATGATACTTAATGCTATGCTCTGATTTATCTTAATTACTAAGGTGTTATGATTTAGTTCGCATCTTGGTGGAGTATAAGAGAGATTAATAAACAAAAGATCTCTATGTTAGGACGTGATGCCCATATAATTAGTAACTTGTCATGAAACCTTTTTGTTGCAATCTCATATGTCAATTCTAGTGTTCCATTGTCTACCACTTTATTAAAGAGAGAGTGCATTTGTGAAACCATGAACCCCGGTCCATTTTTAATCATAAGAAACACCTTTCCAACAACTTTTATCCACTTTACATTTTCTGCCATTTAAAAATCCGAAAATACAAAAACACTTTTACATCTTGCATTCACAATACAAAACCCAAAAATATCATCCATCATTGTTTCCACCATCCTTGCATATTTATTTATCATCATTGCATATTTATTTACTGTTTTGCATTCATTTTATTTTGATATCATTCTCACACCTTGTGCTTGACAACCACTTGGTGAGGTTGAGGGCAAAACAATTTACTTTGTTTTGTAGGTTTTCAAGAGAAGGATAAGAAGATAAATCTTTCACTACTGATTCCCCGAGAGTTCGATATTAAACCCTCGAGTCACCCCTCGTGGGGAAAACCGTCTTTCCTATACTATACACTCTGCACTTGGAGTCTCAACCTAACCCATATTCTTTTGACGCAGGTAACTACGTCAAGGGCCATCAAGACAGTTTTCTGGCGCCGTTGCCGGGGAATCATTGCTGTAAAGGTTTATCCAAGGGTATCTCACAACAAAGTCAACTTCATCACCAACTTGTGCAAACACCTAAGCTTGGGGAGGTTGCACCTACGTGAGCATCATCTTATCCATCTTTACCTTCAAAGCATTTTATTTTGTTTTGTTATTGTCTTGCATATCATATTTATATTTCGGTTTGCATTTTTATTTTCAGTTTTGCATAAAAAATTAAAAAACACATAAAAACTTGCATAATGGAAAAGAGAACCTTTTGGCCATTTAGTGTTAAGAACTTTCCTCAAAATATGAATATCCCTGTTGAAAAATTTGAAGTAGATCATAATATCACTAAAATGATTTATGAACACCGTTTTTATGGGAAACCCAAGGAAGATCCTATACTTCATCTTAAGAAGTTTAATGAAAGATGCAAAGTGTTAAATTTGAACCATGCCAATGTTAATATGATTAAAGTTAAGCTTTTTCCCTACTCCCTAGCTGGAAAAGCCTTAGATTGGATATTAAGATGGCCACCTGGAAACTTTAGCACTTGGTTTAATTTAAAAGCTTCATTCATTGAAAGATTTTGTTCCACTGAAACAGTTTGTAATTTGAGACAAATAGTTATCACCTTTAAACAAGAAGAGGATGAACCTTTGGTAAAAACATGGGAAAGGTTTAGAGGTATAGCTTTTGGAATGGAACATGGTCTTAGAGATTGGATGCTCATGCATATATTTTATAGAGGATTGTCTGAAACCTCTAGAGTCTTTTTGGATAATGAATGTGGGGTTCTTTTATGAATACTACTGCTGCTAACACTCATATTCTACTTGATGGCTTGCTTTTGGAAGTGAAAATTAAAGAAAGTTTAGAAAAAGCCCAAGTACCAGAAGATGTTTTTGATGACCGTCATGAAATATTTAATCTATATGATAGGGGAAGAAAAGTTGAGGAAGTTAAAATGCTTAGTGAAGTCAAGGAACCATTGCTTGACTTAGAGAATTGTAGCTTGCATGAATTAATATCTATCTTACAAAAATTTGCAAGTGATCCTTCCATTAATGTTAACCAAGCAGGTTTTGGTTCTTATATTGCTAATCATGTTTTAAAAGAAAAGATTGCTAGGTACAACCAAGAAGCTATGATACCACCTAAGCTTGGGGATATATGGATTCCCAAAGTACTAGTAACCATTGGAAAAGAGACACACCATGCTATATTAGATCTAGGATCTAGTGTCTCTGTTTTATCTAAAGAATTATATGAAGTACTTGAATTAAAGAATCTTGAAAAATGCTCTATTGAACTTGCACTTGCTGATGATTCCATTAAACATGCTTTAGGAAAAGTAAGTGATGTTATGGTAGAGTTGCATATGACATTTGTACCTGTTGATTTTCTAATCATGGATATGGGGAATAAAACCTCTAGTCCAATTATTCTTGGAAGACCTTTTCTTCGTACCACAGGTGCTATCATTGATTCAAAAGAAGGGAATGTGAAGTTTCAGTTTCCACACAAGAAGTGCATGGAACACTTCCCAAGGAAGAGGGACACATCAAAGTTCAAGCTCCCTCATGAGCTTCGTCCACAATAAATATCAAGTAAGAAGCCTAGCTACATGGCTATAAAGAAAGCGCTTTACGGGAGGCAACCCGGTTGTTTTTATTTTTGATTTTCTTTGTGTCCTCTTGCTGTAACAAGAGACTTAGTTTTTAGTTTTGTTTCTGGAATTTTTAATAAAGTGCCAAGTTTTACCTATTTTGGTTTGAAAAAGTTGCTATTTGCATTCGGAGATTTTATTCCAGCACGAATCTGTGCACGGTATGATTTTTAATTCCTATTCTGTAACTCCGAATGAGCTGATATTTGAACTGTAGTTGCAACTTTTCATCCTCTGTAAGCATGAATTTTTCAGAATTTTTCGACATATTTAAGTAGGGTAGAAAAATACGTTTTGCTGCTGTTTTTCTGGACAGATTCTGTCCCATTTTGTTTGATGCATTCTTTGAACTTTTAACTTGAATCTTTTTGATCCAATTGAGTTTATAAGTAGGCATACAACATTATACACTTTCTGGACATTCATATGAATTTTTGTTTAAGGATTTTATGCAGCAAGAATTCGTTTGTCTATCACTACTAATGTCCCCACAGAAAAGAAATGGGAGAAACGGTGTTTTGAAGTTTTTTCACAGGGATTAGAGGAGATGCACCAAGAGCTATCCAAGGATGGTGAAGACCATAAGCTTGGGGATGTGAAGACAACCCCACTGGACCAACACACTCTCGGTTTGCACACGTCTAACTTCTGTTTTTCGATCAATGCACTTTATCGCATAAACTTGGAGCGTCTTTTATTTGCTTTTTATTTCGGTTTGATTTTTGTTTGTCTTGAGACCACCACTATCATTTATATATGAGAGAGCTACTGGAAATTTGGGTTGAATTAAGTTGGATGCTATTAAAAAGATTGGGAAAGGGATGTTTGAGTTGATTCAAAAAGATACATATAGTTGCATGATTCATATGCTTTTAATGAATATTAATTTGCAAGTGTTTTATCAAGAGCTATCTTTTATTCATGTTTTGATGCTGAATGTTACTTTACTTTGTTTAACATGGATTGGTTAGTTCTATGGACACTTATGCATGCATTTAGACGGTCAACTTTCTCCCTCTTGCTAGCCCAAAAATTCCAACAAGTAAAAACTTGTTTTCCAACACCTTCAACCAAAGTTTTTCCAGTGAGTCCACCATATCTACCTATTAGCTTTATGCTATTCCGAGTATGTTTATCATGTTATTTTGTATTATCTATACTTCTGAATTAAAATGCTTATGTTATTGATTGTTATGGGAAAAGTTGGTTAAAGAGCTCTCACGAACTTGATGCACACCTTACTTTTATTGCACTTAATAAACATGACCCATTGTGATTAAAATTATGAAGTTGTGAGCTTGACAAGAGTCTTGGTTGGGAGTTAGCTCATATGTGCTGTCACATGGCAAGCTTTCAACGTGCTCTTTATATTTTGTTGATATCATGTACTTTTGTTTATGGATGCTTATCATGGTGCCAAATAAATGGAAA
Organism: Poa pratensis; assembly: GCA_947311845.1. Taxonomy (NCBI): domain Eukaryota; kingdom Viridiplantae; phylum Streptophyta; class Magnoliopsida; order Poales; family Poaceae; genus Poa; species Poa pratensis. The sequence continues at coordinate 23,915,853 of CAMZMU010000117.1, forward strand.
CTTAGTGAGTTTAATGAGTTTGTATAAATGGCTAGAGAGACGCCTGGGCCGCTAATCTAAGCCATGCATCATTCATGGTGGAAATTTACTTACATGCTATGGTGAACCTTCAGTGATGCACCCACAATAAAAAGCTATACCAATAGTAAATAAAAAGGGTGTGGAGATTGTTCATTTTGTTTGTTTGTCTTGTCATTTTGACATGGGCTTGTTCCATGTCCTGGGACAAGAGGTACCCCAGTTGACGCTCTTGATGACGCTATTATATTACTTACAATGACCTTAACTTGAACTTGCTTTGTGTCCCAAGTTGAGTAACACCGTGGTGTAGGTACTCGTATTCACGGGGCATGAGACATTCAACCCATACTTTGTCAAGCACACTACTCATATTTGCTTTAACCATTCAAGATGCTATGATAGGGGTAATGAGAGCTTGACACCAATACCACATTGCAAACATTAACTTAAGTAGAAGCATTTGGAAGTTAGATGAAACTTATTCATGTTTTACCTCTACTCATTTATATATCTTTCCAAAGTGTCCACCTTTTATATTCAGATTTATAAGAATACTCTATGACCATTATAGGATGTTTTTACTTTTCATTATGCATACATTTGGTCCATAGTACTTTCTTCTATGTTACACTTTGTGAATTATCATTGAACATCCTTACATTGAATATTTGATATCACTTCATAATCTATCTTGTATATTGCTACTCCTTTGAAGAATGAATCATTTGACTCTATGTAGCAATAGTAATCATCTTTGATATCCTTTGATAGTATTAAATTGCAAAGTCCATGTTAGTTTTATCACCTTCATACTCGAGGACGAGTATAGGTTAAGCTTGGGGATGTTGATGCATGTAAAATGCATACATGAACTTTGCATTATATTACTTATATTTCAATCATATTTGCATCATATAAGGGTTATATCATTGTTTTATATTGATTTTGGGAATATTTCATTGTTTCCCTATTTTTCTGGAATTAACCCTGCACAGGCAGAAAACCCTATTTTCTATATTTTGATGTTTCAGGGACCCAAACGACGTCCAAATGACCTGGAAATTTACGAGCATCAGTTTTTGGAAGGAACAAAGCGTGGGAGCGAAGGAAGCGAACAAACGGAGGCCCGAGGGCCAGAGAGGGTGGCCCACGCGGCCAGATTCCTTGGCCGCGTGGGACCCACCATCTGGGCCTCGAGGCTCCGTTGCCGTCGATCTTTTTTCCCGAGCCTCCGTCTTGACCTAAAAACGACTATAAAAATAGTCCCCGACGCCTTCGGAAAGGAGCGCCGCAGAAACACAGAAACCACGAAACAGAGACCTGGAGTTGCAGATTGGAGGGGGAAAACTCCGGCGGGGCGCTGCCGGCGTGGTCTCCATCTTCTCCAACGACTTCTCCACCGTCTCCATGATGAAGAGGGAGTAGTCCACCCCTGGACTATGGGTTTGTGGAAGTAACTTATGTATCTCTCCTCTCTTGAGCTTCACTAATTAGTACCGTATGAGCTGCTGAACATGATTACGGTCATCTATGTAATACCTTTGTGGTGGATCTTTTTATGAGTTAATATATGTTTGAGATTGCAATAGTTTTGTTTCAGTTATGAAAGTAGATGCATATTATGTACCCCGTTCTTGTTTACTTGTTTGATCAAGCATGTGTATGAGAGCGTGTGAGGGGGAACGTGTGCATTAGTTGGAGTAACGGGGGGTGGCTAGTGCGGTGAACGTGAGAGAAAGTTCCGCGATCCACTTGGGTTTTTACCTTACTTTGTTGCCTCACTAGGGATAAAGAAAAATACCTTGCTACCGGAGATGTGGGTGTGACCATTGCCACTACTCCATGACTAGATCTAGCATGTTCTTATTTTAACTTCATGTCATGATACTTAATGCTATGCTCTGATTTATCTTAATTACTAAGGTAATTACTAAGGTGTTATGATTTAGTTCGCATCTTGGTGGAGTATCAACCTAACCCATATTTTTTTGACGCAGGTAACTACGTCAAGGGCCATCAGTCTCATATTTCTTTGGGTTAGTGTGTCATTTGTGCTTGATATGTAGACTATGGACTAGTGAAACAAATAAACAGTGGTATGCTATCTAACCATGAGGTGTGAAATCAATTTGTTCTCCTCCATCATGATGGCCTTGGTCTCCTGACACCACATTGTTCCTCCAAGTTCTCTAAGATTGCACAACCTCACCCGCTTCAATCTCCGCTGTCTCAATTGGTTGTAAATATGACTAGCGCTAACTGTAAGCCAGAGAAGTAAGAACATCACCTCTAACCCCTATTAATATGATGTTCTCTGAAGCCTCTTTCAAACCGGATCCCACTTTTCACAATCTCACAAACCCTATTTAGCACAAAGAGTGACCAAAAAGGTGACCATGTCATGTAAGCCTTGTGACCAGGTGCAACCGCTTGAAGCGGGACATCATTCTCATGCACCATGTCAGATAAGGGATTCTCATACACCATATCAGGCTAGGGATTCTCATGCACAATGTCAGGCAACACTGAGTGAGTATACAGATCTAGAGAGTTAGGCGCCACGATGTCTATAGTAGGTAAGACCGTAATCATGAACAAACAATGAACCATGTTCATATTATCCGCAAGCTACTAAAAGAACAACGCTAAGCATGAATCCCTATCAACCACATCCCGAGAATAGATCGCATAACCACACTCAAAATCATACACAAACAATTTAGACAAGCTACTTAAGAACCATTGTAAGCATGAATGAAATCACCCACGTCCTGATCCATCCAAATCTACCATAGGTTTAGGACATGCTCACAACTACTCCCTCCGTATCAAAATATAAGACTTTCTACTACTTTTGCACACATGTATCTGGACATGTCTCAGTGCAAGATTCACATGAACCTTACACTAAAACATGTCTAAATACATGTGTGTGGAAAGTTGGTAGGAAGTCTTATTTTGATACGGAGGGAGTATAAGCTAAAAGCCAAAGGTTAGAGGGTGCTTACAACCACCAGGGTTGTGGAAGGATGTAGAACACAACTCAAAAAAAGAGTTAGGAGCAGACTGGCCATCGCCGACCGCCGCTGCCGTGCTCGTAAGTGGAGTCGGTGAAAAAGCAAAACCATCACCATGGAGCTATGTTCTTGTGCTAAATTACTAGAGCTTAAATTAGGCACTATGAAAATAGGCCGAAATAAGGAAAAACAACTCAAAATGGATGTCCATGAATCCATATCCTCATGGGAAGTAGGCCGTGTCATGTATCCCCGGAAAAAAAAAGTAGGCCGTGTGTAGTGCGCGGGATGGAAATTAATATGCACTTTCAACAAAAGATCTGTGCTTACCACGTCACTTCCCGCGTCTTCGCCAAAAGAAGCCACGCGCAAAGAAGCACGATCAAAGACAGAGGCATCCTGTCGTTCTAAAGAGACTGCATTTCCAGGTCTAGAGATTCGCGTGATCTTTGTGACCGACACTGCCACTTCCGCAACAACCACACCGGCCGGCAGCGATCCATTCTTTTCTTCCTATTCCGAAAAGCTTACCTCGATCTTGATGATTGGTCGGCACTGAAGCTACGCACATCAGCAGAGTGCTGAACCATGGTGCTGAAGTGCTGATGCAGCAGTTAGAAGAAAACGAGGCGCGGAAAGGGAAATTCCTTGTCGACAAAAGGCTTACGAAAGAAAATGGAGGAGCTGAGACTCCGCCACTCCGGCCTCCGGGCATCGGCTGTAAAATGAGAGACACCATAAAACCCTGAATTCATGTTGGGAAAGAACATGATCGTGCAATCCCGTTGCTAGCTATCTGCACGTTTTTCTGGATTCTTGCCATTTTCATAAGGTATTTGTGGACCATGCCGAATTCATATATGCACAAGTGTTCCCATGTTCGTCGGAGTGGCGTACCGTTCTTCCAAGCAAGCCCAGGTGGACAAGAGGACAAAGGTTCTGGGCAGAGATTACGTAGCTCTCAGAGCCTGGAACCATACAAAATGCTAAAGGAAAGATAAGACGCGGACAAGTGTCATGATCACTGCCCGCCGCAGAGAACTCTCCAGCCCATGCTCCTTTCGTGTCTCATCTACCTACTGCTCCTATCTTCCTTTGAACAGATTCTATCTCTATGTACCGATGATTACCTCCCACCAACTGCCTAGGCTGCGACTGGAGACGAAGATATGTGTTGAAGAACGAAGAACGGAACCTGTATTTGGAGGTAAAAAGGGACAGATAATCTGGAAGGAAGACCTGAATTAGTGCACCACATCAGGCGCCAGTGCTCGTAGCTTCATGCTCGCAACATAGATCATCTGGCTAAGTGCTTCTATTTTCAAAATCGTCTGAATGATTGAGTATAAAAGGTGAAGTAGATCGAGCAAATTCCCCAACAAGAACCAAGCCAGAAACCGATTGATTCAGTATACAAAACCAGAACAAGAACCAGTACAGACACTAATACTCGAGCTCTCTATATACCTTTTAGCTAGCTAGCAGAACCTTTCATCTATGTACAGATACGTGGAGCTGCAGCAACCGCCTGGAAGCAGGTGTATATGATAGAATTACACACACGTACGTACAAGGTACAGGATCGACGAGCGTATCGGGCGGGATTTCAGGGCTTCCACATGTCCTTGAAGGTAGAGTGGTAGCTGGCGAGGACGAGCAGGAGCACGACGACCATGGCGACGCCCCAGGGGGAGCTGCCCTCGGAGGGGGCGCCCTGGTACCCTCCGCCGCCTCCCCAGCGCCTCTCGGTGGGGTAGAACCCGAAGTAGCCCTCGAAGCTGTCGACGGAGGAGATCCACTTGATGATGAGCACGAGCGCGATGGGCACGCCGAGGAGGATCCAGCTGAACTGCTCCGAGGCCTCCTCGATGAAGTCCTCGTACGTGAAGAACCACGACACCCCCAGCAGCAGCGCCACCATGCCCAGGATCAGGATCACCGGGTAGGGCAGCGGCGACAGCGTGAACGCCTCCACGATCGACGACTCCCCCGCCGGTCGTAGTACGACATGGCTGCTGGCTGGCTGTTCTTGGCTTGCGCGGTGGGGAAGGAGGGGGAGAGTGGGGGAAAGGCCGCGGGAGTGAGGAGGTGGTGGGGATAGGGCGTACAGCTAACGTGGTGTTGGCGCGCGCGGCTCTTGTATTCTCTGCCCGTGTGCGCGCGTAGTAACGAATACTGAAGGAAAAAATTTGGTGCGTGTAGACTTTTTGTGTGGCTTTTTTTTTTAGATAAAGAATGTATATTAATATCGCGGAGATACAAATTACACTCAGCCTCTGCAACAACGCAATAACCAAAACTATTACGGATGCACACAGCCGAAAGACAATAAGAAGAAGAAATAAAAAGAAAAGTCCCGCTACAGAGTTACAGTCCTTGCAGCAGCCGCACAACCACCACCAAGACACCACCTAATGTCCAATTCTTCAAAAGCAGCGGCTTCAAGAAGAACAGTGCCAGGCACAACCAATTAAGGCCAGACTTTGGGTTTTCACCCTGAAGATAGTCCCCACTCTCAAAACAATGTCTTCAGCAAGACCATTGTCAGGCACAACCAATTAAGTCTAGACCTTGGGTTTTCACCCTGAAAGATAGGACTTTGAACTTCATCTGTGATGTTGCCCCCACTAACAAACCGCTGCTCCGCCTCCTGCAACTCCAAGCAAGTTCCTCATCGCCGCAAAGCCTCCAATCACCATTTGCTAGTCATTTAATCTCAGCTATCATGACATTTCCCGCCTCTGACTACACCATGGATTTGGCCATGATGGCACAGAAGCAGAGCTTCACGCCGCTCCCTCCGGCGCGACCGAATCCCTCCGATCCAGCAATCTCTAGGAATTAGCCCATGAAAGATCACCGGCGGAGCCTTCCGAAACTCGACACTCTTGCCAGATCAAGGTACTGACGTCAAGCAGATCTTCATCTTGACGTGATTCGGAACTAAGGACCACCGCCTTTATTCGCAAGACCAACGCCCCCCACGCCGCCGGTCAACTCCAGTCGGACTGGATGACGGAACGGATCCACCGATCCAGCCGCGAACCCGGCCGGCCACGTCCGGCGAAGGACAAGACCACCACCACCATGCCCGGAGCAGCTGCTCGAGACGTCCTCGACGATGCGAAAATGGCCCCGGATAGCCTCCACACCGTCGTCGACGTAGCAGCGGAGGTGCGTGAGATCGAGGTCCGATCTAGACCTAGCGGGCCGAGATCCATCCCGTCAC